>OX451740.1:488344349-488944349 GCA_948472305.1 Vicia faba | reverse complement strand
TTAGACACTGCTATCCTACTATTAGTGAGTAGGTAGCCCTATCGTTGGATGTTTGAGCGACATTTGAAGGGACGTTTTATAGTCACGAAGGCAACTTGGCAAGAAGTTTTAGTAACTACCATAGGGTTTTAAGATCATTGTTTACCAATGCAACTTCGAGAGGGTTGTTGTACCCCAAAATTTTCCCTCCCATTTTCACACAAAACATACTCCTAGAGGTCCTCAATTGCTCAAGTTGACTAAGGATTGACCAGACAAATCCTCCTCCTAAGACAATGAGTCTCAAACTAGGGTTTCACTCCTCATCAAGATGGTTGAGTTCCAAGGGTCCCAAATGGTCTCCATTTCCCTAATATGTCCTCAAGATCATCCATGCCAAGTTTCATGCCTTGCACAACAAGTTTGCTCAGTCAACTGCTCAGATGCCTAAAAATCAACTGTACTAGGTCAAAAGTTAACTGTGGCCCAAATATAGTCAAACTTCAATATTTTTTGGTCAACATCAATGTTTTTAAGTATTATCCATCATTTGATCAAGGGTTGATCAAGATTCCTCAAGAAATGCTCCCAACTCATCAAAAATCAAAAATTGCAAATTAGGGTTTCTATAGGAAAAGTCAACCAAACTTTGACCAGGCATAACTCTCTCATACTTTATCATAAGTTTTCCAAACAAGGCTCATTTTGAAGAGAATCCAATTCCCTACAACTCCTCTTCATCCCTCAAGGTCAAGAAATGCCTCAATCAAAAGATACAAGTTCATACATTATAGGTCATTTCAAAAAGTCAACAAAAACACCTTTTCGGTCAAAGCTCCTTACATGAACATGGAAGATCCAATTGAGATGAAACCAAAAGGGTTGTTTAGAGGACATCCTAAGATTTCTAAAAAGTCATAGAAAACCCTCTTAGGGTTAAAATTGAGAGAGATATGCATTGTCAAAGTTGGCCATTTTTGGAAATTTGCATAAAGTCAACAATGCCCAAATTTGCATTTTTTCCAAATGGGCCTAACTTTTTATACTTGAAACACATTCCTAGCCTGGTCCACGACCCAAACACCTTCCCATGCATCATTGGATTTATTTATTTAATTTATTTTGATTTTAATCCTTTAAAAATAAAATTAAATCAAATAAATGATATAAAAATAATGAAGATTTATTTTGATTTGATTTTGCATTGAATTACAATCCAAATATGCTGTATAACACCAAGAAATATCGTGCAAGATTGAAAAGACAGGAAATATCCACATATGGAAAGATTGGAAGCAAAATTGAAAAGGCATTATTTATGGGATTCTTTCCATACATAGTGACCTAATTTGATTCACATATTTATACACAAGCATTCTGAATACTAACGACAAGTTCAAAAATTTCAAAGATTGGTGCAATTCAGAAACTCTCGATCCAGCCAATCTCCATAAGCTCCAAGCATCCTATCACCCTTCTGAGGATCCCAGGGGTTAAACCAACCCATTTTTGAAGGCCAAAGCGCACATAATCATCCTAGCCCACAACTCACGGTTTGGTAAATTTCTCAAACCTCAAACTTTTGATTCATGTGATATAATCTGATTCTTTACATTGGCATATGTTCATAATGATATTATAAGTTATTTTTAAGCATTAGTTTCAAGCATGCACACAGGATCCTCATAGTTCCATTGTTAGGGCACGGAGGTTCTTTTTCTTCGTATCTGAGCTTACAGACCGTTTCAGCCCAAAAGAAGACCACCATCGTGATCGCAACCCTCGAAATAGGGGGGTAGGGTACCATTTGCACCTTTATTCGCTGTGTTTTGAAGGTTTGGTATTTTGAGTCAACCGGAGAAGGTGACCGGAGTTGGACTCTAGCACCGTTGACTGGCTTGAACACTGGTGGCTTAATTGTCATCCTTTCATTGGTCCAGTTAAAATCTGATCTGGCGCGTTTTGAAAATTTGACACTTTGATTGAATTTGTCATTATATTATTTGTGTTTTATTATATACACGAATGAATTGACAGCGCAGTTGGAAAAGGCACATGCTTGTGAGGGGCAGGATATAGGTTCGATCCCAAAAATTTGTATTTTGCATTTTCTAACAAGCTTATTTCAGATCCAATGCTCCAGGGTCAGGCGCGCGCACTATGTGTTATCATGTGTTCATCGTTGGATCTATGAAGACCTAGATCTAATGTCCCAGATCTGAGATCCCATGATGGACCCTCAGAAGCAGGCAACGAGAGATCTACGCATGACATTGGGCTCTGCATGTCATGGGCCTAACAGATTTTCAGATTACACCCCCCAACTGCTACCTACTATCAGGCCCATTTGCCCTTTTTATTTAGTTTATTTTAGCTTTATTTATTTATTTTATATCATTTTAAAAAAAATCATTTTTTTCATTTAATCATAAAATCAAAAAAATCACAAAAAAATAGATTTAGTTTTTTTTAAATTAAATTTAAATTTTTGTAAATTAATTAACTTAATTACTTTAACTTGATTATTTCATTATATAAAATTAATTAGAAATTAGGTTAAAATTTCAAATATTTTTCTCAACAAAATACAAAAAATATTTTTCTAAATCAATTAGATTTTTAGGACTTTTCAACTTGTTCCCGTCTTGATCTTCACGCGTTCATCTTTTTCCATTTTATTTTCTTTTCCAATTATTGTAACTGTTGATGGTTTGTAATAGCTTTTGAAATAGGGTTTATCTACTGCTTTTGATTTTCGTACTCCCCAAAGTTTTGGTTATGTATCCCCCTCCACGAGGCCCTGTAATAGCTAGGTTTAATTTCTGCATTTTAAATTCTTGCACTAATATTTGAACTGCTAGATTAATAAGATTGTATGAAAAGATTTTAAAAGAAAATGATTAGATAACCTTAAATACGCAAGATAAATGAACTGAATCAATACACTTGCACATGCTCACCCCTAGGGTATCTCCCACTCCGGTTGCCTTCGGTAAACCGTCATGAAGTATAGGGAGTTTTAGTGGTTGCCCTCTAGTCCCAAAAGATAAAAAATGACCCATTCGAATGTTGCCTCGGAAAGATCTTTAGGACTCTAGGGTAACTACTAAGGTTTCCTAACCATTGCTTCAATGACCGTACATCCCTTTCGATAGTCCCTCAAAAATACAACGGCTAGGGTTGCCTACTCATTAATAGTAGGATAACACGGTCTAAAGGATAGGAGGAAAATAACGCCTTTTTTCGAGTAGGTAGATAACTGTTAGGTACTTGCTCAAATAATTTTTCACACTACACTTTCAAACAAAAGTTTTCAAAAACACTTTATCACACCCTTGAGGACTGATACAAGGGTCACCATAAAGTGAATCGGCGCACTAAGGCATTTTCAAAGCTTTTTAAAACACTCAAACACGAAAGCAATTTTAGAAATGAGCAAGTATCTAAGAGCCCATGAAAAACCATGGATGGAAAGGGTGCTAACACCTTCCCTTTCCATAATCTACCCTCGTACAAATCTCGAAAAAGGTATTTTTCTATTCTTTTCACCCTTTCCTGATTGGATAAAAGAAAAGTCGGTGGTGACTCTTGCTTACCGCGACATTTGCAAACAAAAAACGCAAACCAATATTAACAGTCGGTTCTGCCACCGAATCACAGAACTGGAGATTCTGCTGGAGACAAAATAAAAAGTGGGGTTTACCTTAGGATCTAGGTCATTTTAATTTCTTATTTGGCTTGTCTTGTTTGATTTACTTTTAAGGGTATCTGTTTGGGTTGTTTGGATCTTAAACCCGGATCGGGGAATTCCTTTTAGGTAAGTAGAAATAAACTGTAAGGGAGTTGTGCGGGGTATACCAACACGGTTGAAATAGTAGCTATATTGATGCGATAATTTGATGTGTACTGGTAGCCCTTGAGTAATCAAGGAGAATACGAGGCCTCTGCATGGTATCATAAAGCGTCAATTGACCTTAGCACCTTAATTGACCAACTTGTCTTTTTAGGACGTAGTGAGATAGCCGTCTATGGTGTAAACCCAAAGTCGGTTGATACTCAATGCTACACTCATTGAGGTTTGACTCTTGAGTTTTGTTTGGTGGCAAGTCAATTGTCTATCGGAATGAAATTTGGGGGAAAGATCGGTGATATTGAGATCCCTTAGAACCTGGATACTATATTTAGGACAGGTTAAACCAACCCAACTTCAAGAGGGTATTACCTTAAAACCCATGCAAGCCTTAAACCTAAAGTCTTTGTGTGATTTGATCGTGTTTGCTATATCTACTATATCTGAGCATAATCATGACATTATAACATAGCATATCAAACTAACCATTTCAAGGATTCTTAGGGTTTATTTTTGTCTTGTTTTGTAGGACATGGCCCTCGCCCGCAGATTCACTATCCAAGTCAGTCTGGTAAAGGTACCTCCTCAGCTTAAGGAGTTAGTATCAAGGGTTCCTGAAATCTCTCCTTCACAGAAAGACATGGTCGATTTCTCAGCTTGGTCACCTCAAACCCTGATGAAGAAATGTTAAAAGTGCTCTTTCAATTCTTTGAACCTCTACATCACTGCTTCACTTTTCCGGATTACCAATTAGTGCCTACTATGGAGGAGTTTTCTCTGTTACTGGGGGTTCCTATCCTTAACAAGGTACCTTTCTATGGTATGGAAAGAGACCCTAAATCTGAAGATATTGCTAAGGCTCTGTCCTTACAACGGTCTGACGTAGTAGCAAATTGAGAAACCAGGAGAGGTGTCAAGGGTTTTTGGCTAAGTTCTTATTTAAGAAAGCTCATCATTTTTGGGATACCCTGGACTTACAATCTTTTGAAGAGGTGTGTGATACGGTGGCAGAACCGACTGTTTAATACTGGTTTGCATTTTGCATTTTTTGTTTCGCAAAATGTCGCGGTAAGCAAGAGTCGCCACCGACTTTTATTTCATCCAACCGGAAAGGAAAAAATCCTTTTTCGAGATTTTTGAGTACGGGGGGTAGATTATAGAAAGGGAAGGTGTTATCACCCTTTCTATCCATGGTTTTCCATGGGCTCTTAGGTACTTGCTCATTTTTAAATTGCTTGTGTTCGTGTGCTTGCTTTAAAAAATGTTTTACTTCGTGATAACCCTTGTATCAGTCCTCAAAGATGTGACGAAGTTTATTTTGAAAATTTGTTTTAAAAGTGTAAGTGTGAAAAGTTTTGATTTGAGCAAGTACCTACTAGTATCTACCTACTCGAAAAAAGATCGTTTCTATTCTTGTTTCCTTTAGACAGCTCTATCCTACTATTGAGAAATAGGTAGCACCGTCGTTGGAGTTTGTAAGGGTCAATTCGAAAGTGACGTACGGTTACTAAAGAAATATTGGGACATCTTAGTAGTAACCCTAGAGTCTTAAGATCTTATTCGAGGCAATATTTCTGAGGCAACATTTCCGAGGTAACATTTCCGAGGCAACATTCGAATGGGACATTTGATCTTTTTAGACTGGAGGGCAACCATTAAGACACCCTATGCTTAATGATCGTTTACCGAAGGCAACCGAAGTGAGAGTATACCCTAAGAGTGAATATGTGCGAGTGATTTGTTTCAATTATTTATCTTTGCACATTAGGGTTTTCTAACCATTATAATTTTGTCATGCATTCTTGCCATACAATCCTATTAGCATACATCTAGACAGTTAAATATTTGCAGGAAAAAATGCGAGAAAATAAACCTAGCTATTACAAGGCTTTGGGGAGGGGGATTAATTACATAACCAAAAAATCGGGGATTTAAACAGTAAATAAAAACCCTAATTTAACTATTACAAACCCTGAACAGTTACAGAATAATGGAAAAATAATTAACAAGCGCGCAACGAATTAAATGCGAGGCGATTAGGGTTTTGACCCTTTGACTAATCCTACTTGCGATTGATTAAAGAAAAATGTTTTTGTTGTCATGTTTTGTTATTTAAGAAAATAATGGAATAATTGAATTAAAAGAAAATCCTAAGTTCTAATTAATGTTAATTTTTGAAAATAAATTAATTAATTCTAAACACCCTATTTTTGTATTTTTATTTTATTTGAGAAAAAGAGAAATCTTAAATCAGGAGTTAACCTAATTTTCCAATTTAAATTTTAATTGTAAATAACAAATTAAAGTTAACCTAGTTTTAATATTATTCTAATTAATTAACAAAATTAAATTTGATAAAAAAACCTAATTCTATTTTTTGTGAATTCTTGATTTTATGATTTTATGAAAAGTGATTAATTTTTGTGAAAAATAATTAAATAAACTAATTGAAATAAAAGAAATAAAGAAAGAAAAGAAATAGAATGGGCCTGTATGCTTAGCAAAAAAAGGGGTGTGAAGCTGAATTCTTTTGGCCCAATAAGCTCCAAGCCCAGTCAATGCGCTGGATCAGGCGTGGGTGTTTACTTGAGGAGCATGGTGGTCTCCCATTGTTGGCACGTTGGATCTGGCTAGGGGAACATCAGATGGCTGGATGTTGATGAAGCATGGTGGGCGCTTGAGATTGTGAAGCACTGGATTGTATGAAGAAAAATAATACAAAGCAAAGGTTGGGACTTGGGATCGAACCTAGGTCCTTATACTCAATCCCAATGCTTGCTTGCCAACTACGCTACGTTGTTAAGTTGTTATTATAATAACAATAAAACATAATATGAGAAAAAACAAAAGAACTGAATCTAAGGCGCGAAATTCAAACGTCCCAATGGCTGCTCGACACGCCAGCGTCATCTTCCTGGCAACCGTCGTTTTAGAAAACAAGACTTTTACCTACAGACGCTCACTGTAGGTATAACCCTGTTCATCTCCAAAATTGAATACGATCAAGATAAATAAAAAGTACTGGTACCAATCAACTCGTTTCATCCTCACGAGCATCATGGTACCAGAATCAAGGCCTAATTTTGCCTGCATTAAAAACCCCTAAAGCAAACACAGAAACCCTAGCAATGGAAATATCATATACAGGCATTAAAAACACAATTAAATGGCATGGTTAGCTTGCAAACATGATGACAAATACAAATATAACAATCAAAAGTGCTAATGATGCCAGAATTGTGATAATCGAATTGAAAAAAATGCCAAACCGTGTGAAGTGTAACGCGCGTTTCTTGCCGTTTTGAGGCTTGCAAAGGATGTTGTTAGCTTCCTAAGATGTCTAGAAAGCGATTGGAAACTTCAACACACGTCGAATTGGCCTGTGGAAGAAGATTCGTCTCACACTTTTCTTGGAAATTTTGGAGTTTTGTTCTGGTTTTTGGAGGCTGGTTGTGCACGAAAATTCCTGTGTTTAGGGTTCCACAAACTTTAGTATATGTATTGAATCCAATTAGGTTAACAATTTTAGATCCAATCTTGAGAATTCATGAATGGAATATTTGATTTTTAATCCATATGATATATTTCCATAATCATGCCAATCGTGCTCTTTTTTGTACCAATTATGCTTGATTCGATTTGATCATGTAAACTCAGCATATCTTGATTGCTAATCTGTTAAAAAAACAAATCAAATCATATCTTTGTTAATTTCCATCATTTATTTGATTTAATTCACTTTTAAATTAATAAAAAATCATAATAAAATTGAAAAATGAAGCACATAATGGGTCAGTGAACATTTGAGTCGTGGACCATATTATAATTGAGGTGCAAACATAAAAAGTTGGGCCCATTTAGCAAAAAATGAAAATTTGAGCACCTTTGACTTTTGGCAATTTTGCAAAAATGGTCAACTTGGCCAATGCACAACTCTCTCAATTTTGACCCTAGAGAGGTGTTATTGGAATTTTTAGAAATATTAGGATATCCTCTAAACAACCCTTTTGGTTTCATCTCAATTGAGTCTTCCATGTTCATGTATCAAGCTTTGACCCAAAAGGTGTTTTTGATGACTTTTCAAAAGGACCTATAATGTCAAAATTTATATCTTTTTGGGAGTGCATATTATGAACTTGGGAGATGAAGATGAATTTTAGGTAATTGTATCCTCTTCAAAATGAGCTTTGGATGGGTCATTTCTTATGAAGTATGAGAAAGTTATGCTTGGTCAAATTTGAGTTGACTTTTCCTATAAAACCCTAATTTAGTAACTTTGGGGTTTTGATGAATTGTGAGCAATCCTTGAGGAATCATGATCAACCCTTGATCAAATGATGAATAATACTTAAAATGAGGATGTTGACCAAAAATATTGAAGTTTTACTGTATGTGGGCCACAGTTGACTTTTGACCTAGTATAGTTAATTTTCAGGCACTTGAACAATTGACTGAGCAAACTTCTTCTGCAAGTTTTGAAACTTGACATGGATGATCTTGAGAACATATTAGGATAATGGTGAGAATTTGAGTCCTTTGTGGCTCACCCATCTTGATGAAAATAGAAACATTAATTTGGGGTATACTTCCTTAGGAGAGAGTTTGTTTGGTCAACTCTTGAACTTCCTTAAGCAATTTGGGGACCTCACTCGCCATGTGTTGAGAAATATGAAAGGGAAAATTTTGGGGTACAACATGGTGTTAGCCCTTCTAATCTATGGGTTGGTACTATTTCCTAATTTGGACCAGCTCATAGACGTGAATGTGGTTAAGGTTTTCCTGTCACGCAATCCGGTACCTACTCTACTTGGAGATATCGTACATTCTCTGCATACTCGCACTATAAAGAATAGAGGGACCCTTCTGTGTTGCACTCCTCTTTTGGCTAGGTGGTTTATTTCGCACCTACCCCGATCCGTCTTGAAGAATGAACATGGTTTGAGATGGTCTCATGGGATAATGACTCTTACACATTCAGGTATTCATTGGTGTCCTCGATCCTTGGAGAATGTTACCATCATTGATCGATGCGGAGAATTCCCTAATGTTCCTCTCTTAGGCATTAGGGGAGGAATCACTTACAATCCTTGTTTGGAACTACGACAGTTTGGATATGCGAGAAGGGATGGTCCTCATGATACACTTATCCAAGGAATCGCCTTCGACTATGAGAATGATGATCTGGATTACCATAAAAGGTTCATGCGAGCTTGGGGCATGGTACATAGAGTTGATAGCAAGACACTGAGGAACAAGAATTCCATCCCTCTCGAGCCTTATCTCAAATGGGTACGAGCCCGTGCTCAAAGTCTTATGATGCCTTACCCCGACATCCTACCTATGATTATGGAACCGGTTGTTGAAGGAGACACTCCTTATCTTGTTCTTCATCCTGACATGCCAACTGATCATGAGGAGTTACAAAAATCCTGGGTTCAACTTAAGAACCAGCGGGATACATTTGAAGCTCAATTCTACGCCAGCGAGAAGAAAGTCTTGGAATTCACTAGGCTACCTCATGAAGAGAGGAATATAAATGCCTACATTGCACCAAAAAGGATGCGCTTATCGGAAACCTAATTTTCTTTTTGCTTTAAGTTTTATTTTGTTTGATTGTAAGCCTAAAGGGCACTCTTTGTAACAATTCGAACTTATTAATACAATTAACGTGTGATTCTTTTGTTTAAAAAAATTTGAGTCTTTAAGAATCCTTGAAATCATTGCATACGCATATCATCCATGACATTGCATAAATAGGTTTCAAAGTAGGATTCTCATCTTCTTCGCTGTTTATTTCAGAAATAATGGCTTATGAAAAAAGTATCAAGGATCTCCAGGCACAAAATGCCCAATTTCAGCAAATGTTTGTAGCTTTGGCTAAAGTGCAGGAAGATCTGAAGGCCCTTATTCTGAAAGATAGAAAGAAGAAGGCGAAGAATACCGTTGGTATGGTAAACTTGGGAAGAAGATTCAAGGGACCATTGAAGCAAATGGTTGATCTGACCTATTCATCCAAGGAAGGATAGAATCAAGAGGGTGAGACAAGGGAGGAAGACCCTAGTCCAGGGGAATATGATAATTACATTGATTACAATGAAGATCAGTATCCTCTGGCTGACGAAAGGTACAAACAGTTAGAGGACCGTCTGAATGCAATGGAGATCCAAAGAGTACCAGGGCTGGATTTTGAAGAGCTGGGTTTGGTATCCGGGGTTGTCATCCCACAGAAGTTCAAGGTTCTGGTATTTGCAAAGTATGACGGGGTTTCTTGTCCCAAGCTTCATCTCCGTTCTTATGTGAGGAAGATTCAGCCTCACACTGCTGATAGGAACTTGTGGGTCCATTTCTTTCAAGACAGTCTGTCCGGAACTCAGCTTGAGTGGTTCTATCAGCTGGAGGGAATCAATGTTCGTAACTGGGAAGATCTGGATGCTGCTTTTTATAAGCAGTATCAATATAACATTAACCTTGCTCCTACCCGTACTCAACTCCAGAGTATGTCTATGAGTGAAAGCGAAGGTTATAAGGACTACGCTCAGAAATGGAGAGATTTGGCAGGGAGAGTCCAACCCCATTTCTCTGATAGGGAGTTGGTGGACATGTTTCTTGGTACGCTATCTGGTCCGTTCTTTAATCACTTGATTGGAAGCTCCTCAACTGGTTTTACTGAGCTGATATTGACTGGAGAAAGGGTAGAAGCTGGGATCCGAAGTGACAAGATCCAGAAAGACACCTCTTCAAGTACAGTGAAAAAGCCATTCATGGGTAAGAAGGAGGTCAATGCTATTTACAATCCAAGAATTCAGAATAGAACCGAGCACCATCCAACGGTAAGGGCTGTGATGATACATAGGCCCGTGGCTACTCAACAACGAAACAATTAGCCAAGGGTAGAAAGACCTCAAAGGCAGTTCACCCGGACTAATATGACGTTGTCTGAGGTTTTACCCCATCTGTTAAAATCTAATTTGGAAACTTTAAGGGAGGCTCTCAAGAATCCCAACACCACATCTCCTCGTTACAATCCAAACGCTCAATGTGCTTACCATTCTGAGAGTCCAGGCCATGATACAAATGATTGTTGGGCTCTGAAGAATAAGATACATGATCTTATCGAAGCAAAGGAGATTGAGTTTGATGCTTCTGAGATGCCTAATGTCATAATTGCTCCCATGCCCAAGCACAACCATGGTGTTAATATCGTTGATACTGATCTATTTGTTACTGATGTTGATGAAGTTTCTACTCCTCTCATGACCGTCAAGAAGAATTTGTTGCTAGCCGGTTTATTTCTGGGCTATGGTGAAGGTTGCCACATGTGTTTATCTCTGCCTTCTGGTTGTTATTTGCTGAAGGCAGGTGTTCAACGCCTGATGGATAACAAAGAGATTTTGTTCGAAAAGACTCTGGTTCCAACTGTTCTACATGAAGATGTTGCTATCATAACCATTTTCGCCAATCCTTACAAGGTCTCCTCCAAAAGACCTGTTAGGATTACATCTGCTCTAAGAATTGCTCCATTAATAATCACTTTTCTTGGCCCTGTACCATACTCCTCAAACAAAGTTGTTCCTTGGAATTATGGTGCTGATGTTTACTACCATGACTTCAAGCAGGATTTGTTAACCATTAAAGATGAAAAAACTGAAGAGGCTGATCCCGATATCAGTAACATTGTCGGGACCAACAAAATTACTCGAAGTGGAAGGCTTTTCTCTCCCGATATCTCCCCGAAGACTGTTGTTAATCCTGTTGTTATTCCATCTGTTGTTCCAGCTAGTACTCCTACTCCTACTCCCATCCTTACTCTAGTTGTTACCCCTGCCGATGAGTCATCTAAGACTCGGGGCAAAGAAGTTGTAGGTGAGCCCGGTCGGACGGAGGCACCCAAAGAAGTTATTTTGGAATCCTCTAAACAAGAAATGGAGGAGATTTTAAATATAATTAAGAAGAGCGACTACAATTTGGTCGAACAGCTGGGGCAGACCCCTTTGAAGATATCAATGTTGGCTCTACTATTGTGTTCCGAGGCCCATGCAAAGGCTTTGGTTACATTTCTCAAGACTGCGCATGTGTCGCAAGAAACTTCCGCTGACCAATTCAAGGACTGTGTGACCAGTCTGACTGCTGATAATGGGTTGGGTTTTTCTGATACTGATTTGACACCCAAGGGGAGAAAGCATAATGATGCTCTGCATGGTCTCAATCGAATGCAGGGGCACTACTATGGCCCATGTGCTAGTGGACACTAGATTGTCACTGAATGTCCTGCCCAAGAAGGCTCTTGATAGGCTAGATTGTGAAGGTTTGACCTTAAAGCCCAGTAACATTGTGGTGAGGGCTTTCGACGGTTCAAAAAGAATGGTGCACGTGGAGGTGGACATCCCTGTCAAAGTGGGTTCCCAGACCTTTGAATCCACCTTCTACGTGATAGATATCAGGCCATCTTATTCTTGTTTGTTAGGTCGTCCTTGGATCCATGAAGCTGGAGCCGTTACTTCTACACTGCACCAAATGTTGAAGTATCCAATGAAGGGAAAGATTGTCATCGTGCATGGTGAAGAGTACATGGTAATCCATCTAAACTCTTTCAGGTATGCGGAAATGGACGGTGAGTTCAACGGGCCCCTCTTGTCAAAATTTTGAAGAGGTTCCCCAGACTATGGCATCAACCGAGACTATTACCAGTGTGCCAAAGATCACCAGACCTCCTTTGAAGATGGCTGCTCTCAATGACGCCAAAGCAGTAGTTGAAGAAGGTGGGTGTGCCATTTGGGAAAAGCTCCCTGATTTTCCTTACAAAACTGACAAATTTGGTTTGGGCTTTACTTAAGGAGCTCAAAGGGTTGTTCGGCGTGCTTGGGCTGGAGGACCTCCCTTACGCATTAGCAATCATGGGGTCAATGCTATAGAAGACAATGATAAGGATTATGATATTGACAGCTGGATCTACCCTACTACCAATGGTGGACCTAATAACTGGACGGCCAAAGATTTTGTGTCGATTACTTTTGTTCAGTAGTAATTATCTTGCTTGTTTTTCGGATTTGTAATAAACAATATAAACTCTATGGCCTTGTGTCTTACCCGAGGCACAATGGTTTATTTGTGAGGGTTATTATATGTCATTATCATATGTCATCAATGAAAAATTAGACGTTTTTGCATACAAATTTTGCGCTCTCTGTTTTTCTTTTTTGCTTTTCACTTTATCAATACAGTTATGCTCTTACACACACTCACATATCAAACTGCAGATCCATATCCACTCTGGATCCCATTGATAACAGTTCTGCTATTTCCAGTTATAACTTCGAAAATACGATCAACCAAGCTGAGGACGAAGGTGAGGAAGATTGCGAGGTATCTGGAGAACTTGCTAGACTGTTACAGTAGGAAGAGAGGGCTATACAACCTCATGAAGAGCCGGTTGAGACAATAAACTTGGGCACAGAGGTAGACAGAAAAGAAGTCAAGATCGACACAAATCTGGAGCTTAATGTCAGACAGCGGTTGGTAAAAATGTTGCATGACTATGTCGAGATCTTTGACTGGTCATATGAAGACATGCCAGGACTAGATACAGATATTGTGGTTCACCAACTGCTAACTAAAGAAGATTTCCCTCCAATAAAGCAGAAGGTATGTCGCATGCGCCCTGAAATGTCAGAGAAGATCAAAGCAGAGGTTATGAAGCATTTAAATGCTGGGTTCTTAGCTGTCACTTCTTACCCCCAATGGGTTGCCAACATGGTGATGGTGCCTAAAAAAGACGGTAAGGTACAGATGTGTGTAGACTACAGAGATCTGAACAGGGCAAGCCCCAAAGATGACTTTCCGCTCCCCCACATTGACGCCCTAGTTGACAACACCGTGCAACACAAGATCTTTTCCTTCATGGATGGTTTCTCGGGTTACAATCAGATCAAGATGGCACCCGAAGATATGGAGAAGACAACCTTCGTCATACAATGGGGCACTTTCTGCTACAAAGTGATGTCGTTTTGATTAAAGAATGTCGGGGCAACCTATAAGAGAGCCATGGTTGCCTTATTTCATGACATGATTCACCATGAGATAGAGGTATACATGGATTACATGATAGCCAGGTATCAAACCGAGGAAGATCACCTTGATCATTTACAAAATCTGTTTGATAGGTTGAAGACGTACAAGCTGAGGTTGAATCCAAACAAGTGCACCTTCGGGGTAAGGTCTGGTAAACTGTTAGGTTTCATTGTCAGTGACAAGGGCATTCAGGTAGACCCTGCAAAAGTAAAGGCTATACAAGAGATTTCGGCTCCCCACACTGAGAAGGAGGTCAGAGGCTTTTTGGGACGCCTAAACTACATCGCCAGGTTCATTTCCCATCTAACTGCTACTTGTGAGCCAATCTTCAAACTTCTAAAAAAAGATCAAGTAGTAAAAATGGAATGACGAATGCCAGACTGCTTTCCAAAGAATCAAGGAATACCTTCAAGAACCACCAATTCTGATGCCTCCCATTTAAGGAAGACCTTTGATAATGTACTTAACAATGTTAGACAATTCAATGGGGTGTGTGCTGGGGAAGCATGACGAGTCTGGTCGAAAAGAGCATGCAATATACTACCTTAGCATAAAGTTTACCGACTGTGAGACAAGATAATCACTGCTCGAGAAAACTTGCTACGCTTTAGCTTGGGCTGCTCGCCGACTGAGACAGTATATGTTGACCCACACTACTTTACTGATATCTAAGATGGATCTGATCAAGTACATCTTCGAGAAGCCCGCTCTCTCTGGAAGAATAGCAAGATGGCAGATGATCTTAACCAAATACGATATCTAATACATGACCCAGAAAGAAATCAAGGGAAGTGTATTAGCTTATCATTTGGCTCATTAGGCCGTGGATGACTACCAGTCCATGAATTTTGAGTTCCCGGACGATAATATTATGCTAGTAACTGACTATGAAGAACCTGGACCGGATGAAGGACTTGAAGAAGGATCCCGGTGGACTATGGTTTTTGACGGAGCTTTGAACGCACTAGGTAATGGCATTGGTGCTGTAATCATATCCCCCGAGGGCTGTCATACTCCTTTCACTGCCCGACTATGCTTCAACTGTACCAACAACATGGCGGAGTATAAAGAATGCATCATGGGTCTCAAAGGTGCTATTGACCCGAGGATCAAATTCTTGAGCATTTTCGGGGATTCATCCTTGGTGATAAGTCAGATCAAAGGAGAGTGGGATACGAAGCACCCGAATCTCATCTCGTACAAAGAGCACGTGCTAACATTGCTTCCACACTTTGAGGAGGTAACCTTTGAACATTTCCCACAAGAGGAGAATCAGTTAGTGGACACGCTAGCTACCATGTCATCTATGTTCAAGGTCAGGTGGGATAACGAGGCCCCTCGGATCACTATTGAGAGGTTGGATGAACCAGCATACTGCTATGAGATCGACACGGGAGGAGTAGCAGAAAAACCTTGGTTCTATGAGTTGAAGAGATATCTCGACGCTCAAGAATATCCTGAGGGGGCATCTGTCAATGATAACAAGTTTCTGAGAAGGTTCACCGCGAAATTCATCCTTAGTAATGGAATCCTCTACAAGCACAACCATGACTCTACTCTACTTTGGTGCATAGACAAGAGAGAAGAAGAGAGGATTATGACAGATTTACATGAAGGTACCTTAAGAACCCATTCTGGTGGACATACCATGGCTAAAAATATCCTACGAGCAGGATATTTTTGGTCCACCATGGAAGCAGACTGCTACCAGCATTCCCGAACTTATCACAAATGTTAGATCTATGTTGATAAGGTGCATGTACCTCCAGTTCCTTTGAACATCTTGACGGCTCCTTGGCCCGTTACAATGTGGGGCATTGACATGATCGGAGAGATTAGACCTACCGCTTCCAATGGGCATCGCTTCATACTGGTGGATATTGATTACTTCACGAAGTGGGTTGAAGCTGCCTCTTTTGCTACTATTACCAAGAACGTTGTGGCACGGTTTATCAAGCATAACCTGATCCGTCAGTATGGTGTGCCAGAGAGAATCATCACTGAAAATGGTACGAATCTCAACAACACGACGAACATCGAACTCGGTAAACAGTTCAAGATCCAGCACCATAATTCTTCCCCTTAACGGCTAAACATGAATGGCACTGTGGAGGCTGCTAACAAGAACATCAAAAAGATCACACAGAAGATGACAGTGACATAGTAAGACTGGCATGAGATGTTACCATTTCTCTTCATGGGTACCGCACCTCCACACGAACATCGACAGAGGCAACACCCTACTCTCTGGTATATGGCATGGAGATTGTCCTGTCTATTGAGGTCAAAATCCCGTCTCTGAGAATCATGAAGGATGCATCTCTGAATGAAGATGATTGGATCCAGACTCGACTTGATTAACTGAATCTGATCAATGAAAAGAGACTCACTGCTGTCTTTCATGGTCAAATGTATCAAAAACGGATGATCAAGGCTTTCAAAAAAAAGGTCAAGCGCCAATTATATCAAGTCGGGGATCTAGTGATCAAGCGCATCATACTGCCGCAAGGTGATCCCAGGGGCAAATGGACTCCCACATACGAAGGGCCATTTGTGATCAAAAACATTTTTCTGGTGGAACCATGATTCTGACCACCATGGACGGTGACGACCTTCCTCAGCCTGTCAATGCGGACATAGTGAAAAGATACTACGCATAAATAATACCCGCTAGGTTGACTGGCCTAGGCAAAAATAAGGGCTTCCCTGCGAACCAAAAGGGTTTGGGCAAAAATTAGGGATGAAAACAAAAAAATTGTACACTCGGTAAGTCGAAAACCTGAAAAGGCGGCTTGGGCAAAAAAAAGTATCCCGGTGGACTGAAAACCCGAAAGGGCGGTCCAGGAAAAATTTAGGGATTTAAAGTGTATCACTATGTCCCATTGGATGACCTTGTGACCAAACTTCAGTATCAACTATCAAGCTCAAACGACACCGATCAATCCAGTCATCTTCGGACAAGCAGCAAAGTGATGAGACACTTGAAGACATAACGACAATAACAGAATTGAAACTCAATGGGATTATTACACATAGTTGTTTTCTTCTCTTTGTACACAATATTGTATAGCTTTCATTTTCACGGCAGCGTTCTCTTAATAAAGCGTCAGCCTCCTTGTACAAAAACGCCTGTTATAGGCCAACTTCGAAATTAATACAAGTCACTTTTACAAAACCATTTGTTTTTATTTTTCTATTTTTTTTTTTTGCAAAAAACTTCCAATGATTTATTCTTGACATATGCATTTGAATACGGTTGCTATTCACAAATATTTGAATAAGAAACAGAGAGACAGTTGCTTATAACTTAAGAAACAGGGTCAAAAACTAAAAAAACCATGTCAAGCCCGACAGTTACTCCTTCCGGCAAATACAAGGGCAGGGACAACTTTGAAACGAATTCACCATTACATGCGTCCTCGTGACATCTACACTCCCCACAGAGTAGAGGCAACCAAAGCTTTGACATCGGCTTCCCCAAACAGGAGCTACTTGCCCCAGCAAAGTTCCTTTAGAGAGCCGACGTCTATATTCCCCAGCCAAATTTCATAATCGCAAGCGGTTCATAAAGTTTTCTCCCAAACAGAGTTTATTTCTCTGAATACAGAAGCTCAATCCCCAACAGAGTTTATTCCTTCAGCTACAGAAATTCATTCCCCGGCGGAGTTTATTTCCCCGAATCGGCAAAATATTCCAGTAAAGCATCTCCTCCCGCAAGCAGAGCTATTCCCCCACAGAGTTATTCTCAAGCAGAGTCTCTCCCTGACAGAATATTCGTAAACAAGGAGAAAATTCCCAGTATAGTCATCTCCATTCACCATCCCCAATGGAAATGAAGAACTCGGCTTCCTAATACTTTTCAACAGCAGTCTGGGATTTATTTTCCCCGACTAAGGAATACCGTAATAGCATCCCATATCCATACATCACGGCATGCGCGTACATATTGCATACAATAAAATCTCATTTATTTTGAAAACATCATCATAATGTATTTCATACATCATGACATTGCATATGACTAACTCTTTACCTTTCAGGAAAGGACCAAATCAGCAGGCTACGTCTAACCAAGGGCTATTCCAGGATTTTCCTCAGAAAGATAATCCTAAGATCTCTCCGCTCATTATGCCGGTGGAGGAGCCTCCAAGACTTTCTTCTGGGTAAGTTGAATCGCTATTAAGATTCTCTTGATAGCTATGCCAGCCAAAGTTAACCTAAGATCTCTCTGCTCACTATGTCGGTAGAAGAGACTCCAAGACTTTCATTTGGGTCAGTTGAATCGCTACTAAGATTCTCATGATTACTATGCCATTCAAAGTTAACCCAAAATCTCTCTGCTCACTATGCCGGTAGAAGAGACTCTAAGACTTTCGTCTGGGTTAGTTGAATCGCTACTAAGATCCTCCTGATTACTATGCCAGTCAAAGTTAATTCAAGGCCTTTCCCGGGTTTAGTCAAATCGACGCTAAGATTTCTACCCCAGTTGAAGACAACTTGAGACCTTTCTCTGGTTCAGTCAAATCGATACTAAGATTTCTATTCCAGTTAAAGAAGCTATGAAGCCCAAAAAATGACCGGATAATATTCAATCAATAAATCATGTTACTGTGAAGCCCGGATCCTGAGCGGATAAAAGTTTAATCTCATTTCCCCAGTAAGTCATTGTAAAGCCTATAATACGACCATATAGAAGTCAGCCTTATCATCCTCAACAAGTCACTGTGAAGCATGGATCCTGACCAGATAGCAGTTCACTTCCGTCTCTTCAATCAAGAGATGACTCCCCAGTAGAGTAATGGATAAACTGAAGCTCCTAGACTCTATTCCCCAAGACAAGGACCAACATTCCTCAACGAAGGCCACCTTAACAACGGGCACAGGAATTCCCACAAAGGAATATCTCACGAAATCATCATTGTTTTGGATGGCATCTTTAAGCCCATCTCCAACGACTCTCTGTTACCTTCTCTGGATTTCATCTGTAAGCCTATTCGTGGCGTCATCAACCGTCAGTTTTACCTCATGCGAGTGCAAATTTCTGGGCACTGTAATGTTCAATCATCTTCCACCCTCAGATCATGAAAGGCAGACAAGCCAATCTAAATCCTCAGGTTTAAGAAGATTAAACAGGGGCAGCTGTTGTACCCCAAAATTTTCCCTCCCATTTTCACACAAAACATACTCCTAGAGGTCCTCAATTGCTCAAGTTGACTAAGGATTGACCAGACAAATCCTCCTCCTAAGACAATGAGTCTCAAACTAGGGTTTCACTCCTCATCAAGATGGTTGAGTTCCAAGGGTCCCAAATGGTCTCCATTGCCCTAATATGTCCTCAAGATCATCCATGCCAAGATTCATGCCTTGCACAACAAGTTTGCTCAGTCAACTGCTCAAATGCCTGAAAATCAACTGTACTAGGTCAAAAGTTAACTGTGGCCCAAATATAGTCAAACTTCAAGATTTTTTGGTCAACATCAATTTTTTAAAGTATTATCCATCATTTGATCAAGGGTTGATCATGATTCCTCAAGAAATGCTCCCAACTCATCAAAAATTAAAAATTGCAAATTAGAGTTACTATAGGAAAAGTCAACCAAAATTTGACCAGGCATAACTTACTCATACTTTATCAAAATTTTTCCAACCAAGACTCATTTTGAAGAGAATACAATTCCCTACAACTCCTCTTCAACCCTCAAGGTCAACAAATGCCTCAATCAAAAGATACAAGTTCATAAATTATAGGTCATTTGAAAAAGTCAACAAAAACACCTTTTGGGTCAAAGCTCCTTACATGAACATGGAAGATCCAATTGAGATGAAACCAAAAGGGTTGTTTAAAGGGCATCCTAATCTTTCTAAAAAGTCAAAGAAACCCTCTTAGGGTTAAAATTGAGAGAGATATGCATTGTCAAAGTTGTCCATTTTTGGAAATTTGCATAAAGTCAACAATGCCCAAATTTGCATTTTTTTCAAAATGGGCCTAACTTTTTATACTTGAAACACATTCCTAGCCTAGTCCGCGACCCAAAAAACTTTCCATGCATAATTGCCTTTATTTATTTAATTTATTTTGATTTCAATCCTTTAAAAATCAAATTAAATCAAATAAATGATATAAAAATAATGAATATTTGTTTTGATTTGATTTTGCATTGAATTACAATCCAAATATGCTGTATTACACCAAGAAAAATCGTGCAAGATTGAAAAGAGAGGAAATCTCCACATATGGTAAGATTGGAAGCAAAATTGAAAAGGCATTATTTGCTGGATTGTTTCCATACATAGTGACCTAATTTGATTCACATATTTATACACAAGCATTCTGAATCCTAAGGATAGGTTTTAACATGCGCAACTGGCTCCTAAAGACCTAGCCAAAAGTTCAAAAATTTCAAAGATTGGTGCAAATCAGAAACTCTCGATCCATCCAATCTTCATAAGCTCCAAGCATACTATTACCCTTCTGAGGATCCCAGGGGTTGAACCAACTCATTTTTGAAGGCTAAAGCGCACAAAATCGTCCTAGCCTACAACTCACGGTTTGGTAAATTTCTCAAACCTCAAACTTTTGATTCATGTGATATAATATGATTCTTTACATTGGCATATGTTCATAATTATATTCTAAGTTGTTTTGAACCATTAGTTTCAAGCATGCACGCAGGATCCTCAAAGTGCCATTGTTAGGGCACAAAGGTTGTTTTTCTTCGTATATGAGCTTGCAGACCGTTTCAGCCCAAAAGAAGACCACCATTGTGATTGCATCCCTCTAAATAGGGGGGGTAGGGTATTGTTGTACCCCAAAATTTTCCCTCCCATATTTCTCAAAACATTTCAAGTGAGATTCTCAAATTGCTCAAGGAAGTCCAAGGGTTGACCAGACAAACCCTCTCCTAAGGCAGTCTACCTCAAATTAGGGTTTCAGTTTGCATCAAGGTGTTTGAGTCCAAGGGATCCCAAATTCTAACCATTGGCCTAATATGTTCTCAAGATCATCCATGTCAAGTTTCAAGCCTTGCAGAGGAAGTTTGCTCAGTCAATTGCTCAAAAGCTTGAAAATCGACTGTGCTAGGGCAAAAGTCAATTGTGGTCCCCATACAGTCAAACCTCAAGATTTTTTATCAACATCCTCATTTTGAAGTATTATTCATCATTTTATCAAGGGTTGATCATGATTCATAAAGGATTGTTCACAATTCATCAAAACCCAAAAGTTGCTAAATTAGGGTTTTGCAGGAAAAGTCAACTCAAATTTGACCAAGCATAACTTTCTCATAATTTATTAGAAATGGCCCATCCTAAGCTCATTTTTAAGAGGATGCAATGACCTAAAATTAATTTTCATCTCCCAAGTTCCAAATATACACTCACAAGAAGTTATGAATTTGGACATTATAGGTCATTTTGGAAAGTCAACAAACACACCTTTTTTTGTCAAAGCTTCATACATGAACATGGAAGACTAAATTGAGATGAGGCCAAAAGGGTTTCTTAGAGGACATATTGAGATTTCTAAAAAGTCCAAGAACACATCTCTAGGGTCAAAATTGAAGGAGTTATGCATTGGCAAAGTTGACCTTTTTTCCAAAATTGCCAAAAGTCAAAAGTGCCTCAAATTGCAAATTTTGTCAAATGGGCCCAACGTTTTGTGCTTGTATTGAGTTTGTAACATGGTCCACGACCCATGATCCTTCCCACTTGCCTTTATTTTATTTTTGTCATTTCTTTTGATTTTTATTTCATTTAAATCAAATTAAATCAAAATAAAATCATGAAAATATCAAAATCATTTAAACCTTGAGATTTTGTGCATATTTCAGGTCCATGAATAGCTGGAAATGAGATCAAATCGTGCAAGGCTTGTTTGTACACAAAAATATTGGTTTTTGGCTTATTTTGGAAAGATTTACATGAGAATCAAATCTTGATCAATGATCATTATTGGAGAAGATTTGGAGCAAACTTGTAAACCTAATTCACTCAAGGCTACATATAGAACAAATCCAGACCAAAAGCACAAGGGTTGGAGGCGTGAGAAGCTGAGAAAAAACTTGAAAAAACTCAACAAAAGTGGCAATCGGATTTCATAGTTACATGCCATCTAAAGCCTTCCCAACTATCTCATTCGCTTGCTGGGCATTCAAGGAGTCCATCCCAATCCTTAGCAAGCATTTTCGTGCACAAGAACTCACTGTAAGCACCTCACGATAACCTTACTTTCTTGAAATTCAATATCATGATTCTGGAATTTGTAGCATGAATTATTTATATATTCTTGTTCATTGAAACATTTGCAAGCTAATGGTAATGATCAATTGCGTTTTTGTTAGCCATACTGAGATCCACCATTGTTAGGGTTTAGGTTTCGTTTTTAGGGGTTTTGATTGCAGGTAAAATTGGCCCAAAAGAGGGGTACCATGGTGTTCACAAGGCCAAGACGAATTGATCTGCACCATTAGTTTTCATTTATTGTGCTTGTATGGGATTCTGGAAATACGCAGGGCTATAGCTACAGACTTTTGTCTGTAGGTAAAAGTCTTGGACTTTTACCAACGGAGGGAGGAAGAAGAAGGGTGGCATGGCACCCCCTGACTGGCCTATTTTAATTTCGCGCGGTTTTGATGAATTAATTTGTTTTCTCAATATAATTTTTATTTGTTATTTGATATACAACAAAGCATGCCAGCTCAGTTGCTGAGGAGGCGTTGGAAATTGCCAAAGGGCCTGGGCTCGATCCCCAGGTCCCCCATATTTGTTCAATACCATTTTATTTTACATGATTAGGTGTGCAAGTTTCCAGGATATCCACCATACGCCTTCAACACTCAGCCAAACAGATGTCCACAAGCTGGATCCAAAGGCCATTATTTGAAAGTCTACAATGCACCCTAGTCAACTTGCAACGTGGAATCTGAGAAGTCAAACATGGATCCAGGCTATTGGGCTCAAACATGCTATGGACACCCCCATTCTACTTTGACAACAGGCCCATATTCTTTCTCTTTCATATTTTTTTCCTTTTTATTATTTTGATTAACTATTTTCTCACACAAATTTAATTCTTTTTTTTTTATAAAAAAATCATAAAATCAATTTTCATCAAATTAGATTTAGGTTTATTTTTATCAAATTTAATTTAATTAGTTTATTTAATTCTAGGGCAATTCTAACCATTTGTAAATAAATTAAGACCAACTAGATAATTAGGGTTTGGTTGATTTAATTTTTATTTTCTTTTCTTTTCTTAAAATAACCAAAAATACAAAAATAGGCCAAAATTAATTATTTTTATTAATTTAAATTAATTAGTAATTAGGTTCTTATTTAATTTAAAACCTTATTTTTCTCAAAATAATCAAAAACAACCAAAAAATAATTCTTCTTTCAATTAGGTTTAGACAGGGTCAAAACCCTAATTCTTTTCTCGTTCTCGATTCATCGCGCGTTTATTTATTTTTTGCAATATTAATGTAACTGCTTATGGGATGTAATAGTTTAATTAGGACTTTTTCGTTTATTTATCGTTTATGGGTTTTTTTGGCTATGTAATTAATCCCCCCTCCCCGAAGCCTTACCATAGCGTAGATTTATTTCTCGCATTTTAATTTTCGCAAATATTAACTGTTAGATGTATGATAATATGATTGCATGACAAGAATGGATGTTAATTTTAAAATGGTTAGCAAACCCTAAATGTGCAAAGATGATAACTGAAATCAAATCACTCGCACATACGCACTCCTAGGGTATACTCTCACTTCGGTTGCCTTCGGTAAAACGATCATTAAGTATAGGGTGTTTTAGTGGTCGCTCTCTTTTCTAAACAAAGATCAAATGTCCCATTCGGAAATGTTGTCTCGGAAATGTTGCCTCGAATAAGATCTTAAGACATTAGGGTTATTACTAAGACGTCCTAACATTGATTTAGTGATCGTACGTCCCTTTTGAATTGACCCTTTACAACTCCAACGATGGTGCTACCTACTCCTTAATAGTAGGATAACATTGTCTAAAGGAAACGAGAATAGAAACCATCCTTTTTCGAGTAGGTAGATGCTAGTAGGTACTTGCTCAAAATCAAACTTTCACACTTACACTTTTTTTTTTCAAACAAAGTTTTCAAAAACACTTCGTGACACTCTTGAAGACAGAAGCAAGGGTTAAAATGAAGTAAAACAAAACTTTTCAAAACAAACACACACAAGCAATTTTTAAAATGATGAGCAAGTACCTAAGAGCCCGTAGAAAACTACGGATAGAAAGGGTGTTAATACCTTCCCTTTCTATAATCTACCCCCCGTACTCAAAATCTCGAAAAAGGAATTTTTCTGTGCTTTTTTCCTTTCCAGTTGGATAAAATAAAAGTCGGTGGTGAATCTTGCTTACTGCGACATTTTGCAAACACAAACGCAAAATACAAACCAGCATTTTCCTAAAACATCCTGGTTCTGCCACCGTATCACAGGTACCATTTGCACCTTTATTCGTTGTGTTTTGCAGGTTTGGTATTTTGAGTCAACCAGAAAAGGTGATCGGAGTTGGACTCCGACACCATTGATTGGCTTGGACTCTAGTGGCTTAATTGTCATCCTTTCATTGGTCAAGTTAAAATCTGATCTGGCGCATTTTGAAAATTTGACACTTTGACTGAATTTGTCATTATATTATTTGCGTTTTATTATATACATGAATGAATTGAGAGCGCAGTTGGCAAAGGCACAGGATTGTGAGGGGAAGGATCTGAGTTCGATCCCAAAATTCTGTATTTTGCATTTTATAACAAGATTATTTTAGATCCAATGCTCCAGGGTCAGGCGCGCGCACTATGTGTTATCAAGTGTTCATCGTTGGATCTATGCAGCCCTAGATCTAACGTCCCAGATCTGAGATCCCATGATGGACCTTCAGGAGCAGGCAACGTGAGATTTACACAGGACATTGGGCTCTGCATGTCATGGGCCTAACAGATTTTCAGATTACACCCCCCAACTGCTACCTACTATCAGGCCCATTTGCCCTTTTTATTTAGTTAATTTTAGCTTTATTTATTTATTTATTTTATATCATTTTTATAAAAAATAATAATATTTCATTTAATCATAAAATCAAAAAAATCACAAAAAAATAGATTTAGTTTTTTTTAATTAAATTTAAACTTTTGTAAATTAATTAACTTAATTACTTTAACTTGATTATTTCATTAAATAAAATTAATTAGAAATTAGGTTAAAATTTCAAATATTTTTCTCAACAAAATACAAAAAATATTTTTCTAAATCAATTAGATTTTTAGGACTTTTCAACTTGTTTCCGTCTTGATCTTCGCGCGTTCATCTTTTTCCATTTTATTTTCTTTTCCAATTATTGTAACTGTTGATGGTTTGTAATATATTTTGAAATAGGGTTTATCTACTGCTTTTGATTTTCGTACTCCCCAAAGTTTTGGTTATGTATCCCCCTCCCCGAAGCCCTGTAATAGCTAGGTTTAATTTCCGCATTTTAAATTATTGCACTAATATTTGAACTGCTAGATTAATAAGATTATATGAAAAGATTCTAAAATAAAATGATTAGATAACCCTAAATGCGTAAGATAAATGAACTGAATCAATACACTTGCACATGCTCACCCCTAGGGTATCTCCCACTCCGGTTGCCTTCAGTAAACGGTCATGAAGTATAGGGAGTTTTAGTGGTTGCCCTCTAGTCCCAAAAGATCAAAAATGACTCATTCAAATGTTGCCTCGGAAAGATCTTTAGGACTCTAGGGTAACTACTAAGGTTTCCTAACCATTGCTTCAATGACCTTACGTCCCTTTCGGTAGTCCCTCAAAAATCCAACGGCTAGGGTTGCCTACTCACTAATAGTAGGATAACACGGTCTAAAGGATAGGAGGAAAAGAACGCCATTTTTCGAGTAGGTAGATAACTGTTAGGTACTTGCTCAAATAAATTTTCACACTACACTTTCAAAGAAAAGTTTTCAAAAACACTTTATCACACCCTTGAGGACTGATACAAGGGTCACCATAAAGTGAATCGCCGCACTAAGGCATTTTCAAAGCTTTTCAAAACACCCAAACACGGAAGCAATTTTAGAAATGAGCAAGTATCTAAGAGCACATGGAAAACCATAAATGGAAAGGGTGCTAACACCTTCCCTTTCCATAATCTACCCCCCCCCCCCCCCCCCCCCCCCCCGTACTCAGAAATCTTAAAAAAGGTCTTTTTTTTGTTCTTTTAACCCTTTCCTGATTGGATAAAAGAAAAGTCGGTGGCGACTCTTGCTTACCGCAACATTTGCAAACAAAAAACGCAAACCAGTATTAACAGTCGGTTCTGCCACCGTATCACAAGGGTCATCGAGGGACTCATGATATTTTTAAACCAGAGGATAGCCACTAAAATCTCTCACGTTTCAAGAGTTGTGACTATTTTTCCGATGGCAACCAAAGTAGGAATACCCTAGAGGTGCGCATGTGCGAGTGTGTTTGTTTTCAGTTATTTTTGTCTTGTGTTAAGTTTGCTAGCGTTGGTTTTAATTCTTATCATGCAATCCTATTACCATACATCTAACAGTTAATATGTACAGGAATTTAAAATGTGGAATTTAAATCTACGCTATTACAAAGCTTCGGGGAGGGGGATTAATTACATAGTCCAAAATTTGGGGGAGAAATAAAAAGCAGAAAATAAGTCCTAATTTTAACTATTACAACCCACTAAGCAGTTACAATAATATGAAAAAAGTGTGAAATTAAATAAATGCACGCGAATTGAAAACAACGTCTAAATCCTAAATGAAAGGAAATCTTTTTGTTTTGTTTTTATTTTGGGAAAATGATTTAATTAAAATCCTAAGTCTATTTAGTTTTAAATTAAAGAAAAGGTTAAAATAATTAATTAGTTAATTTACAGAATTAATTCAATAGAAAAAACTAAGCCTAATTTTTTTATGATTTTTGATTTTAACGTTGCTTAAAACATGAAGAAATAAAATAATGAAAAAAATAACATAAATGGACTAAACAGTAAAAAAAAGGGGTGCAATTTGCAGGATGCAGGCCCAGATCGAAAAGAGGCCTAAGTTTCCTTTCAATCCAGTGAAGAAGGCAGTCGAAAGTGCATGATGGACTGCATGTTTGGGGGCACTGGATCTGGATTGGCCAGCATCTGGCAGCAGGAGAATGATTATGTATGATGTACTCCATCGATCTGGGAACACTGGATATGCAAAGAATTGTAAAAAAACAAAATACATACCTAGGTGTCGAACCCAGGTCCTTCGATCCTGTGCGTGTTTATCTATTTTGGCTGGATCTGCAGTACAAGCGTTAGAGAAAAAAATAAATGCATACCTGGGTGTCAAACCCAGGTCCTTAGTTCTGAATACAAATCAAATGAACTATAAGTGTTAATATGTCATGTAAATGTAAAGTTTGATCTTTTTCCAATTCTTACCAACAGTGATGTATGGATTTGTGGCTTCAGGCGTGGGTATGCTTGTTTAAGGGTTGTTTCAATTTTGACAACCTTTGGAGATTTCGAAAAGTTTGGTGGTTTTCTTCAGGAAATGTGTGTGTGTGGCAAAAATACTTTCGTTTGGCAATGTGTTTTTTATCTCTTTTTTTCCGTCCTTTTCGTCCTCCAGCAATGTGTCCTTAGGCCTGTATTTATAGGGGTGTAGAGGGGAATGGAAATGGCAAGGGACGGCCATTAACCAAGTTTTGAAGGCAAAATTAGATAAATTAAAGGATTTTCATTTTTGATGGATTTCTACCCTTTTGGGTTTTGGGATGAACCTGGACATGTTTCAATCCCTGACTCCTTTGAATGCCTCCACGACTTGCTCTTCTATTGGCCCTGAGTTACTTCCTTCGAATGGCTCCAAGCCCCATCATTGTGGCTTATTTGATTGAGCCACTATCTGTCTTAGTTGCTTGATCTGAAACTTTTCAACTAGCCCTATTGAAAACTCCTTTCTGGCCATTCGAAGCTTCTTTTGTTACCTCCTTCGAATGTAATTATGCAGGAGGCTTGGGCTTGGAAGCATGCAGGATTTTGGCCAGCAAGCATCTTGGACCAAGACTAATCATTAAAAAAAAACTTTTTTTCAATAATTATGTGTCCTTTGAATGGACCAATTGTATGTCCTTTGAAGGCACCATTTGTGTGTCCTTCGAATGGACCTAATGTATGTCCTTTGAAGGAACCACTTGTATGTTTCTTCGAATGGATCATACTATGTGTCAAAGTGTAGAAAACTTGTGAATCGAAGGGTTTAGAGGTGGAGTCAAAGCTAGCACGAGGGAAGTTCTTGCCTTGTGAATCGATGGCAAGCATGAAGAGGAAGTCTTTGCCTTGTACACTGAAGGCAAGCGCAGAGGAGGCACTTGTCTTGTGGATCGAAGGCAAGTCTAAAGAAGCTTTTTCCTTGTGAATAAAAGGCAAGCATGAAGAATCCTTTTCCTAGTGGATCGAAGGAAAGTTTGAGGAAGCCTTTGCCTTGTGAATCAAAGGCAAGCCTGAAGAAGCCTTTACCTTGTGCATCAAAGGCAAGCATGAAGAGTCCTTTTGCCTTGTGGATTAAAGGCGAGTAGAAAGATCCTTTTTCTCAGTCAAAGCCTTGTGAATTAAACTTGATCTAAGGAGGCCAAATGCTCAACCGAAGCTTATGAACTAAGCTTACATCGAAGGAGGCCAAATGCCCAATCGAAGACTTTGAAACAAAAGTTTGCTCGAAGGATTTCAGATGCCCAATCGAAGGCTTTGAAACAAAAGCTCGCTCGAAGGATTTTAGATGCCCAGTTGAAGCTTATGAATCAAGGCAAACTAACTCTTATTCAATTTGATGCTTGAGAGCCCAAAAATCCAATTGTACTTGTGTAAACTTGCCCTTTTGAAAATCCTTGTGAGAAAATGTCTTGAGAAAAATGGAGGGAAAATTTGGGGGTACAACATAAGCTATTTGTTTATTCCGGACAGCCTTATTCATGAATCAACGTGCATCAAAAGTCTTGTTTCAAACTCTTACCCGGACATATCAGAAATGAGTATTAACTCATGAAACATTATCTAAAATTCACAAACACTTGTAATGAAATAAATCCACATTGATGCTCAAGTTTCCGATCACAAACAACACACTTCATGAGTTGAAATACTTACTTGAATAGAAAATTCTATTGTAAAAAAAATTGTGTTATCATCTAATTCAATTCAATATTATATCAACTCATGAACTTTTCCATTATTATCAACAAAATTCAATCAAAATTCGACATTCAAATGCAACATCAATTTTATCATTTAAAATCCTAAGTCTATTCCGATTAGAACCACAACCAACCAATTCCACTCCTAATTATCACCATCATCTCATTAACAAATAGTTTTCAACTTTAATTAATAAATTCCTAACTCAATTATCTCCAACAAAATCCAATTCAAGAAATCACAAAAATGCTTATTCACAAAATCACTAATGTAAAAAAGCACTTAAGTCAGGAATTAAGGAGGAAATGTTACCGAGTTCGAAGAGGAGATTAAGGTGATGCTGAAACTAGAAACCAGGGTGCCGGAGGAGGGATCCTACGCCAGAGTTGCAGCCAGAGACGGCAGGAGCGGCCGCGGACGCGTGACGGAGAGGTCAGAAGATGACCATAACGGAGCTCGCACGATCGGAAGAGAGTGGTTGGAAATTGCCAGTGTGACGGACGACTGGTGTAGTGGTGCTGCTTCCGGAATCCGGTGTGAGGAGAGGAGAGATAGAGCTACGGTGGAGAGAGATAGATAGATAGAGAGAGAGAGAGAGAGAGAGAGAGAGAGAGATTGGAGGGAATTATGATTTTGAATCTTGAGAGTGAGAGAGAACTGAGAGAGTTATGTGAACTTTTTTGGGTGAAACTTTTCAAATGATTGGAATCTTGTGAAAATGGAGAGGAAAAATTGATATATAGTCTTGACAATTGGGCCTTGATTTGGGCCAAGAGAAAGCCCAATAAATTTCTCACTAGTGTATATTTTTAGTGTCAGCTAACATGATCGCACGAACAATTCATGAACTCAATAATAATCGGTGCGAAATCTCGACGCAAAACCAACAACAAAATTGTGGATGATAAAATTTATGACGTAATTCCGAAAGAATCGTCTCGATACGATATAGATCAAGAAAGTTATGAATTTTTGAATGGCATGAAACTTTGGCCCTGACATTGTATTTTTCAGTAATGCATAATTTTCCACAGTTCAATTTGAGATGCGAGCCATGAACCGAAGTCTTCGGAGCTAAATCTGACCTCGAGCCTTGAAAACTTATAGCCAACATTATTTGTGAAATTATGCCAAAAGAATCACCTTGATACGATAAAAATAAAAGAAGTTTTGATTTTTACAATATCGAAAAAGCGGTGAAATAAAAATTTGGTTCAACACAATATTTTCTCCGGTAATTCGAATTTTCTAAGATCTTCCTCAAAGAATCAGTCCTCTGCCCGAACATACGGAATGAAGATGATACCAAGACAGATTTTTCACCTAAAGAACCACTCAAAAACGTTGAACTGGGTGGAAGTTATGAATTTTTGAACGTCTGAAAAATAACGATTCAGCACACCGTTTTCCATTAGATTTCCACTATATCTTCTCAAAGTATCCGCACATTCAGAGATCTTCCTTACCAAATCAGCTTCTGATACGAACATACTAACTGAAGACGATATTAAGATGGTTTTAACGCCTCAAGAACCCCTCCAAAACAATATTCCAATCAGAAGTTATGAATTTTTTATTACCCGCGAAACAGATAACCAATCATTAAATTCAAATACTGTTTCAGGAAGATCAAATTCTTTTGAGACTTTCTTCACAAAACTAGCTTCCGATCTGAACATATGAAATGAAGAAAATACTGAGACGGCTCCAATGCCCGAGGAACCATTTCAAAATAGTATACAGATTGCAAGTTGCGAATTTCTAAGCTCAAACCAGTAAAAACACCATTTATGTTTTGCACCATCTCAAATTCACCAAAACACTCGATTCCTCCACAATTCAAAGTTTGTTGACGTACATGAGAGCTTGACATGATGGTTTCTTGATTGATTGTTGCTTTAGTAGCTTTTGAAACATGTGAAACACATTTAAACCTTGAAAAACCAGAGTTTTGCCCTATTGTACTGCCCTGCAGAACAATCTTTTTTTGTGTAGTTTCCGAAAATAAATGCCTTGATCCCATGGCTATTTACTGATTAATGATGCATGCGAGGTATGTACATGAAGGATGCAAGATGCATAATCTAGATGATCCTTATAAAAGGGGTAGGACAAATTTGGGGTATGACTGCTGCCCCTATTTAATCTTCTTAAACCTTAAAGTGAGATTGACGCTAGCCTTTCGAACATTCGAGGTAGAAGATGATTAAATATCAATGCCAAAAATTTGTTCAGAAAGGATGATGTGAGCGGATTATTTAATTTTTTGTGATATATGCTGGGGAAAGAATTTTCTATTTTTCCTGGTGAAAAAGGTTTACGGATGAATTTTGAGTAGCGATTACTTATAACATGGTAACGATGCCAATACGAGGTTCTCGAAAGGAAGCTTTGTTACGCAACATGATGATTGACAAAATAAGTATGAAAACACAACCAATAAGATCTATGGACGACCTGCAATCATAAGAAGGAAGAGACCTGGGATTGATCAACTTGGGGAACAAGGCCTACAGATGGCCTACCAGGAAAGCAAGATCTACGGATGATCTACAATCCTAAAGAAGCGAGACCTACGAGTGATCTGTTAAGAGAGCGAGGCATACAGACGACCTACAAGAAAAACTACATCTACGGGTGATCTACAATCCTAAAAAGCGAGACCTACGGGCGATCTACTAGGAGAGCGAGGCATACGAACGACCTACAAGGAAAACTAGATCTACGGGTGGTCTACAATCCTAAAAAGTAAGACCTACGAGAGATCTGCTAGGAGAGTTAGGCCTACGGGCTACCTACAAGGAAATATAGATCTATGAGCGATCTAAAATATTAAAAAGTGAGACCTACAGGCGATCTTCTAGGAGAGTTAGGCCTACGGACGACCTATAAGGAAATCTAGATCAACGGGCGATCTACGATCCTAAGGTAAGACCTACGAGCGATCTACCAAGAGAATTAGGCCTAGGGCAACCTACGAGGAAATCTAGATCTATGGGCGATCTAAAATCCTAAGGTAAGACCTACGAACAATCTACCAGAAACTAGGCCTACGGGCGACCTACAAGGAAATCTATATCTACGAGCGATCTAAAATCCTAAGGTAAGACCTACGAGCAATCTACCAGAAACTAGGCCTACGGGCGACCTACGAGGAAATCTAGATCTACGAGCGACCTAAAATCCTAAGGTAAGACCTACGAGCGATCTAACAGAAACTAGGCCTATGGGCGACCTACGAGGAAATCTAGATCTACGAGCGATCTAAAATCCTAAGGTAAGACCTACGAGCAATCTACCAGAAACTAGGCCTACGGGCGACCCACGGGGAAATCTAGATCTACGAGTGATCTAAAATCCTAAGGTAAGCCCTACAAGCGATCTACCAGAAAACTAGGCCTACGGGAGACCTACAATTCTAAGAAGGTGAGAACGAACAAGCGTATTGATTTTACTGGGATATAAGGGAAAGGTGGACACAAATGATGTATGAAAATCCAACACATACAAGTGTTTGGAAAATTGACACAGACGAGTGTTTGGGAAATAGACACGGACGAGTGTTTAGAATACTGACTCGAACGAGTGTTTAGAAGACTGACACAGATGAGTGTTCAAGAAGCCAACACGGACGAGTGTTTGGAAAACTGACACAAATGAGTGTTTAGAGAACTAACACAGACGAGTGTTTGGGAAGCACAAGGTACTGAAACCGTTAGCTGGGTATCATGATATAATGAAGGACGTCAGCTGTGGATTTTGGAATGATATTCTCTGTGAAGATGTATTGCTGTTTTAAAAGATTCATGTCTTTTGTACAAGGTACCCGATCTGGCTTATGCTTCGAATGCATGTTTGGATTTCGTATGGCGTAATGATCCATTTAAATGATAATGTTTAGTGAGGATCAATCACTCTAACCATTTTGGATTTTCACAACTTCTTTGGCCCCATATTATGTGGTTGAGGATGAAGATATGTTTGAACATTTTATTAAAGGGTGTTTGGAGTGGATGGATGGAAATATTCACTTTAAATTTGAATACTTGGCCAAACTAATTTAAAAAACTACTATACCCTTTATTAAGATTAAGGGTTTTTAATAAAGAAAAAAAAAGCTAACTTCCATGCTCAAAGAGGTAACTAGGGATTAAATTCCTTAAATCCTTAATATTTGGGAAGTGAAATAATGACTTACATCATTAGCCAAGTTTATTCAAAAGCATACACCAACAATATTGGGTATTTATTTTCATTGAAATTCGGGTATATCAGACTTCTGATGTCCCATGACATGTTGGGGCATCTGATCTAACTTGAACAACACAGGCAAGATATAAACATATTAAAACAGTACTGAAAAGTAAACAACACACCGAATTATTAACTCAGTTCGATGATAACAACACCTACTCTGGGGGCATACCAAGCCAGGAATAAATTCCACTATAATAGTATCAATTCAAAGCTAAACTCCCCTATTTACAACTTCTCACTTAATCACTACCCGTACTAACTTTCTATCTAAGACTCACCAAGATATGAGACCCTCCTCAATCCCTCATCAATCACAGACAACGATTGGAAAATAACAGGAAGCACACTTCAATGACAGTAAACTAGAAGACTCACTTCCATGATAATACCTATCCAAGACTCTTGACTAAGAACACAACTTGGAGTTGCTTAAAAGCTTCCTTCAAGAACAATACTCACTCTTGCTTCACAGCTTCGAGGAGAACAAAGCCTTATAATTCAAGGAACACATTCCAACTCACATGTCGAGTGGAACACATAACTAACTCTCATTGAGAGTGGCACAGACTCAGCCCTAATGATTACATCTTTCTAATTCACGACTGGTACAAAACTAGGTTACTAAAACTTCTATTTATAACCTTTTCCCAACTTGATTTGGGCTTCAAATCACAACATATTAGTTGCTACAAATCGCAGCATATCAGCTGCTACAAATCAACATAACCTTCTGCTATAAAATAGGTCTTCAATCATAACCTTCATAATTTATCTCCATAATTAGAAAGTGAATATTCTTCTTGATTCTCAACTTGAATATTCCAGACCTACAAGTCAGCGCCACATAGGATAATATAGTATCCTTAAAATATCGTGTCTTTCTAACAACTTTAACAAAATACAAAATCCAGCTGAACCAGTCACGATGTCGAGTGACTCTGCATAGGATATTTAGTAAAGATATCAACAAGTTGATTTTCAGTGCTAACATGCTCAAGAGTTATGACTTTGTCCTCCATAAGTTCTCTAGTGAAATGATGACTGATATCAATGTGCTTAGTCCTACTATACTGAATAAGATTTTTGGAAATATTAATAGCACTCAAGTTGTCATAGTATAATGTCATGACATCTTGTGTGACATTGTACTCAATCAACATCTGCTTCATCCATACCAGTTGAGAACAAATACTTCCTACTTCTATGTACTCAGCTTCAGCAGTAGACAAAGAAACACAATCATGTTTCTTGCTGAACCAAGAAATCAAATTGTTTCCCATAAAGAAACATCCTCCAGATGTACTCTTCTTATCATCTGCACTTCCAGCCCAATTAGCATCACAAAATCCCATCAACAAGGAGTTTGTATCATGGGAATACATCATATAATATAGTCATATGTACCACTCAAATACTTCAGAATCCTTTTCACTTGGTGGAGGTGACTTACCTTATGTTCTGCTTGGTACCTTGCACATAATCCAACAACAAAAGTGATGTATGGTCTTCTAGCAGTAAGATATAGAAGGCTCCCAATCATGCTTATATACAAACTCTGATCAACACTAACTCCCTTTTCATCTTTAGATGACTTCAAGTGTGTAGGAGCAGCAGTTCTCTTATGGCTGGCATTTTCCCATCCAAATTTCTTCACAGTATTCCTTGCATATTTGTTTGATAGAGAAAAATGGAGTCTTCCATTTGATTGGCTTGTAGTCCAAGAAAGTAAGTCAATTTACTTACCAAACTCATCTCAAACTCAGATTGCATCTGCCTGAAAAAATGTTGGACTATCTCATCCGACATTCCTCCAAAAACAATGTCATCCGCATAGAACTGAGCTATTAATAGTTTTCCAGATTCATCTTTAACAAAGAGTGTCTTATCAATTACACCCTTTCTATATCCATGATTGACAAGAAATTCAGTCAACCTCTCATATCAAGCTCTTGGAGCTTGTTTTAAGCTGTACAAGGCCTTCTTTAGTCTGATCACATGATCCGGAAAGAAAGGATCAACAAACCCTTTTGGTTGTTCAACATAAACTTCTTCATTTAGGTACCCATTTAGAAATGCACTCTTGACATCCATTTGGTACATCTTGAACCTTAAATGACAGGCTACTCCAAGCAATAATCTAATAGACTCCAAGCAAGCCACGAGAGCAAATGTTTCATCAAAGTCTACTCCCTCAATTTGAGTGTATCTATAATACGGTGGGAGAACTGGCTTGGTTTTACGTTTTATCACAAATGTGCCAGATAGCAAGAGTCGCCATCGACTTTTCTTTTATCCAATATGGAAAGGTTGAAAAGAACAGGAAATACCTTGATAGATTTTGAGTTCGGGGGGTAGGTTATGAAAAGGGAAGGTGTTAGCACCCTTTTCATACATAGTTATCTACGAGCTTTTAATCGCTTAGCTCACTTTTTTGAAAATTGTTGTGTTGTGTGTTTGAAAATATTTTTGAAAAGCTTGCCAATGTATGGGGGACTTTGTAATGACTCTTGCATCGTTAAGAGTGTATACAAAGTGTTTGTTTTGAACATATTTTGAAAGTGTTTGTGAGAAACATTCTTTTGTTTTTAAGAGCTTTGTGAGAAAATGATTAAGATCTACCCTACTCAAGGTCGTTCTTGTATTTTTCCTCCTCCTTTAGATAGTGCTATCCTACCATTAGTTATTAGGAAGCCATATCGTTGGATGTGAAGAGACATGTTTGGGTCATCGTATAGTCATTGAAGGCAACTGACAAGGATGCTTTAGCAATTATTGTTAAGGGACTAGATCATTTACCAAAGGCAACGTCCAAAGGGTCATCGAGGGACTATGATCTTTGTATCAAGGGACTTTTCTAAAGCGTCCCTACTTTCGAGGGGCATGACTATTTTGTAATCCGAAGGCATCAAGGGGGGTTACCCTAAAGGTGCGAGTGTTCAAGTGATTTGTGTTCAATTATTTTAGTCTTTGCATTAGGGTTAGCTATCGATTCGTTTTTAATCTTTCCATGCAAACCTAATTACTAAGCAGTAAACATAAAAATAATGAAAAGCAGTCAAATGCGGAAAATAAATGTTGAAAGTAAACTCTAAGCTATTACATCGCTTCAGAACAATTACAAAATAGAAAAGCGGAAAGTAAAAACTAAGCTATTACAAACCGGGAAACAATTACATAATCGGAAAAAATGCGGGAATAATAAAATATGTTCGCGAAAGTATGGTTGATCTGAAAAATGGAATCGAAGGAAAAATAAATGTTTTTGTTATTTTTTTATGAGAAAGAGATTTTTAATTAATTAATTAAATAGACCTAAAAAACCCTAATTAATTTTAATAATAAAAAATATTCAATTAATTTAATTATCAAAAAAAGGTTGATTAGTTAAATTAATTAAAAGATTGATTAGAAAAACCTAAGAGTCTAAATTAATTTTAATTAATAAAACTAAAAAAACTAATTATGTTGTAATAAAAAAAGAGTAATAGTAAATAAAAAAAGAAAGAAAGTTGGGCCTGAAATAGCAAACAGGGGGGTTCTGAGAAGCAATGAAGTCCAGGCCCAATGACAAGGGTCCGCTGATTTGGCGCACTGCAGCTCCAGGGGTGTATCGTGGACTTGTATTCTGGGACATTTGATCTGGATCCAAGGAGATCTGATGGCGATGATTGGAGAGGTGCGTGGGACGTGCTACACTGGATCCACAAAAATCAGAAAATAATATGAAAAATGCAAGAGGCAGGGATAGAACCCATTCCCTTGTTGCTCTAACGCATGCTGCCTTGCCACTGGGACATCATCTGTTTCGTGTCAATTACACAACATTCAAATAATACATAATAAACGTGCATGAGTCAAACCACCACCCACGGTGGTCAACTTCGTCTTCTATGGCGAGGATATTTTGAAAACTTGCGAAATCTAGGCAAAGTGAGAAAGAAAGGTATCCCTGTCCACTAATTGGGGCCTCACAAATATGATGGTGATGTTAGTTTCGATTGAAACAACCTGTAGCTAGGGTTTTGAAGATTCACAAGCTCGGTGCCCTAATGATTGCAGATCTCTATTCCTGCGTTAAAACTTGCAAACGATGAGTCTAAACAAGTCCACACATCATTATAGACAGGTATATATGTATAAAATCAATTAATAATGCATGAAATATGAGTTTGGATTCAAGGAAGTTCAATCAACCGGCGACGCTTGGCTGTGAGGATATGGGGTGCTACGATCTTCAAGAATGATTGGGAACGACTCCTGGAGGTCTCAGGGAGCTGATGGAGTGCTTAAAATTGATTGAAGGTTGCTGGAGAGGAGGGTTTGACCGTGCCCTAGTTTTGGAAAATTTGTGAATTTTTAGGGTTGCTTGAGGAGGCTAGCATGCGTATGTTTTAGATCTAAATATGGTGAATACATATATATGAATGTATTAGGTTGACGATTATGGGATAACTCTTTGTGCATTATGGTGAAAAGATTTGATTAGAATCTTGCATGAAAAGTTTCTTTTTTTGGCTAAATCATATCTTCATGTCTCACACAATTTTTCTAGCTGTTCATGAGCTCTTTGGGCTTCAAATCTGATCTAAAACCAAAGTCATGCGCCTAAATCCATTTAATTGGCATTTTATTTGATTTATTTTGAATTTAAATGAATAAAATCAAAATAAAAAGAAATAAAAATCACAAAAATGCATGACTGGATTTAGAGGTCCCTAAACATGTCCCAAGCACGTTTGAACTTCAAAAGTTAGGCCCATTAGTCCAAAAGTTCAAGTTTGCTCAATTTGAACTCCATGCATTTGCTCAAAACTTCCCAACTTGCACCTGTCATAACTCTCTCAATTTTAATTATTTGAGGATGATCTTGGGCTTTTTGGAAAGCTCAAGATGTTCTATACAATCTCTATTTTCATCATTTTTGCATTTGAATAAGTTATCTTGATGTGAGTTGCCTTGACAAAAAGTGTCTTTTTGTTGACTTTTTAACTGACCTATAATGTTTTGGCCCATATCTCTCAAATGAAGCATTTTTTGGACTTGATCTTAGAGATACAAAGATGTATAGAATTTTATTTCCTTCAAAATGAGCTTTGTTTGAGGAAAATATCATGAAGCATGTGAAAGTTATGCTTGGTCAAAGTTCAGTTGACTTCTCCTTTAGAAAACACTAATTTGGCAACTTTTTTACTTTTGATGATTTGAGAGTTTTCTTGATGAATCATGATCAATCCTTGATAAAATTATGAATATTACTTCAAAATATTTATGTTTACCAATAATCTTGAGGTTTGAGTGTATGTTGACCATAGTTGACTTTTTGTCCAATACAATTAATTTTCAGTCATCTGAGCAATTGATTGAGCAAAATTGTGATGCAAGGCATGAAACTTGGTATGAGCATTCTTGAAGACATGTAAGAAACCATTAAATCAACTTGAGACTTTATAAACCCAATCTTCCTTGTGAAAAGTGAAACCCTAGTTGTAAGTCCATTGCTTAGGAGGATAATTTATCTGATCAATTCTTGAGCAACATTGAGCATTTGAGAACCCTAGGAGAATGTCTTGAAGAAATGGAACGGAAAATTTTGGGGTACAACAATATTCTTGGGCAACAACTCTGGCTTTATTTCTGGTAACCCCACCTTGTTCATCCGTCTTATTCTTTTACACCTATTTTGTACCAATGACATTTGTCCGTTCAGGTCTTGGTACTAAATCCCATACTTCATTCCTCTTGAACTAAAAAAGTTCAACTTGCATATCATTAATTCTGAATTCATCAGTCAAAGCTTCCTTATAATTATTTGGCTCAATCTTTGATACAAAACAAACATTTGATACAACTTCCCTTGATCTGGTGACTACTTATTGTTTAGGATTTCCTATTATCAGTTCCTTAGGATGATCCTTTTTAATTCTGAGTGATGGTCCTTTGTCAGCTACCTAAGATTCTTCAACTTCAAAATTTTCACTTGAGCCTGCAACATTTGTGTTGGATGTTGAGACATTCTCTTCAGGAACCACATCATTTGTAGGGATATTTGTCTCAACTGCTTCTGAAACGTCATCTTCTCTGGTTGAGTCATTAAAAATCACATTTGAAGACTCCATCATCACCTTAGTTCTAGAGTTGAATACTTTATATGCTTTACTCTTTGTAGAGTATTCCATAAAAATTCTTGCATCGTTTTTAGCATCTAACTTCCTTCTTGGCTCACGGTCTGCCAAAATATAACACTTAATTCCAAAGACATGTAAATATTTCACAGTCAGCTTTCTTCCTCTCCACAATTCATGCAGAGTAACAGACATACCAGTTCTGATAGTCACTCTATTATGGATATAGAATGCAATATTCATGGCTTCATCCCAAAAGTAAGGGGTAATTTCTTGGCATGAAGCATAACTCTGGCACATTCTTGAATAGTCATGTTCTTGCATTCAACCATACCATTTTGTTGAGAGGAGATGGGTGAAGAAAACTCATGAATAATCCCTTTATATGCATATAATTCCTCAAACTTTTTGTTCTCAAATTCCTTCCCATGTTCACTTCTGATTTTGACAACACCACAATCCTTTTCTCTCTGAATCTTGTGACACAATTCTTTGAAGTCTTCAAACACTTCAGATTTCTATTTGATGAACTTCACCAAGTCAATCTTGAATAGTCATTAACAATAACATAGGAATACCTCTTTCTTCCAAGACTTTCAACCTGCATATGTCCCATCAAGTCCATGTGTAGTAGTTCTAGAACTCTTGAGGTGGCAAGATGTTGGATCTTCTTATGGGACATCCTTGCATGCGTCCCAAATTGACATTCACCATAAATTCTCCCTTCATCAATATTTAGCTTGGGAATATCTCTAATAGAATCCTTTGTCAGGATCTTCTTCATACCTTTTAAATGTAGATGACCAAGCTTTTGATGCTACACGTTGACTTCATCATCTTTTGACATTAAGCATGTTGAGAGACACTCTGTTTCTGGAGAACTCCGTAGATAGCAGTTGTCTTTTGACCTGGTTCCCTTCATAACCACTTCATTCTTATCATTTGTAATTAGGCACTCAGATTGAGTAAAGTTAACTTTGATACCTTAATCACATAGTTGGCTGATGCTTATCAGATTTGTATTTATCCCTTATACAAATAACACATTATCAAGATTAGGTTGTCCCACATAGTCGATTTTTCCAACACATTTGATTTCAATTTTTGACCCATCCCCAGAAGTGACATAGCTAGTGGCACGTGGTTTAAGGACCAATAGGAATTTCTTAACATCAATCATGTGTCTAGAACAACCACTATCAAAATACCAATCCTCTCTAGTCGATGTTTTGAGATAAGTGTAAGCTATGAGTCCATACGAATCATGATGAGGATCTCCTCTTGACTTTCCCTTAGTATTGACATATTTTCTTCTATAAAATTTAATATGCTTGAGATAGCCGTACAGTTTGTAACAAGAGGACTTTAAATGACTAAACAACCCATAATAATGACATTTCCATGGCTGATACATGGGACTATAATACCTTCTCGGATGTCTCGGCTTATGTTGGAACATGTGACTTGACATCTTCTTCTTTTGTCTCATCTTTTTAGTAATAAACTTCACTACTTGCTTTTCCTTCTTCACATGTTGGTTATTATAACCAAGGCCATTCACATTCCCAGCATTCTTCCCAATTTGAAGAATCTCATTCAGCACAGTAGTGCCATTGTTTAGCATTCTTACAGATCTGGTCATATTGTCAAGTTTTGATTTTTGTAATATTACCTCCTCTTTAAGATTAGCAATGATAGATAAATGCTCTTCTTTCTCACCCTCTAGTTGAGCAATAACTAACTTTTGAACTAATACACTCTGACACATTCTTTCATTCTTAAGGCACATCTCTGAGAACCCAACAGCCAGTTCACTAATAGTGAGTTCTCCAAGATATGATTCTTTATCAGACTCACAAGTTTCTTCATCATACTCACAAATTCCAGTCAAGGCAGTCACCTGCTTGGCTGATTTTTGTTCATGATCACTTTCAGATTCTCCCTCTGACCATGATACAGATAAGTTCTTCCCTTGCTTTTTGAGATAGGTGGCACATTAAGTTCTTATGTGTCCATATCCCTCACCTTCATGGAACTGAACACCTTTCCCTTAGTTTGGCTTCTCATCAAATATTGACTTCCTTCCCAGGTCCTGGTTTTTGTTGATGTCGAAAGACATGTTCTTAGCATTTAGCCTAGACTTCCTCAACACCCTGTTAAAATATCTTCCCAGTAGCACAAGATCCTCAGATACTCCTTCTGATTTGATATTTCCTCTATCCTCTATCCTCCGAGTCTTTAGTACTAAAAGAAAAAGCTATAATCTTCTTCTTTTTAGATCTTTCATTGATATCAGATTCAAAGGTCTTAAGAGAGTTTACTAGTTCATCCAATGTCATGGTGTTGACATCCTAAGATTCTTCAATGGCAATGACCTTCATGCCAAATTTCCTTGAAATAGATCTGAGCATCTTCTTGATCAACTTATCTTCTAATATCTTCTCTCCCATGTCTTCTGACTCATTTGTAATATCTATAACAATCATGTGAAAGTCTTGAATATTCTCATCCTCCTTCATCTTCAAGTTCTCAAATTTTTTCGAGAGAAGTTGAAATTTTTCCATCTTTACCTTAGAACTTCCTTCATGGACCTTTCTTAAGGTCTCCCAAGAAACTTTAGCATGCTTACAATTCTTTATCAACTTGAACACATTTTTGTCAACACCATTGAATTTAGCATTCAATGCTTTGGAGTTTCCTTGAGCTGATAACTCATCAGCATCATTCCAATCTTCTTTAGGCTTCAGCACATCAATAACCTTTCCATCTACATCCACAACCTTTCATGGGTCCCATCCTTTAACAACATTTTTCCAGGCCTTGTTTCCTAGGGATCTTATGAACATTTACATACGAGGTTTCCAAGTGTCATAGTTGGTACCATCCAAAATAGGTATTTTAATCACAATTCCATTATACTTGTCTATTACACCAGAAAGTAACTTCCCTGAATCTCACCCAGAGTCAGAGCAGGATGTCTGCTCTAATACCAATTATAATTCTGGCTGTTCCATCCCAGATATCCTAAGAGATGTCGAGACACCATATCTGACTTCCACACACAACAAGAGGATAAATAAATAAAACAAACAAATTTGAAGGTAAATAACACAAGGATATGTTTACCTAGACCCGAACAAAACCCATAAAAATTATTGATACACCAAACACTCCCACGGTGAAAGAGGATAGGAGAAACCTTTTTAAATAACTGATAACTTACTTAGGAATTGACGATTGTAGCGGTAGAAATACTCAAGACTAAGCCATTGGATTGACTAGACTTTATACAAATCAAAATAAAAATCACCACCGCGCTTTATTGTTTCCAAAGGAATGGGAAAAGAGCGAATAACCCAAAAACAAGGGGAAAGATTCAAGGTAAGGGGGTTGGTTATGCAAAGGGAAGGTATTAGCACCCTAAACATCTACGGTACTCCGCAGGAGACTCTTTGTAAAATCTGTATATTTTGGCTATAAAAAACGTTTGTATATAAAATGGGTGGTAGAGGTGAGAAAAGAAATATTTTTTATGATTTTTGCACCCGCCGCGGTTGCCAACCTTTAGTGCCTATGTACCACCTTTCGTACAATAGGGGAACAGGGTACACATAGTTCCTCTCTTAAAAATTTGAAACACAAGTATGTTGGTTAATTTTATGAGATAAAACATCATCGTCATTGTCCGTGTGGAAAACATACCTACTACCCACAATCATGAGAAAGGAGAATTTGCATCATCTTAAAGTGGAGGATATGGCTTGGATTTTAAAATCAACAATGCCTCACTCAACACCCAAGTGGAAAATATCTCTCTTCAGTACATATTGTAGAAGTATAGTTGTTTGCCTCACTACAAGGATTGATAAGAGTTTAATCTTTTGAGTAAAAAGTTTAAAGTAAAAGCCAAAGTGGCAAAATGGTTTGAATGAGATTGATTGATTTTTAGTCTTCTCACAAAAAAAAAGTCAAGGTATTATTAAATTGATTGGAATTTATTTATGAAAATGTTTTGAAAATGCATGGACATAAGTCCAAGTTTATTATGAAAATGGTTTAAGTTTCAAAACAAGAAGAGTTTTCAAAAGGAGGAAGAAGATTTTTTAAATTAAAGAATATGGGAGGAGAAGAAGAGGCTATCCAAAAGCATAAGATAAAAGTTAGGGATAAGAACCATTTAACCAACAAAAAGCCAAAACTTGACATTATAAGCCAAGACAGAATTCCCATTCCCTGGATTGAAACCCATCAAGCAAAGAAATACTAGACCCCTTGAGAGAACTAAACTTTAAGTGTATTAAGTCTTCACAAAAATTGGGCAGAGTAACGGCTGTATACGGGTGAATTCCAGATCACAAACAGAGGATGTGATCACAAAAACCTGCACACAAAACAAACAAGCAACCCAATGTCTTGAGGTAAACCTCATGAACTCCAGACAAAATAATCAGATAAGATCTCCAAGATAGGTCAAGGTTTATAATCCTAAGTCCAAGAAAAGTCTCATGCTCCATAATGCCAAGGATAGTAACCAAGTAGTCCAAGTACCATTAAAGATTTTTTAGGGTTTATGTTAATTATTAAGTATCTTAAGAAAGGAAAAGAAAAAGCTCAAGTGAGCAAAGTACAAATGGCAAGAAACATAAATGCTCAAATGAGCAAAGATGAAAATGTCATGAAATGTAAATGCTAAAAATAAATAGTACATAAAGCATAAAAAAAAGAATAAAAGCATAAGATAAAACAAGTCAATAATTAGTGGTTAGTTGGATGACCATCTTGAAACTTGCATTTGGAACTCATTAGAGGATTGGTAGAACCAAAGTCTCCACACAACAAGTTGCATTTGCTTTTTATCAAGTATATCATCAATTTGGAATTCTCATAAGTACCATTTAATGATCAACAATGTTTAAGTGATCCGCGTTGACCAAAGGTGTGGTAGATCCATTAGAGGATTGGTAGAACCAAAACCTCAACACAATGAATCTCAAGGTTATTGGATCAAAGAGAACAAATTAACATACTTAAGCTTGCAATTATAAGTTTGGGACACGAATGATCATTTATTCGAATCGGGACAAAATTTATCGCTATGTTAAGTAATCTAAGTGGACTTATATAGAAGTCGCACCTATTTTGAGGCCGGTCAATAGAAATTGATGCATCATTTGTTTTGAGGCATGATATAGAGATCATGCTCCAACAACAGTTAGTGCAATAAGAAGGGGATGAGATGAAGAGGGACAGGGAAAAAAATATACAAACCACATTTGAATTAAACACCATGGATCCAATGATGTTAATAAAGTTCATGATCCAAAACCTAACCCAAGATTAGCCAGAAAATAATCAAAAAATAATATCACATTTAATATAAAAAAAAATATTTAAAAAATATTTTAAAAATAGAAAATAATGAGAAAATATCAACTATGTTCAAATTAATAAAGAAATGAAAAGTAAAGCCATAGAAAAATCAGAAATGGATCCAAATTTTTTTATAAAATTTTTGGTAATTTTTAAAAGTCAGAAATTATTTTTAAACTATTTAAAATTGTTCCAACAAACACAAAATAGGTCAAAAGTAGTAAACCTCAACATAAAATTCCATAAAATTTTCAGACTCAAAAATATGCAAACTAATATTTATGAATTTTTTCAGAATTAAAAAATGTCAGAAAGTATTTTTTAGGTAATTAAAAGAAAGCAAATAATACAAAAAATACAAAAAATACCAAATTTAAAAATAAAAATGTTAAAAAATAGTCATGAGATCATAAATAATTCAAAGTATTTTTGTGAATTTTTTCATAATTTTCGGATAAAAAATAAAAGATTTATGAATTTTTGAAAATTTAATCAATAAAAATATAATATCAGAAAATAAAATAAAACCAAAAAGATGTGGACCATCAGATCATAGTCAAAACGCGTTAGTAAGCTAATCCAATGGACCAGACGCGCTGTGCTTGATATGGACCTTAGTGAGATGCGCATAGGATCAAAAAAAGGGCAACCAATGAAATTAAAATGTTTGGCACGCTATCATTGGCTGAGACGAGACATGTCATCGTCTTCAACCTCCAGACACCCTGCAATGGGGATTTTGTGAGATCATTCGAATGGAAAAACTAGGATCCCAGGCTAGCATCATTGAACTCGTCTCTTCAAGACGATTCTAACACAACCATCGCGCCAAATTTATATAAGGTATGGAGAGAGATATGATTCAAAAACCCAGAAAATAGCGAGCACCTTCAATTTGAGATTTCTCTTTCAGTTCTCAATGGATTTAAAAGTTGTAAGCAACATTAGAATCAGGAGAAGAGTAGAATAGATTAGTGCTTGATTTGGATCCAAATGGTGGAGAGTTTATATGGCTCGTTTTGATTGGTTTAAGTGCTGGAGAGTTTATATGATGATCAAGTATGATGAATGCACAAAGAATTTTGAAAAAGGGAGCTTAAATCTCAGAAACTGAATTCAAAAAAGATTGGAAAAGAGTTTTGGCAGGGTGTTTTTGGCTCTAAAAGCTTGAGGAAGTGAATGGCGAAGGACCCTCTATTTATAGGGAAGTGAATGGGAATGAAAATTTGAAGAAACAAGGAAGTTTTGAGGGAAATTGAGTGAAGGTCGAGCACGAGTGAAGTGTGACTTCATTTCCATCAAAACTCAACCAAATCTTGCGTTTTGGAGTGCTAATCACTTCTGGCAAGTTTTCTAATCAAGTTTAAATAAAAAATGCACATAAATCTTGTGTTTAGAAGTCACATTATGGATTTCAAAATTCTGACTTTGTGAAAAATTCAGTTTCAAGATACCAAATTCAAATCCATGGCATTTCCAACTCAAGGGGTCTTAGGGCATGATTCTTGATGCTTTAGAAATATGAGGTTGCAAGCTTTGAAATGGAAAAAGAATGGAATCAAATGGATGCTTGAGCTGAAAGTTACATTGAGTCAAAGTTGAAGAAAAAGGGTTGACTTTCCATACTTAGAAATATTTCAAATTCTTCTTCAAAAATAACCTATAATCATTTGCATCCAAACATGGCCTTCCACTTGGAATTTGCTCTTGACCAAAAAAGATGGAATGAAGTAGATCTCTTGAATGAAATTTTGGGACCTGAACCATTCAAAATATCCAAAAATTGAGAGAGTTATGACTTGTTGAAGTTGGCCAAAAATCATGGAATGACCTATAATCTTTTGCATTTTTAAGGTAACTTCCATCCATTTTCTCACTTTGAACATAAAAGAAGGCATAAATTTCACATCTTCAAGATCATTATGGAAAAAGAATGGACTCAAGGTGATGAAAATTGACCAAGTTATGATCTATTGAAGTCACTTAGGTAAAATTGGGTATTCATCTGAAGCATTTGTAATCTTTCTTCCTCACCAAGTTTCTTCCACATGAAAAAGCTTTGGAACTTTTGAAGAGACTTGTTGATAACCCTTTAAAGAGAAGGATGATTTTGGAATCACTCAAAAATACCAAAAGGTGAGCAAGATATGCTCCTTTGAAGTTCAAAACCCTAGCTTATAGATTAAGAGAATGCCTTGGAGAGCTTTGACAAGTTTGAACAAACTTCTTGTACCAATATTCTTGCTTTGTGAATAGAAGTTGTTGAGGATGATAATTAAGACTCATAGCCACCAAAACCACTTCCATATCTTGAATTTTGAGAGAAATATGCTCTTGTGACCAATAGGAACAATGCCTTGTCCAAACATGACAACTTCTCCAATCAACCCCTTGTACTTTTGGGTCAAATTTAATAACCTTGAAATATGGTGAACCAAAACAATCTTACCATACCAATTCTTCCAAAACCAATCCAATGACGAGGTTTGAACTTCTCAAGCTTAATTGACTAGGGCATGGAAATAAACTCATGAACCCATGGAGTAACTTGTTAAATCTCATTGCCCTTACCTACATGGATAACAAACAAGACAAGCCAACATTGTATTTTATAAGTGAATAAATCAAAACAATATTCATGATCACAAAAGGAACATAATTCAAGGTGCTTGGTAATCCCTCAAAAGGAGCACAACTCAAAGTAGGGAGGGGAACCAAGGATCCTAGTGTGATATTGTTGTGAATAAATCAACATGGTATGATGAAGGGATCTTAGGGGCAAAAATTGGGGTACAACAGCTGCCTTTATTTAAGTTTCTTCTATCCGGAGATACGAAGGTTAAAAATCTTCGTGTTGACGCGATCGAAGATACTTAAATATAAAACAAACCCTATTTTTGGCCCTAATATGCCATGCAAATGCTTATGCATATGAATGCATATGAACATTACCAAAGAGACGCAAAGTATCACTGGGGATGCAACAATATTAAAGAAACAAAGGAGCAACCCCACCAGGAAAATAAATTACTGGTGGACCAAAAGAACTAAATCAGAGAGGATGGTAGGATGGTCAAAAGACACACCAACTTCTACTGAAGGAGAAGCTACCAACGTTCACTGAAAGCAGAGAGAAATATAACAAACATCGACGTTCACTGTCGATGGTCTACCAACTTTCATTGAAGGTAGAAAGAGAAAGATAACAAACATCGACGTTCACTGCCGAAGGTCTACCAACTTTCAGTGAAGGTAGAAAGAGAATATATCATATCACCTCCGTTCACTGACGATGAACTACCAACATTCACTGAGGGTAGCAAAAAGATAACAAACACCGACATTCACTGTCGATGGTCTACCAACTTTCACTGAAGGTAGAAAGAGAATATATCATATCACCACCGTTCATTGATGATGAACTACCAACATTCACTGAAGGTAGAAAGAGAATATATCATATCACCGCCGTTCACTGACGATGAACTACCAACGTTCACTAAGGGTAGCAAAAAGAAAACAAACACCGACGTTCACTGCCGATGGTCTACCAACTTTTACTGAAGGTAGAAAGAGAATATATCATATCACCGCCGTTCACTGACGATGAACTACCAAAGTTCACTGAAGGTAGAAAGAGAATATATCATATCACCGTCGTTCGCTGATGATGAACTACCAACATTCCTTGAGGGTAGCAAAAAGATAACAAACACCGACGTTCACTACCGATGGTCTACCAACTTTCACTGAAGGTAGAAAAAGAATATATCATATCACTTTCGTTCACTAACAATGAACTACCAACATTCACTGAGGGTAGCAAGAAGATAACAAGTTTCCCCAAGATTCTGGTGTTTCGCCTAGAACGGGTCTCAACTTCTTCTTTAACCAAGGCACTCCGCCTGGAAAGGATAATACATAAGCTGTCTCAAATAAAGAGACTTTATATTGGAGGATTGTAACAGGAAATGACTTTTTTCTTTGGGGCAATAGGTATGACTTTCTGGGGAGGTGTCATGATATTCTCACTAAGGGGATAAAGTCTTCTTGTGCAAAATAAATGCACCAACCAAAGCTTGGAGTTTTTTTTTTCTTTTCAAAATTCCAAAGTGAATAACATTGCCAGGGAACCACAGATCTGAACCAAAAATAAACTGGAATGAAACAGTCAACCAGAATACATCCTTTGAGAAATAAACTCAAGAGGGAAAACCAAATTTATCCAAACAGGGCGCTATACAAGAAGGTTTAAAGCAAAATCTTCTATGAGGGACAACTCAGTAGGGAAATTGAAAGAATATACATTTTCTGCTTAAGACCAACGCTCTAATGACAAGAGGGTAACTTATCTCTGTAAAACAGGGTAATATGTCAACCAAAATATTAACAAATGTCAATGAACAATGATTTGTCAATTTTAGCTATGCATGATGTATGTATGAATGTATGAGTGCTATCGTGCGTATGCTGACAAAACATATACACAATCCTTGGGAATAAACAAGCAAAACTGCCTCGGGCACTAACAACATTCAGCTAAACTTCAAATAGGATGATCATTCTAAGAAGGATAAAGGCCAGCTGCAGAAACCAAACCTACTGCCTGCTTTAACTTTACCGAGGAGAAACATAATCTGGAGGTAGACAAATCAAACAAATACCGGGATAGAACATCCTTCTTCCGGCTTCATCGGGGAAACCAATTTTTTTTCCAAAAGTAACATGCCTATTGGAGATTGCAAGACCAGTCTCAAATAAAGCAGACTGACACCAAAACAATCAAACTTCACTGGGGAATTCAAGCCTACTTCCCTGGAGTAAAAAGAGGATTGAAACTTCACATCATGAAAACTCAGAAAAGAGGAGAAATGAACCCAAACTTGTCCAAGGATACTGGAACCATAAACCCAATACGGCGAAAACAACCCGGGTAGACCTTTCCGAGGGGAACAAAGCTTCTCAAAACAACCGGAGTTTGTCAATTCCTGGGATCACTATTTTTTTTGTCATTGTTTCATCACAAATCTCAAAGTAAAAGTAAATTGTAAAAATCTTCTTTTTGAAAAATAAATTTTGTTATTTAATCTTTTTGCTTTGAAAGTTATTATCAGTAATAAATGGAGTCTTTGCAAGCTAAATAAAATAAGAACACAAAGAATTGGGTAAAAGCTCGAATTTCATTAATAGAATGGTAGTCTGCGAATGGCGAGACTCCATAGATGATTACAAAGTTTGGGAAATGGTAATACATAATGGAAAAGATACATTGAGATACAATGACCACTATCCCCCCTAACAAATTTTGAAATCCTGAGCAGCAACTTTTGTTGAAGTATGGTGAGGATCCGAGAAGATTGTTGCTTCAACGATCAAGTCTTGTCTGACGTAGTTACTTGCCAAGAAAATCCATAACTTTTGCCTAAGCTGCCCTTGGGGGTTTTCTACTTAGCGGGATTTTTTTCTGTTTATGTCTCTAATTTTTGCCTAGACCTCCCTTTCGGGTTTCCGGCCTACCGAGATGCTCCTTTTTGCCTAAGCCGCCCTTTCGGGTTTTCAACTTAGCGAGCTATTCTTTTGTTTCTTTAGGCGAAGTATTTCTTGACTGCGTCAGCATTCATGGGACGTGTGAACTCCTCGCCTTCAATAGTTTCAAGAATTAACGCACCGCCAGAGAAGGCTTTCTTGAAAACATACGGGCCTTCAAAATTGGGAGTCCACTTGCCCCTAGAATCGGTGTTGAAAGACATGATCTTATTAAGCACGAGGTCGCCTTCTCTGAATTCACGAGGTTTGACTTTCTTATCAAACGCTTTCTTCATTCTCTTCTGATATAACTGCCCATGACACAAAGCTGTCATTTTCTTCTCTTCAATCAAATTCAATTGGTCAAACCTGTTCTGAACCCATTCAGCCTCTGACAACTTGGTTTCCATTATCACACGCAACGAGGGAATCTCTACCTCTACTGGGAGTACAACTTCCATTCCATACACTAAGGAGAACGTGGTTGCTCCTGTTGAGGTGCAGACAGATGTTCGATATCCATGCAGAGCAAAAGGGAGCATTTCATGCCAATCCTTATAAGTAATTACCATCTTTTGGATAATTCTCTTGATATTCTTATTAGCGGCTTCAACAGCCCCATTCATCTTTGGCCTGTATGGAGATGAATTGTGATGGACAATCTTGAATTCTTCACACAGTTCTGTCATCATCTTGTTGTTCAAATTCGAGCCATTGTCAGTGATGATTCTGCTCAGCACACCATACCGAAATATAAGATTATTTTTGATGAAACGCACAACCACCTATTTGGAAACATTTGCATATGAAGCGGCCTCCACCCATTTGGTGAAGTAGTCAATTGCTACAAAAAAAACGGTGCCCATTCGAAGCTTTGGGTTCTATCATCCCAATCATGTCAATACCCCACATAGAGAAAGGCCATGGGGAGGAAATCACATTGAGAAGTGTCATAGGCACATGAACCTTGTCTGCATAAATCTGGCATTTATGGCACTTCTTTGCAAATTTGTAACAGTCAGACTCCATTGTCAGCCAATAATAACCTGCCCTTAGCATCTTTTTAGCCATCGAATGTCCATTGGCATGAGTGCCAAATGAACCTTCATGAATCTCATGCATCAACATGTCTGCTTCGTGTCTATCCACGCATCTGAGCAAGACCATGTCATAATTTCACTTATACAACACATTTTCACTGACGAAGAAACTGCCTGCCAATCTCCTCAATGTCTTTTTATCTTTCCTCGACACACCGATCGGGTATTCCTGAGTCTGAAGAAAATGCTTGTTTTCATAATACCAGGGTTTTTCATCTGCTACCTCCTCTGTTGTAAACACATGAGTGGGCCTATCTAGCCGTCGAACCGTAATTCGGGGTATATCATTCCAAGTATTCACTTGGTACATGGAAGCCAGAGTTGCCAGAGCATCCGCCATTTGATTTTCATCTCTAGGAATGTGATATAATTCAACTTTATTGAATAATGGTAATAATCTTCTAGCATAATCTTTGTAAGGGATCAAGCCAGGGTGACGAGTGTCCCATTCCCCTTTAATCTGATTTATTACCAAAGCTGAATCACCATACACATCTAGAATTTTGATTTTGAGATCAATAGCTTTCTCGAGACCCATGATGCAAGCCTCATATTCTGCCATATTATTAGTGCAATCAAATGTTAACCTTGCAGTAAAAGGAATGTGTGATCCATGAGGAGTGACAATCACAGCACCAATTCCTTTACCATAAGCATTCACAGTTCCATCAAATATCATACTCCAACGATATTCAGGGTCGGGGCCTTCCTCAGGCAATGGTTCATCACAATCTTTCACTTTCAGGAACATCACATCCTCACCGAGGAATTCATATTCTGCATACTGGTGATCTTCCACCGGTTGGTGAGCAAGATAATCTGCCAACACACTACTTTTAATAGCCTTTTGAGTGTGGTAATCGATATCATATTCAGATAATAACATCTGTCAGCGGGCAATTCTCCCAGTAAGAGCAGGCTTTTCAAAAATGTACTTGATTGGATCCATTTTTGAGATCAACCAAGTGGTATGATTCAACATATACTGCCGCAAACGCTTTGCCGCCCAGGCCAAAGCACAACATGTCTTTTCCATCATGGAATACCGTGACTCACAATCAGTGAATTTTTTGCTGAGATAATAAATGGCAAACTCCTTTCCTGCTTCATCTTGTTGTCCCAGAATACAACCCATGGATTTATCTAACATTGTCAGATACATAATCAACGGTTTTCCTTCTACAAGAGGTAGCAAGATAGGAGGTTCAAGCAGATATTCTTTAATACTCTCAAATGCCCTTTGGCAGTCATCCATCCATACAGAACCTTGATCTTTCTTTAAAAACTTAAAGATTGGTTCGCATGTTGCAGTCATGTGGGAAATAAATCTGGAAATATAATTCAAACGCCCGAGGAAACCTCTGACTTGCTTTTCAGTTCTTGGTGCTGGAATTTCTTGAATTTCTTTGACTTTATCAGGGTCAACTTTGATTCCTTTCTGGCTAACAATGAAACCTAACAACTTCCCCGGTCGAACACCGAAGGTGCATTTATTTGGATTCAAGCGGAGACGATACTTCCTCAAACCCTGAAACAACTTCAACAAATCTTCTATATGCCCTTCTTCAGTCTGGGATTTGGAAATCATATCATCAACATATACTTCGATTTCCTTGTGCATCAGATCATGAAATAGGGTTGTCATAGCCCTCTGGTACATTGCACCAGCGTTCTTCAACCCGAAGGGTGTCACTCTGTAACAGAATGTTCCCCAGAGTGTGATAAACGTTGCTTTTTCCATGTCCTCTAGAGCCATTCTTATTTGATTATACCCGGAAAATTCGTCCATCAACGAGAATACTTTGAATTTTTCTGTGCTATCCACTAACATGTCAATGTGTGGCAATGGAAAATCATCTTTTAGACTAGCTTTATTTAGATCTATGTAATCTACGCACATGCGGATTTTTCCGTCTTTTTTCGGTACTGGGACAATACTGGAAATCCATTGAGGATACACTGACGTCACAAGAAAACCAACATTAATCTTCTTTAGAACCTCCTCTTTGATTTTTACTGCCATATCTGGGTGAGTTCTTCTCAACGTTTGTTTAATTGGCGGACACTCTGGCTTCAACGGCAAACAGTGCTCGACAATATCTGTATCTAGACCAGGAATATCTTGGTAAGACCAAGCAAAAATATCCACATACTATTTCAACAACTCAATCAACCTTATTTTTACATTGGGATATAACGATGCTCTAATCTTGACTTCCTTCGGATGTTCTTCTGAACCCAAATTGATCACTTCCAAAGGCTCTTTATATGGCTGAATGGTATTTTCCTCGTGCTCAAGCAACCGTGAGACCTCTTCTGGAATCTCGTCATAATCTTCTTCTTCAGCTTCAAACACAGGACATTCAAAGTTGGGAGAGGGTGCAGGGTCATTGTATTCAACGGGTTTTTTAATTAATCTGCACATATGATTTATGATTGCTTTTAGAAACTGGCACATATAACAAGTGATCATGCAGATTGAATTTCAGTTATTATTTACTTTGAAAGGTTTTTTTTTTTCTGATTACCATTTTCCAAGAAAAAGCATGAAATAAAAACATAATTCGGGAAACAAAGACAGCTTTTATTATTTATCTTAACAGTCACAGCAAACAGATAAGCCCTACAACATTAATACTTCCACCTTGGGCAGAGTGAAATCTTTTCAAAAGAAATATTAACAAATCAAATTACTTTGAAACATGTATGCAAGAGGGAACATCAATGGTGACCCAGTTCTGAACCCTGACTCCATGCGTCACATTGTTCAGCATTTCCTGCTCTGCTTCATCCTCCTCAACAACATTAATTCCAGAATCAGTTGGATGGAGGTAACCTCCACTGCGGAAAACATCATGATAACTGCTCATAGTAGACTTTGACTTCAAACTTTCGCCTTTGCCATTCTTCGAAGAGAAACCCAAACCAATTTTGTTCTTGTTCAAGGGTGGATCCACAATTTGTCCCCAAACTGCATTATGACCATTGCGCACAACCTATTGCGCGTCCTTCAGCGAAACCGCGAAATTCTCATTTCTCCTTTTGTTGTCAATGGATAGGGCTTTGAACTAGGTTCCAAAAGCAGCCTCATCCGCTTCTACAATACTGAAAGAGGAAAAATGAGATATCAACAATGCCTGCTCCCCATTTATGATCACCACCTTCCCTTCACGCACAAACTTTAGCTTCTGATGTAGAGTTGAAGTGACAGCCCCTGCTTCATGTATCCATGGCCGTCCTAGCAAAAACCTATATGCGGGAATAATGTCCATGACCTGGAAGGTTATCTGGAACAAATGTGGTCCTATATGGATGGGTAAGTCCACTTCACGAATGACAGATTTCCTCGACCCATCAAATTCTTTCACAATGATGCCACTCAGGCGCATAAGTGCTCCTTGATATTTCAACTTCATGAGAGTACTCCTCGGTATAACATTCAACGCGGATCCATTATCAATTAGCATATTGGATAGAGAATCATTCTTGCAGTTCATAGATATGTGGAGGGCCAGGTTGTGATTCCTCCCTTCATCTGGTAACTCATCATCGCAGAAACTCAAGTTATTACATGACGTAACGTTTCCAATTACGCTGCTGAATTGATCTATTGGCATGTCACTCTCCACAAAAGCTTGGTCTAGTACCCTCATCAAGGATTCTCTATGAGCAGGGGAATTCATTAACAAAGCTAAGATAGATATCTCTGAAGGAGTCTGCAGTAGTTGATCTACAATTCTGTAGTTGCTCATCTTAATTATTTTCAAAATATCATCCACTTCTTTCTCTAATGAAGTTCCACTAGTCTCTCCTGTAGCCTTCTTAGGTTCATCATTCTAAACAATTTTCTTTCCAACAGCAACATCTCTCCGAACAACCGGCGCAAACACACGACCGCTACGGGTCACCCTGCTATTTTCGGCTATATTTCCAACACTGGCCATTGGCTGGATGGGAATTTCCACCCCATCTTCTAAGATTGTAGCGTTGTATTTGTAAGGCACAACCTTATCTGATTTGTAGGGGATGGGACCTGGCAGACTAATTACCAATGGGGTAACAGCTGGCTTGCTATAGAACTCCACTTCAAAATGAGCGGGTGCACCAAAACAAGGCACAATGACGTTTACCCCTTCTTCAACACAATCAGTCATCAAAAAGTAATTTCTGGGAAACAAATCTTTGTCTGAAGAGAAACACTCATCCGCGGAGGCATACTCTTCCTCTGACTCTTCTTCCGTTAAATAAACTTCAACCATATCAACCCCATGATAATCATCCCTCTTACCTGTGATCTTGATAGTTCCATTGTCTAACAGCAACTGAACACCCTCCCTCACGATTTAACATCCTCGGGGATTTCGACAACAAACCAGGCAAGATCCATATTAGTGTTCCACCTGACTAGCCGTATGGCAGAAGGTAGCATGCAACTGCACGAGATCCTCGTTCAAATGCTCCACATCAAAAATTCTGAATTCACCAGGACATCCAGAAACCATATTCACTTCCTCTTCATACTATGCCCTAGGCCTGATTATGTGGATGAGGCCCTCATCCATCATCTCCTGTATATCAGCCTTTATCTTATCGCAACCTTGTATATCTGTACTACAAGTAGCACAACCGGTATGGTCATACGTGTAGTAGCTGAACTCGCAGAGGTCTACATGCATTTTCACCAAATCTCCTCTAACCAGATTAATGTCAAAAATCCGGAAGTCGCCTGGACAACCGGCCACCATATTTACAACATTTACTCCTCCGTGCTTGGGTAGAGGGTTATCTTTCACATTAGGTCCCATGTCCTTGAAAGATAGAATTCCAGAATTCACCAAATTTTGCACTTCAGTCTTCAAAGCATAATAATTCTCAACACTATGCCCTGGTGCTCCCTGATGAAAAGCACACATTTGGTCTGCCTTGTAATACCAAGGCAATGGTGATGGTACGATAGGAGGTGGTCGGGTCTGGACCAACCTTTTCTAAATCAATGTTGGTAGTAGCTCTGCATAGCTCATGGTAATAGGGTCATAGTTCCCCCTTCTCTGATTATACCCTTGATTCCCCTGCTGGGACGGTCTCTGATAAGCAACAATAGTTGGAGCGGCATTCATAACAGGAGTAACTGAGGCGACTTGCTGGTGACGCTGATAATTCCTTCTAGGAGCGTTTACCCTCCTCTCTTGTATAACAGCATTTGCATCTCCCTCTTTCTTCTTGGTAAACCCATAAGATGGCTTCTTCACACCTCCGGATCCTTCACTCTTCGTTAAACGGCCTTCTCTTACAGCCTCTTCTAAGCGGATACCCATTCCTACCATCTCATTAAAGTCACTTGGTGCGCTTGCTACCATCCTTTCGTAGTAGAAAGCACCCAGCGTCTTCAGAAAAATCTTAGTCATCTCCTTCTCTTCCATGGGAGGAATCACTTGGGCGGCTACCTCGCGCCATCTCTGCGCGTACTCTTTGAATGATTCCCTGTCTTTCTGAACCATGGCCCTAAGTTGGTCACGATGAGGCTCCATGTCCACATTGTACTTGTATTGTTTGATGAATGCTTCTCCCAAATCCTTAAAAGTATGGATATTAGTGCTATCCAAACTCATATACCATTTCAGTGCTGCGCCGGTCAAACTATCCTGAAAAAAGTGAATCAGCAGACGCTGATCATCAGTATGAGTAGACATTATTCTCACGTACATCACCAGGTGAGCACGAGGGCAAGTTTTGCCCTTATACTTTTCAAATTCCGGGACCTTGAACTTAGCAGGTATCTTAACATTCGGTACCAGACATAACTCATTCACATTCTGCCCAAATAGCTCTTTCCCCTAATAGCCTTCATCTCTCTTTGCATCTTGTCAAACTGCTCTTGAAAATCATCCATTCTGTCATAAAGACCCAAGTATTCACTCGGCAGAGGGATAGGACGACACACATCATCATTAACAAAATGAACCAAATTCACCGAAGGAGGTGCAGCAGGAACAGCATGCACGACAGGAGGTGCCGGAGTAACAATAGTCTGAACCACCAGAGTATCTTGAGGACCAAGATTGAAACCTTCAGGTGCGAAAGTCTTTGGCATTCCCCATGGATAACCTTGAGGCATACGGTTCTGAACAATAGCCGGAGTTGTGGATACAGGAACAGTAAGAACTTCAGTATTTGCCCTTGTTGGTTGAGGTTGAACACTCGGTGGCTGATTTTGAGCATCCACCAGAGCTTCCATCAGAGTAGTCAGATTGGCCATGTCGGCCTTCAAAGCAAAAAATTCCTCGCGCAGCTCGCGATTCTCCTGTTCTAAGTTGTCCATCTTCTTTTTGAAATTAGCCCGAGTATTGTAGTGATGAGTCAGCTTGCTGAACGAAGTAAAGAAGCTGGGTAAGACACCTGGATATGCATAATAAATGCAAGAAATATGTGCAATATGATGCGTAATATGTAATGCATATGATTATTCTTGCTTCATTATTTAATATTTCAAGGGATTTAAGATTTATAGAAATATTGCAAACATTAAAGTAATAAAGCTTTTGAAATACTGAAATTTTTTATTATAATAACTCTAAAATGGATTACAAGTTTCAATGATCTCAAGTACAAGGTGAAAATACAATCTAAAATCCTGAGAAAAAGAACTGATGGAGATCAATCTATACGCTGGCGCTTCCCTGTAAGCCTGGAAATCTGAGCCTTCAACCTCTGGTTTTATTTCGCATGTCTGATGGCAACCTCCTTCCAATCATATGAATCAGGAAGTAAGTGATCAACACCTGATTGAGGCTTAGGAGAAAATAAATCCCATTTCCTCTCCATAGACTCTACCGCTCGACTCTCAAGGATCTCAATCAAATCATCTTTCTCCTTCAAGTCTGCTTTATAGGAACTCTCTAAAGTCTGGAACTTGTTCTTCCAAGCATCCATTTCCTGTTGCATCCTAACCAAAGCAAGTTGCAGCTCTTCTAGATCATCTAATAAGGGAGGAGTGTTCTTCACAAATAGATTAGGCATGGGTGTCTCTCGGGTATACGGAATTTTTAACTGAATGGCTCTCGATCGGATCCATTAAAGATATGGCTCCAAAGAAACGGCACCCCTAGGTCCCAAATCCTTCCTACTCTTCTTATGAATGTGACGCCAGGCCTTCGCAATCTGCTCCCTAGCTTCCTTATGGTCTTCTCCTTCCTTCAGAAAAAAACTACTCAAATGAATACTATTCGGTTTATCCCTCATCGGATAACCAAGCTGCCGTCGTGCAAGAACAGGGTTATAGTTAATTCATCCCTTTGTACCAAGAAGAGGTACATTGGGGAAACTACCACAACTGTCAATAATCTCTATATCCTGGTAAGCTCGATGATACCAATCAATATCCGAGTGAGTAAGTGCCATGATCTTAGGAGCCCAACGGGGTTCCTTCTTGACATCCCAAAAAGTATCAGACTGAGGCATATGAAAGATGAACCACCGGTACAACAGAGGCGTGCAACAGATAATCATTCCCCCATGATAAGAATTCTGAAGATGAATAGAGTAATAAGCATCACCCAACAGTGTAGGAACTGGGTTTCTAATCATGAAAATCCTGATAGCGTTAATGTCGACAAACTTGTCCACATTAGGAAATAAGAACAACCCGTAAGCAAGTAGCGCAAAGATGGCCTCAAAAGCAAATGTACTCTTTATTCTGGAAAAGTAACGAGCTTTCTCCAATAAGAATTGAACTGGTAATCCTCTAATCCCTCCTTTAGTAGTCATATGGGCTTCAACCTCAAACTTCCCCAGGTGAATCAAAGCAGCAATCTCATGTGGTTTTGGCTCACTCTCCAAACCAGTAAAAGGAACACGATCGGTAACAGGTAAATCCAATAGATAAGAATACTCCTCCAATGTAGGCATCAACTAATAGTCGGGAAAAGTAAAGCAATGATACATCGGATCATAGAACTGGACCAAGGTCGAGAGAATACCCTCCTTCATCTTCAGCTTCATGAGAGGAATAATGGATCCATACTTCTTCTGAAAGTCTGCAGAACACTCGACTCTAGAATTAGACTGATCAACTCATCTATCTTGGGATCCTTGAAACTGTATTTCCCGGTCTTTCTCTTTCCATAATCCATGGTTAAAAGTACCTGAGATATTCACAAATAGTCAACCTTTAAATCCCTTGAAATATGGTTTTCTTCAAAATATGCTTATGAGTGCATGGATGCATGATGCAACAATCACACACAAGATCACACATATAGGGTTCATAGGTTCAACGTCACGAGCATGAGGTCGAAGGTACTACCCATAAGGTGTTTGTCTAAAAAATTATCACCTGCCGAATAAGGTTCTAGAGGTTCCCAGAGTCTACATCCTTCCTTCGGATATTACCAACTTCCTGATTAACTCGGTAATTAGTAATATTCTCAAGAAAGACTCGTCTGAGCGTAGTATCGCGTGACAACTACTTCTAGATTACTCCTTCATAGCTTCCGCACTACACCTAAAAGGCCAAGATGGGTTAGGTATTCTACGGTCCTCAGTTTCAGCAGGCTCCCAGGTCGAAAGCAGTACACCTTCCCGATTACTCGGTAAACGACACTACAGTTAAAGGGGCCTCCACTGAGTGGGGGATCTCATGCCTCCTTTTTTGGGATTACTCCCTCAAAGTTAACATGACTATACCGTCTGTCCTATCTTAAAGTTTTCCCAAGTCCGGGTATAGGACTTATGAGTAATCACCAAGCACCCTGAAAACCAAAAAAATCCAGACAAACATATATACAACATATAACACAAAAAACAGTAATAACACTTATACAGATATAAACAAAGATACGCTTAACCCACTTAGGGATGGACCAGCAAGAGGTCAATCTTTCCCCATTGAAGTCGCCATTTTTCTGTAGCGGTAGAAATACTCAAGACTAAGCCATTGGATTGACTAGACTTTATACAAATCAAAATAAAAATCGCCACCGCGCTTTATTGTTTCCAAAGGAATGGGAAAAGAGCGAATATCCCAAAAAGAGGGGGAAATATTCAAGGTAAAGGGGTTGGTTATGCAAAGGGAAGGTATTAGCACCCTAAACATCTACGGTACTCCGCAGGAGCCTCTTTGTAAAATCTGTATATTTTGGCTATAGAAAACTGTTGTATATAAAATGGGTGGTGGAGGTGAGAAAAGAAATATTTTTTATGATTTTTGCACCCGCCGCGGTTGCGAACCTTTAGTGCCTATGTACCACCTTTCGTGCAATAGGGGATCAGGGTACACGTAGTTCCTCTCTTAAAAATTTGAAACACAAGTATGTTGGTTAATTTTATGAGATAAAACTTCATCGTCATTATCCGTGTGGAAAACATACCTACTACCCACAATCATGAGAAAGGAGAATTTGCATCATCTCAAAGTGGAGGATATGGCTTGGATTTTAAAATCAACAATGCCTCACTCAACACCCAAGTGGAAAATAAGTCTCTTCACTACATATTGTATAAGTATAGTTGTTTGCATCACTACAAGGATTGACAAGAGTTTATTTTTTTGAGAAAAAAGTTTAAAGTAAAAGCCAAAGTGGAAAAATGGTTTGAATGAGATTTATTGACTTTTAGTCTTCTCACAAAAAAAAAGTCAAGGTATTATTAAATTGATTGGAATTTATTTATGAAAATGTTTTGAAAATGCATGGACATAAGTCCAAGTTTATTATGAAAATGGTTTAAGTTTCAAAACAAGAAGAGTTTTCAAAAGGAGGAAAAAGATTTTTGAAATTAAAGAAGATGGGAGGAGAATAAGAGGCTATCCTAAAGCATAAGATAAAAGTTAGGGATAAGAACCATCTAACCAACAAGAAGCCAAAACTTGACATTATAAGCCAAGACATAATTCCCATTCCCTGGATTGAAACCCATCAAGCAAAGAAATAGTAGACCCCTTGAGAGAACTAAACTTTAAGTGTATTAAGTCTTCACAAAAATTGGGCAGAGTAACGGCTGTATACGGGTGAATTACAGATCACAAACAGAGGATGTGATCACAATAACCTGCACACAAAACAAACAAGCAACCCAATGTCTTGAGGTAAACCTCAAGAACTTCAGACAAAATAATCATATAAGATCTCCAAGATATGTCAAGGTTTCTAATCCTAAGTTCAAGAAAGTCCCATGCTCCATAATGCCAAGGATAGTAACCAAGTAGTCCAAGTACCATTAAATATTTTTTAGGGTTTATGTTGATTATTAAGTATCTTAAGAAAGGAAAAGAAAAAGCTCAAGTGAGCAAAGTACAAATGGCAAGAAACATAAATTCTCAAATGAGCAAAGATGAAAATGGCATGAAATGTAAATGCTAAAAATAAATAGTACATAAAGCATAAAAAAAGAATAAAAGCATAAGATAAAACAAGTCAATAATTAGTGGTTAGTTGGATGACCATCTTGAAACTTGCATTTGGAACTCATTAGAGGATTGGTAGAACCAAAGCCTCCATACAACAAGTTGCATTTGCTTTTTGTCAAGTATATCATCTATTTGGAATTCTCATAAGTACCATTTAATGATCAACGATGTTTAAGTGATATGCGTTGACCAAAGGTGTTGTAGATCCATTAGAGGATTGGTAGAACCAAAGCCTCCACACAATGAATCTCAAGGTTATTGGATCAAAGAGATCAAATTAACATACTTGGGCTTGCAATCATAAGTTTGGCCCACGAATGATCATTTATTCGAGTCGGGACAAAATTTAGCGTTATATTAAGCAATCGTAAGTGGACTTATATAGAAGTCGCACCTATTTTGAGGCCGGTCAATAGCAATTTATGCACCATTTGTTTTGAGACATGATATAGAGATCATGCTCCAACAACATTTAGTGCAATAAGAAGGGGATGAGATGAAGAGGGATAGGAAAAAAAAATACAAACCACATTTGAATTAAATTTAATCAAACTATTATTAAAATTATTCATCCATTTTTTGTGGAGTTAAACTCAACACCATGGATCCAATGATGTTAATAAAGTTCATGATCCAAAACCTAACCCAAGATTAGCCAGAAAATAATCACAAAATAATATCACATTTAATATAAAAAAAAAAAGATTTTAAAAATAGAAAATAATGAGAAAAATATCAACTATGTTCAAATTAATTAAGAAATGAAAAGTAAAACCATAGAAAAATCAGAAATGAATCCAAATATTTTTATAAAATTTTTGGTAATTTTTAAAAGTAAGAAATTATTTTTAAACTATTTAAAATTGTTCCATTAAATACAAAATAGGTCAAAAATAGTAAACCTCAACATAAAATTCCATAAAATTTTCAGAGAGTCAAAAATATGCAAATTAATATTTATGAATTTTTTCAGAATTAAAAAATGTCAGAAAGTATTTTTTAGGTAATTAAAAGAAAGAAAATAATACAAAAAATACAAAAAATACCAAATGTCAAAATAAAAATGTGAAAAAATAGTCATGAGATCAGAAATAATTCAAAGTATTTTTGTGAATTTTTTCATAATTTTTGGATAAAAAATAAAAGAGTTATGAATTTTTGAAAATTTAATCAATAAAAATATAAAATCAGAAAATAAAATAAAACCAAAAAGATGCGGACCATCAGATCATAGTCAAAACGCGTTAGTAAGCTAATCCAGTGGACCAGACGCGTTGTGCTTGATATGGACCTTAGTTAGATACGCATAGGATCAAAAAAAGGGCAACCAATAAAATTAAAACGTTTGGCATGCTATCATTGGCTGAGAGGAGACATGTCATCGTCTTCAACCTCCAGACACCCTGCAATGAGGATTTTGTGAGATCCTTCAAATAGAAAAATTAGGATCCCAGGCTAGCATCATTGAACTCGTCTCTTCAAGACGATTCTAACACAACCATCGCGCCAAATTTATATAAGGTATGGAGAGAAATATGAATAAAAAACCCAGAAAATAGCGAGCACCTTCAATTTGAGATTTCTCTCTAAGTTCACAATGGATTTAAAAATTGTAAGCAGCGTTAGAATCAGGAGAAGCAGTAGAATAGATTAGTGCTTAATTTGGATCCAAATGGTGGAGAATTCTACCTTTTCGAAGTTCAAGGAAGAAGCTCTAACATTGGACTTATGTAGCTTGAATTATGGCTCGTTTTGATTGGTTTAAGTGCTGGAGAGTTTATATGATGATCAAGGATGATGAATGCGCAAAGAATTTTGGAAAAGGGAGCTTAAATCTCAGAAACGGAATTCAAAAAAGATGGGTTCGTGTGAAGTTTTGGCAGGGTGTTTTTGGCTCTCAAAGCTTGAAGAAATGAATGGGGAAGGATCCTCTATTTATAGGGAAGTGAATGGGATGGAAAATTTGAAGAAACAAGGAAGTTTGGAGGTAAATTGAGTGAAGGTCGAGCACGAGTGAAGTGTGACTTCATTTCCATCAAAACTCAACCAAAACTTGCGCTTTGGGGTGCTAATCACTTCTGGAAAGTTTGCTAATCAAGTTTAAACCAAAAACACGCATAAGTCTTGTGTTTAGAAGTCACATTATGGATTTCAAAATTCCGACTTTGTGAAAAATTCAGTTTCAAGTTACCAAATTCAAATCCATGGCATTTCCAACTCAAGGGGTCTTAGGGCATGATTCTTGATGCTTTAGAAAGATGAGGTTGCAAGCTTTGAAATGGAAAAAGAATGGAATCAAATGGATTATTGAGCTGAAAGTTACATTGAGTCAAAGTTGAAGAAAAAGGGTTGACTTTCCATACTTAGAAATATTTCAAATTCTTCTTCAAACATGACCTATAATCTTTTGCATCCAAACATGGCCTTCCACTTGGAGTTTTCTCTTGACCAAAAAAGATGGAATGAAGTAGATCTCTTGAATGACATTTTGGGACCTGAACCGTTCAAAATATTCAAAAATTGAGAGAGTTATGACTTGTTGAAGTTGGCCTAAAATCATGGAATGACCTATAATCTTTTGCATTTTTAAGGAAACTTCCATCCATTTTCTCACTTTGAACATAAAAGAAGGCATAAAGTTCACATCTTCAAGATCATTATGGAAAAAGAATGGACTCAAGGTGATGAAAATTGACCAAGTTATGTTCAATTGAAGTAACTTATGTAAAATTGGGTATTCATCTGAAGGATTTGTAATCTTTCTTCTTCACCAAGTTTCTTCCACATGAAAACTCTTTGGAACTTTTGAAGTGATTTTTTGATAACCCTTTGAAGAGAATGATGTCTTTGGAATCACTCAAAAATACCAAAAGGTGAGCAAGATATTCTCCTTTGAAGTTCAAAACCCTAGCTTCTAGATTAAGAGAATGCCTTGGAGAGCTTTGACAAGTTTGAACAAACTTCTTGTACCAATATTCTTGCTTTGTGAATAGAAGTTGTTGAGGATGATAATGAATACTCATAGCCACCAAAACCACTTCCATATCTTGAATTTTGAGAGAAATATGCTCTTGTGACCAATAGGAACAAGGCCTTGTCCAAACATGACAACTTCTCCAATCAACCCCTTGTACTTTTGGGTCAAATTTAATAACCTTGAAATATGGTGAACCAAAAAAATCATGCCATGCCAATTCTTCCTAAACCAATCCAATGATGACGTTTGAACTTCTCAAGCTATATTGACTAGGGCATGAAAATAAACTCATGAACCCATGGAGTAACTTGTTAAATCTCATTGCCCTTACCTACATGGACAACAAACAAGACAAGCAAACATTGTATTTTATAAGTGAAGAAATCAAAACAATATTCATGATCACAAAAGGAACATAAGTCAAGGTGCTTGGTAATCCCTCAAAAGGAGCACAACTCAGAGTAGGGAGGGGAACCAAGGATCCTAGTGTGATCTTGTTGTGAATAAATCAACATGGTATGATGAAGGGATCTTAGGGGCAAAATTTGGGGCACAACAATGATCTTTGAATGAAATAATGTTCTTGGTCAAAGAAAACGTTATTTTAGGAGAAAAACTGCTGCCAAAATCAATGTGCACCGTCCAAAACTGCTTTGACCGCCTTTATTGACTCTTGACTATTTCTTCTGAACATAACATGTCCTAATACATGCACATGCATAGTCAAGCACACCTTCTATACTCCCTTGTGACACATCTTTGATCAAACGGTCCATAACATTCTTTTGTTAGTAACACAGGAAATATGTCCTGAATAATGTCCTGACAACCAGTCAAACATTGTCTTCCTTTTCTTGTATGCACAAGCCCATGACCAACACAACTTCACCCATCAGTCCAAAAATGTTTCACAAAATTTTCCACATATGTTCTGAAGCATAAACATAATGCCTTCAATTGGACTCTAAGTGTACTCCTTTCTCTTGGACATAGTGACACACACAAAAACATCAAAATATCACATATGTGACATCTCTCAATAACAAACACCCTTAGAGAGTCCTTCCAAAATATACAAAGAAAAATAAATTCTCCCAGACACAATTATTGAGCATTAGAGAGATATGTGTACTTCTGATTCAATCACTCAGCTTCACATGTCTTGAATTAAACACGCCCTTTCATTCAATAGCACTTGTTGATACTAGTGAAGTCTTCTACACAGTAATAATGCATTTGTTAACCATATTACTGTAGACAAGATCAGAATATGCATATTCCAATCCATATATCTGGAGATGCCTCTTCTCATAATAAAGTTGAGCCTTAGCTCCACATTCACAATCTCAAGCATCTTCCAAGGACATCCAACAAAAATGATGTTCCAACATCATTTAGGACATCAACTTCTTACCATAGAACCCAATCACTCCGGTTCTTAAATCACCATCCAAAGGACTCATAGATGTCCTTTAAGAAGCTCCAAAAAAATAGCCAGTGCAACTCATTCAGGTTATCACAAACACATGAATAACATGAGGAGAAATAAACTCTCACATACTCTCTGAAACATAGTGTTCAGATTGCAGACTTGCATATACCCATTAGATAAATACCCAGCTCCCGACAAGGTCTTTACCATCAGTTACATGCACATCTTCACCATATCAGACTAATACCCAGCTCCCGACAAGGTATTTGCCATCAGAGAAAAAATTTCCTCACACACAAACAACAAATGATATTACCCTTTCATACATGGTAGACCATTTGATCTGACATTCTTCTTCTGCACACATATGGAATTATCTGATTCATCTTCATGACTTACAATCATGATACCCATTCACAGCACAAACCATGCCAGATTAAGCCAGTGGCTTCACTATGCACTTCCACCATGGGCTCCAAAAAAACTTCATTGACTGAAGAAACAAGGAACTAAAATGATGTTCCAACATCAGCTCAGACATCAACCTAAAACACATGGATTTAACCATTTTCCATGGATTTGGAGATGATACCCATGGAAATCCATATATAACTCTTGCAAGGGACACAAGAGAACCACATCGGCAGCTGATCAACCTCCAGGATCAGGCCATAGAAACATGCAGTAACCTACATGTTACACACCTTAAGAACCTTCTCAACAACATAATTTCTAGACCTTATGTCTGAATTTGAGGTGTTAGATACCATTCTTCTTCACCTAGAGGAGATTCCCTCTAACAGGTATTTGGAGAAGACTTCAACAAATATGGCATTGAATGATCATTATAAGCCACAAACAGAATGCAGATTAAGTCTGCTTCTCCCAATTCTACAAGACACAAGGATGCCCTTCAATCCTTGCAGAACCAATGTTCCATCATGTGAAGACACCACATAACTAAACTCCAGCTTAAGGAGAGCTCTCCATATAGATAACTAGAAAAAAATCCTCCTTGCTCCACACAATTTCGGAAGTGCTCATCCTAGGTGGTTTGGATGACACTCAATAATCAAACACCAGTCAACCAATTTTGTTGATACATCTTCACAGCACACAACCCCTTGAAAGACCTTTCTCTTAAACAGAACAAGAGTTTCATGTTCTCATAGACTTTATAATATCAAGTTAGAGTAAACAACATCTATCTTGTTTAAGAGAAACACCAGACATATTAAGAAAAATAAATTCTCAATACAAAGATATCACAAAATTATGTCTGACATATCTTCAAGGTCTTCCAGCTGCAGATTAAGAACTCACCTTCAATAGCTGCTAGGAACCACAAAGAGAATTATACATTCTCCCCCTAAAAAGCTACACATCTTGTGGTTGGTGCATATAATTTACTCCCCTCAAACAGAATTTAATCTATGGCCATAAACAAGTTTCCATGAATCTGTCTCCTTCGATCAGAAGGATCTTCCAGATGTCAGAGAGAATGTCCTTGAGCTTGATATCCATATATAAAGGACCTAGTTGAGATACCTTTAACAAGTCTCCACAAAAAAATACAGCCTCCACACTTCACCTTACTTGGATCAGAAATAACCTAATCTAATGAGTGACAATGTAACACCCCATGTGCCTCCTCTTCAAGACCATGAGCATGTTCTAAATATCTGTGATCACTACACAATTGTTTAGCATCTAAAGCATCTACTCAGCTAGTCCTTTGTCCAACATGATTATGCTCAAATGTTGATGAGATGTTCCAACATCTGGTAGAACATCTTTCCAGGGGACACACCAAGAGATCCTTTGCACTTTCTTCAGATCTCTTTTCAACAAACTCATTAAAAAGTGCATTTATGAGTGGGCTTGAGGTGAACCTCAAGTATCTTTGCCAACTTTACAAATTTGGTTGAAGATGTCCTACAAGTATCACCACACCATGGGATACACCTTTAGAGAAGAATAGATGGCTACAACCTCAACACCAGAAACTCACAAAACCACCAGGATTTTTCCATCAGATACATGTGCAGCGGAATACAAGCTAGAAAACTCCTTAACACCCTTCAGGAAAAACATACAACCCTTGCACACAACCACCACAAAATTAGGTGCAAACAACACGACCTAGGTTTGAAAATAAATCAAACCCATCACAGTAGATAACCACCAAAGCTACACGCCTGACAACATCTAACAGGTCCAATACACACCCTATCACGAATAGTTCATCCTCCACTTCAACGGACCATTCAAACAACAATATGAACTTATCCAAGTTCAAACAACTTTTCAGTAGAAAACTTCTTCCTTTCCCATGACCATAATGTATCTTCCTAAGATCTCACCCTGAATAGAACATGATGCCTGCTCTGATACCAATTGAAATTCTGGTATATCATACTTCAGATGTCCTATGATATGTTAGGACATCTGATATAACCTGAATAACACAGGCAAGGTATAAACATGTTAAAACAGTATTGAAAAGTAAACAACACAACATAATTGTTAACCTAGTTCAATGACAACAATACCTACTCTAAGGGCATACCAAGCCAGGGGTAAAGTCCACTACAATAGTATCAATTCGAAGCTAAACTCCCCTATTTACAACTTCTCACTTAATAACTACCCGTGATAACTTTCTATCTAAGACTCACCTAAATACGAGGCCCTCCTCAATCGCTCATCAATCACAGACAACGATTGGACAATAACAGGAAGACGCACTTCCATGACAGCAAACTAGAAGAATCACTTCCATGACAATACCTAGCCAAGACTCTTGACTAAGAACACAACTTAGAGTTTCTTAAAAGGTTCCTCCAAGAACAATACTCACGCTTCCTTCATGTCTTCAAGGAGAATAGAACCTTATAATTCAAGGAACACATTTCAACTCACATGTCGAGTAGAACACACAACTAACTCTCATAAAGAGTGGCACATACTCAATCCTAATGATTACATCTTTCTAATTCATGACTGGTACAAAACTAGGTTACAAGAACTTCTATTTATAACCTTTTCCCAACTGGATTTGGGCTTCAAATCACAACATATAAGCTGCTACAAATCAATAGAACCTCCTGCTACAAAATAAGTCTTCAATCATAACCTTCCAAATTTTTCTACATAATTAGAAAGTGATTATTCTTCTTGATTCCAAACTTGAATCTTCCATACCTACACGTAATCTCCACATAGGATAATATAATATCTTTAAAATATTCTATCTTTGTAACAACTTTAACAGAATACAAAATCCAGCTGAACCAGTTACGATGTCGAGTGACTCTGCATAGGACATCTTGTCTGACATGTTGCTCCAGATGTTAAAATATTTCAACTCAACATCTTTTTACATAGAATAAGACTTCTTGCTAAACCTATTCTTCTTAGCAAAATAACATATTCTATCTAACATATTGCTTATATATTTGTTTTACAAAAATTAATGCCAATCCTAAAATAGAGAATTGCCGTAACCGACAAAAAAATGAGAGTCGCCACCATTAATTTATATCATAAGGACGGGGAAATAACAGATAACCCTAATTCGTACAGAGATTCTAAATTCGTAAGTCAATTAGATGAAGGGAAGGTGTTAGGTACCCTTCATCTCCCTTGTTCTCAAGGGGCTCCACTTTTAGGTTTAATCGATAAGATGGGGAATTCGGTAGTTAATATTTCTATATGTTGAGAAAAGGATTTAATTTTTTAGTTGTGAACTTGCCTTGGTTTTAACCGCGTGCCTACGTATCTCTTTGCGGAGAATCGGAGTCCAAATTCGTAGTTCAAAAGTGTTTGGTTAGTTTTTTTATGGATTATGGAAATGTTTGAAATTATCCTTGAACCTTGTTTGAGTTTGAAAATAGCGTAGTCGTAGACGCAATTCGTAGTTAATTTAAAATGTTTCCATAATCTTTTTTGAAAATAAATTTGAAATTGAAATTAAGTTAGTAGAAATGTTAGTATTTGATGAGTTAGATATCTTAGAATGCGTAGTTTAATATGAAAAAAAGTTTGAATGATAAAAAGATATTTGATGAGTTTAATGGAAAAAAAGTTAGTATTTTGGAAAATAATTAATAAATAAATATTTCCTTATTATTAAAAATATATTAAATATTTTTAATAACAAACCAATATTTATTTATTAAAATGATTTGATGACAAATGGAAAAATTATTTTAGTGCATCAAAATAATAAAAAGGATATGCAAAGAAAATTAGTAATTGTTAAATAAAAACAAGTAAATGAAACAAAAGAATTAATTAAATTATTAGATAAAAAAAAATTGATTTAAAAAATAACTTAATAAAAAAGGGGGTGTATTTTTAGTTTATTAGTAAAATAGGGAGGTGCCTATAGCTTAGTCTAAGCCCAAAAATAAGATTGAAAACCAAATGCACAAGAGGTGTGAAAATTATAACTGGATAGTAAATAAAGGGGTGTGGTTAGAATTGAGCTTGGCCCAGGAATTTGTTCAGGAAGCCCAAACAAACACTGGGTTTGTTTGGACAACGTGTGAGGAGGAGTAGAGTTATGGTGAGGATAAGGAATCTGGCGTGTTGAGTTAAATCGAATGGCCAACAAGCATTGAGCCTGGACCATTGATCTGGAGTATTCTAAATGGAGGGCTTCGATCTAACGTTGACCGAGGGCGTATGGCAAGCAAAGCACAAGTGACTGGTGAACAGTCACCTCATCCAAGGGCTCTTAGGGAGCCAACTGGCGTGCGTCTGGATACGGGAGTAGTATTATATAAGCGGATCTATGAGCTCAAGGCTCATTTTTCTCTTCTTTTTCTCTCTCTCCACAAAATAACACCAACCCCTTATAAATTTCTAGAGAGAGGGGTTCTTCCTTCTCTCTAGAATTTCGGCAATAAGAATTCTCCCTGGCCAGCGGCACCACCTTGGGTTGCCCTGAGCCATCCCTTTAACCACCACGAAACCAAGTTCTCGGTTGATCTTCAATCGGAGAACTCAAATATTCATCCTTCTTCGCCATCTGGGTTCATCCAAAACCTAGATTCGTATGAAGATCTTTAACCCACCTCCAACCAAATCCCATAATCCTTCACATCTTCATCTGGGTTCATAAGAACCCAATGAAGATCAACCCTAACTCTAAACAACTTCATCCAAACCCCAGGAACCCTAAACCTACTCCTTCAACCCAAATCAAATCATCAAACCCTAATCTATTCGTACCTAACTCTAACTTAAATCGCAAAACCCTAACCTATTTTACCTATCCCTAACCCTAAATAAAAAAAATCCAGAAACCCCAAATCAAACAGAAATCATTGAAGAACAACACCAATCAACATCAACAAATTAATAACTCTAAGCTAAGTTTTTAAAATTATTGTCCGTGCAGTGATTCTCATAGTAAATTACTCTTCTGGTTTTCCTTCTTCTCCTTCTAACCCCTTTCTCTTTCTTTCTTTGCAGGTATTAAAATGCTAGAGATTTAGCTCTGAAGAACTTAAGGTTTGAGTCGTGAAACCCAAGTTTTCTACTGAGAAGAGCTTTGGTGAATGGTGTAGGGATTTATAAGCAATCTATAATCTCCAAGGGTTATTGTGTTCTCTAGCCCTATTTCAATAGCTTAGGGTTCTTTTTTATAGTTTTAGAATTTGTCAGTTATAGGTTAGAATTAGGAAATTATCTAGTTATTTGCATTTACAAACCAATTTAGAAATTGATTGATTCTCAACTGTAAATAACAATATTTGATTGTAAATTAGTCTTAGGGTTATGAATCTTGTATGTATTTGGATGATATTATATTATAAACTCATTTAATCAATAAACATCAAATCTTTTGATCAAATATTAGATTTCCAGATTCGATTCAAAATCATTGTTTTTGGGCTTTCTGAGTAGCTTAGGGAAGAAGGAGACGATACTCTGAATTAGGGTTTCAGTACCTCTTTGTTGACTTGGTCAACCAAATTTTTAATAATAATAATAATAGTAATAATAAAAAGTAATAGTGCAATGTAAAATAATATAAAAAAATTGTATAATCAGAGAGAGTTGACTACGGGTCAACCCATCTTTAATGTATAATTCTATTATTTTTTCTATAAAAAATAATATGCAATATTTTTAACAATAAAAATAATTATAATAATTTAAATCGAAATCCAAATGTTAACCACGATCAACTTCCCAACCCAATGAGCCTACAAATTAAAGAATATTTTAAATTAGTAATTTCAGACCCCGCTAAAGAAAAAACACACCCCTCTTTCTAATTTAGCCCCCATTACCACCAATAATGTGAAAAATACAAGTTGGTAACAATAAAAATATAATAGCACCAAAATTTGAATATCAAAGTAGCCAATAAAGATGAATTGATTATTGACACTAGAGGGGCAAATTTGGGGTATGAAAGTTGCCCTTATATAACCGCCTTTCAATTTTAGGTGCGAGAATACGAGGGTCTCGCACATTCGAATCGGAAGGTTATTAAATAATGGAAGTCCCTAAAAATTTAACTGCAGACTTGAAAGATAAACCCCAAAAGATATATAGGTGATGGTGACGTAGTTAACTCACCCATGCCCGAGCAAAGAGTATAATTAACTTAGATACGACGACACGGATGACCCGTTAGCACCTAGAAAAAGTAGTTGAAACTTTTGTGTATCTACCGAAACCTAGGAGATAAATAACACAAGTTTGAAAATAGATAGTTTGTTGCTGCTTTGAGACTGATGCAACAAGCTATATCAAAGTCACTGCGTATCTACCATGACCGAGAGGGTAAGTACACCAGTTTGAAAGTTTATTTACTAACGCTTCGAGACTGATATAGTAAGCTTACAACATATATTTTGTCTATTCATCATGACCTAGGGAATGAATAGTGCAAAGTTTCAATAGCTCATTGTTGCTTGGAGACTAACACAATAAACTATATCGCAGAAAAATAGATAACTTATTGCTGCTTTGAGACTAACGTAACGAGTTATATTGCAGATTTCCTATATTTACTACAACCTAAGGAGTAAATGATACGGGTTCGAAAATATCTTACTAACACTTCAAAACTAACATAGTAGGGTATAACGTAGACTTGTGCATCTATCATGACCTAGAGGATAAACATCACAAACTTGATAATTCATCGTTGCTTTGAGACTGATACAATGAATTATATCATAGATTTTCGCATACCTACCGCAACCTAGGGGTAGATAACACGTGTTTTGAAAATAAATAACTTACTAAAGCTTCGAGACTAACATTGTAAGCTATATTGCAGATTTGCATATCTATTACATCCTAGGGGATAAATAATTCAGATTTTGAGAAAGAGTGTTTTGATAATTGAATCTTAGATAAATAAACCAAAGATATAATGATTTACCGATTGTGTCTGTTCTCAACCAAGGTATTTGTTTGTCTTGCACGGATAAGCTAAATCACGATATGCCCCAAGATATGTCGCAGTATTCCTGGCCTAAGTGGCTTTGAAAATGTAATGCACAATGTATATGCACAACGCCCTAAACTGATATGATACTGAAATGTATTATTTTGTATATGAAACAAATGTCTCATATGTACATGCTCCAAGTGTTTTATGTAAATGTTTTTGATAATTTCCTTCTGTTAAACCATTGGGTTTTCTAAGTCACCAACTTCCCAACGTTGTTTGTTATTTCATCGTGATGTCTCCAAGTTGATTTGAATTCAATATGTCACGGTGAACGAAGTCAATTTTGATAATGGAAATTGTATCGCAGGCGCATGCGTAGGCGTGGGTGTAGACGTGGATTTTCCTTCGATGTTTTTCTCACCAAAATGCTTTTTGATGTTTTATCAAATTCTTTTTATTCGTTTTGTCAAATCTCTAAAATAATTTTGACGCGGTGCTTACAAGAAATAATCGTAGTATTTTGCAAATAAATCAGAAAAAATAAAATCACCTTTGAATAAACCGAATTATATTATTAATAAAAATTCCTTTGAATATGCTTGAGTACAAGATGCAATTCCTAAAAAGATGTAATTACAGAAAGTTTTAACAAAATTTGAAAATGGCAATGAAAATGATTATTGCTACTATTGTTTCTCCAATATCCTTTGATAACTCCAATCTCCTTTGCTTCTGAGTCAGATGATTTAGATTGATCATTCTCTTTCGTAGTCGTGGTTATGAAGTCTCGATTTACAGTTTATTTATTCATTTTTTTGAATAAGATCCCTAACTTTTGCATGTACCGCCCTTTCGGGTTTTCAATCCACCGGGATAATAATTTTGTTTATAGGTCCCTAATTTTTTCTTGGATCGCCCTTTAGGATTTGCAATCCACCGGGATGCCCCTTTTTTCCTAAATCACCCGTTTAGGGTTTTGACTTAGCGGATCATTTATACATAGTACTTTTTTACTGCGTAGGAGTTTGTCAGATGTGGTAGTTCTTCCCCATCCATTGGTGTGAGGATAAGACCTCCACCCGAGAATGTTATTTAACCACATATGGACCTTCATAGATAGGTGCCTATTTACCATGTGGATATAGGCGAGGTAAACCTTTTTATCGAATGCCTTCTTCATCCGCTTTTGGTATAGCTGATCGTGGCATAGAGCTGTTAAGTATTTTTCTTCAATAAGGTTGAGCTGATCAAGTCTTGCTTGAACCCACTCTAATTCCTCAAGCTTGGTTTCCATTAGAATGCATAGTGATGGAATCTCCACTTCAACAGGGAGTACAACTTCCATGCCATATACAAGAGAGAAAGTAGTTGCACCTGTCAAAGTACGCATTGAGGTACGATAGCCATACAGAGAAAAGGGAAGCATTTAGTGCCAATCTTTATATGTCTTCACCATTTTCTGAATGATTTTCTTGATATTTTTATTGGCAGCTTCAACGCCCTCATTCATCTTAGTTCAGTAAGGTGATGAGTTATGATGTTCAATCTTGAAGTCATCGCACAACTCCTTCATCATTCAGTTGTTCAGGTTGGACTCATTATCTGTAATAATTCTGCTAGGAATCCCATATCTACATATAAGGTTTTGTTTGATAAACCGAGTAACCACTTGTCTTGTCACATTCGCATAAGATGTAGCTTCTACCTGCTTGGTGAAATAATCAGTGGCAACTAGTATGAATCGGTGTCCATTAGAAGCCTTCGACTCGATCATTCATATCATATCAATTCCCCATATCGAGAATGGCCAAGGTGAACTCAGGACATTCAGAGGAGTTGGTGGTAGATGCATTTTGTCAGCATAGATCTGGCATTTATGACATGTCTTCGTATAATGATAGCAATCATCTTCCATCATCATCCAATAATAACCCGTTCTTCAGATTTTTTTTTCCATCGCATGTCCATTTGTATGAGTCTCGAAGGTTCCTTCATGGATCTCTCTCATAAGCTTATCTGCCTCATGTTTCTCCATGCACATGAGTAACACTATATCATAGTTTCTTTTGTACAACACATCACCATTTAAAAAAAACATCGCAGCTAGCTTTCATAGAGTTCGCTTATCAATTATGGAGGCGTTCTATGGATATTCTTGTTTCTCTAAATACCTCTTGATGTCATAGAACAAAGGTTTGTTATATGGCCCTTCTTTAATGGCAAGACAGTGTGCAGGATCTTCAAAATGTCTGATCATGATGCACAGTTCATGATTTGGCCAAGTTACCTTGAACATAGCTGATAAAGTTGCCAAGGTGTATGCCATCTGATTTTCTTCTCGCGGAATGTGAGTGAAAGTGATCTCAATGAATTCCGTAGCTAGATTCAAAACATGATCCCGATATGGAATCGATTTGGGATGTCGAGTGTCCCATTCACTATTGACTTAGTATATGACCAATGATGATTCTCCATACACTTTGAGGTATTTAATCCTTAGATCAATAGTAACTTCCAGACCTAAGATACAAGCTTTGTATTCAGCGACGTTGTTGGTGCAATCAAAACATCACCTTGCAGTATAAGGTTTGTGAAAATTCTTTGGAGAAGTCAATACTTTCCCAATACCATGTCCTAGTGCGTTTGAAGCACCGTCAAACATGAATGTCCAACGTGCCCTTGTTTCAGGCCCCTCATCAGGTCCCAGTATCTTGTAATAACCTATAACCATGACATCTTTGTTTGGAAAGTCTAACTTCATTGGTTGGTATTCTGGAAATGATTAATGAGCTAGATGATCAGCTAGTGCACTACCTTTGATGGCCTTTTGAGTAACATATTGGAGGTCGTACTCGTTGATCGAGACTTTATGAGTCTATCGGGATACTAACTGCAAGTATACAATTTAGTTGTTCTAGTTTTAAATGATTATCGAACCCACAGAGACTGAGGATCAATCTCATACGATCTAATGTTACAAATGTTTAACTAAGCGATGAATATTTGGTTTTAGGGGAAAAAGACTTTAATTAAAAACAATAGTAATAGTTATACCGGTATGTGATAGTCGGACTTCGGGAACTCAGTGAGTCACTTGGCATATAAATTATTTCGGTAAAAACGAATTGTTTAAAAACCTGAGACATACACTCTCGTGTTCATGAAATAAGTCATGCTACTAAACCTAGTGGATGCACTTTAAATTTAATAACACTTTTTGAAAACGACTTGAGTTTAATTAATTTGTTAAAACACTCTCGTGTATTTAAAAATTAATGTTTCGTTACCACTATCTCGGTCGAACCCCAGCTCTCGCATGCAGGTTCTTGCCTTAATTAATTTCCCACTCTCGTGGAAAAATCGTGTTAAATATCCTTTCACTCTCGTGACAAGGTAGTTAAATTAATTATGGAAATTGGAAACCAAAAATTATTATAAAAGATTTTAGCCAAGTTATCACCGAATTCCTTCGGTGCTTAAGAGTCACATACCGGTACAAACGAAATTAGCCAGACATAATGTATTTAGCAGACATGCAACGTAAAACACAGTTCACGAAAATAATCAACATACCATATAAACAATAAAAATTGAATTGCATAAAAAACCTGTAATTATATTGCCGTGGTAATCTTGAATTCGTACAGTAGCTTTGCAATTAATTGAAATATAGAAATAAGTGTGTTAATCCTTCGATGTGAAGAATTAACACTTTTGGAAACTGAACGTTACAGAGGCTTGAAAGGAAAATATAATGGTTCAAAAGCAAGTAAACAAAATAATGCAGAAGGAAAAATATGGTTCTGAAACAAAAAATCTCCGACTCCTTCAAAGTGAAATCTTCAACATATATATAGGCTCTCTCTTGTAACTGCCGTGTTCCATTATTTCGGTACTTGCGCTAAATTCTCGACTGATGGAACGAGGTTGTGTGGAATTCGTGTGGCTGCTTCGTGGTTTACTGCATAGACTGAGTTTTTAAGGTGTTACGTTCGTAATGGGATTCATTACATTCGTAACAGCTTGGCTTTTTGTTCCGTTCGTAACGTGTTACGTTACATTCGTAACAGTGTGCGCTAGGTGTTACGTTCGTAACGCTAGGCGTTGCGCTCGTAACGTTCTTCTGGTGTGAACTTCTTAGCATACTGTCCTTTTTCTTCTTTCTTCTTGCCATTTCCTAGCTTGTTTTGCTCTTTTTAGAAAATTTTCCATCTTATGCCTTGGAAAATATAGTTTACCTGAAAACAAATAAAAATACCTTCGTGATGCATATTATTCGATAAAAACGTACAAATAACTCGTGTAAATTAGGCCTAAAAAGCGATACGTTTTCGTGTTATCAAACACCCCTACACTTGAACCTTTGCTTGTCCTCAAGCAAAAAGATCAGGCGGTTTAATAAAAACGACAAATTAAACACACGTGACAATGTTCGCAAACTAGCTAGTTTGTAAATTTTTGATTAGGCCAAGAGATTTAGACGCAAAAGAGATATAGTGACGACATTAGAGTACTCCAATTGTGTAAACCGTTCTGAGTCATGATGTTATAGCACCAATCAACCCTTCAAACTAGATTTCACCCGTGTTCATTCAGGCGCAATCACATTAAGCCCTTTATATCCACACGCACGTAGCAAAGTAACCGGTTAGCGACTATGATCCGTTGATTCTTGGGGTTCTGGAACTTATGAGTGGTAACCCCTTCTTTTATAACTTAATTGTAAATTGCGGGGGATCGGTCCGTAGTCCGCCCTACCAAGTTCAGTACCAGATACTTCTGAACCAATTTACAATAAGTTTTCTTTTATCTTGTGAGAATTACATCCTTTGGGCTAAACGACCGAGTGAGGGTCACCTAACTTACTTTGGGCATTTCACGACAAAGATTGTTATTTTATCATCATTTCTTTCGGGTCATTCATTTATATTCATCGATTCCTTGCGTAGTTTGTGTTTTGACGGTTCCGACTGCTAGATAAACTACTAGGGGCTAATTTAAAGTAAAATTCGCGGTTGGCGGTATAATAAGTACCCAAAATGGCATCGCATAAGGTGGAGTTCTAAAATGTCAAAACCGTAACGATTTTATCAAACTTCCTCAAGTGGCCTAAACTTAATTGAATATTTGGTATTAGCTAGCCGTTTGGACACATCGCGTTGTATGATAATCGTAAATTTTTCGTTATGGCTCAAGAATTGTAAAGTTTGGGGAAATCCAATAATGCACGAAAAAGAACTTAGCAATAAGGACTTAATTGTACATGAAGATTTTTTGTTGAAGGGAAAGTACAAGAACGGAAAAACGATGCGAAAAATTAAATCTAATCTAGAAAGCGAAATAAAATGATAGAGTTTCCTCCCCCACACTTAAATCTAACATTGTCCTCAATGTTTCGAAATAAGGTAAAGGAGGTAAGGATGGGAGGAGATGTCTTCATTCAGGCCCTCTTCCTCTGGTTCTTCCACGACCTCTTCTCTGCCCATTAAAGCAGGGAAATCCAACATGGTTCAGGATCTCTTGAAAAGTGTCCATGCGTACACTCAAACCACCCATTTTTGTCGTCAAAGTATCCATACGGGCCTCATGCCTAGCTCCTTGTTCAATTTGTTGCTGCTGCATCTGTTGCATGAGTTGCATCATTGCAGTTTGCTGCGCTTGGATATCAGTGGCCTATTGGGATTGGCGGGTAAGCTGAACATTCATATCTGTCATCCTTTGGTTTTGATCCATCATTACCTCATAAAGGTATTCAGTAGTCGGGTTACGAGGCCTTCTTTTGCGCCTAGTAGAAGTGCTTGGTATATCATGTTGAGGTGTTGTCTACTGTTGTGCATCCATTTCGTCTTCTACCTCATCAGCAGGTTGAGGATTTTGATTCATCTGAGAAGCTAGGTCGGGTCAGGGGCATCTAAATCATAAATCCACTTATCCATATTCGCCACATTTGTAAGCAACCTATTCGGCATAATCACACTTGGAACAATTTTGTTCTTCACCATCAAATTATACCTGCCATCATCTTGGTTCCTAATTAAACGCATGTATTTGCAGTTATCCAAATCCATGAGAAGAGGCGGTAGAGAATCAAGAGTCTCCAGTTGGCTTTGCAAATTAAGCCCATGAGCTAATGTAGTTATCAGTCCTCCGATCAAAAATGGTTGTTGTCCCCTTGCACAAAGGGACTCAATATGACGTAGAAGGAACGGAGTAGCATTTACCTTGGTATTCCCAGCTAGGCAGCAATGAAGGAAAAATACCTCCTTTGAGTTGACTTTGTTGCTATTAGCTCGTCCAAAAATGGTGTTGGAGAGAATCTTGAAGTAGTATCTAGTGGTGGGGTTGTGAACGTGAGATTCCAGACACTCATCCCAATTTCCTGTCGAGACATTGGTGAGTTTCTTCCACAATTCGAACAAAACAACAACCCAATATTCAGTAACAGGGACCTTGTGGTGCACCGTTTCAGAGTCGTCTTCCTTGGTTGAAAATTTGAGTAGCTCCGTGATTTTTTCTTAGTTTAACGTATAGTCGGTGTTGAACATACGGAAAGATGCGGTTCCCGTGAGGAACATGACGTCATCACTCGGTGTTGAATACGAGAACGAACTAAGGAACTCGAGCGCCAGCTTAGGGTACGTCGGGTGATGTTGCATGCATGCGAATGAGAGGCCAGCGAGACGGAGCAGCCAATCCACTCCATCAAATATTCCCAATTTGTGGAGACAATCGTTGTCGGGATATCTCGTGGCCAAGACTCCTCTACGGTGAAACTTCAAATATTGCTCCCTTTGGTGTCCGCCGTCTTGATTCCTAAAAATGATTCCACCCATGTCAGCCTCTCTGTTCTCCATTGATAATTTGTTGACTGAAGCAAGGCTCTACTGTGAAAGTGGTGAGGGAGAGGTTTTGCAGAGAGTGTTTAAATAGGATGGGATGAAACTATGTGAAGCTTTTTATAGGATGCAAATGTGGGTTGCTCTTAAATTGGAATGAATGCAAGTTTGGAAAATGGGAATGGTGGAGAATTTTGAACGTGGGTAGGAGTTTGGGGTTTGCGGCGTGCGTTTGGAAAACTGAGAGGGAAAGAACGAAAAATTGAAACGCCTTTGTTTCTGTCTCGCAACAGGGGGAGCCCCGTTACGTTCGCAATGCAGGAGCGTTACGTTCGTAACACGGAAGGGGCTGTTACGTTCGTAACAGTGGTGTTGCGTTCGTAACGCCTCTGTTTATAGGAAAAATAACTTAGGATCTGGAAGACTCAAATTTTTTTCATATTATTATCGTGCCATTCTCCTAAGCATCATTAGCTGCACTTGTTATTATTAGGGAAGATAAAACACATAGCAGTATAGTTGAATATAGTAACAGTAATGTAAGGCAGCAATATTAGCATTATCATTAACAGTAATAGCTCGTAATAAAAAATGTTAGTAAAATTGAAACTGATGATAAATAAATGAAATATCATTAACTAATAGAATTGTTTAGAATTTGAAACAAACGAAAATAGTAACAATTTGGAACAAACAATAACTAAATGCAAGGAATAAAAAAAAACTTAAAACTAAGGTTCCTCCCCCACACTTAGACGAAACAGTGACCTCACTGTGTACATAAATGCAAGAAACGGAACACATTAATACAACTACGGCAACTCCTAGCCATGATGAGTAGAGAACAGATGTTGGTGAATGAAATCCAATTGTTCGGTTACCAAATCCATAAAACCAAGGAAATCCACATGTAAAGAGGTAAGCTCACCCTGCAAGCCGGTTATTTAAGTATTCAAAGAGTCGAGTGTGACAGTAGGTGGAGGTGGTGGTGATGCCTCAGGAACTGGGAAGGTAGGTTCAGTGGACACTACAGGCTGATCCCATGGGTCAGGAAATTGGTGGTATCCCGGTGGTGTTTCAGGATCGGATTCTTCAGCAGCTGGAGAGGTATTTGGGACTTCATAAATTTCAATAGTGGATGGAGTCGAAGGCGGTGTAGGAGGATGGTGGAGATTAAAAAGCCAATTTGCTCTGTTATGGACACTAGTAATAGGATTTGGGAGTACAAATTGGTGAACATTTTCATGGTTAATCAACAGCTCAAATTTATTCGGGCCAAGGTTTCCTATGAAGCTAGTGTTAAAGCAAAACTCAATATTCATTGGCTTAATCCCATAGTGCGGATTTGTTCCTAACATAGGTCTTCGGAGTCCAATAGCATTGAAGATCATAGTAACTGACCCGCCTATAAGGATTGGTGCATTCTCTGTTTGGATAATGCGCTCCATATTAGCAATCATGTAGGTGGCACCATTAACTGGACGGTTTTGTGAAGCACAATACATGATGAAAAGCTCATCACGTGACATAGATGTAACATTCTGCTCTTTTCCGAAGAGGGTGTGGGCAATGATTTTGTGGAAGTACCTAATAGCAGGGTTATGGATGGACTCCGAGTAAAGATCATTTGGCTCAGGATGGTTGTTTCCAGCAATACTACCCCAGAAGTAATCAAGGTCATGATCTAGTATTAGGTTTTCTTGGGTCATGGTGATAACATCAGGGCCATTAGGGAATCCTAACAGATGGGCAAACTCCCTATGATTGTAGCGGTAGTCCATATTAAACATTCTGAAGGTGATCAGCCCGCGGTTGAAACCTAACCCATGGTTTGGCAGATAGCTTAGTGTGCTCAAAAACTCAAGGGTCAGCTTACGATAGGTACAATAGCGTCTTCGAATTGGAGCAACGTCCCACCCTATTTGGTTAAGCAGATACATAACTCTCTCACGAATGCCTAAGGCATTCATCGCATGGTCGTCAGCATAAATGGTTGGACACATCTCTCGCTCAGCTAAATCCTCAAAGCGCCTTCTCTGATGCCTACCTCTCAAGGTTATGTTCATGTAGTTCATACGTGCCATGGAGCTAAAAAAATAAAGCTAATGAATTACCCTGAAAATATTTAATAAATGTATAAAAAACTAAGATAGTATTTTCAGGTTAAAAATGCCGAAGTTAAACGAAAGAAGAAAAAGAAGTTCAAATAAATAAAAATAAGGGATGCAACATAAAAATTTGAAAGATTAAAACAAAGTTAAAAAAAATAAAAAGCATATCAGAACAAAAATAATTAAAAGTAAACATGGGTTTCCTCCCATGAAGCGCTTTTGTTTTATGTCGATGGCTCGACAGACAGAACCTATTCAGTTAGGTATTGGGGTAGGTGGCTCACTTAATTTCAGATAGGCCGAATAGTTTAGATTTTCGACGTTAAAATAATGCTTTAAACGCTGGCCATTGACTATAAACGGTTCTATGGAATTTCCTTTAATTTCTATCACACCACTGGGGAAAACTTTATTAATTTCGAATGGTCCTGACCACCTGGAACGTAATTTACCCGGGAAGAGTTTCAGTCTAGAGTTGAATAGGAGTACAATGTCTCCTTCCTTGAATTCTTTCCTCGAGATACGCTTATCATGCCATTTTTTCGTTCTTTCCTTATAGATTCTAGCATTTTCATAAGCGTCTAAACGCAATTCTTCTAGTTCATGGATATCTAATATTCGTTTCTCGCTAGCAGTCTTGTAATCTAAGTTAAGAGTTTTAATAGCCCAAAAAGCTTTATGTTCTAATTCTACTGGCAAATGACAAGATTTTCCATAAACTAATTTAAACGGTGTTGTTCCGATAGGGGTTTTAAAAGCTGTCCTATATGCCCAAAGAGCATCATTTAGCTTGGAGGACCAATCCTTTCTAGATGTGGCTACGGTTTTCTCAAGGATTTGTTTAATTTCCCTATTTGACACTTCCACTTGTCCACTTGTTTGAGGATGATAAGGTGTGGCTATGCGATGTTTAACGCCATATTTTGAAAGTAGTTTTTCGAAAATTCTAGAGATAAAATGGGAACCACCATCACTAATTACTAATCTTGGTATACCGAATCGTGGGAAGATAACATTCTTGAATAATTTAAGTACCACTCGTGTATAATTTGTGGGTGCAGCGACGGCTTCAATCCATTTTGATACGTAGTCAACAGCTACAAATATATACTTATTTCCAAAGGATGCGGGGAACGGTCCCATGAAATCAATTCCCCATACATCAAAAATTTCGACTTCGAGAATCCCTTTTTGCGGCATTTCGTCACGTTTAGATATATTTCCTGTGCGCTGACATCTATCGCAGTTCATAATTGCTACGTGGACGTCTTTCCATAAAGTAGGCCAAAAAAGACCAGCTTGAAGTATTTTTGCACAAGTTTTCGAAGTGCTAGCATGTCCACCATAAGGGGCGGAATGGCAATGAGAAATGACATCGTCCACTTCCTCGTTAGGAACACAGTGACGGTAGATACCATCGGCGCCTCTTTTAAAGAGTAGTGGTTCATCCCAAAAGTATTGTCTAAGATCATGGAAGAATTTCTTTCGCTGTTGGTACGTTAAATCGGGTGGTAGAACACCGGCGGCTAAGTAGTTAACAAAATCAACATACCATGGTAATGTGGTGTTGGTACAGATGGCTTCTACTACCGTAGTTGTTAAATGTTCATCGCATTGTTCTAAACTGTCGGTAGGAGCTGTCTCTAGTTGAGCAATAAGGCGTTCATATGGGAAATCATCGTTTATGGGAACACTCTCGGTTCGGATTCCATCCAATCTTGACAAATGGTCTGCTACCACGTTTTCAGTTCCCCTTTTGTCTTTTATTTCCAAGTCAAGCTCTTGTAGGAGTAAGATCCATCTGAGTAGTCTTGGCTTGGTGTCTTTCTTACTTAGCAAGTATCGGATCGCAGCATGATCCATGTAAATAACGATTTTGCCGCCTACTAAGTAGGAACGAAATTTATCCAACACGAATACAACAGCTAAGAGTTTCTTTTCCGTAGTGGCGTAATTCATTTGTGCGGGATCAAGTGTTCTGCTTGCGTAGTAAATAGCGTGAAGCTTTTTATCCTTGCGTTGTCCTGGGACTGCGCCTACAGCATAATCGCTCGCGTCGCACATTATTTCAAATGGTTGGCTCCAATCAGGAGGTTGCATTATAGGTGTTGAAATTAATGCTTCCTTAAGCATCTCAAATGCATTTAAGCATTTATCATCGAAAATAAACTCAGCGTCTTTCATCAATAGTTCAGTTAGTGGCTTAGTGATTTTAGAGAAATCTTTTATAAAACATCGGTAAAAACCAGCGTGTCCTAGAAAACTTCTTATTTCTCTAACTGTTTTGGGTGGTTGAAGGTTTTTGATAATTTTGATTTTTGCTTCATCGACTTCAATCCCCCTGTTTGATACAATGTGACCCAACACAATTCCTTGTCTCACCATGAAATGATATTTTTCCCAGTTGAGCATTAGGTTGACATTGACACAACATTTTAGTACCAACTCAAGATTTGATAAACATCCGTCAAAACTTTCTCCGCAGACAGAAAAATCGTCCATGAATACTTCCATAATTCTGTCTAAAAAGTCGGCGAAAATTGCCATCATGCATCATTTAAAAGTTGCAGGTGCGTTACATAGTCCAAACGGCATTCTTCGATATGCAAAGGTACCATAGGGGCATGTGAATGTAGTTTTCTCTTGATCATCAGGATGAATGGGAATTTGAAAGAATCCTGAGTATCCGTCAAGATAGCAGAAATGGGAATGTTTAGCTAAACGCTCCAGCATTTGATCTATGAATGGTAATGGGAAATGGTCCTTGCGCGTAGCTTTGTTTAGTTTTCTGTAATCAATACACATTCTCCATCCTGTTTGGGTACGTTGTGCTACCGATTCGCCTTTTGTGTTTGTTATAACCATAACACCTCCTTTCTTAGGTACTACGTGAACTGGACTGACCCATTTGCTATCGGATATCAGGTATATGATGCCTGCCTCTAGTAGTTTCTGCACTTCTTTCTTTACGACTTCATTTAAAATAGGATTTATTTGTCTTTGATGTTCTCTAGAAGTCTTTCAGTCCTCTTCTAGCATAATGCGGTGCATACAGACAGAAGGACTTATTCCTTTTAGATCCGATATGTTATATCCCAATGCGGTTGGATACTTCCTTAACACATTAAGAAGTTTTTCGGTTTTGATCTTCCCTAAGTCGGCATTGACTATAACTGGCCGTTCGAGTTCTTTATCTAAAAATTCATACCTTAGATCTTTAGGTAACGTTTTAAGTTTTATACCCGTTTTCTTAGCAATTGGGGGAGGATCGGGTGTTAAGGCGAGACATTCGCTTAGGTTGGCATCGTGATATTCCTGTCTCCAGTCATCATCCTCGAAAATAGTTGGTGTCGGAATTTTCAATATTCCAGAATAGGTGTCTTCTTGGCTTTCTAGTTCTTTGACACATTCATCGATAATATCTAGGAAACAGCATGAGTCATCTATAGCAGGGGCTTTGAAGAATTGGGAAAGAATAAATTCTACTTTTTCTTCTCCTACCTTGAAGGTAAGCTTTCCTTTCTTAACGTCGATAATGGCTCCTGCAGTGGCTAAGAATGGCCTTCCTAATATGATGGGAATATTTGAATCTTCCTTTATGTCCATTATTATAAAGTCAGTAGGTATGTAGAATTGTCCTATTCGGACAGGAATGTTTTCTAGCTTACCAACAGGGAATTTGACTGACCTGTCGGCTAGTTGTAAGGACATCTTGGTAGGTCTCATGTCACCTAGTTTGAGCTTCTCGCAAATAGATAAGGGCATTAGACTAACACTCGCTCTTAAATCGCATAGAGCTTTGTCTATGACAGATTTTCCAATTACACATGGTATGGAGAAACTACCAAGATCCTTTAGCTTTGGAGGCATGTTATTTTGAATTATGGCGCTACATTCGACAGTTAGCATAACGGTTTTGTTTTCAACAATTTTTTTCTTATTAGATAGTATTTCCTTTAGGAATTTAGCATATGACGGCATTTGAGCTATGGCTTCTGTAAACGGGATAGTGACATTTAGTTGTTTCAGAAGTTCTACGAATTTCTTGAATTGTCCCTCGTTTTTGGATTTTGTAAGTCTTTGAGGGTATGGAATTGGTGGTTTATATGGCGGTGGAGGTACGTAAGGTTTATCTTTTTATGAAACCTCTCCGCTCTCATTTGCGTCTTCCTCTACATTCTCAGATTGTTCCTTCGATTTATCTGCTTCTTTTTCAGGTTTTTGATACATGGTCAGGTTTTGGAGTCTAGGACCTACCGGTCCATCAAGTGTTATCCCACTTCGTAATGTGATAGCATTAGCATGTCCTTTAGGATTGGGTTGTGGTTGTCCAGGAAACGTACCAGCAGGTGCGGAAGAACTAGCTTGGTGTTGTGCTACTTGGGAGATTTGGGTTTCTAACATTTTATTGTGAGTTGCTAGGGCATCTACCTTATTTGCTAATAGCTTCAATTGTTCACCGGTGTGAACGTTTTGATTGAGGAATTATTTGTTTTGTTGAGCTTGATTAGCGATAAAGTTTTCCATTAGGATTTCAAGGTTAGACTTCCGAGGAACGTTAGGAACATTAGCAGCGGGTTTTTAATAGCCTGGAGGTACAGCGGGTGCTTGGCCAGGTGCATATAAAGCGTTATTATTCTTGTACGAGAAGTTAGGATGGCTTTTCCAACCAGGGTTATAGGTATTAGCATAAGGATTACCTTGAGCGTAATTCACCTGATCAACTGATATTCCCGCTTGGATTTGACACTCGGTTCCAACATGACCAGGAACTCCACAAACTTCGCAGTTTGGGGTTACGGAAGCCACGGTGGCCGCAGGAGGTAAGGTCAAGCTTTCTATCTTTTGGGTAAGAGCATCTACCTTAGCATTAACTTTATCTAGGCTACTAATCTCGTACATCCCACTTTTGGCTGGAGTTTTCTCCACAGGTGTTCTTTCTCCTCCCCACTGATAGTGGTTTTGAGCCATATTTTCAATCAGTTGGTTAGCTTCATCGTAAGGCTTGTCCATCAGTGTACCATGTAACACCCCAATATTACCCAAGGTTTTATATGCAACAATCAGAGTAAATTAAAATTTCATAAATTTAATACTGAGGCATCACACCTTCAAAAACAACTCACTTTAAACAGTTTGATTTAAAGTATAAGTCTCGGATACATAGCATCACCGGAAGACATAAATTGATTCAAAAACATCAAAACATCTTCTTTAATAAACTTCCTTAATAAATCATATTTTCATAAAGTATGATTCTATATACAAAAGGAAGAACAACAAAAGAATCAACAACAAGACAACATAAATGTTTCCCCCCGAGTGCTACGTATCAGAGCGACACCGACTCAACTAACAGCAGCTATAAACTCCGTCTTCATAACCTGCACGTTACCAATATAAAGGTAACGGCGAAACAAGTAAAGGGTGAGATAATCTAAAACATATAGTTAAAGACATGATAAAATATATATATAGTTTTGGAATTGTAAAGGATATAAGTTAATAAGTGCATTCCAACACATATCCAAACCTCACTTACTCTTATCGTCATTCTAAAGTGTATAATCTATACTTAATCGCCTTAGCCTCATCGACATAAATCATCACAACAACACGTAAACCTCCGTCACCACGAAATCGTCACAAGCTAATACATCGCTAATTAACACGGCAATCATAAACAGCAACATCAACCAATAACATTAAACAATGCTAACAACATGAGCAACATAAACAAATCATCACAAATTGGCTAAAGCCCATCGTCACTTTTGGCATAAAAGCCCATCGTCGCTTTTGGCATAAAAAGCCCATCGTCGCTTTTGGCATAAAAAGCCCATCGTCGCCAATATCATCACATCATAATTGCGTTAAGCATTTCATCTAAATTAAGTCATCACAAAACTCACCATTTATATTCATCGCCTAGTTATCATGAAATTATCAAGTTATATTCATTTCATGTTCATCATAAAGATCATCACCAAACAAAGCATCATACATCATCGCAATTAAATCCTGTCAATCAATTAAAAACCCAACGCCAAACAACTCACACATAAACATAACCGACTCCATGAGACACGACTATGTTATGCATGTGGTACCCGTCGCTTTGTCCATAATTAGGAACACTTGGAATAAAAGCCTCGTCGCTTGGCATAAAAGCCTCGTCGCTTGGCATAAAAGCCTTGTCGCTTGGCATAAAAGCCCATCGTCGCCAATGCAATGTATGTGACTCGACAATAAACAACACAACACAAAAACATCATCGTCGCTTATCAAAATTGGCATAAAGCCCACATCACCATAATTTATCCAAATCAAGATAAATATATCATCGCATTATATTTGCATTATGCAAAACGTCACATATAATTCATCATCATCAAAATCATGCATTCACAAATCGGAAGCATTTATTAATAACATCAATATAATCATCACATCATCATGTACAAAGACATATAACCTCGCATCGCATAATCAACAAGTATTCACTAACTAATACGTCGTCGCAAACATTATGTTTAATCACCCCACCTCATTATCGATTCGTTCACTAAATTCTACATACGGAAAGATAGTCAAACACCTATCATCGTCGCAAAAGCCATCCCTAATAACCGACATTACTCCTAATCGTCAACATCGCAATCGGATTGTCCATACGTGTCTTAAATCCCCTAAAACGAAATCTGATTCAATTAAACCGTAATTAAGCCTATTTCGGGTCATCTCGTAAAAACTCGCAACTTCTAAAAACTAACCTCACCACTAAGTTCTACACGTCAAACTTCGCTAGCACGTCAATTTTCGTTGAATTCGGAGCAACTTGCTCCGTCGTCGAATCTACCGAAATTGGAAAATCGGAACACAATCGGGTTCCAAAGGAAGTGCGAAAAATCAGAATTTTGGAGGCTACAGAAGCATCAACACGGTCCCCCGTGTGCATCAACACGGCCCGTGTTGAAAAGCCACCAGAACGTGCAAAAATGCCAAAGTCAGAGCATCAACGTGGGCACCCGTGTGGATCAACATGGCCCGTGTTGATTGTCCTGTCAACAACTCTTCCCTCTACAATAGGTCAACACGGGCGCCCGTGTGAATCAACACGGCCCGTGTTGATTGACCTGCGTGAAAACTCCATTTTTAACATTCCTAACCTCACTTTTACCACTCCCATTGATTCTAATTATCATCAACCTCATAATCCCTACACCTAATTCAACTTTCCAATCTATTTCAATCAAACAATCAAACATACAACTCATAAATCAACCTATCAATTTTACCCCCAAATCCAAAATATATCTATCAAAACCTAACAATATGTGATGGAGAATCAAACCCCTTACCTCTAGAGATTGGATGATCCAAGATGATTCCACAACTCCAAACTCAAGCTTCCTCTCTTGCTCTCTTGCTCTTCTTCTTCTTCTTCTTTCCAAAACCCTCTCTTCTTCTCTCTAAGGCCAAGTTTGGCTTTGGTTTGTAAGAATGGAAGGAATGGGAAAGAAAATTGATTTTATAAGTTGTTTTTCTACTAGCAAGCCTAAGTTTCTATGTTTGGTTTTGGTATGTATGAATGGAAGGAAAATGAGGAGAAATGGTTTATAAAGATATTTCTACTAGTAAACCAAGGGTTAAAACCCAATCCTCAACAATTTCTCCCCACACTCCTAACTTACTAATTATATCATCAATTCAATTAATTTCGGGGAATTAAATATCAGATTCGAATAATATTTTACCGGACCGAACGGAACGTCGCTAAATATATTATCATATATATCGATTAATATATTTATTCTCGTCGCAAAATAAATATCGATCGATAACTCGAAAATATTAATATAATATAATATTAATTAAAACAGGGTGTTACAACTCTCCCCCACTTATAAACTTTTCGTCCTCGAAATTTTGACCAAAACGAACAAATCGGGACATGCCTACGCATTCGTCCACTCAATCCTCGCGTCAATTAAACAACATACAAAATACACCTAACACAAGGGCATCTCCCTAGCCACAACGTTTAGACAAGAACAACCATGCCGAGATGCAAAGCCCATACAATGCACTCGACAACCAACTAACACCCAACAACTAAACAAGTCGCAGACACACCAGTTCGCTCGAGAACTAAACAAACAAGATCGATACCATCCTAACGTCTCAACCATAGAATTAGTCATACACTCGAACCGACGCCTCAGAAACGAGTCACCAAAGGTAGGAACATAAAGTCCTACGACACAACGCCGACACCATCGCTAAAACGAAAACAACAAAATGGTTATACAAACCAAAACTGAAACAATCAGAAAAGGATAAAACCACGCGTGCTACGCAAACACGAAAAGATGCCTTCATTCACGCATAAGTACGAACTCAAGAATTACACTTGCAGTTATCGCTCTCATTCCAGAAAAATCACAAGGTCACATCGTCCTTGTAGATTACCAACGTACCACCCTTGAACAATAACAAGTTACCCAAACATAACTGAACTGCGACACAACACTCATCCTAGGATGTATACTGACGACTTGCGACTATAACTCACTAGCCCAAATCCAACAATCCCGCATACTCGCTAAAACTCAATGCTCGATATCTAAACCATGTTGCGTCACTTTTATGCATAAGATGCCAACCGTAAAACAACTTGGTTAATCCTCAACTTCACAATCACCCAAAATGGATACGTTCAAAGCGTACACCCATCAAGACACCTCGCAACATCAGCTTCATCAACTCGAAGAATCACTCTTTCATTCTCGATTGATCAACGTCCATTGATCCTCTGAAATACACGACATAGTTTGACCTCTTCAAATACTGTCCAAATATTTCACTTGTGAAAATTCGACGTATACACTTGACTTCAACGAAGTCTTCCCTTATAAAAATCCAATTCCCAAAGTTGAATTAAGTAATCACCATCCTCGCATCGTCGCAACGATCAATACACTGGTTTCTTATTCGAAACATCTCTCATAACTTTCAATCTTCTAAAGTGGTAATTCAAACCAAAACACTCTCTCAATAACTCTACTCATCAACTTCGTCTCATACTCCTGAAATTACAACATAGTTTGGACTTAGAACCATAACATCAATTTCTATGGAATCCAACATGAACACAGTCGCGACCGACTTCAGTCACAAATAGAACATCTTCCTCTATAAAACATCAATCATCTTTAAGTATCTGTGGTTACCAAACCATCACCAAATTCCTTACCGTCAAGACTTATTTTAGTCGTAATCTAATAATCCACCGCGACCATTAGTATCCGGCGAAATCCATATGGTAGTAGTGAACAAATCCTTAATAACCTTCTGAGTTTAATCTCAACAAGCGTCTCAAAACAAACATGCAACATTCTTTCAAAATAATAAATCTCAAATCAGATATTCTTGGGTTATCCTCAATATCAACTTACTAAACTCAACAACAGACGAAGTCTCTTTATAGATCGTACTCAAACTTGAATTGTCTTCAACAATTCCAATCTCCTTGTCGTTAACATTTGTACTTATAAGGTTCCAATGAGCATAACCGCATCAAACTCTAACTCCCGCATCCGATAATTTTCCATAAGAAAAATCAAATTGTTCCAAGGTAGTAATACACTTTTCCAACTCTATGTCGAAATACATCTTAAGTCCAAAACAAAATATCACAATATGTCGCACCAGGTTCTTCAATACAAAACAAAACCAAAATCAAGGCATTCACTAAACTTTTCACCGGCTCAAACAAATTCGCTTCCCATTGCGAAGTCCAATTAGTGACTCAACCATTTCGGGTCAAAATACTCACGATCAATACCAACTCATAAAAAGATCTTCCATCAAACTCACAAAGTTAACCATCCAAAACAAAAGAACTTCTAAACTCTGAATTAGCCCCTTAAAGTCTTCTACAAGACACAAAATAAATCTTCGCGAAACTGTCCAAAATATCACCGTCTAAGTTGCTTACTTAAGACACTCACGTCCAACAGTTCCAAAACTCCTTCTTTAGAGTACTCGGCATGCATCAATCTAACTCCACTACTGATAACGCAACGCTCGTATGCTTACCACAATCCCTTAACTTGATGTAAACCAAATAATATCCATGAACACGAAATAACTCTACAGCTACTCATGAGAGTACTGTTGGAACATTCCAAAATCGTACCTGGCGCATTAGTCACACTAATGACATCAACTTATACTCGCCCGGACCATACACTATCTTGAAAAGCATTGCCTGAACATCTTCAACCCTCACACTAACCCATAGGCAGCCAGACTTCAAATCGATCTCACTAAACACATAAACTCCAAATAACTGCTTCACTTAAATATCAATCCTCGGAAGCAGACACTCGTCCTCAACATCTGCTTCATTCCTTGACTACAAACGACACACCAACTCGGGTAACCTTTGCTCTTCTCGAACAACACAACCGGCGCACTCCACGGCGAACCACTCAAACAAACAAACTCTACTAAAACCAATCTTCAAGTTGACTCTTCAACTCTAATTTAGAAACAAACATCCCTTAAGGATACTTTGAATCACAACTAGTTCTAGAAACTAAATCCATCAAAACTTCACCTCGCACTACAGCGGTAATTCACTCACATCTCCACAAAAGGTTTCGGAAGAATCACAACAAGAAGCTCGCTTGCCACAATCTTGTTTCTCACCAAAATCCAAATTCGCCCACAACTCAAGTAACCATGCACTGCCTTGTGCCAACTCGTCTGCTTCACACACTATTAAGATGGCAAGACAAGTCTATCCCAACCAATACAATTCCCGACTACTATCAACAAGAGATTAAGGATTATCAGTCCCTCAATTTTTCAATAGACAGTCGACAATCATGACGGTGACATAAACCATCTCTACCAAGCTACAACAGCGTCTTCAAACTTACACTATAAGTTACCAAAGTGTAACACTGCTTGAGGCTCCAACCTAAGCCACAAGCGCCAACAAGAAGTAAAACTTCTCCCCCACTTGTTTCAAACTCATCTATGCAGACAAACAATTTGAAACAAACAAGTACCGACAGTGTTTCACACACATGTCACATACAACAGGGTTAAACACACTAATAACTTGGTCGACAGACCGACCTGCTCTGATACCACTAATGTAACACCCCAATATTACCCAAGGTTTTATATGAAACAATCAGAGTAAATTAAAATTTCATAAATTTAATACTGAGGCATCACACCTTCAAAAACAACTCACTTTAAACTGTTTGATTTAAAGTATAAGTCTCGGATACATAGCATCACCGGAAGACATAAATTGATTCAAAAACATCAAAACATCTTCTTTAATAAACTTCCTTAATAAATCATATTTTCATAAAGTATGATTCTATATACAAAATGAAGAACAACAAAAGAATCAACAACAAGACAACATAAATGTTTCCCCCCGAGTGCTACGTATCAGAGCGACACCGACTCAACTAACAGCAGCTATAAACTCCGTCTTCATAACCTGCACGTTACCAATATAAAGGTAACGGCGAAACAAGTAAAGGGTGAGATAATCCAATACATATAGTTAAAGACATGATAAAATATATATATATATAGTTTTGGAATTGTAAAGGATATAAGTTAATAAGTGCATTCCAACACATATCCAAACCTCACTTACTCTTATCGTCATTCTAAAGTGTATAATCTATACTTAATCGCCTTAGCCTCATCGGCACAAATCATCACAACAACACATAAACCTCCGTAACCACGAAATCGTCACAAGCTAATACATCGCTAATTAACACGGTAATCATAAACAACAACATCAACCAACAACATTAAATAATGCTAACAACATGAGCAACATAAACAAATCATCACAAATTGGCTAAAGCCCATCGTCGCTTTTGGCATAAAAGCCCATTGTCGCTTTTGGCATAAAAAGCCCATCGTCGCTTTTGGCATAAAAAGCCCATCGTCGCCAATATCATCACATCATAATTGCATTAAGCATTTCATCTAAATTAAGTCATCACAAAACTCACCATTTATATTCATCGCCTAGTTATCATGAAATTATCAAGTTATATTCATTTCATGTTCATCATAAAGATCATCACCAAACAAAGCATCATACATCATCGCAATTAAATCCTCGTCAATCATCTAAAAACCCAACGCCAAACAACTCACACATAAACATAACCGACTCCATGAGACACGACTATGTTATGCATGTGGTACCCGTCGCTTTATCCATAATTAGGAACACTTGGCATAAAAGCCTCGTCGCTTGGCATAAAAGCCTCGTCGCTTTGCATAAAAGCCCATCGTCGCCAATACAATGTATGTGACTCGACAATAAACAACACAACACAAAAACATCATCGTCGCTTATCAAAATTGGCATAAAGCCCACATCACCATAATTTATCCAAATCAAGATAAATATATCATCGCATTATATTTGCATTATGCAAAACGTCACATATAATTCATCATCATCAAAATCATGCATTCACAAATCGGAAGCATTTATTAATAACATCAATATAATCATCACATCATCATGTACAAAGACATATAACCTCACATCGCATAATCAACAAGTATTCACTAACTAATACGTCGTCGCAAACATTATGTTTAATCACCCTACCTCATTATCGATTCGTTCCCTAAATTCTACATACGGAAAGTTAGTCAAACACCTATCATCGTCGCAAAAGCCATCCCTAATAACCGGCATTACTCCTAATCGTCAACATCGCAATCGGATTGTCCATACGTGTCTTAAATCCCCTAAAATGAAATCCGATTCAATTAAACCGTAATTAAGCCTATTTCGGGTCATCTCGTAAAAACTCGCAACTTCTAAAAACTAACCTCACCACTAAGTTCTACACGTCAAACTTAGCTAGCACGTCAATTTTCGTTGAATTCGGAGCAACTTGCTCCGTCGTCGAATCTACCGAAATCAGAAAATCGGAACACAATCGGGTTCCAAAGGAAGTGCGAAAAATCAGAATTTTGGAGGCTACACAAGCATCAACACGGGCCCCCGTGTGCATCAACACGGCCCATGTTGAAAAGCCACCAGAACGTGCAAAAATGCCAAAGTCAGAGCATTAACACGGGCACCCGTGTGGATCAACACGGCCCCTGTTGATTGTCCTGTCAACAACTCTTCCCTCTACAATAGGTCAACACGGGCGCCCGTGTTGATTGACATGCGTGAAAACTCCATTTTTAACATTCCTAACCTCACTTTTACCACTCCCATTGATTCTAATTATCATCAACCTCATAATCCCTACACCTAATTCAACTTTCCAATCTATTTCAATCAAACAATCAAACATACAACTCATAAATCAACCTATCAATTTTACCCCCAAATCCAAAATATATCTATCAAAACCTAACAATATGAGATGGAGAATCAAACCCCTTACCTCTAGAGATTGGATGATCCAAGATGATTCCATAACTCCAACCTCAAGCTTCCTCTCTTGCTCTCTTGCTCTTCTTCTTCTTCTTCTTCTTTCCAAAACCCTCTCTTCTTCTCTCTAAGGCCAAGTTTGGCTTTGGTTTGTAAGAATGGAAGGAATGGGAAAGAAAATTGATTTTATAAGTTGTTTTTCTACTAGAAAGCCTAAGTTTCTATGTTTGGTTTTGGTATGTATGAATGGAAGGAAAATGAGGAGAAATGGTTTATAAAGGTATTTCTACTAGTAAACCAAGGGTTAAAACCCAATCCTCAACAATTGCTCCCCACACTCCTACCTTACTAATTATATCATCAATTCAATTAATTTCGGGGAATTAAATATCGGATCCGAATAATATTTTACCGGACCGAACAGAATGTCGCTAAATATATTATCATATATATCGATTAATATACTTATTCTCGTCGCAAAATAAATATCGATCGGTAACTCGAAAATATTAATATAATATAAAATTAATTAAAACAGGGCGTTACATACCACCTGCGGCGGCATCTATAGAGAGTCTTGTGTTGTACAAAAGTCCATTGTAAAATGTATGGATAATCAGCCAGTTTTCTAATCCGTAATGTGGGCACATTCGCATCATATCATTGTAGCGTTCCCATGCATCGAATAGAGATTCAGTATCCTTCTGCCTAAATCCGTTGATTTAAGCTCTTAATGCAGCAGTCTTGCTTGGGGGAAATTATCGTGCTTAGAATACAGTCTTAAGTCCTTCCCACGTAGTGACGGAATTCGACGGCAAGGATTGCAACCAAGCCCAAGCTCTATCTCTTAGCGAAAAAGGAAAAAGACGTAATCTTATTGCATCTTTACTAACACCATTTGCTATAACTGTGTCGGAAAATTGAACAAATTTCGTAAGATGTTCATTTGGATTCTCGGTAGGATTTCCAGAGAATTGGCGTTGTTGGATAGCTGATATCAACAACGGTTTCAACTCAAAATCGTTTCGATTAATTGCTGGAGCAACAATGCTAATGTGGGGTTCTTGTTGTGATGGAGCTGCGTACTCCTTCAGTGGACGGGTCCTTCGTTCTTCGGCCATGTCTACTTCTGTATTAGTTTCGGTTTCAGAGGAAGAATTAGAATCTGTTTCGGAATCAATCTTGATTTCGGGTTTCGATAAAGGAATAGTGTGATTTAAACAGTAATCCCTGACTGCACGTCTTACAGAAAGGATGCGTTTAGGTTCGTCTGTCGATTTGTCAAGAGGTTTACCTTGTGAGCGAGTCCTTGGCATACAAATTGAAAAAGGGTTTCTGTTGCCTAGTCTAAACGCGCAACAGAAGAATCGTACTTAATTGACTAATCAGTCCCCGGCAACGGCGCCAAAAACTTGATCGGGACTTTATGAGTCTATCGGGATACTAACTTCAAGTATACAGTTTAGTCGTTTTAGTTTTAAATGATTATCGAACCCACAGAGACTGAGGATCAATCGCATACAATCTAATGTTACAAATGTTTAACTAAGCGATTAATATTTGGTTTTAGGGGAAAAAGACTTTAATTAAAAACAATAGTAATAGTTATACCGGTATGTGATAGTTGGACTTCGGGAACTTAGTGAGTCACTTGGCATATAAAGTATTTCGGTAAAAACGAATTGTTTAAAAACCTGAGACATACACCCTCGTGTTCATGAAATAAGTCATGCTACTAAACCTAGTGGATGCACTTTAAATTTAATAACACTTTTTGAAAACAACTTGAGTTTAATTAATTTGTTAAAACACTCTCGTGTATTTAAAAATTAATGTTTCGTTACCACTATCTGGGTCGAACCCCAACTCTCGCATGCAGGTTCTTGCCTTAATTAATTTCCCACTCTCGTGGCAAAATCGTGTTAAATATCTTTTCACTCTCGTGACAGGGGTAGTTAAATTAATTATGGAAATTGGAAACCAGAAATTATTATAAAAGATTTTAGCCAAGTTATCACCGAATTCCTTTGGTGCTTAAGAGTCACATACCGGTACAAACGAAATTAGCCAGACATAATGTATTTAGCAGACATGCAACGTAAAACACAGTTCACGAAAATAATCAACATACCATATAAACAATAAAAATTGAATTGCATAAAAAACCTGTAATTATATTGCCGTGGTAATCTTAAATTCGTACAGTAGCTTTGCGATTAATTGAAATATAGAACTAAGTGTGTTAATCCTTCGATGTGAAGAATTAACACTTTTGGAAACTGAACGTTACAGAGGCTTGAAAGGAAAATATAATGGTTCAAAAGCAAGTAAACAAAATAATGCAGAAGGAAAAATATGGTTCTGAAACGAAAAATCTTTGACCCCTTCAAAGTGAAATCTTCAACATATATATAGGCTCTCTCTTGTAACTGTCGTGTTTCATTATTTCGGTACGTGCGCTAAATTCTCGACTGATGGAACGAGGTCGTGTGGACTTCGTGTGGCTGCTTCGTGGTTTACTGCATAGACTGAGTTTTTAAGGTGTTACGTTCGTAATGGGATTCATTACGTTCATAACAGCTTGGCTTTTTGTTCCGTTCGTAACAGTGTGCGCTAGGTGTTACATTTGTAACGCTAGGCGTTGCGCTCGTAACACTCTTCTGGTGTGAATTTCTTAGCAGAATGTCCTTTTTCTTCTTTCGTCTTGCCATTTCCTAGATTTGTTTGCTCCTTTTAGCTAATTTGCCATCTTATGCCTTGGAAAATATAGTTTACCTGAAAACAAATAAAAATACCTTCGTGATGCATATTATTCGATAAAAACGTACGAATAACTCGTGTAAATTAGGCCTAAAAAGCGATACGTTTTTGTGTTATCACTCGTATAGTAACATTTGCCATCTGGAAATTCTTCCTGTAAGAGCTAGTTTTTCAAACACATACTTCAGGGGATCCATTCATGCTATTAACCACGTGGTGTAAGTTAACATGTACTGTCTAAGTTGTTTAGTAGCCCAAGCCAAAGAATAATAAGTCTTCTCGAGGAGTGAGTACCAGGTTTCGCAGTCGGTGAATTTCTTGCTAAGGTAGTAGATTGCATGCTCTTTTCTTCTTATTTTGTTGTGTTGTCCCAATACACATCCCATAGACCCTTCAAGCATTGTTAAGTACATAATAAGTGGTATTCCAGGAACCGGTGGCATCAAGATTGGTGGATCTTGTAAATATTTCTTTATCATTTCGAAGGATGTCTAATAGTCATCATTACATTCCACTGTTTGATCTTTTCGAAGTAATTTGAATATAGGCTCGCACATAGAAGTTAGGCGCGATATAAACCTTGAGATGTAGTTCAATCGTCCTAAGATACCAAAAACCTCTTTTTCTGTTCTCAGAGCTAAAATTTCTTGTATGGCCTTCACCTTGTCGGGATCCACCTCAATACCTCGTTGACTCATAATAAAACCCAATAATTTTCCTGACCTGATACCAAATGTACATTTGTTCGGATTCAACCTCAATATGAATTTTCGTAGATGTTCGAATAATTTCTGCAAGTGAATGATGTGATCCTCCTCCATATGGGATTTGGCCATCATATCATCCACGTATACCTCAACTTCTTTGTGGATCATGTCATAAAATAATATGACCATTGCTCATTGATAAGTTTCCCTTGCGTTCTTTAGACCGAAGGGCATCACTTTGTAACAGAAGGTGCCCCAAGGAGTCATAAAAGTAGTATTTTCCATATCCTCGGGTGCCATTTTGATCTAATTATAACCTGAGAAACCATCCATGAATGAGAATACTGAGGCTTAAGTAGTATTGTCCATAATGAAATCGTCTTTGGGTCTTGCTTTGTTTAGATCCCGATAGTCTACACACATGCGTACTTTAAAATCCTTCTTGGGCACTGGCATGATGTTAGTTATCCAAGATGGATAATCTACCACGAATAAGAACCTTGCATCAAATTGTTTAAGGACCTCTTCCTGAATCTTGTCAAACATGTTTGAACGATTTTTTGAGTTTTTGTCTAACTGGAGAGTAACCTTCTTTGAGAGGTAGTCTGTGTACTACAATATCTGTATCTAATCTCGACATATCTCTGTAAGACCAGGAAAATATGTCCATGTACTCACGCAAAATCTTGATCATCCTTTCTTTGACGCTTTCCCCCAAGGTTTTCCCTAGCTTGATCTTCTTTGGATATTTTTTTGTGCCAAGGTTGATGATCTCAATAGATTCTTGGTACGGTTGTGTATTGTCTGCTTTTTGCTCTAATACACTCGCCAATTCTCCGGAGAGTTCAAGATCTTCTTCCTCTTCCTCTTCAGCTTGGTTAATTGGTGAATCAAAATTATATCGAATAGCAGCAGTAACATTATCGGTGGGTTTATATGTCTATATGCACATTTTATCATGTTTTGGCGCTTTTTAGAATGTGAATTTGAAAAATGTATATGAAGAAAAGTATTTCCATTTAAAAAATAAAATAAAAATGCATTAGAAATACAAGGATTTTAATTGAATGCAAAACATAACTCTTATTAATTGAACATATTGTTTGAAAAAAATAGGGGCCCTTATAAGCTACCCCTATGCCTCGGGCGTGACATAGGTTCTTAAAAAATAGAAAATTTACTTTGGAAAGAAAAACATCTCTAGAATCTCCACAGCTGTCCAATTCTTGAGCTCTTCGCCTGGAGCGCATTCACGGATGATGTTAGATGCTCCTTTGGTGTTGCTCTTGTTGGATATCATTTCTACTTGGCCACCATGCTCTACTCCTTTTCTCACGAAGGTTTCCTGGATAGGAGGAAACTGCCCCTTGCCTTTCAGAATAGCCTTTGATGGTTTGTAGCCCAAACCAAAACGATCTTTATTCTCAGGTTTCTCAACAAGTTTACCCCAACCTTTTGAAGTATGATCTTCCACAACTGTTCGTAAATATCTCCACGAAGTCATAGTAGTTCCCGGTTTCTTAATTTTCTTCACCAGTAGGGTTACCATTGAAATGACTTCTAGGACTTGGAACGGTGTTTCTATCTAATATTCTTCCATGCTGATGTATCTGTAGGAATCTAAGGGGCTTACAAAGATGTCCTCCTCTTTGTCGATCACAACCAACTTTCCTTCAACAATGAACTTCAATTTTTGATGCAAGGTTGAGGTAACAGCCCCTGCCGCATGAATCAAAGGTCGCCCGAGCAAGCATGTACATGCTGGCTCTATATCAATCACCTGAAAGGTAATGTAGAACATATGCAGTCTAATCTTGAAAGGAATATCCACTTCTCCAAAAACTCTATACTTTGATAACCATCAAAATCTTTAACTATCGTAGAACTTGGCCTTATGACAACACCGTCTAGCGTTAGCTTAATCAAACTGGTTTTTGGTAGTACGCTGAGGGCGAAACCTGTATCAGTGAGCACTCTGGATAGGTTGGTTGTTCCTATCTGGATAGAGATATGTAATGCCTTGTTATAAGCTATACCTTATGGAGGAAACTCATTGTCACTGAAGCCTAAGGGTGATCCAAATGTTAGATTCGCTACGACTCCACCAAATTGATTTACTGTAATCTCCTTTATAACATGGGAAGAACTTAAAATCTTCATTAGAGAGTCTCAGTGCGATTCTGAGTTGATGAGCAACGAGAGTATTGAAATCTTGGTCGGGGTTTGCTGTAGCTGATCCACCACCCTATAATCACCTTTCTTGATTATTTTTAAGAATTCTTCCGCCTTTTGGTCGGTAAAATTCTTACTTGGAGATTCTTGTTCTTGACTTGTCTCCACCATAACTTTTCCTTTATCCTTAACCATAATATCATCTTTCTTTTGTTGTTCGGGGCCATATATTCGACCACTGCGGGTCATGCCCCCCATTCCTGCTATATTTGTAACTGCATGCCCTTGGTTGTTGATGGTTCATATTCTTGTTTTAAAACATTGACATAGGCAGTAGTGTCGTAGTTCCATGACACGACTTTTCCATTTTCATAAGAAGTGGGAGATGGTCCCCTAATCACCATTGTAGTCTTCGGAAGTATTGGTATCCTCAGAATCTGGCGTGGTATCGTTACTGGTGATTTTGTCGTACTTGACTCTCCCCAAGGAATTACAAGAGTTTTCTTGGCTAGACTCGGCCCTTGACAAGGAATCACTAATGGCTTCTTTGTATTTATGTCAATTGCAGGTTCATATTCTACTTCAGGGTATCGCCCAAATTTGACTAATCCCTGATCCACCAATTTCTACAAAGTCTTCTCGAAAGCATCATTATGCTCCAAAAGGAAACCATGTTCAAACATATATTCCTTCAAGAGGTCTATCAGAGTTTTTACTCGTTTAGCTGTCTCATAATCAGTGACTACCCCGGTTACGTTCATAATTAGCCCGCCATGTGGAGCATGGGGTTTGTCTTGATATTAGGCTTGTATAAAGTGATTTCTTTGGAGTCCAACAAACCTTGCACTTTATGTATGAGGGCCCAATACTTCTATATTGTGTGACCTGGAGAGTTGGCGTGATATTCACACCCGGCATTTGCATCATATTTTGGTGGGAGTGACCCAATTGGAGGAGCTAGTGGCTTCAGCTCTACCAAAGACGCCTTGAGTAAGTGATGTAGTAGTTGAATGTGAGGCATGGGGAGAGGATCAAATCTTCTCGGAGGCCTTTCAAACTTATTCCATTGTTGTTCTCTCTGGATTACCAATGGTTGATGAGCTTTCGGATGTGATGCGACAACATTAATTTCTCCTTCCTTCTTCTTTGAGAAGTTTGGAGTATACTTCTTTGGGTTATAAGGAGTATTGGAAGATGTCCCTTGTATCTTGCCACTTTCCACACCTGCGTCAATTCTTTCTCCAATTGTTACCAAATGAAAAAAATACAAAAGAGACGATTCCTACCATTTTATCAAGAAATAACCATATCAAAGTTGTACTTGTATTGTCTCAAGAAAGCGTTAGCAAGATCTGCCCATGTTTCGATATGGACTCGTTCCAATTGCATATACCAATCCAAAGATGCCCCACTCAAACTGTCTTGGAAGTAGTGGATCATCAGCTTCCAATCTTGAGCATAAGCATGCATTTTCCTATAGTATATGTGTAGATGGTTCCTTGGGCATTTGAGCCCCTTATATTTTCCAAAGTCAGGTACTTTGAATTTTGGAGGGATCACTACATATGGCACTAGATCCATTTCGAGAGCATCGACGTCGAAAGCGTCGTAGCCCTCCACAACCTTCAACCTTTCTTCAAGAGCTTTAAACTGATTTAGTGCCATAGGATTTTCAGAAATTTTAGTATGGGAAGATCTTTGAGACACTTGGTTGATGCCTTCCAAGTCATGGTCTCCATACTGTAGGTCTATGTAGTTATCCATGTTGTGTGGATTATTGACTGGAATCTGCAAAGTATGAGATGCCCCTACTTTTGGAGGAGGTGGGACAATGCTTTTAGTATCAGCTTGCTTGACACCTCTTGTTAAGCCATAGTTGACTATAGAGGCCATGATTCTGGTTCTTGTCTTGGTTGGTGACCGGTCAATGCACCAATAGTCTGGGCTACTTCTTCAAAGGCTACCTTAGGAATCTGATATTGTCTTTCAATGATGTTCTTCAAGGCTAGAAGAACTTGACTCATGTCTCCTTTCATTGATTCGATGTTACCCTTTAGTTGTTCCAAATCTTCTTGGAAGGCGGCTTGATTATGTTCGATCTGTTCCATCACTTTCTTTTGATGAGCTCTGGTTTGAAATAGAGGTCAAAGAAGTGGTGCTCATTTACCAATGATTTAACTGAAGATGATTTTGAAAATGTGAGTTTTATGTATGAAATTTTCTAATGCGATGCTTGTGAATGAATGTGTATGAATATGCCAAAAATTCAATCTTTGTCTTATTCACGTCGGATTTCCTTTTGTTTTCCTTTATATATATTTTTTGTATACACTTTTTCCAGGTTTTTCTTTTTATTGGTGAGTATCCAAAAATAAATACACAATTTAAATACTGAAACAAAATTACTCTAATTGAATTAATAACCGTCCTTAAAAGGGGAATACACTCCAAAAGTCGAAACAAAATACTGAAGGGAAAATCTGAAAGTGAAATAATGAACCAAATGTCAAATACTGAAAGAAAGAACTAAAGGGAAACCAAAATCTCCTAAGCAGGGTTGCAGATCTCTACCCTAAAACCATTAGACATTCCCCTACAAAGCTTGAGGAAGTCTTCAACATCCTTTGGAAGAGGGACCACCATGGCTTCTGCATCTCTTAAACTTCTAGGAATGTCACCAATAAGATTGTTCGCCAAAAAGGAAATTCTTGCATGCTTGTCTTTGTACCTTAGATACTCCTTGTATAGTGTTGGGATTATAATTTTTTTATTTTCCCCCACTTCGACAATCTTCACATACTGTCCTTCCCAATACATCTTTTCATCCTCCATCTCCTTATAGAGTTCCCTTTGAATGAGGAAGTCTTTTCGGAGGTCTTCCAACTCTTGAAAAACTTCTTCATACTCTTCTGTCTTTTGAGCGAGAAGTCTTTCTATCCTCATCCGCTTGAGGCATTCTCCTATATTCGATTCTTGGCTATCCTAGAGTCTGGTAGTGAGATACTGAGTTTGATCTTCATGATCTAGAGCACCTTGTTCTAGACCTTGGATTTGGGCTCTCAGATTCTCTTCCATATCCTTTTTGTCTTGTAGGGCTTTTTCATGCCACCTATTTAGCCTTCCAATTTCTCTAGCAGCATCATCCAAGCGTTGGTTGTGGGAATCCAAGTTGAAAGTGGAACTCAACAATCCTTCGGTCGAACACCTTCGTTTAAGACTCTCCTTTTCAAACACTTCACGGTCTCTTTGAATATGTTGATCTTTTGAATAAAGCTCTTGTTGCAACTGTCTTCTCTCCCTAGTAAGATCATGGAGGCTATGCTCCAATCCCTCTTTTTCTTTTTGAGCTTGATCCAGAGATTTCTTTAAGTTTTCTATCTCTTCTAAAGACATTGGAAAAGGATCCGGCACATCTAGCGTGTAGGTAGGATCAACAACAAATGGGATTTAGACTATTTGAACTCTCTCTAAAATCCATTGAGTGTAGGGTTCCCTTTCCACAACATTCTTTCTTCTGAATCCTTTCGTATGAACTCTATTCGAAGCTAGGATGATTTTATTAAGTAATTCGAGGTTGTTTTTGCCCATGAAATGAAGAATTAACTGTCAAAGTTGCTCGTCGGAAGGCTTATCTTCCAAAGGATATCCAAGTTGGCGTATAACCAAAGTGAGATTATAGTTAATACATCCTCTTGATCCAATCAAGAGAACATTGGGAAAATCTTCATAGTTAACGATAATTTCCTCTATCTTTAGCTTCCTTGAGTACCATAAAATTGAATATGCGGTGAGAGCCCTCAATTTTTGGGACCTTTGTTCTCGGGTTAGATTCTTAACCATATAGTCTTATTTGTATAGATGAGTGATAAGCCAATAATATAAGAGAGGGATACAACAATTCAACGCGCCTCTTCCTTTTTCAATACAAGTATGAAGAGCGTAATAAACATCCGCGAGTAAAGTGGGAGTAGGGCCAGCATTCAACACCTTTATGGCCTAAAACACACTAATAGAAATAGGATCTATGTAATCCACAGTATGCAGAAAGAGAATCAAACCAAAAATTAGTAGTTCCAAACAATCTACACTAGGCCCCCATATTTTAGCAAAAGTAAGAGCTTTGGCCTCCAAGTATTGTCTTTTAATCCCTTGAACTCTGCCATCTTTCTTGTAATTGAGTAACAAATCAGTAAAGGGTATTCCCAATCCTTTAGCCAAATCTCGGAGATTGACAGTGTGCCCAATCCCCATGTAAGGTTCATCCTTGATTCTAGAGAAACCAGGATTCTATCAAATTCCTCCAACGTAGGTGCTAACTGAAAATTCTGAGAAGTGAAACATCGGAGTGGAGGGTCATAGAACTGAGCTAGGGCAGTAATAACTTCTTCTTGTACATTTACTTTGGTCAACTCAAGAATGTCTCCATAGCATCGAACAAACATTTTTATAGCTTTGTCAGCCAATTTTCCCATAATCAGTTTCTTCTTCTGCATATCAGGAATAACAACGCTAACTCGGATGGTTTGTTTCTTGTTGGTATTCATTTTTAAGATACTCACCAAAAACCTTTGATTATTTTTTCTTAGAGATCCTGTGAGTGAGACAAGACAAATGCAAAAACAATGAATATTTGAAATGTAATGATGTATGCATGCATGGTAATGTAACATGTTAGTGGGATTTATGAAAAATATCCTTAGTATGTAGGTTCTTAGTTTCTTCCTACAGATATTCTACCTTCCCCATAAGGTGGCTTCCTTAAGGGTATCATGGATAAAACTAGAGGTAAAGGCACAAAGGCCTCCTTTAAGCTTAGCCTATTTGTAGACTGAGACTTTCGTCTCTTAGGTCGTACAAGGTCTCACCATGAGATCTTGTTTTAGGGTTATACAAACAGTCATTTCCAAATTCTGAAGTCCTACCTCCTAGAGAGTCTAGCCCTTTAAAATATATTCCTTATTTGGAATTCAACAGACTCTAGGCGAAGTCGTCACAAAAGCTCATAGAGGTGTTTACCCCCTTGTCCAATAGATAATCCTTCTTTCTAAGGTTTGATATTATTTTGAATTTAAACCCCACCAGTCAACAAAGTAAACATGATAATAATGAATAACAAGTATAAATAAAATAAAATAAACAGATAAATATATATAGAAACAAAAAATAGAAAATCACCCAAGAAAACCTAGACCTTAAAGATAGGGAAGACTCTAAACCATAGGGCTTCTTTCTCAGCAGAGTCGCCAACTGTCGTAACCGGCAAAAAATATGAGAGTCACCACCATTAATTTTTATCCTAAGAACGGGGAAATAACGGATAGGCCTAATTCGTACAGAGATTCTAAATTCGTAAGTTAATTAGACGAAGGGAAAGTGTTAGGCACCCTTCATCTCCCTTGTTCTCAAGGGGCTCCGCTATTAGGTTTAAGAGTAAGATGGGGAATTTGGTAGTTAATATTTTTATATTTTGAGAAAAGGATTTAATTTTTTAGTTGTGAACTCGTCTTAGTTTTAACCGCGTACCTATGTATCTTCTTGCGGAGAATCAAAGTCCAAATTCGTAGTTAGAAAGTGTTTGGTTAGTTTTTTTATGGATTGTGGAAATGTTTAAAATTATCCACGAACCTTGTCTGGGTTTGAAAATAGCGTAGTCATAGACGCAGTTCGCAGTTAATATAAAATGTTTCCACAATCCTTTTTGAAAATAAAATTGAATTTGAAATTAAGTTAGTAGAAATGTTAGTATTTGATGTGTTAGCTATCTTAGAACGCGTAGTGTAATATGAAAAAAAGTTTGAATGATAAAAAGATATTTTATGAGTTTAATGGAAAAAAAGTTAGTATTTTGGAAAATACTTAATAAATAACTATTTTTTATTATTAAAAATATATTAATTATTTTTAATAACAAATCAATATTTATTTATTAAAATGATTTTATGACAAATGGAAAAAAATATTTTAATGCATCAAAATAATAAAAATGATATGCAAAGAAAATTAGTAATTGTTAAATAAAAACAAGTAAATGAAACAAAAGAATTAATTAAATTATTAAATAAAATAACAAAATATAAATTGATTTAAAAAAAATTAATAAAAAAGGGGGTTATTTTTAGTTTATTAGTAAAACATGGAGGTGTCTATAGCATGGTCTAAGCCCAAAAATAAGATTGAAGCCCAAATGCATAGGGGGTGAAAATTATAACTGACTAGTAAATAAATGGGTGTGGTTAGAATTGGGCTTGGCCCATGATTTTGTTCAGGAAGCCCAAACAAACTCTGTGTTGGTTTGGACAGCGTGTGAGGAGGAGCATAGAGTTATGGTGAGGATAAGGAATCTGGCGCGTTGAGTTAGATCAAATGGCCATCAAGCGTTTAGCCTGGACCATTGATCTGGAGTATGCTAAATGAAGGGCTTTGGTCTAACGTTGACTGAGGGCGTATGGCAAAAAAAGCACAGGTGACCAGTCAATAGTCTCCTCATCCAGAGGCTCTCAGGGAGCCACCTGGCGTGCATCCGAATATGGGGAGAGTATTATATAAGCGAATCTATGAGCTCAAGGCTCATTTTTCTCTTCTTTTTCTATCTCTCCATAAAATAACGCCAACCCCTTATAACTTTCTAGAGAAAGAAAGGCTATGCCTTCTCTCTAGAATTCCGGCTATTCGAATACTCCTGGTCAGCGGTACCGCCTTGGGATGCCCTGAGCCATCCCTTTAACCACCACGAAACCCAGTTCGTGGTTGATCTTCAATTGGAGAACTCAAATCTTCATACTTCGCCACCGTGTGGGTTCATCCTAAACCCAAATTTGTATGAAGATCTTCAACCCACCTTCAACCAAAACCAAGAAGCCTTCACATCAACATCTGGGTTTGCAAGAATCCTATAAAGATCAACCCTAATCCTAAACAACTTTATCCAAACCCCATGAACCTTAACCCCACTCCTTCAAACCTAATCGAATCATCAAACCCTAATTTGTTCGTACCTAACCCTAACTTAAATCACAAACCCTAACATGCTTTAACTAACCCTAACCCTAAATAAATAAATAAAAACCCAAAAATCCCAAATCAAATAGAAATCATTGAAGAAAACACCAATCAACATCAACAAATTAATAACCATAAGCTAAGTTTTTAGAATTATCGTCCATGCAGTGATTCTCATAGTAAATTCCTCTTCTGGTTTTCCGTCTTCTCCTTCTAATCCCTTTCTCTTTCTTTCTTTGAAGGTATTAAAAGGCTGGAGGTTTAGCTCTGAAGAACTTAGGGTTTTAGTCGTGAAACCCAAGTTTTCTACTGAGAAGAGCTTTGGTGAATGGTGTAGGGATTTAGAAACAATCCAGAATCTCCAAGGGTTATTGTGTTCTTCGTCCCCATTTCAATAACTTAGGGTTCTTTTTTTATAGTTTTAGAATTTGTCAGTTATAGGTTAGAATTAGGAAATTAACTAGTGATTTGCAGTTACAAACCAATTTAGAAATTGATTAATTTTGAATTGTAAATAACAAGATTTGATTGTAAATTAGTCTTAGGGTTCTAAATCTTGTATTTATTTGGACGCTATTATATTGTAAGTTCGTTCAATCAATAAAAATAAAATATTTTGGTCAAATATTAGATTTCCATATTCGATTCAAAATCATTGTTTTTGGGCTTTCTGAGTAGCTTAGAAAAGAAGGAGGCGCTGCTGGGAATTAGGGTTTCAGAACCTCTTTGTTAACTTGGTCAACCAAAATTTGAATAATAATAACAATAAAAAAAGTAATAATGCAATGTATAATAATAAAAACAAATTGTATAATCAGAGGGAGTTGACTCCGGGTCAACCCCTCTTTAATGTATAATACTATTATATTTTCTATCAAAAATAATATGCAATATTTTTAACAATAATAATAATTGATAATAATTTAAATCCAAATACCAAATGTTGACCACGGTAATTTTCCCAATCCAATAGGCCTACAAATTAAAGAATCTTTTGAATTAGCAATTTCAGACCTCTCTAAAGAAAAAAACACACCCCTCTTTCTAAATTAACCCTCATTACCACCAATAATGTGAAAAATACAAGTTAATAATAATAAAAATATAATAGCACCAAAATTTGAATAATAAAGTAACCAATAAAGATAAATTGATTATTGACACTAGAAAGGCAGATTTGAGATATGACAAGAACTTACATATATCATCCTCCATCTAATCATTGTTAAAACAAAACATTTTAACTAATAAAAAAGTAAGTTGAGGAACATAGATATTATATTTTATGTGTGAAAAATGGAAATGATGAATATAAAATAATAAGCATGAAAGAATTAATTCAAAAGATTCATGATGAATTCATTATTCTTACTATTCAAAGAACTGCAAATTTAAAAGCAAATGAGTACTCAATAATCAAATAAATTACAAACCAAGAGACTGAACTAGTCAAATGTCCATCAGCTTCAAAGACAGACCTTTCCTTCTTGATTCATGTTTTTTCTTTCTCGCACCCTCAAAGGTTGAAGTCAATAGGCTCATCCAAGTTGAGATGATGCTTCACGTTTTAACATGCTCATCCAAGTCTTGTTCTTTAGACTCCTTATTAGACACAACCTCTTTGGATGGGTCTTTCCCCTTGCTATGATTCAAAATCTCATTTTCCTTCGAGGATCCCACTATCGTCTCATCAATCCCCTCCATGAGTTGTTCTAGAGCAAAAACTTGGTCATTCTGGATCAATTCACTAGCTCCCGAGATATCAGTAACGACGGTCTCCAAGATTTTTACACTTTCCTTGTGATAAAGGAATCCAAGGGATTTTGGGAATCCCTTACTTTCGTCATTACATGGTTTTATAATAAAAAATGTATATTTGTGACATCCTCCTTAAAGGTCAACGACTTTGCATCGATAAGTTATTTCATATTAATCTTAAAAGATCTGCAATCTGTACCTCACGACCCCAACATGATACTAGAATGTAGCGTTTAAGTCATACCCTTTTGAAAATGCCGACTTCAAATATTTAAGTGGTTTGATAACAACCATTAAATTTTTATTTAAATGATGCATCAGTTGGTCGTATGTTACATGGATTGAGTCAAAATATGGATGCCTTCCCTATTGGTTATTCCTTGGCCTATACCTTATTTGATTTTGTGTCTGGTTCCATTTACTCTACTGAGGGATAAACAATGCTCATCGGTAAAGAGGTCGTGAAGGCAATGGTTGTGGATATGGAAATGTTGCACCATACGAGTACATGGAGTAAGACGTTGGAAGCGGAGATTGCTGCAAATTTGGGGGACCAAAATATTATGGTGTAGGATATCTGAGACGAAGACCATACATTAAGAAATGGGCGGTCTCCACGTTGGTCTACCATGGACGTTTGGTAAAATCGGGAGAATGTAGAGGGGGTAATTGTTTCTACTACAGTAGTTGGTCTCCTTCAAGTTCATCCATAATTCTCCAGAAGTTGTTTCAATTTCCAAGCGAGTGTTGGTGAATCAGTTTTCTCTATTTTATGATGATGAAAATGAAATGAGTTTGTGAAAGAAATGGTGGATACACACGGATGATGATGTAAATGTGGATGCATGAAGATGCATGAGTTCCTTTTGTATTTTTTATTATATAATTTTATTTTTATTTTTAGGGAATCACGTGACTTATGATTTATTGCAAGCACCTATAAATTGTGAGGGTGTACAAAATCTAGTTTAAAACAGAGAGTAATAGATTTTTTTCATTCATGATCAGAAAGAGAGTACAATATTGAACAAGCTAGCATCTCAAATTTACAAATTTCAAATTGTTGAGTAAACTTTAATGTCATTAATAGTGAGTTTTCTTATTAAATAAGGTAGTAGGAAGATTAAGAACCAAATATAATTTGGAAGGTTAAAGAGTTAGTAGGTTATGATAGTTTTTTATTAGTAGCAGTTATCTTTCTTTGAATTGTAAAAGTAATTTGGTCTATATAAAGACCAAGAATGTATTTTATTTAAAGAACAACAAGTTAGGAAAGTTTGCCTCTTTCTCTAAATAGTACAATCGAAGTCTGCTTTTGTTCTAACAATTTGGTGTCAGAGTTCATGGCAAACATGATGAATCAAATGTCATTGTCACGGCTAACAAAGTCAAATTATGAAGACTGGAGTATCCAAATGAAAGCTCTTCTTGGATCTCTAGACTCGTGAGGTGTGACCTATGATGGGTTTGAAGAACCAACAGAAGTTGGGGGATATATGGAAGCTCAAACTAAGGAGTTAAAAGAGACGCGATCGAAGGACAAAACGGTATTATACATGTTGTTCAGGGTTGTAGATGAATCAGGCTTCAAAAAAATTATTGGTTCGACTACGCAGAAACAAGCGTGTGACACGTTAGAAAGAGTGTTCAAAGGAGCAGATCGAGTGAAGCAAGTTCAACTCCAAACTCTTCATGGCGAATTGGAGAAGATACAGATGAAGGATACAGAAATTGTATCTGACTACATCACATGTGTGCAAAAGGTGGTGAATCAACTCACCAGAAATGGCGAGACAGTAACTGATGCACGAGTTGTTGAAAAGATATTGAGATCTTTAATAGACAAGTTTGAGAATATTGTGTGTGCAATATAAGAGTCGAAGGACCTTTCGATGCTCTCAGTCGAAGAGCTCGCTGGTTCTCTCAAAGCACATGAACAATGAAAGATGAAAAAGAAGGAAGAAGCAGTCGAAGAAGAAAATCAAACCAAGGAATCAAACAAAGATGAAAAGGTACTCTTTTCTCAAAACTTTCGAGGAAGGGGACATGGACGTGGAGGTCGTGACAATGGTCGAAGTGGTAGAGGTAGAAACTTTGAAAGAAGAAAATTGAGCCAACAAAATTGGCGTAGCAGAGGACGTGGTCAAAGAGGTGGTAGTTCGAATCACTCCAACTTCGAATGCTACAAGTATGGGAAGTATGGTCATTACGCGAAGGATTGCAACTCCTACGAATGTTACAACTGTGACAAAGTGGGACATCTTGCAAAAGACTGTCGAATCAAAAATAATATTGAAGAAACAACCAACCTAGCCTTGGAAGCTGAATCGAATGAAGGCTTTCTCCCGATGGATCAAAATAAAATCAACACCAATAATGACAATGTTTGGTATCTTGACTCAGGAGTAACTAATCACATGTATGGTTACAAACACCTGTTTAAATATATGAAGAAAATTGAAGATGGTAATGTGTCTTTCGGAGATGCATCAAAAGTGAAGTTCAAAGGAAAGGGAACAATTAGTTACTTGTAGAAGGATGGCTTAATTGGATCAATCGAAGAAGTTTACTATGTACCAGATCTCAATACCTACATATTGAGTTTGGCACAACTTACAGAAAAAGGTGCTTCGATACTTATGAAAGATTGAACACTGCATTTGAAGGACAAAGTAGGACATTTGATTGCCCGTGTCAGAATGGAAAGAAATTGAATGAACAAATTGAACCTGAGGAACGTTCGAGAGAAATGTCTGAAAATTGAAGTGCAAGACAAGGCATCACTATGGCATATGCACTTTGGTCATCTACATCATGCTGGTTTGAGAAGGTTGTTGAAAAGGAACATGGTGCATGGTCTACCAGACATGGATTATGAAGGAAAGTTCTGTGAAGAATGTGTGCTCAGCAAACAAACAAGAACCTCATTTCAAAAGAAGGCAGAATATCAAGAAAACCATATTCTCGAATTGATTCATACTGACATATGTGGCCCAATCACTCCATATTCCTTCAGTGGAAAAAGGTGCTTCATTTCCTTTATTGATGATTTCTCATGAAATACCTGGGTTTACTTCATGAAAGAAAAGCCTGATGCATTAGAGGTGTTCAAAAAGTTCAAAGTAATGGTGGAGAAGGAAACAGACAGAAATATCAAAGCAGTTCGATCTGACAGAGGAGGTGAGCACACTTCGACGACCTTTGTGAAGTACTGTGAAGAACAAGGCATAAGGAGATTCCTAACTGCACCATATTCACCTCAGTAAAATGGTGTGGCTGAAAGGAAGAATCGAACTATTCTTGACATGATTCGATCAATGCGCAAAATCAAGAACATGTCCAAAGAATTCTGGGCAGAAGCAGTACAATGTGCTTTTTATGTTCAGAATAGATGTCCACATTCGAAGTTAGAAGATAAAACACCAAAAGAACCATGGAGTAGATAGAAGCCAATAGTTTCTCATCTCAAGGTATTTGGTATTATAGCTTATGCACATGTACCAGATCAACGAAGAACAAAGCTTGAAGACAAAAGTCAGAAGTATATATTCATTGGATATGATGAGAAGACAAAAGGGTACAAGTCATTCGACCCCATAAGCAAGAAAGTGATCATGAGTAGAGATGTTCGAATAAACGAAGCAAGCAAGTGGGACTGGAACAATTCGACAGAGGTTATTAACGCAGTCAAAGAAACAACTGTAGTTGTACTAACAAGTATTTCAACAGAACATTAAGATATTGAAGATGAAGATGAACCTCTACAACCCAGAATGAGAAGTTTGCAAGATTAATATGATTCAACAAGTGAGGTGCATCTTGTTTTCCTTCTGGAAGATGCTGAAAACATCAGTGTCGAAGAAGCGTTATGAGACAAGAAGTGGAAAAGTGCCAAGGACGAAGAGATTAGAGCAATCAAACACAACAACACTTGGGAGGTAGTCGAATTTCCAAAAGGTAGTCAACCCATTGGTGTAAAGTGGGTATTCAAGAAAAATATGAACGCTCAAGGAGAAATAGAAAGATTCAAAGCACGACTTGTTGCAAAGGGATACAAATAGAAATCAGGAATTGACTATGATGAAGTGTTTGCACATGTTGCAAGAATGGAGACAATTCGATTGCTCATTTCTTAAGCTGCTCAATTCAAATGGCCAATATTTCAAATGGATGTCAAGACATAATTTTTGAATGGTGTGCTCGAAGAAGAAATCTATGTCGAACAACCACTTGGGTATATGATAATTGGAGAAGATAAGAAGGTGCGGAAATTGAAGAAAGAGTTGTATGGGATGATGCAAGCACCAAGGGCATGGAACACACACATTGATACATATTTCAAAGAGAATGGATTCGAGCAATGTCCTTATGAACCTGCCCTCTATGTGAAGAAAAATAGAAGTAATCTATTACTTGTTGCTATCTATGTTGATGACCTTATTTTTCTAGGCAGTGATGTTCAGATGATAGAATATTTCAAGAGCACCATGACAAGCGAATTCGAAATGACAGACTTAGGTCTGATGAAATTCTTTCTTGGTATGGAGGTTCGACAAGAAGAAACTGGAATCTTTATCTCACAAGAAAAACATGCATGGAAATACTGGAAAAATATAACATGAAGAATTACAATCCAACTTCGACGCCAATGGAACCAGGTGCAAAACTGTTAAAGTTTGATGGAGGAGAACGGGTCGAAGGAAGCACATATCGAAGTTTGGTAGGTAGCCTTCGACATCTCACATGCACAAGGCTAGACATTTCACTAAGTGTTGGAATTGTAAGTAGATTCATGGAGGAGCCAGTACACACACATTGGAAGGCACTGAAACGAATTATAAGGTACATCCAAGGAACAATATCACTTGGAATGTTTTATTCAAAAACAGAAGATTACAAGTTAGTTGGTTATTCTGACAATGACTGGTGTGGAGATATAGACGATTGAAAGAGAAATTCTGGATATGTGTTCTTCATGGGAAACACAATATTTACTTGGCTATCGAAGAAGCAGCCTATAGTAACACTTTCGAAATGTGAAGCTGAATATGTGGCAGCATCCTGGTGCGTTTGTCATGCAGTATGGCTCAGAAGGTTGATAAGCAAGATGGAGCTAAAACAGGAAGGTCCGGCAATAATACAAGTGGATAACAAATCAGCAATCTAATTGGAAAAGAATCCATTGAATCATGAACGATGCAAACACATTGAGGTTCGATTCCACTCCATTTGAGAACATGTGAAGGAAAGAGGTGTCGAATTGAGGCATGTAGCAAGCAAGAATCAAGCAGCAGATATTTTTACAAAACCACTATCGAAAGAGATCTTCGACTGAGGCAAGAAGCTACTAGGCATGTTGGACGGAAGAAGCATTTAAGTTTATAGAGGAGTTTTGTTAAGTGAACTTTAATGTCAATAGTAGTTAATTTTCTTATTAAATAAGGTAGTAGGAAGGTTAAGAACCAATTGTAATTTGGAAGGTCAAAGAGTTAGTAGGTTATGATTGTTTTTATTAGTAGCAGTTATCTTTCTTTGAATTGTAAAAGTCATTGGGTCTATATAAAGACCAAGAGTGTATTTTATTTAAAGAATAACAAGTTATAAAAGTTTGCCTCTTTCTCTAAACAGTACAATCGAAGTCTGCTTCTGTTCTAACAAAAATTACATTCAGTTTTCCCCTAAACTCTTCTAACAAAATTTTATAAAATTCAACGAAAATATAAACTTCTGTTGGAGTGTTTAATGGATACATTTCCACATCGGCTTTCTTCAAACTTTGAGGGATGTCTTTAATCACTGTGTTGGCTAGGCTTGATAGTTTTCAGAAAGAAATTCTCCAATGTACACCCTCTTTTTCTAGTTCATGGAAGATATAATGATTTTCCCGCGGTCGACTAACCTCGTGTAATAATGCTTCCAACACCTTCTTTCTCCTTTCAAAGTTCCACTTGCTATCTCTTGATGATCACCATACTCCTTGAGTTTTCTTAAGTCCTCAAGTGCTTTTCACATGACTTCTTGGTGTCTCATAAATGACTCTTTGACCTCTTCTCTTTGAAGCCTTTTATTACAAACATAGCCTTTATATTCATCCAACACTTCACTGAGCTTTTACCTCATGTCACCAAACTATTATGTAGGCTCCTTTCTATTTATGTGGATTGCTTCCATAAAGCTTTCCATGTATTGCCACTAGCTAGGGAATTATACCACTCTTGGTTGCACAGTTTAAGCTCTTCATTTTCCCTTTCTAAGCATCCTCATACATTGTGCCTTTCATCCTCTTCCACCTTCAACCTCTTATTGTCCCCTCTATAATTTGATCTTTCTCAGTAATCTACCATTTCAACTCTCTAATTTTTTAAGAAGTATTATCCAATTTATCTTACAAGTCTTACTTTTATTTTTCAAGTCTTACGATATTTTATTTGAATTCTTCAACCTCTTATATTAACATAGGGATTAGCTCAGGTGACTTTGGTTAAGTTGGGGGTTTGAGAATGAGTGGCTGCTTGATTTCTTGAACAATTTCCTTGACCCACTACCAATAAGACTCTTTGGCAACAAAGTTCTTCTTTTCCAACTCACTTCCTTTTTTTTTTGACTTTATCACATGCTCAGATGATCTTTTGTAACATAGTTGGGTCATTGGCACCCATATCGTGCAACAACAATATCTCCAACCACTTATCTTCAGGTTTCTCAAGCATAAGTGAAACAACTGTCCGAACCGTTAACTGATATAAAATCAATAAAGTCGCCATCGAACATCTTTTATCCTGCCTAAAGGGAAAGGTAAATATCGAGAAAACCTAAAGAGGGAGAAATCACGGTCTTTCGACCGAGAGATCGGGTAAGGGAGTCTGTTATGCGAGGGGAAGGTATTAGCACCCCACACGCCCGTAGTAATCTACGGTATTCACTCTTGTTTGTTCTAATCTAAGGGTGTATAAATCTATATCAAAAGCTTAAGAGCTAAAAGAAAATGCAAAGAGGGAATTCATGCAAAAGAAAAGAGAAAACAATGTAGGAAAAATAAAAGTTGTGCTCGTTTAGGCCCTACCCCAATGCCTATGTATCCCTTTTAAGGAATCAGAGCAGCCGTAGTTCGGCTCATATATTTTGGTTGGTTTGTGTTTTTTAGTTAAGAATACAAAAGCAACAATCAAGATGGAAAAACATCAGATAAAACGACAAAATCATCAACGACAATGATAAAACAACAAAAGGGAACGACAATACATCACATGGCAACACAAACTCAGATAATTTGATAAAACGTTAGCATGATAAAAAAATATCAGACAAGACGATAAAATATTACACCAACCAATGATACTAAAAATCAAAGTAAGATAACAAACATGTGCAATGGCGAAACATCGACAAAAATATATGCGATGGTGAAAAATCGGCAAAAAGATAGCAAGATAGCATGGCAAAGATGATGAGACATCAACATTCTAGATGATAAAACATCACACCTAACAATGATATTGAGAATCAGGGTAGGATAACAAACATACACGATGGCAAAACATCGACAACAAACATATGCGATGGCGAAACATCGGCTAAAAGATGGCAAGATAACATGGCAAAGATGACGAGACATCACCAACCCAGATGATAAAACATCACACCTAACAATGATATTGAGAATCAAGGTAGGATAACAAACATACGCGATGGCGAAACTTTGGCAACAAACATATGCGATGGCGAAACATCGGCTAAAAGATGGAAAGATAACATGGCAAAGATGGCGAGGCATCAACAATTTAGATGATAAAACATCACACCTAATAATGATATTGATAATCAAAGTAGCATAACAAACATGTGCAATGGCGAAACATCGGTGAAAAGATAACAAAATATCATGGCAAGGATGGTAAAACATCAATTTGACAAGGTTTAAAACAAAGCCAAAATGCGCACAAACAATTAAGATTGGTTTGTATTTTTTTACTTTGAAGAATGATTTAAGTTCATTAGAGACGTTTTATGATTTTCCAGGAAAAGGTTTTAGTTTTAAGATGCAATATGCAAAGAAAGGAAAAATAACTAAGGGAGACTAGCCTAACACTACCCCTAATATTATCATACAATGATTGACCCTAAGGTTGAGGATGAAAAGGGAAGTCTCTAACCTATGTTAGCATGCATGGATAAATATCCTAATGTCTAGCTCGAGGATTAACCTTACACGAGCAATCCTAAGGGAGCATGGTAAATACGAAACAAGTGAGCAAACAAGTGCTTTGGAAAAAGCACACAATCGGGGTATACTGACTCAGGGGATGGGGGTATAAAGAGAAAATGCTTTAGCTAAGGGGAGCGGATCACCTGAAACGAACAAGCGGGAGACAAATGAAATAAGAAAAATGTGACCTCCAAAGCAACTGAGCATCTAACCAAGATATAGAAGATCGAGGTAAGCGACAAAAGACAATATGAACGATCACAGAGTGTCAGCATCGGTTAATCCGAACTCCAGACAAAGTGTGGGGGTTTGATTTCAAAAACCTTCCCCACTTGACGGGCTCGATACATATGATCTGCAAGACTCTGAAGCATCGACGTACCACGTGAGCTAAGGATGACACAGACTAGAATGTGCGGGGGTCGATAACAAACCCTTTCCCGCTCGCCTCCTTTTGAGGACTTATCACCTGTAATATTATGCGGTAATAAATATAAACACATGTGCATAATATCTACTTCCAAGATAGGATTTTAAACAAACACAATTAGCATACAGAAAATTATGCCTTCTACAGGACTTTAAACAACGACTTCGAGCACACGCTCTTTATTTCCTGCTTCCTACATCACCTGATTTTTAGAAAGCAATAAACATCCCTACTATACATGATCTCTAGAAAGTGGTAAAATTCAGTATTTATAATATTTACAACAATAATGATCTGAATATGTACCAAACAGATAAAACAAATCCGTATACAGCAAACTCTACAACAAATGTATGAAATCATCCGCAAAATCTCCAAAATCTAGCATCGATAGGAGAGAATGTCATAAATGTGACACCAGTGCAAGCAAAGTGCATCTGTTACCAAAGCGGTCAATGTACAAATTTGCTTCTCAAGAGATACACAACTTATAAAAATTGTTAGCAAATAACAACAACATTGAAATTCAAATTGTAAGTAAGCAACAAGAATCAAAAGTAAACATGGTTATGTATAATACAAAATGAGCAAGATACTTGAACATAGTATGGCATTTTCAGACATTATTGTATTAGTATCGGAAAGAGTACCAAAATTAGCATGGAATCGGAAGAAATGAGATCAGATATAAGTATGAATATGAATGGTAAAATGGTAAAAAATGAACCATTCTTAGGCGCTAATAGAAATACTCCGGACAGCCACGCCATATTCAAGTAATTAAACTAAAAAAAGCGGTAAAAACGAATACGTACAAGTTAACGGTATCAACAAAATGCAGTATTTACATAAAGCGGTAATCTCTTGAATGACAACATCTAATGTACAAGCTACCAAGTTAGTTGGTATGCTGCAAGTTAGTATATTTACAAACTAGGAGGGAATGATATCACAAACCGAAATTAGTGCAAAATGGTATTTTTCAAGTAAGGGTGTAATATGTATATAAACTGAAAAGTGAATCTAAACCAAATTGTAACCTCTTGAAAATTATTCGGAATGAATTGTAAAAATTAATGGGACTTATAATCATGCAAAAGGATCACAAAAATGCAATCGATTCGGCCAAATTTCACCCGGAAACACAAAAATTCAATCAATGCATTATGATTTAGTATTCAAAAAGATGAGCAAGCTTGCATACAAGAAAGTACTGAACAAAACAATTAAGATTACGAATGAAAATGCAAATGAAATTTGAAAATTTCATGTTGAGGAGACAAGACTCTGTATGGACTGCTTACTTCAAACGATCTTCAGAAACCTCGAGGCTCACTTGGATAAGAGATTCCCCTTTGATATGGACACAACAATCTTTGAATTTATCCAAGCTTGAATTTTATCTCTGGATGATAAACCGTCTTCAATTGAATGGCTGATTGCCCCAGAATAATGTTCACTAAAGATTCTCTCAAAAGAGAGGATGAACGTCGTACCAAGCAAAAAGTTCTAAATTGTCCATCACCTTAGAAATTAGACTTTGAGAGAGACGCTAGGCAGGATCTGGACTTTTGTTAAACCTCTTGAAATCTTCAACATCACGGCCTGAAATTCTTGTATCATATATGTGATATCGAACGAGATGTCACGACACAAATACCTGTTTACAAGTAAGGTGCAGTAAAATCAAAAGCAGTAAAAACACAAGATATTGTTCACCCAGTTCAGTGTACAACAACACCTACTCTGGGGGCTACCAAGCCAGAGATAAGTTCACTAAATAGTATCAATTCATATACCCTCAGTAAACAACCAGTTTACGATCTAATCACTTAATCACTACCTAAGACTTACTTAGGTATGAGGCCATACTCAAATCCCTTCAATCACTTACAAAATTAATAAGTTTGAAACACTTTAATTATTCAATCTGCAAAGCTTATGAATGATACATAATTAACAACCCAAATAACAACTCAAGTATTTAAACTAATACTTAGAGTGTATTACAAATAAAAAGCCTAAACTTCTAATCAGAAAGAAAGTATTCTTCTTCAAAAGTTGCTTGTCTTTGAATAAGCAAGCAAGTCCTTATATATGCGCAGCTTTGGGCTGGAGCTTAAAAACAAATATTCAAATCTTTTGAATATTTCCATAAAAACAGGCCAAGATAAAATTATGCAATTTGAAAGATATTCCTCCATATTTTTCGCAGCCTGTAGTTCACAAATCCTGAATTATACCACGCATGAAAACAGGAAACAAAAGACTTAACAGATGTTAGGCTGAGATCAGTTCAATAGGCAGATGTCAAGACATCTGCTTTGACATCATTCAAAATAGTTTTGCTCCAAATGTTAAGACATTTAGAAAAACATTAACAAGTCGTTATTTTATTAAAATTGCTGCCAAAAAAAACTTACAAACTTCCCCTTTGGCAAATTTTGGCTAAAACATTATTAGAGCATATTATCAGAGCAGCAACACAATTATTTGAGCATTATTAGGGCAACATCATAAGAAAAGCAATCAAAACATACATTCAGTTAGCAGTTAGCTGTTAGCAAAGGAAGATGTCAAAACATCTTCTGAGACATGAGTTTCCCCCTCAAGTATTAAGCTCCCCCTCAATCAATGATTAGTGGTCAGTCAGTGGTTAGTCAGTCACTCACTCACTTTCTCTCCCCCTTTTTAGTCATAATATTCCAAAAAAACGGATGCATTCAAAAGAATATCAGTATTAGGATACAGACCATAAAATTCAAATGTCAAGCACATGCATGTGCCAAAAAAGAAACAAAGAGTTCAGTGAAACATCAAGTAGTCTAATTTTCATCCAGACCAGTTGACTTGGTTGAACCAAAACTTCTTTCCTCACTGAAGTCTTCACCTTCAGAGCTCACTACATCGTCAAGGTTTCTATCCTTTTGCAGGTCCTTGATCATCTTTTCAAAGATTAGCTTCCTAGCTGAGCTCACTCTAATCACATCATCTAATTTATTACAGGCTTCCCTTAGTGGAGGTCTTGTTTTTAGCAGTTGAAGATATCAAAACAATGTCTGACGCATGTTTTCCTGAAAAAAAGCTTAAAGTGAAGTGTCAAGGAAGACTCCCTCTTGCACACTACATCATTAACATTTAGGATTCCAGGATGCTGATTGAGAACAATTTCACAGATCAGAGAAGGAAAAGTAATTGGCATTTTAATGGCACAAGTTTCTGCATGCTTAATAGTATGATCAAAGATGTAAGTACCATAATAAAAAAGTTTCTGGTTTCCTACAACATAAATAAACTTTCCTAACCCAGTGGAGATGGTTGAGGTGTGATTAGTGGGAACCCAATTTGCAGCTCAAATCCTATGTAAAATAGCACATTTCACACTCAGTTTGTTGACATAAAGCTTATTTTTCGTTGGCCACTCACTTACTTGATTAACAGTAATGGCTCTATACACTTGATTCTGTTATTTCCAGCTCACAACAGACCTCTTCATACCTATCTAGAAATTTGTTTATAATGGTAGGAGAAAATTCTATACACTTTCCTCTAACAAAAAACTTTCTAAACTCCTTACTCTTATGGTCAGCATAGTCAAGAAGAATATTAACAGTAAACTCCTTAACAAGAGTTTCAGAGTAATTGGAAAACCTGGTAGATGTTTTCACCAGTCCAACATAGGAGACCAGCTCCATGATTTCCTTACATTCCACAGCACCAACTCCGAGTTCTCTCTCTAGGTCAATCCTTCTTTGATACACATACTTCCACTTTTCAGCGTTCCCAACAGAGTGAAAGGAGATGTTGTCAAGTGGGCCATCAAGAACCCTAACAGACAATTTATTACTTGAAGATTTTTTGAGAGGAGAGATGTCTTGGACATCTTGCTCGACATCATACTCAAAGTTTATCTCTTTATCTAGGGAAGCTTTCTTCTTACTCTTGGATCTTTTTACAGCATCCTCATCATCATCAGTAGAACTAACAAGTCTAGCCTTTCTTTTAATAGAAGGGGGGCCATTTTACTTCCTGCTTTTGGGGGTCCATACGTGGTTTTCTTCTTGATTGTTTTGGGAGAGGGTGTGATACTTTCATCCTTCACTTTCCTGGACTTTAGCCTTCTTGCAATACCAGGTACAACATTTTGACCTTCTCCATCCTTGGGGGCAGCAACATCTTCTTTAGATGGAGATTTTTCTTCAACATTTTGATCAACATCTTCTTCTTCCACTTCTTTTAGGGCAGAGGTAGAAAGCTTCTCAAGTTTGCTATTAGCAGTATCTTTCTTGGATGATTCAACAACATCATTTTTAGGATTACTTCATTTGTCAGCAGGAGGAGGCATGCGAGCAAGGGGAGTAGAAATCCCAAGCACAACAAAACCTTCATTTAAAACTCTGTCCACAAGCCTTCTGATGCTTCTATCAACATTGACAATTTCTTCTTCAGTTCTATTGTCAGTAGCAGAAGAGGAGTTACCTTTATCATCTTTAGATTTCTTAGCTGGTGATGATCTAGGTTTCTTGTCCTTTTTCTCAAGCGGAGGGATTGATGATAGAGGAGTAACATCTAGTAGTCTTTCAAGGGAAAGCATTTCATTGACATATTTTGAGGAAGACGATGTGTGATGTTGAGACATGTTTGAATATTTTCTAGCAAGGAGATGAGAAATGGCAAGGGTTCTTCTTCTGTTGAGGAGAATGAAGAGTTTGTGAAAGTATAAAGAAGAAATGTAGTAGCATGTGGGAAACAATTTAAGGCAGTCTTATAATGATTGTTTTCTAAAATTTATTTGTTGGAAACACAAATAATATAATATCACTTTAATGATATTCCCACACACTTTTAATTGCTACAAACCCTCATATAAACATATCCCTAATTTTCTTCTTAAATTCTCAAATTGATTAGCATCCAAAGCCTTTGTGAAGATGTCAGTCAGTTATAATTCTGTAGCTACATGTTCTAAGGCCACAATCTTTTCTTCAACAAGCTCTCTTATGAAGTGATGACGGATGTTAATATGCTTGATCCTGCTATGTTGAATGGGATTATTCGAAATGTTTATGGCGCTTAAATTGTCACAGAATAATGTCATGAAATCTTGTTTGACATTGTATTCTATTAACATTTGTTTCATCCAAACCAATTGAGAACAACTACTTCCTGCATCAATGTACTCAACCTCAGCAGTGGATAGAGACATACAATTTTGCTTCTTGCTGAACCAAGATATGAGGTTATTTCTCAGAAAGGAGCATCCTCCTCATGTACTCTTTATATCATCAACACTCCCTGCCCAATCAGCATCACAAAAGCCAGTTAAGGCAGAATTTGATCCATGAGAGTACAACATACCCATAGTCACTTGTCCCATTCACATATTGAGAATCCTCTTTACATGGTTGGCATGGCTAACTTTGGGATCACCTTGATATCTTGCACACACTCCTACAGTAAAGGCAATGTCTGGTCTGCTAGCTGTGAGATATAGAAGACTTCCTCTCATGCTTCTGTAGAGACTTTGATCTACACTTACTCCTTTTTCATCTTTAGTCAACTTCAGATGTATGGGAGAAGGGATTATTTTGTGACTTGAATTATCCATCCCAAACTTCTTCACTATATTTTTGGAATACTTGCTCTGAGATAAAAACATGGAGTCTTCCATTTGTTTAACTTGCAGACCAAGAAAATAGGTTAATTCACCAACAAGACTCATCTCAAATTCATAATGCATCTTCAAGACCAAATATTGAACCATCTAGTTTTACATCCCACCAAATAAAATATCATCAACATAAATTTGAGCAATCATAATCTTCCCTTCTTCTTCTTTGACAAAGAGAGTCTTGTCTATGCAACCTTTTTTATATCCATTTTCCCCAAGGAATTCTATCAGTCTCTCATACCAAGTTCTTGGAGCTTGCTTCAATCCATACAAAGCTTTCTTTAGTTTATAAACATGTTTAGGAAAACTTGGATCAACAAATCCTTTTAGTTGTTTAACAAAAAATTCTTCATTCGGGTACCCATTCAAGAAGGCACTTTTTACATCCATTTGAAACAATTTAAATTTCAAAATGAATGCAACTCTCAACAGTAGTCGGATTGATTCAAGTCTAGCCACAGGAGCAGAGGTTTCATCAAAGTCCACTCCTTCAATTTGAGTGTATCTGTTGTACCCCAAAATTTGCCCTCCCTTTTTCACAAGAAATCACAGCTTCGGGTTTTCCCTGATTTTTCAGATTGGCTCAAGAATCGGTCAAACAGACTTTTCTTATCAGTCTACCCAAAATTAGGGTTTCCATTTATTTTGAATCAGTCAAACAGATTATTAGGGTTTCTATTGATTTGGTTGAGTTTGGCTCAGGGTTTGATCAAGCAGACGTTTCTTTGACAGCAAATCCAAAATTAGGGTTTGCACACGCATTCTCAGAAGAGTTTGAATCCATAGTATTTCAATTGACTGTCACATTGTTTTGACGCTTGTTCAAGATTTCTGTTTGTTTCTCAAAGCCTAAACATCTGGGGTAGAAGCTGAGGCTTCTGATTGAAAGTTTGAAGCTTTAGTTTGATCAGTGAGGTAAAAGGCGTATGGACGTTTATTTGACTAACTGTGCAATGCATTTGGTTATTTGGAATGTCGGGCGTATTGTGGTTAATGCAAGATTGTGAGACTACAACGTTTATTGATTATTTATTTTATCTAAGTTAAAATAATTGGGATGCATTTCCAGTCATTTTAATTCAAGAGATTTAAATAAATAAATAAACAGTGTAAAAGAAAGATTGAAATATCTGAAAAAAAATTTTTTATTTTAATTGCTGTTACAAATGTTATTTGAACACTGTAAATTTGTTTACAGTATTTACAATAATGTTTATTACAATAATTAAAAATAAAATAAATCTATCTTCTAAGTCTCTTGAAGTCTTCATACTTCTCTGATCCCTTACTGATATTTACCTGCAAAGACAGAAGAAAGAAGTCAATACAGTTAAATTGAAAAGCATTTTCAGACAGAGAAATGAAAGCTCATCATTAAAGATTGTTGGCTGGAATCAGATCGTTTTGGTTTCATCATATTTTGCTCATCCTCTTTGCAAATCACAAGAAGATTTCTCTTCTTGGTTCACAAAGAGGAAAAGTAAAATTAATTTTTGCAAGCATATAAAAATAAGGCACAAGTTGCAATGTCAAACTGAAATGGAAAACCAAGTTGCACAACCAAGTTGCACAAGCTGCATAAGTTCAAACTGAACAAACTAAGTCACAAGTTCAAACTAGGCAAACCAAGTTGCACAACCAAGCTGTCAAGAAACTGTCAACAAGATGTCAAGAAGCTATCAAAACAGAAAAGCTGCATACAAGTACACAAAACTGTCAAGGCAGGAAACATGAAAGTACATTGCAGAGGAAAACCAAGATGCAAGCAAGAAAGCTTGTAAAAGCAACTTTTCATCATTTCCCTAGCCAACAATCTTTTCAGAAATATAAAAGTACTTTAAGCAATAAAATATGCTTTTATAGAGAGAGTGAAGAAGGTTTGCAGTTGGGCAGGCTTAAGGAATAGATAAATATAACATTGTTCTAACAGTTCAAAAGAGGGCAGAATAGAGAGAGAGCAGTTCATAGCAAAAAACCATAAACTGTAAAATTACAAGCAAAACCTGCAAGTTGGTAAAACCTGCAAACTGCTTGTAAACACAAGCATGGCAAACCAGAGGCATAACCTGTAACCTGCCTTCAAGCAAGCACATCAAGCCTGCCTAAAGCAAACTGATAATTACCAAACCAGAAGCATGAGCTTGCCTGCATAACTTCAAGCCTGTCAAAATCTACACAAACATGTAACCTGCATAAAACCTCCAAAACAACAAAATACCAACAAGCCTGCTTTCTTTACCAAAAAAACAGAAGCAAGCCTGCCTGCACAACAAGCCTTAAAGCTTGTTCAATCCAAAACCTGCATAACCTCAAAACAAGCCTGTAACCAAAAAGCCTGCCTGTACTAGAAGCAAGCCTTCAAGCTTGCACAACAAAAACCAGTTCAAACTGCAGAACACCAACCTGCCTCAAATATCAAACAAGCAAAACTCAAACAAGTCCAAACATCCAACTCAGAAGCAAATAAGCATTCTCAGAATCAAAGTTCATCACAAAAATCATATGCCAAGTCCACAATAACAATAACAAGCGCCTCAGAACAGGGTTCATCATAGGCAAAACTATGAGCCAACGAAGCCCAAGAGAGGAAGAAAGTCAGAAGCTAACAAACAAGCATCTCAGAAGAATATCATCATTGACAAAAAGAAAGAGGAAGATTGTAAAAGCTAGCAACAAAGTTCATCAACATCAGAATCAACAAACCACAAATCAACAATAACAACAATCTTCAGAATTGTCCATCATCAGAATCAAACAACAAACATCAGAACAACAATAGCAATGTCTCAGAATTCATCATCATCAACCTAATCATCAAAATATATTCAGCCTCAACTCAAATCAGAACAACAAGCAAGTTTCAGATTTGACAAACATTAAAGAGGAGGAAGAACTCAGAAGCGAACAATCATCAGAAATATTATCATCACAAAACGAAGGAAAGATACGAGGTACCATAAAATCCAGCATCACCATCACGCTCCATCCTCTGGCCACCTGAGAGCGCTGCCAATCCCACCTTCCTCTCCCTCCGTCGTCTTCCAGAAATAAAACCCCAAGGTATCAATTTCCTTTTTCTGCATCTCACATCACAAACACAAGAATTAAAGGTTAAAACTCTGTGAAACGATGACATGCAAGGTTAAAACCTAAAACTAAAACGCGTCAAGAACAAAGGAAGACAATACCCCTTTTTGAAATCGCCGCCTGGTACAACCACGAGGAGGAAGAAATGGAGGCATCGCTCTGATGGCCTAAGGGTTGAAGGAGACATCAGCTTGTTCACGTTTGAAAATGATGAAGAGGCGAAGAAGATGGAAAGCGACGCCATTCACAAAACTGTAAAACCTAATTCTGAGCCAAACAAATAAAAACCCTAAGAATTTTTTCAAAGCAACTGGGCCTTCCCCAGACACTAAAACCTTAGGCCCAAACTCTCAGCGCCACACCCCCCTCTTGTCCTCTTTCAATATACATTTTGGGCCAAGTATTTTCCTCAAAGCCCATTTAATTTCTTAATCTTTTTATACAAACAAATCCCTTTTTTTATTATCACCTTATAACCTAATTCCTAATTCCTTTTGTTAAATAAAAATAACATATTAAACTTTTTGTACAAAATATTCTTAATAGCTTTTTTTTATATTTATTACATTTATTAAGTTAAATATTTTTTCTTGTGTTAAAACCTTTTTTGTTTTGTTTAATTAAACCTTTTATATAAGTTTCTAAAAGCATTAACAAAATACATAATAATAGATTTTCTTATTAAATTAAATAATTCTTTCTTTAAAAGCTTTTCGTTTATATAAAACTAACAAAAACACAAAAATAATAATACGTAATTTGCATTAGGTTAACATTTTGATCATTTGTAAATAACCATATACATCATACAATACTTTTGATTTTCCTTGATTCTCATACCTTATTATACTTTTACATTGAGAATGCGACGATTCGATTTGGTTGTAACATAATATTTGTACATTACTATTCTGATAAGACTCATCCCTATTTGTAAACATTTGTACCCCCATCCCCGGATACTTATTTGTAATAGCTTAGACTTTAAATTCCCGCAATTTATCGCTTTCCATATACTGTATAGTAATTAGGGTTTGTATGCGAAGATTCAAAATCAACCGCTAGATAACCTAATACAAGATAAATGCATGAAAATCAATACACCATTCACACTTGCACCTCTAGGGTAACCTCGCCTGTTGCCTCGGAAAATGCAATCATGTCCCTCGAGTATGAGACACTCTAGCAAACGTCCCTTCGATAAACAAAGATTGTAGTCCCTCGACGACCCTCGATGTTGCCTTCGATAAAACGATCTTGTCCCTTACAAAATTGCTAGAGCGTCTCACAAGTTGCCTTCAATGATTGCATACGATGACCCGCGCCCGTCCCGTTCAACATCCTAACACAAGGTTGTTCATCAAACACAATGGTGAAACAACACTGTTAAAAGGGTCAAAAACATAAGAAAAATCTTTGAGTAAAATAGGGTAGACAACTCTTAGTTACTTGATCAAAAATATTGCAAAACATCCTTGCCATTTTTCAAACACACTTCACGACACAACTTCAAAAACAATTTCAAATTTTTTTTCAAAACATTGAATTATCTTTTCAAAAAGACACACACCTTTGTATATATTCAAACAAGAATCATTACAAAGGTCGCCTAGACAAGGCATCTTTTTTCGAAACATTTTCAAAACCACACACACAAAGCACCATTTCAAATAATTGAAAAGTAAAGGCAAGTGATCTAAAACAAGTAACTAAGAGCCCATGGATAACCATGGATGAAAAGGGTGCTAGCACCTTCCCTTTTCATAATCTACCCCCCGAACCCACGAAAACATCTCAAAGGTCTTTCCTGTGCTTTTTGACCTTTCCTTAGGATAAAATAAAAAGTCGGTGGTGACTCTTGCTAAACCGAACAAGTGCGAAAACAAACGAAAATCCCAAGTCAGTTCTCCCACCGTATCACAGTATCCTTGAGCAACTAACCTTGTCTTATTTCTAGTGACCACCCCTTTTTCATCAAATTTATTATTGTATACCCATTTAGTGCCAATCACATTTGTCCCTTCAGGTCTTGGAACCAGATCCCAAACTTCATTTCTACTTAATTGTTCCAGCTCCTCTTGCATAGCATTAATCCAGAACTTATCAGTTAGGGCCTCTTTAACATTTTTAGGCTCAATTTTTGATACATAGCAAGATTTAGAAATTCCTTCTCTTGATCTGGTAGTAACTCCCTTGTTTGGATCTCCTATGATGAGCTGAAGTGGTGAAAAACACAAGAAGGGGGGGGGGGGGTTGAATTGTAAAACTGAAATCTAAAGCAATGAACACGATATTTTTATCCTGGTTCGTTTGATCTCAAACTACTCCAGTCCACCCGTCAAGGTGATTTCGCCTCTCTCCAACGAGGTCTTAATTCACTATATTCAACTGAATATTACAGACTGCTTTAACAACTGCTAAAGCCTTCTTGATTCAAACCACAACCCGGTTTGTCAAGGTAACACTTTCTTACAAAGAGATAAAACAATGTGTGTGAATGTTTTCTACAAAACTTTATCACAACTGTGATGTATACACAAAATGAAGCTTAGAAACTAGATTGCTAAACAATAATGGAATATCAGAGTGTGTGGTTTAGCAAAACTGGTAGAACGAAGATTATGGTTCAGCTATTGTGCGTGTAGAGATTTGGAAGCATTAACCATTTCAATCTTCAAAGCCTTGTTTATATAGCATTGAGATGATGAACGTTGGATGCAATATTCTTGATTCAATGCTAATAACAAACTTTCCTTATTGAGCAGATCTTGTCTGGAATGAAGCCGTTGGAATTAATTTGCTTTCAATGCACAGTACCGTTGCTTACTTAACGCAAGTTCTGGCTTGGCTCATTCTGATCCTGCTTCGTTGCTGATGAACTATTGTGTTTCTGTATCAGAGTATTAGGCGCAGTCTTGTTCATCAGGCTTCAGCATGTACGTGAGTTGATCATCTGATTTTGACGTTCTGATGTAGCAACTTCTGATGCTGGTGTCTGAACTCAAGTTCTGATGCTGAATAGATGTGATCTTGCCTATTTCAATCAGCGTATCTGCAAGTCAGAGCATAATAATTTTAGGCAGCAGATAGTTCAAACATGAAACTTATAAATACTATATCTTTTCACTTTGTTATCATCAAAACTTAAATATAGGGTAGTAGATTCAAACATTGTTCTAACAATCTCCCCCTTTTTGATGATGACAAAAACTAGATATTTTAAATGAAAATAACGTGAAAAGGTATCTGGAGTATGTATCAGAATAAGAAGTAAAAGAATAAGGAGTAAGGAAATACTCCCCCTGAGTTTATTACTTCCCTTTGATTATACGTGTTCTTAAGGATCAAATCTTTTTCTTTCTTTGAACATCAGATTATCAGAGTCTTTGACTTATCAGAAGCTTTGTGTCAGAGCAGAGCTTCAGAGCTTTTCTAGTCAGAGCTTTGCATTGGATCAGAGTATTAGGACGATCAGAACTTCATATTGATCAGAGCAACATTGATCAGAGCTTCTAGGCTTCAGAGTGTCCAGGAGCTTCCTTGTGCCTGTAGACTTTAAACAAAACAGAAAAAACATTTCAAGTAATAGAGTTAGAATGTTTGAGAATTTCTGTCTAGTTAGCCGTTATTGATTTAAATATCATTCTTGTTCTCCCCCTTTTTGTCAGTAATCAAAAAGTGTTGGTGATGTGCTAAAACAATTAAGATCAGAAAAACTAATCATATTAAAGTAGTTCAGAATCAGAGCAAGAAAATATTACAAAACATATTCAAAACAGTACATCAGAAAATCAGGAAAACATGAAAAGGTGATGCATGAAAGAAAAGATTTAAGGTTGAGGAGGCAAGCGTGTGAACAGACTCTCCAGCATCGCTTGAATCTTTTCAGAAGTTTCATTTTGCTTATGCACCATGCTGACAACAATGTCAATCTTGCTGTCCTGCACATCCATTCTCTCTTTCATCTTCTGATCGTTTTCATCCATCCGCTGCTGTAGACGCATGTCATTCAGCCTTAGTTCTTCCAGAGTCTGCCTGTCCAAGGCAGCTTGAGAAGCATCAGAAGGAGGAGGCTTCTCAGAACTTTCAGCAACATCCTCTGCTTGACTTTCTTCAGCTTGAATGGTCTTGTCTTCTTCTGATGGTTGCACCTTTGCAGCTTGCTGTTTCTCAGACCAAGGTTCACTGTCCAGAGGGAGCACGTCCTCTTTCAGAAATATACTTCCAACTTCATTCAGAAGCTTGCTGAAATTTTGTTGTGCCTGCTCATAGTTGATATCCTGCAACTTGAGGGCTTCAGCACGTACCCAAAGTCTGAACTGTGACCAGAGCTGATCAGAAGCAGCTGGGTCAATCATCCCAGGACAGACTTGCTTCAAAGAAGCAATCCATTGCAGCACACCTGTTTCAAAATTCAAAATACCAGAGCCAACATCTGGTTTCTTTGGTTTTGGGATGGCAATTTTGTGTTTTAGATCAGCAAGACGGTCAAGACTGGTTAAGTCAATGAAGGTCCTGCTGTGGTTTTCAGAGGTTTTCTGAGCAGCTGTTTGTTTTGGAGGTGGAGTATCAGAGTCAGATATGACGATTGGACTGGGTGGTGTTTTGGGAGTTTTTGGAGGTGTCGATTCTGATGAGGATGTAAACTGGGGCATGACAACAGTGGTTCCACATGGCAACTGGATTGCCAGCGGTGATGGTTGAGGTGAGTGAGGGTCAGATTGATGAGGAGAAGGAGTTTCAGAGTGGTGAAACTCTGTTTGTGGTGAAGGTGGATTAATTTCTGGTTAGGGAGAGGGAGGTGGAATCTCTGATTGCTCAGGGATCAGAGGTTCTTCTGAGAGTGGTTGTTGTTGTGGTTCTGGTTCTGGTTGTTGTTGTTGTTCTGGTTGTGGAGGAGGAACATTTTGTGGTTCAGAGATTGGTTGATCAGAAGTGTGTTGATCAATGTCAGACAACACTTGGTTAATTGCTGCTGTTGTTGAGATTGTTGGTTGTTTGGGTTGTTTGGTTCTAGGTCTTCTGAGTTTTAATGCCTCAGAAGGGTCTTCTTCTTGTATGGTTTCATCAATGGTAGGGATGGGAATTGATATTCTATGAGAGGTTTGAGGAGGGATAGATGCTGGAATGGTAAAAGACTTTGAAACAGGGGCAGCAGATGAAATACCTCTTTTCTTTGGAGTCTGCTGAGATGATCCTTCTGATGGCGCTTTCCTCTTCTTTGTCTTCTTCAGAGTCACTTCTGGTTGGGGTTGACGCAGATCTATGATATTCAGCTTTGGATCTGTATCATCTGCCTTGTACGCATCTGGGTACCTGAGATACATCTCTGGATTGGATTCCATTTCAAAAAATATCGGAAAATTACTCAGAGGTACTCTTCTGCTGGAGATATCAGCAGTGGAAGTAGCTCTGGGTTCCTTCTGAATATTTTCTATCAGCTTCATCTTTTTCAGATTCTTTACGTTCAGAGGTTTCCCAATTGTTGGTTCAATAGTGCTCAGCTCTTGAGCTTCTATCAGATGCTCAATCAATCTATTCTCTGTCAGAATATCTGATATCAGCCTTCCAAACGGTATCCAGTCCCTCTTGGTTCTTTCTTCTTCCCTTGTTTCTTTTACACTGGTTCTGAGATGGTTGAACAGGAAGTGAGCCAGATTGATCTTAACCTTCTGATCAATAAAGTAGATCAGAAACTGCTGATCCACATTTATATAATCAGGAGAACTTGTTGGTTTCCTGTGGTTGAAGCACCCCAGAACAATCTTAGCCCACACTCTGTAATGATCTTTCAGATCTTTAATCTTGCTGCTGGGCATCCCAAGAGTGAAAATCCTGTCAGCTACCACACCTGTATCAGCACATCTTTCAGCCATGTCCACACAACGGACGCCACCACCACTTTGACCGATTAGCCTTCCAATGAGATCTTCAGAAATCACAATCTTCTTCCCCATAACAGAGGAGATGACTAGATGTTTTGAAACCTTGGCGTGAATCCAAAATTCCTTGACCAGTGCTGGGAATGTTGGTCCAACCAACCTATCGAAATACCTTTCCCACTTTTGAGCCCTAATTTCTTCAGTTAGGTCAAAACCATTCTCCTTCAAACTTTCAAAATCAATGATTAACTCAGAGAGCACTTCAAGGTTCTTCACCGGAGTGAGGAGAGTTCTGAGTGGCACTTGATATTGCTCAGAAGATGCTTTCTTCTGATTACCTGCAGAAACGCTACTGGAGGTTGCCATGTTCACACTAAAAAGGGTTTTGAGAATGAATTGAGGAAAAAGGTTTGCAAGAGATGAACTCAGAAATATGCAGAAAATGCTTGAGTGATAGTGAGAAAGCGTAAAGAATAAGAATGAGAGATTAATGTGCTTAAATAGAGTTTTTCAAAACTATTTTGAAAAAATAAACGTTTTTAAGAGAGAGAAAAATCATGATTGCCATTTAAAAGCATGATTACTTTTCATTAAATGCTTGCTGATTTTGGGGGATTTGAGAAAGATACTTAAAAACGGTTACCAGACATGTGTCTCAATGCACCCAATCAGCGCTTTACCTTCTCAGAAGTGTGCACGCGTTCTGCTTCAGAGATATGCTGATGATTGGATGACACTTGTTTGATGTAGTGATCAGCACGTCTGTCTTTGAGCTTAAACTCTCAGATCTTTAGACTTGCATCTGATACAATCTGCATGTTCTATCTTTCTGAAAGGAGATTGATCAGAAGTTCACAGTAAAATAATTACATTCTGAAAGTAAATATATGGAATTAAAACATTTTCACTCTGGGCACACTTTCATGCTGAGATGTTTCAGAATGAAATTAAACCTATCTTCTGAAAGGGGTTTAGTAAAGATATCAGCCCATTGATGGTCTGTATCTATAAATTTTAAGTTCAAAATACCTTTCTGAATATAGTCCCTAATGAAGTGATGTTTTATTTCTATATGCTTAGCTCTAGAATGTAAAATGGGATTCTTACTTAAGCAAATAACAGAAGTATTATCACAAAGTATAGGAATGTTACTCTCAAAAATCTGGAAGTCTTCAAGCTGACTTTTCATCCAGAGCATTTGTGTGCTACATCCTGCTGCTGCTATGTACTCAGCTTCTGCTGTTGACAGAGCAATTGTTGATTGCCTTTTGCTGGACCAAGAGATCAGATTTTCTCCCAGAAACTGGCAGCTTCCAGAAGTACTTTTACGTTCCACTCTGTCTCCAGCAAAATCAGCATCACAGTAGCCTACTAAGCTGTAATCACTAGATTTTCTATAAAACAAACCCAGATTAGTAGTACCTTTCAGATACTTGAAAATTCGCTTAACAGCTGTTAAGTGAGATTCTCTAGGATCTGATTGGAATCTAGCACAGATACAAACACTGAATAATATGTCAGGTCTTGAAGCAGTCAGATAGAGGAGAGAACCAATCATACCTCTGTAGACTTTCTGTTCTACACTTTTGCTTACCTCTTCTCTTTCCAGAATGCACGTGGGATGCATTGGAATCTTTGATGGCTTACATTCTGAGAGGTCAAATTTCTTCAGAAGATCTCTGATGTATTTGCTCTGATGAATGTAAGTTCCTTCTGGAGTTTGATTGATCTGAATTCCTAGAAAGAATTTCAGTTCCCCCATGAGGCTCATCTCAAATTCTGCCTGCATACACTTAGCAAATTTTCTTCCAAGAGAAGGATTAGTAGAACCAAAAATGATATCATCAACATAAATTTGACAGACTAAGATGTCACTCTTAACTGTTTTACAGAATAGAGTAGTGTCCACTTTCCCTCTGGTGAATTCATTTTCAAGCAGGAAGTTACTTAGCCTTTCATACCAAGCTCTGGGAGCTTGTTTCAGACCATACAGTGACTTCTTTAGTTTGAAAACATGTTCTGGATGTTTTGTGTTTTCAAAACCTGGGGGTTGGTGAACATAAACTTCTTCTTCTATATAACCATTTAAGAATGCACTTTTGACATCCATCTGATACAGAGTGATGCCTCTATTAACAGCAAATGAAATTAAAAGTCTGATAGATTCTAACCTGGCGACTGGGGCAAAGGTTTCTGTATAGTCTATCCCCTCTTGCTGACTATAACCTTGTGCAACCAGTCGTGCCTTGTTTCTGATGACTTCACCTTGTTCATTTAGCTTGTTTCTGAACACCCATCTAGTTCCAATGACGTTGAATCCTTTTGGTCTGGGAACGAGATCCCATACATCGTTTCTGGTGAATTGATTCAGCTCTTCTTGCATTGCCAGAATCCAGTTATTATCCAGAAGTGCTTCATCAATAGAAGAAGGTTCAATCAGAGACACAAGTCCCGTAAGAGTTTCTTCAGAGTTTCTGAAGCTTGCTCTTGTTCTGATTGGATCTTCCTTTCTTCCTAGGATAGTCTCTTCTGGGTGATCCAAGCTGCTTCTGGGTAATCTCTTCTGAGGTTGATCAGCAGCTGTTGTAGGATTTCTAGCAGTGCTCCTTTCAGACGTTGAAGGAATGTCTGTGTTGAGAGCTTCTGATGACTTGTCTTCAGAACCTGCAAATTCAATTTCTATACCTGCAAAAACTTCATTCTGCTTTGACTTTTCAGAGTCAAGCTTATCATCAAAACGAACACTGATTGATTCTTCCACAATCTGTGTTTCTGTATTGTATACTCTGTACCCTTTTGAGCGTTCAGAGTATCCTAACATAATACACTTCTGTGCCTTAGAGTCAAACTTTTTCAAATAATTCTTTGTATTTAATATAAAGCAAGTACATCCAAATGGATGAAAATATGAAATGTTGGGCTTTCTGTTCTTCCACAATTCATATGGAGTCTTTTCCAGAATAGGTCTTATTGAGATTCTATTCTGAATGTAGCACGCTGTGTTTATTGCCTCTGCCCAGAAAGTCTTAGCAACGTTTGTCTCATTGATCATGGTTCTGGCCATTTCTTGCAATGTTCTGTTCTTTCGTTCTACAACTCCATTTTGTTGGGGAGTTCTAGGACAAGAGAAATCATGCAGAATGCCTCTGTCATTAAAGAATGACTCAAAATCTTTATTTTCAAATTCTCCACCATGATCACTTCTGACTTTAACGATTCTAAGATCTTTTTCATTCTGAACTTGGTTACAGAAGGTAACAAACACAGAGTGTGACTCGTCCTTGTGTCTTAAGAACTTTACCCATGTCCATCTGCTATAGTCATCTACGATTACTAACCCATACTTCTTACCACTGACTGAAGCAGTTTTAACTGGTCCAAATAAGTCAATGTGCAGAAGTTCTAATGGCTTAGAGGTAGAAACAACATTTTTGGATTTAAAAGAAGGTTTTGCAAATTTGCCTTTCTGACATGCTTCACACAGAGCATCTGAATTGAACTTCAAATTAGGAAGTCCTCTGACCAGATTGAGTTTGTTAATCTGAGATATTCTTCTCATACTAACATGCCCCAATCTTCTGTGCCAGATCCACTGCTCGTTGTTAACAGACAGAAGACATTTTACATTCTGACTCTTTAGTTCAGAAAGTTTGATTTTGTAAATGTTGTTTTTCCTCTTACCATTAAACAGGATAGTCCCATCTTTCTGACTAACAGCTTTACATGATTTTTGATTAAAGATTATATCATAACCGTTATCACTTAATTGACTTATGGATAACAGATTATGCATCAATCCATCTACTAGCAGAACATTATTAATAGAGGGAAGATTTCCATTACCTACAGTTCCAGAGCCAATTATCTTTCCCCTCTGATTGCCTCCAAAGCCAACGTGGCCTCCAGGCTTAAGTTCCAGGCTTTGGAACATATGCCTTCTTCCCGTCATGTGTCGTGAGCAGCCAGAGTCCAGGTACCATGACTGGTGTTTCTGACTTGCTGCTAAAGATATCTGCAACATGTATTATTTTATCCTTAGGTACCCAGATTTTCTTGGGTCCTGATTTGTTAGTTTTACCAAAACTCTGGTTGAATTTTGGTTTCACAGAGTGCTTACTGCTAGTATATTTGATATCATGTGTGTGACCATACACAAAGTGTGAATTTAGAGGAGTGTGTTTAATGGTTAAGTCCATGACATTTTTTGGTGTAGGAACCTTACCTAGGTATCCTATTCCTTTCCTGCCGTTTCTGCTAACTCCATAGATCATTGAAGCCATTCTGCTTCTATCTATGCTTTTAGCTAGGAACTTCTGGAAACTGTGATCATACTCCTTGATGATCTCATCAGCGTTGCTGGGAGTTTCAGAAATTGGTTCCTTCTGAGAGTTTTGTAAGGTGTTTTCTAATTTTGAAATCTTATTTCTCAGCTCAGAATTTTCCAATTTGAGACTCTCAGACTTATTAGAGTCAGATTCAAGATTCCTTTTCAGGTCTCTGAATTTAGCTCTAATTTGCTGATAACGTTCCAGAATCTCATTAAGGCTTTCAGCAAGTTCAGCCTTTGTAAAGTTAACAGCGAAGTTAGGAAATACCTCTTCTGTGTCTGATTCTGAGTCTGATTCAGAAGCTTCACTATCTTCTGAAATGTTTGCCATGAGAGCTATGTTTGCCCTTTCATCATCTGATTCTGAGTCAGCTTCAGACGAGTCAGAGTCATCCCATGTGGCCATGAGACTTTTCTTCTTCTCTCTTCCAAACTTCTTTTTGGGCTTTTCCCTCTGAAGCTTTGGGCAGTCACTTTTGTAGTGTCCTTGCTCATTGCACTCGTAGCAGATGATGTCTTTGGTGTTTGGCTTCTTGCTACTGGAGGAGCCTTCAGATCTTCTGTGTCCAGAGGAAGAATCTGTCCTTCTGTATCTGGAAGAGGACTCGTTCTGATCAGATCTTCTGGGATTCCTGAACTTCCTTTGTCTTTGCTTCCACAGTTGATTTACTCTTCTGGAGAGAAGGGAAAGTTCGTCTTCTTCTGATGATGATCCATCAGATGTTTCTTCAACTGCCTGCAAAACTTTAGACTCAAATTTTCTGTTAGATTTTAATGCTAAAGGCTTACCTGGCTTCTGAGGCTCATCAGCTTCTAGCTCTATCTCATGACTTCTGAGGGAGCTGATAAGTTCCTCCAGAGTGATTTTGTTGAGATCTTTAGCTAGCTTCAGAGCAGTAACCATAGGCCTCCACTGCTTGGGTAAACTTCTGATTATTTTCTTGACATGGTCAGCAGTAGAGTACCCTTTGTCCAGAACTTTGAGACCAGCTACCAGAATCTGGAATCTAGAGAACATAGTTTCAATGGATTCAGATTCTTCCATTTTGAACGCCTCATACTTCTGAATGAGCGCCAGAGCTTTTGTTTCTTTGACTTGAACGTTGCCCTCATGCGTCATTCTGAGAGAATCAAAGATATTTTTTGCTGTGTCTCTGTTGGAGATCTTTTCATACTCAGTATAGGAGATGGCACTGAGGAGGATAGTTCTGGCCTTGTGGTGATTCTTGAAGTCACGCTTTTGTTGATCAGACATTGATTTTCTATCAATCTTCTGACCGCTTGCATTCACAGGGTGCGTGTATCCATCTGTCACCATATCCCACAGATCAGCATCATGTGCTAGAAAGAAGCTTTCAATTCTGTCTTTCCAGTAATCAAAGTTTTCTCCATCAAAGACTGGAGGTTTGCCACTGAATCTGTCTCTGTCCTCATTGTTGTCATTGCTGATGTGAGAGTTGTTTCCTGCCATTGTGTTTTTCTGACGCTGGATCTTGTACTGACACGGTTAAGTGTTTTAGCTCAGAACCAGGCGCTCTGATGCCAATTGAAGTGGTGAAAAACACAAGAAGGGGGGGGGGGGGGGGTTGAATTGTAAAACTGAAATCTAAAGCAATGAACACGATATTTTTTATCCTGGTTCGTTTGATCTCAAACTACTCCAGTCCACCCGTCAAGGTGATTTCGCCTCTCTCCAACGAGGTCTTAATTCACTATATTCAACTGAATATTACAGACTGCTTTAACAACTGCTAAAGCCTTCTTGATTCAAACCACAACCCGGTTTGTCAAGGTAACACTTTCTTACAAAGAGATAAAACAATGTGTGTGAATGTTTTCTACAAAACTTTATCACAACTGTGATGTATACACAAAATGAAGCTTAGAAACTAGATTGCTAAACAATAATGGAATATCAGAGTGTGTGGTTTAGCAAAACTGGTAGAACGAAGATTATGGTTCAGCTATTGTGCGTGTAGAGATTTGGAAGCATTAACCATTTCAATCTTCAAAGCCTTGTTTATATAGCATTGAGATGATGAACGTTGGATGCAATATTCTTGATTCAATGCTAATAACAAACTTTCCTTATTGAGCAGATCTTGTCTGGAATGAAGCCGTTGGAATTAATTTGCTTTCAATGCACAGTACCGTTGCTTACTTAACGCAAGTTCTGGCTTGGCTCATTCTGATCCTGCTTCGTTGCTGATGAACTATTGTGTTTCTGTATCAGAGTATTAGGCGCAGTCTTGTTCATCAGGCTTCAGCATGTACGTGAGTTGATCATCTGATTTTGACGTTCTGATGTAGCAACTTCTGATGCTGGTGTCTGAACTCAAGTTCTGATGCTGAATAGATGTGATCTTGCCTATTTCAATCAGCGTATCTGCAAGTCAGAGCATAATAATTTTAGGCAGCAGATAGTTCAAACATGAAACTTATAAATACTATATCTTTTCACTTTGTTATCATCAAAACTTAAATATAGGGTAGTAGATTCAAACATTGTTCTAACATGAGCTGCTTAGGACGATCTTTCTGAGTTCTGATTGAAGGTCCTTTATTGATCTGAGTAGGCTAAGGATCTTCTTGAGGAGGATTAGAAGCAATACTTGTGTCATTTGATTCAGTTGGACTATCAAGCAAAGATGTTCCAACATCTTCTGAGACATCTTCTTCAACATTCCATCCTCTATCATCAATAATAACATTTATTGACTCCATCATAACTTTGGTTCTAGAGTTAAACACTCTGTATGCTTTGTTGTTTGTAGAGTAACCCAGGAATATTCCTTCATCACTCTTGGGATCCATCTTCCTTCTTTGTTCGTGATCAGCTAAGATGTAACATTTACTTCCAAAAACATGAAAGTATTTTAAAGTTGGTTTTCTTCCCCTCCATATTTCATATAAAGTAGCTGAAGTGCCTTTCCTTAGAGTGACTCTGTTATGAATATAGCATGCAGTATTCATAGCTTCAACCCAAAAATAGTAGGGTAGCTTCTTATCTGTGTGATACGGTGGGAGAACTGACTTGAAGGTTTTGCGTTTGATCGCAAATTTTGCGGTTAGCAAGAGTCGCCATTGACTTTTATTTTATCCAAAAGGAAAGGTGAAAAAGCACAGGAAAGACCTTTGAGATTATTTCTGGAGTTCGGGGGGTAGATTATGAAAAGGGAAGGTATTAGCACCCTTTTCATCCCTGGTTTTCCACGGGCTCTTAGTTACTTGCTAGATCACTTACTTTTGTTTGAAATTGTGCTTTGTGTGGTTTTTGATAGTATTTTGTAAAGACGCCTTTGTTTAGGAAAAATTTGTAATGATTCTCGTTCGTAAGAATGTATACAAAGTGTTGATCTTTTGAAAATGTTTTCAAGTTTGTAAGATGTTTTGAAAGTGTGGGTGTTTGTTTTGAAAATAGCAAGGATGTTTGTTTTGAAATGGAGCAAGTAATTAGGAGCATTCTACCTACTCAAAAGTCTTTCTTGTTCATTTTCTTTTCCTTTGACATTGTTATCTTACCATTTATTTGGTAAGTAACCCTATCTTTGGATGTAGACGGGACGGGCATGGGTCATCGTATAACCATGATTAGCAATGTTGCAAGGTATCTTAGCATTCTCTTTTACGGACTAAGATCATTTGAAAGACAACTTAGATAGCGACATCGAGGGACTATGATCTTGTATTTTGTTTGCTTTTGCTAGGATACCTCATATACATAATATGACCGTTTTGTAAGGCAACCAAGTTGATTTTACCCTAAGGGGTCTTGTGTGCAAGTGTATTGTTTTTCATGCTTGTTTTTTGTCTTTTAATTAGGGGTTTCTAATTGATTGGTTTTAGTCTTTCCATACAAACCCTAATTACTAGCCTTTGTATATAAAGCGATAAATTGCGGAATTTAAAATTACTACACTATTACAATACTTATGGGAGGGGGGTGTACAAATTATAAATGGGAATTGTAAGAAAATAAAGCCTAATTATCTATTACAACCATGTCGAATTTGTACAAGAATTGAAATAAATAATGTACAAAATGAATAAATATACAAGAATGTAAATGTGAAGAAAATGGATATTTTTGTTTGGATTTTTTTAGGAAAAGGGATTTTGATTTTAACCTAATTAACTAAAGGAAAAAATAATTAGTTAAAAGTAAAACCTAAACTTACTAGAAAAAGAAATTAAATAAAACCTTAATTTATTAATTGATTAAAAAGAAATTAAGTTTATAACAAGAATATTTTTGGTATTTTTGTCTTAAAAATAAATTATAGTATTATAAAGTATTTTTGGTCTTTTTTGGTTTTAAAAATAATATATTTTAAATGTGTAAAAGAAAATAACTAAAACCCTAGTTTTTAATTAAATTTATAAACCAAATAATAAATAAATGAAGTATGACAAAATAATTTTTTTGTGTAAAAAAATAAATAAACTATATTAAAATATAAATCTAATATTTTTATATTTTTTCTTATTTTTTAAAATTAGATAAAATATTTAAGAAAATAAATAAATAAAAATAAGACAAAAGAAATAAAAATAGGCCAGGGTGTAAATAGCCAACTGGGGGTCAGAAGTGAAAAAAAACATAAGCCCAAGGAGATGAGGCCTAGGCGCCTATCCAAAAATGTCAGAAAGTGAGAAAAATGTAAAAAAAATCCAAAAGGGTACCACTAAGGCTCGAACCTAGGTTCCTATAGTCACAGGCGCGCGCTTCTACCACTGGGGTGGCTATACATCCGTTTATATAATCAAAACAATAAATATATGATAGTAAACAAGTCCTTGGCCTGAACTTCATCTTCAACCTCACGCCCAGCCAGAGCCTCTGTATCTTGTTCAAATCTCAACAAAAATGAAAACTGTAAACAGGAAACTTGTAGCAAATTTCCTCACGATTTCAGAAATGCAAAGCAATAAAATTATAGATAAAAGATAAGCATGAATTTTAATGGCCCTAATCTGAACCCTAAAAGTCACAGAAACTTCAATCTTAAAATTCTCTAAGCTCAAGCAAAATTAATGAAAATTATGGACATGGTTAGCTTTAGGGCAATGATATCTACATTTTTCATTCACAAATAAACCATTAATGATGCATGTATGAAAAGTTCCAAAGTCAGAAAACTTACCTTGCAAGAGGGTATCGGGTTTGGAGTTTGAGTAGATTTCAGTGAGTTCCAATGATTGTATTAGCTTCCTCAAGTTCCCAGGAAGCTAATAGGATGCTTAGCTTGAGCTGTAAGTGCCTGAGGAGTTCTGGAGAAGTCAGCAAGGTGTTGTATTTGAAAATGGTGGATGATGATGGAGGTGTTACAGTGGTGTTGCAGGTGTTGGGATTGTTTGTGTATGTTGTTTAGAAGCTTTTAAAAGTTAAAGGCCAAGAAACGCATGAGCAAATTTGGAGATTGGATTCAAAACTCAGAAATGACAAGTTTTGAAGTGTTTTTGGTGATTTTGTGTTCTTGGCGTTTTCAGGGCTTAAGCATGCGTGGGATTTGTGGAAAATGGCTTGTGTATGTATAAGCAAAGAGGTTTGAGTGCTTCTGAAAGTCATAAGTACAAGTTACAAGCTAATTTCTAGGTTACTTGATTTTGAAGAAAAGTGGGAAAACAAGTTTAAAGAGGAAGTACAAGCATGGGCTGGGTGATTGTAAGTGTCTAAACAAGTTTCTCTTGAGTTATGGGACTTGTATGATCAGAAGAAAGCATTTACAAGGCTCAAGAACAAGCTTTGTGCAAAAAGTAACTTTATCAAAATGGCATTGTGCACTTTCTTCCCAAAATGGATATAAAGCATGGCCTTGCATTGAATGCTTGAATTGAGACCTCTAACTTCATCTCTTCGATTATCCCTACTCAAAAATTATCTCAAGGAGTTCTTGGACATTTTGTAAAGCTTGCAATGTGCTCCACAACCCATATTTAAATCACTTTTGAAAATTCCCCTTTGAACTATATGAAAAAGTGCCATGAAGTTGGGTCAAAATCCTGACCAAATTAGGGCAAAATTTCACTAAGTGTTTTGTTTCATGACCATGTATTCTTAAAATTATAACTTGAGATCCAATCACTTTTGGAAGGAGTTGTGTAAATAAATGTTGTAGATTTCATGGAGATCTATAACTTTCGTGTCGGAAGTTTCTTTTGAATCACCTTGCATCATGGTGAAAATTTTGCTCAAAGTTGTCAAAAAATAAGAAATTTCCAACACTTAGAAAAAATTTCTAAGTTTAGAAATTTTAACTTTTCAAAATGAAATCTTGAATATTTGATTACTTGATAAATAAGTTTCATATTTTGACATACTTTGATGAATTGTGAGCTTTGACATTTAATTTTGACCAAAAAGTCAAAGTTTGACTTTTCAGTATACAGTTGACTTTTGATCAGTTGACTGAAAATTCATCTGTCAATCCATTGGACTTGAGAAATATTTTGAACCATGTAATTAGGTCAAAATTATGCAATTGGACTCTTGAGATCATTCCTTAAACCAATTAATCATTTGCTAGGTCAAAAATCAGAAATTGCTTTTTTCCCGTCAAAACCCTAATTTTGACAATTTTGCCCTTTTGAAGATTTGATCAAATTTATTGAAGAATTGTGGTCCAAACTTGATAAAATTATATATATGAGTTTAAAATGTTGATGTGGATAAAAAATTATGAATTTTGACTGTAAATTGGCCATAGTTGACTTTTTTCCTCAATACAACTTATTTTTAGGTCATCTGCTCAATTGACTGAGCAAAAGTATGATTCAAAGCTTGAAACTTGACATGAGTAATATTGAGGGTCCATAATGATCCATGAAAGTAATATTGGGCATTGGAAGTTCAAATATCCTTGTGCAATCTTAAACCCTAATTTTGGTCATCAGTGCTTAAGGAAGTGTCTTGAGCTGATTAACCCTAGTGCAGTCTTGAGCCAAAGGAGATCTTGTGAGAAAATTATTGATAAGTGAGGGGAAAATTTTTGGGGTACAATAGCTACCCCTGTTCAATCTTCTTAATCTTGAAGAGTTAGATTGATGAGTTTTTCCATTTGTGACTCGAAGGTGGAAGATGATTGGACATTAGAGTGCCCAGAAATTTGCACTCGGCGATGTGATGGTCGGTGGTATAGGGAATGGGCTTAAAGATGCCATTTGGATGGATGATGGAAAGTTGTTGGAGATGGGCTTGTAGATGCCATCCATAAATGATTGTTGAATCGTATCTGTAAGCTGAAACTGAATGAATATCAGAATGGCGTCCGTGTCTTGAGCGTATCTGAACTGTATCTGTAAGTTGAATCTGAATAAGTATCAGGATGGCATCCGTGTATGGAGCGTATCTGAAATGTATCTGTAAGTTCAGGATGGCATCCACGTCTGGAGCGTATCTGAACTGTATCTGAAGATTGAATCTAATTGAGTATCAGGATGGCATCCGTGTCTGGAGCGTATCTAAATTGTATCTGAGAGTTGAATCTGAATGAGTATCAGAATGGCATCCGTGTCTGAAGCGTATATGAACTATATCTGAAGATTGAATCTGAATGAGTATCATAATAACATCCGTGTCTGGATCATATCTGAACTGTATCTGAAAGTCTTTGAACATTGTCAATGGTAGCTATTGGTTAACCTTATCCTAAAAAGGGTAAAATGTTAGTTAATATGCAATGTCATGTTGTATGAAATGCATGGTGTAATGTATTCGTGTTATCAATGTTTATGATATATGGATGCTATGTATGTGTATGTGAGCTAATCTGCTGCATTGTTTATTGGATTGGGGAAATAAATCCCTGACTGATGTTGAGGATATGGAGTGCAAGTCTTCATGTTTTGAAGTGTTGATGAATTTCCACTTAGAGAAATAAACTTTGTTGTAAGGGAAATATCGTGTACTGCTTGTAAAATCCTGTAGGGGAATCCTGAGAAATAGGCGACTTCTACCGAGGAGTGATAACTGGAAGTTTGTTCCGCTGGGGATTAAACTGCATACTGTGGGGGATTTTATGGAAATAGCTTAGAGAGATTTCACTATCTCTTAAAGCCATCAGTGATTGTCTTTTTATTTTGTTCATTTGTAAATAGTAATTATGTTCAAATGCATATGTTCAACAATAAATCATTGGACGTTTTTGTAAACAAAACACAAGAGTAAAGAAAAACATATAGTTTTGCACTTTCAAAAGGATATATTTGTATTGACTTTGAGTAAGTATTTTTGTACAACGAGACAAACATTCTAGTAAGAGAATGTCGTCGTAAAAAATGAAAATTTGATACAAAGAAAAGATAGCTATGTGAAGTAATCCCATGGGGTTCCCATTCTGCTATAGCCTTCGTGCCTCTGAGTATCTTATCTATTTGCTGCCATGTCCGAAGCTGATTGAATTGATCAGAACCTCTGATTTTGCAGGTTGTCCGTAAGGTGATCCAACGGGACATAGTCATACGCTTTAATTCCCGAACTTTTTCTTAGACTGCCCTTTCGGGTTTTCAGTCCACCGGGATACCCTTTTTTGCCCAAGTCGCCCTTTCGGGTTTTCAGCTTGCCGGGTGTACAATTTTTTTTTGTTTTATCCATAATTTTTTCCCGAACCATTTTGATTCGCTGGGATGCCCTTGTTTTGCCTAGGTGTGTCAACCTAGCGGGTCTCTTATGCGTAGTATCTTTTAACTATGTCCGTGTTCACAGGGTGTGGCAGGTCGTCGCCATCCATGGTGGTTAAGATTATTTCCCCACCAGAGAATATGCTTTTGATTACAAACGGTCCTTCATATGTAGGAGTCCATTTTCCCCTGGGATCACCTTGTGGTAGTATGATACGTTTGATCACCAAATCCACAACTTGATACACTTGGCGTCTAACCTTTTTGTTGAAAGCCTTGATCATCCGTTTTTGATACATTTGACCATGACAGGCAGCAGTAAGCCTTTTCTCATCAATCAAGTTCAGTTGATCAAGACGAGTTTTGATCCAATCTTCTTCATTCAGCCCTACATCCTTCATAATTCTCAGAGAGGGGATTTGGACCTCAATAGGAAAGACAACCTCCATGCCGTATACCAGAGAGTAGGGTGTTTCCTCGGTTGATGTGCGAGCTGTTGTACGATACCCGTGGAGAGCGAATGGTAGCATCTCATGCCAGTCTTTGTACGTGACTGTCATCTTCTGTATGATCTTTTTGATGTTCTAATTTGCGGCTTCGACATCACCATTCATCTTTGGCCGGTAAGGGGAAGAATTATAATGTTGGATCTTGAATTGCTCGCACAGGTCGGTTATTATAGTGTTGTTAAGATTCATACCATTGTCTTTGATGATCCTCTCTGGGATACCATACCGACATACGAGATTTTGTTTAATGAACCAGGCTACAACATTCTTGGTAACGGAAGCGAAAGAGGCCGCCTCAATCCACTTTATGAAATAGTCAATGGCCACCAAGATGAATCGGTATCCATTAGAGGCTGTTGGTTTGATTTCCCCAATCATATCGATGCCCCACATAGTAAAGGGACAAGGAGCCGTCAACAGATTCAGAGGAACCAGAGGTACGTGCACCTTGTCAGCATAGATTTGACACTTATAGCAGGTTTGGGAGTGTTGATAGAAATCTACTTCCATGGTAGACTAGTAATAGCCTTCCTGTAGGATCTTCTTTGCCATCGTATGCCCATTGGAATGGGTGCCAAAAGTGCCCTCATGTAGATCAGTCATGATCTTTTCTGCCTCAACCTTGTCTACCCAACGGAGCAAAACAGAGTCATGGTTGCGTTTGTAGAGAATGTTGTTACTAAGGAAGAACTTAGTAGAGAATCTCCTTAAGAACTTCTTATCATTGACTGAAGCTCCTTCGGGATATTATTGAGCTTCGAGATACCTCTTGACTTCGTAAAACCAAGGCCGGTCTACTACTTCTTCAGTATTAATCTCGTGATAGTGAGCTGGTTCATCCATTCGTTCAATAGTGATCTGGGGAGCCTCGTTATCCCATTTAAGTTTAAACATGGATGACATTGTGGCTAGTGCGTCTGTTAGCTCATTTTCTTCTCACGGGAAATGCTCGAAGGTAATCTTCTCAAAATGTGGGATCAATGTCAACACATGTTCTTTATAGGGGATAAGGTTAGGGTGTTTGGTGTCCCATTCCCCTTTGATCTGGCTGATGACCAAAGTTGAATCTCCGAATACATTTAAGGATTTGACCCCCAAATCTATGACAACTTTGAGACCAAAAATGCACGCTTCATATTCTGCCATGTTATTTGTACAATTGAAGCAGAGTCTTGTCGTAAAGGGAGTATGACATCCTTCAGGAGATATGAGTTCAACACATATACCATTACCGAGTGTGTTGGATGCCCCATCAAAAACCAGGGTCCATCGGGATCCTTGTTCAGGTCCGTCATATGGTTTGAATTCTTCACAGTTATTCACCATCATGATGTCTTCAGCTGGGAATTCAAACTTCATGGACTGGTAGTCATCCACAGCTTGATGAGCAAGGTGATCAGCTAGTACACTGCCTTTATTGCTTTTTGGGTAGTATATTGTATGTCATATTCTATCAGGATCATCTACCATCTTGCTATTCTCCCAGAGAGGGCAGGCTTCTCGAAGATGTATTTTATCGGATCCATCTTAGATATCAATAAGGTAGTATGGGTCAGCATATACTGTCTTAGCCGGCGAGCAGCCCATTCCAGAGCGCAGCAAGTTTTCTCGAGCAGCGAATATCTGGTTTCACAGTCGGTAAACTTTTTTCTCAGGTAATAAATAGCATGCTCTTTTCGGCCAGACTCGTCATGCTGCCCCAACACACACCCCATTGAATTTTCCAAAACAGTTAGATACATGATTAAGGGTGTGATACGGTGGCAGAACCGACTGTTAATACTGGTTTGGGTTTTGCTTTTTTGTGTTTGCAAAATGTCGCGGTAAGCAAGAGTCGCCACCTACTTTTATTTCATCCAACCGGAAAGGAAAAAAGTACAGAAAAAAATCTTTTTTCGAGATATTCTGAGTATGGGGGTAGATTATAGAAAGGGAAGGTGTTAGCACCCTTTCTATCCATGGTTTTCCATGGGATCTTAGGTACTTGCTCGTTTTTAAATTGCTTGTGTTTGTGAGCTTGTTTTTGAAAAATATTTTACTTCATGATAACCCTTGTATCAGTCCTCAAGGGTGTGATGAAGTTGTTTTGAACATTTGTTTGAAAAGTGTAAGTGTGAAAAGTTTTATTTTGAGCAAGTACCTACTAGCATCTACCTACTTGAAAAAAGATTGTTTCTATTCTTGTTTCCTTTAGACAACGCTATCCTACTATTTAGAAATAGATAGCACCGTCGTAGGAGTTGTAAGGGTCAATTTGAAAGGGGCGTACGATCACTAAAGCAATATTAGGATACCTTAGTAATAACCCTAGAGTCTTAAGATCATGTTCGAGGCAACATTTCCGAGGCAACATTTCCGAGGCCACATTTCCGAGGCAACATTCAAATGGGACATTTGATCTTTGTTAGACAGGAGGGCAACCACTAAGACACCCTATACTTAATGATCGTTTACCGAAGGCAACCAAAGTGTGAGTATACCCTAGGAGTGATATGTGCGAGTGATTTGTTTTGGTTATTTATCTTTGCACATTAGGGTTTTCTAACTGTATTAATTTGTCATGCATTCTTGTCATACAATCCTGTTAGCATACATCTAGACAGTTAAATATTTGCGAGAATTAAAATGCGAGAAAGTAAACCTACGCTATTACAAGGCTTCGGGGAAGGGATTAATTACATAGCCAGAAAAAACCGCAAAAGATGATAAATAAAAGAAAGTCCTAGATTAAACTATTACAAACCATGAGCAGTTACATCAATATTGTAAAAATAATAAACACACGCATGAATTAAATGCGAGGCGATTAGGGTTTTGACCCTTGACTAAACCTAATTGTAATTTTAAAGAAAAATCATTTTTTAGTCGTTTTTGTTATTTGAGAAAATAAGGCTTAATTGAATTATAAAAAGGAACCTAATTACTAATTAATTTTAATTAAGAAAAATAATTAAATTAATCTATTTTTTGTATTTTTATTTTATCTGCAAAAGGGAAACAATTAAATCAAAGAATTAAACCTAATTTTCTAGTTGATTTTAATTGTGAGAAACAAATTAAAGTTGCCCTAAATTTATTTAATTAAAATAAATTTGATAAAAAAAACCTAATTCTAATTTTTTTGTTAATTCTTGATTTTATGATTTTATGGAAAAAATTGATTTTAAAAGAAAAAAATGATCAAACACATTAAAATGTAAAATAAAAATAAGAAAATAAAATGAAAATTGGGCCTGTGTAATTTGCTGGAGGAGGGGGTGCAGATATGATTTTTGTAAGGCCCATTTACCATCAAGCCTAGTCAGCGTTGGATCTGATGTGGGTGTTGACTTGAGGAGCATGGTGAACCTTCATTGTGGGCATATTGGATCTGTCCAGGAGCACATCAGATGGCTGGTGTTGAGGGTGTATGGAATGCGCTTGAGAACGTGAAGCACTGGATTGGCCTGCAATTGTTGAGAAAATAACAAAATGCACACGCCTGGGATTGAACCAAGGACGTGTGCATCAAAGGCTAACCTCTTCACCATCTGCGCTAGCATGTTAATTATGATAATAATGAAATAAATGAAACATAATACAAACTGTAACGCCCGTAATTTAATTAATTATTTAATTAAATTATTTTTGGAATATTTGTGAAGAAGTGTTATATTATAATTGGATTTATTTTATTAAGGGGAGAAATAATAATATTAGAGGTATAATATTACTATTTGGTGAAAAAATGTTAGAAGCTAATATTATTTCATGTGGGCCTATATTGTGTGAGTGGAAGTAATAAGGGGGTGTAAGTTTGGAGTCCACTAAGGAATAATAGAATATTAGATTATTTTATTATTTGTTGTTAGAATAGAAGAAATAAGAAGTAAGAAGAAAATAAGGATTTGAGGAGAACGTGAAGTTGCTGGAAATAGAAGGAAACGGCAAGAACAAGGATTCAACTCAGAAAATTGTAGAGCGACCTTCAATCCAAGGTAAGGGTGGGGTTCTGACTTTATAATTGGGTTCATGATGTTTGATATGTGGGGTTAGAGGATTGCTGTTTTTGTTCTTGAATTTGATGATGTATGGTGAAGATTTGATGAATGTGAATGAATAATGACGTTATGATGTTGTTTAATCGATGTAGTATGATAGGTTAATGATTAGGTGATGAATTACCATGTTTATGATGAGGGTTGTAGGACTGTAACATAATTCCCGTAGCGAAATTACAGAAGAAAACACAAAATTATGCCGACTGTACCAGGATGTGTTGACCCAAAATTGAATGTGTCGATACATAGGCACTGTTATACTCAGGATGAGTCGATCCAAGGAGGGCTTGCATCGATGCATGATAAGTACAAGACTCAGGATGAGTCGACACGAAGAGAGGATGTGTCGATACATGAGTGTGTGAGACTCAGGATGAGTCGACCGGTGAGATGCATGTGTTAATACATGTTGTGTTTTGAAGCCAAGATGAGTCGATCCATAGGGTTTTGTGTCGACACATGTTGTACAGATGAAGCAGTTGTGTCGACCCATGGAGTTTTGTGTCGACCCATAAAGTCTGATTTTTGACAGATTTAGTTTTAAAGTGCTGTAACTTGAATTTTAGGATGCTGTTTGAGATGCCGTTTGAAGCATTGATTAGCTAACGCGGTGAGCTTTATTCTAGGTGATTAAATGATGGATAAGAAGTGTAATCCTAGCAAATAATGCAGGATTTAGAATTAACTCCCGTAGATGACCGTTGTGCTGATTTTTGGACAGATTGATGAAATTGAGTTGTTTAGAGGCTGCTGTTAGAATTATGACAGTGTGATTAGTGACAGAAACAAAGTAGAACTGCAGAATAACAGTATGGATTACTGTAGTATTAATATACAGCTGAGTTATTAGTAAGATATGGTTATTAAAGTTGCGTTTGATAATTATGATGAACCAATAACGTTTGATAAATAAATAATGTTTAATACATTATTTTGAGATGTTTATGAGATGTTGTTGTTTTGAGATGTTTATGAGATGTTGTTGTTTTGAGATATTATGAGATGTTGTTGTTTTGAGATGTTTATGAGATGTTGTTGTTTTGAGATGTTTATGAGATGTTGTTGTTTTGAGATGTTTATGAGATGTTGTGTTTTGAGATGATTGAGATGTTGATATTACATTCATGAAGAGTCGCATACATTTCATTTTTGAGATGGAGCTTATGCTCGTTGAGATGGCCTGGATTGGAAAATTTTGAGATGAAGGCTATGCCTTGTTGATCCCTCTATTAATTGGCAGATTTTTGAGATGGGAGTTCTGCTTCAATGGTACCACATGCATTTGCATAGTTTTGAGTCGCATTATTTGAGTGAATAGTGAAATGTATTTGATGTTGATGAATGAGTACATATGCTGTAATTGTTGTTGATTATGAGATGAGAAGTGGTGATATTATTGATCTAATTTAATATATTAATTATCATGCGCTTTATTATATTGTTAGATATCTCACCCCTTCTGTTTGAATGTTGCCCTTATGTTGGTAACGTGCAGGTAATCGAGAGTGAAGGCTGTGTACCTTCAATAGATGGAGTCGGTGTCATTGCTCTGATATGTAACACTTGGGGGGGATGAACGCTTGCTGATTTTTGATTGCTGATTTTTAGCTATTGAACTTTAAGTTGTTTATTTACTAAATATGAGATGTTTCGAAGTTACTGTTTATTTAAAGATGTTATTGAAGAATTCCGCTGCGTAGTTGTTGAATATTTAATGAAAGATGTTATGTTGTTAGTTCATCCGATGTTTTGAAAAAGTGTTATATATCCATGATGAATGCAATGAATTTATTAGAAGAATTTATGACGTCCCGATTCATTTGTATGATTGAAATTTCATAACTCTTATTTATTTTGCATAATTTGCTCGGGGTAGAATTGGGGTGTTACAAAGTTGGTATTAGAGCAAAAGGTTGGTCCGACCTTGTCGTTGAGTCTTAGTTGTCTAACAATCGAGTATTGTTATTTTGATGTTCTAATCGTTGTTTATGTTGTAGTGTTAAGTTGAGATGACTGGAAGGAATGATGCTGCTCTTGCTGCTGCTTTTGAAGCAATGTCTCATGCGATAGAAAATCATCCGAATGTTGACGGGAATGCTGGATCTCGTAGCTTGGCGACTTTCCAGAGAGAGAATCCACCTACATTCAAGGGAATGTATGATCCTGACGGAGCATTGGAGTGGTTAAAAGAGATAGAGAGAATCTTTCGCGCGATGGACTGCACTCCAGCGCAGAAGGTTCGTTATGGGACTCATATGCTAGCAGTTGAAGCTGATGACTGGTGGCTAGAGACTTTCCAGAAGTTGGAAGCTGCAGGTGAGAATGTTACTTAGGCTGTGTTCCGTAGGGATTTTTTGAGGAAGTATTTTCCTGAAGATGTCCGTGGTAAGAAGGAAATTGAGTTCCTTAAGCTGAAGCAAGGAAGTATGTCTGTTGTTGAGTATGCTGCCAAGTTTGCTGAGTTGGCTAAGTTTTATCCGCATTACGCTGAGGAAAATGCTGAGTTTTCAAAGTGTATTAAGTTTGAGAATGGGTTGCGCCCGGAGATTAAGAAAGCAGTTGGATATCAGAAAATCCGTGTCTTTGCTGATTTGGTTGATAGCTGTAGGATTTATGAGGAAGATAATAATGCGCATTACAAGATTATTAGTGAGAAGAGGGGTAAGCACCAACATAATCGTGGTAAGCCTTATGATGCCCCAGCTGGTAAAGGTAAGCAAAAAGTTGCTCATGGACAGAGGACTAGTGGGGGAGATGCTCATGCTGGTGTGATTTGATTTAAGTGTGGGAAACCTGGGCACAAGAGTAATGTGTGCACTGCTGAAGTGAAGAGATGTTACCGTTGTGGTAAGAACGGACATGTTGTATCTGAGTGCGAGCACAAGAATGTGGTTTGTTTCAACTGTAAAGAAGAAGGGCACATTGGTAGTCGGTGTCTGAAACCGAAGAAGGCTTAGTCAAGTGGTAAAGTGTTTGCTTTGGTTGAGGATCAGACAGCTGCTGAGGACGGACTTATTAGAGGTACATGTTTCATTAATAGTACTCCTTTAATTACTATTATTGATACTGGTGCTACGCTTTGTTTTATTGCTGCTGATTGTGTTGAGAGATTGGGTCTTGTGTTGTCTTCTTTGAATGGAGAAATGGTCATCGATACTCCAGCCAAGGGGTCGGTGACTACTTCTTTTGTGTGTGCTAAGTGTCCCTTGTCGATCTTCGACAGAGACTTTGTTGTTGATTTGGTTTGTTTGTCGTTAAGAGGTTTGGATGTAATTTTGGGTATGAACTGGTTAGAGCATAACTGTGTTCATATTAATTGTTATGACAAGTCAGTGAAGTTTTCTACTCCTGAGGAAGAGGAAGATGGTTTGTTGTCTGCTAGACAGTTGAGGAAGTTGATGCAAGAAGAGGCACAGATGTTCTAGTTGATGGCATCACTATCTGTAGAGACTCGAGCTATAATTGAGGAATTGCAGGTGGTGTGTGAATTTCCTAAAGTTTTCCCTGATGAGGTTTCTGATGTACCGCCAGAGAGGGAAGTTGAATTTGCTATTGATCTTGTACCTGGTTCCAGACCTGTGTCTATGGTACCATACAAGATGTTTGCGTTTAAGTTGTCAGAATTGAAGAAGCAATTGGAAGAGTTACTTGAGAAGAAGTTTGTAAGACCAAGTGTATCGCCGTGGGGTGCTCCAGTGTTGTTAGTGAAGAAGAAAGATGGAAGTATGAGGCTTTGTGTTGATTATAGACAGTTGAATAAGGTGATGATTAAGAACAAGTATCTGCTTCCAAGAATATATGACTTGATGGACCAATTAGTGGATGCTCGTGTGTTTAGTAAGATTGATTTGAGGTCGGGTTACCATCAGATTAAAGTGAAGGATGAAGACATTCAGAAGACGGATTTCAGGACGCGTTATGGACATTACGAGTATTTGGTGATGCCTTTCGGTGTTACTAATGCGCTGGGAGTATTCATGGAATATATGAATCGTATCTTTCATACTTATTTGGATCAGTTTGTAGTGTTGTTCATCGATGATATTTTGATTCACTCTAAGTCAGAAGAGGAGCATGCCGAACATTTAAGAGTAGTATTGCAGATTTTAAAAGAGAAGAAGTTGTATGTAAAGTTGTCCAAGTGTGAATTTTGGTTGAAAGAGGTTAGTTTTCTTGGTCATGTGATTTCAGGTAGTGGCATTGCTGTAGATCCATCGAAGGTTGATGCTGTGTTGCAATGGGAAACTCCAAAGTCAGCTACTGAGATTAGAAGCTTCTTGGGTTTAGCTGGTTATTATAGAAGGTTTATTGAAGGGTTTTCTAAGTTGTCGCTTCCATTGACTAAGTTGACTGGTAAAGGTAGAGCATTTGTTTGGTATGTTCAATGCGAAGAAAGTTTTACGGAATTGAAGAAGAGGTTGACGTCGGCTCCGATTTTGATGTTGCCTAATCCAGGAGAGCCTTTTGTGGTGTATTGTGATGCTTCTAAGATGGGTTTAGGAGGTGTGCTTATGAAGAATGGTAAGGTAGTTGCTTATGCGTCGAGGCAGTTAAGGACTCATGAGAAGAACTATCCTACGCATGATTTAGAGCTTGCTGCCGTTGTTTTTGTGTTGAAGATTTGGAGGCATTATCTTTATGGTTCTAGATTTGAAGTGTTTAGTGACCATAAGAGCTTAAAGTATTTGTTTGATCAGAAAGAGCTGAATATGAGGCAATGATGATGGTTGGAACCGTTAAAGGATTATGATTTTGGTTTGAATTATCATCCAGGAAAGGCGAATGTGGTAGCTGATGCGTTGAGTCGAAAGACTTTACATATGTCAGTGATGATGATTAAAGAGCTGGAATTGATTGAGCTGTTCAGAGATATGAGCTTAGTTTGCGAGGTTAGTCTGCAGAGTGTTATGTTGAGTATGTTGAAGATTAATAATGAATTTTTAGACAGTATCAGAGAAACTCAGAAGTTGGATGTGAAACTGGTAGATTTGATGGTGGGGATTGATCAATCTGAGAATAATGATTTTAAGCTAGATGAGCAAGGTGTGTTAAGGTTTCGTAACCGGATTTGTATTCCTGATGATGCTGAGATGAAGAAAGTGATACTTGAAGAGAATCATAGAAGTAAGTTGAGTATTCATCCAGGAGCTACAAAGATGTATCAAGATTTGAAAGGTTTGTTTTGGTGGCCTGGGATGAAGAGTGACGTGGCTCAGTTTGTGTATGCATGTTTGACTTGTCAGAAGTCGAAAGTTGAACATCAGAAGCCTGCAGGATTGATGCAACCGTTGGAAGTTCCTGAATGGAAATGGGATAGCATTTCAATGGAATTTGTGACGGGGTTGCCTAATACTTTAAGAGGGCATGATTCGATTTGGGTGATTGTTGATAGGCTTACGAAGTCAGCTCATTTTATTCCTATTAACATCAGTTTTCCAGTGTCGAAGTTGGCTGAGATTTATGTTAGTGTGATTGTGAAGCTGCATGGTGTTCCTTTGTGCATTGTGTCAGATAGAGATCCGAGATTTACTTCTGATTTTTGGAAGAGTTTGCAAGAAGCGTTGGGTTCTAAGTTGAGGTTGAGTTCAGCGTATCATCCTCAGACAAATGGTCAGACCTAGCGGATTATTCAATCGTTGGAAGACTTATTGAGGGCATGTGTTCTTGAGCAGGGAGGTTCGTGGGATACTTATCTTCCGTTGATAGAGTTCACTTATAATAACAGTTACCATTCTAGTATTGGGATGGCACCTTTTGAAGCGTTATATGGTCGAAGATGTAGAACTCCGCTATGTTGGCATGAATCTCGAGAAAGTGTAGTGCTTGGACCTGAACTTGTTCGTGAGACTACCGAGAAGTTGAAGTTGATTCGAGAAAGGATGAAAGCTTCACAAAGTAGACATAAGAGTTATCATGACAAGCGAAGGAAAGATTTAGAATTTCAAGTTGGTGATCATGTGTTTTTGAGAGTTACACCTGTGACTGGTGTTGGGTGAGCGTTGAAGTCTAAGAAGCTCACTTCTCGTTTTATTGGGCCGTATCAGATTTCAGAGAGAGTGGGGAATGTTGCTTACAGAGTGGCTTTACCGCCTAATCTTTCAAATTTGCATGATGTGTTTCTTGTGTCACAACTTCAGAAGTATATTTCAGATCTATCTCATGTGATTCATATAGACGATGTGCAAGTATGGGATAATCTTACGGTGGAGACGATGCCTGTACGAATCGCGGATCGTGAGACGAAGACTCTGAGGGGAAAAGAGATTGTTTTGGTTAAAGTGGTTTTGCTAGGAACTGCTGGTGAAAACATGATTTGGGAGTTGGAGAGCAAGATGCGAGACTCCTATCTAGAATTGTTTGATTGAGGTAAATTTTCGAGGACGAAAATATTCTAAGTGGGGGAGAGTTGTAACGCCCGTAATTTAATTAATTATTTAATTAAATTATTTTTGGAATATTTGTGAAAAAGTGTTATATTATAATTAGATTTATTTTATTAAGGGGAGAAATAATAATATTAGAGGTATAATATTACTATTTGGTGAAATAATGTTAGAAGCTAATATTATTTCATGTGGGCCTATATTGTGTGAGTGGAAGTAATAAGGGGGTGTAAGTTTGGAGCCCACTAAGGAATAATAGAATATTAGGTTATTTTATTATTTTTTGTTGGAATAGAAGAAAGAAGAAGTAAGAAGAAAATAAGGATTTAAGGAGAACGTGAAGCTGTTGGAAATAGAAGGAAACGACAAGAACAGGGATTCAACCCGGAAAATTGTAGAGCGACCTTCAATCCAAGGTAAGGGTGGGGTTCTGACCTTATAATTGGGTTCATGATGTTTGATATGTTGGGTTAGAGGATTGCTATTTTTGTTCTTAAATTGGATGATGTATGATGAAGATTTGATGAATGTGAATGAATAATAACGTTATGATGTTGTTTAATCGATGTAGTATGATAGGTTAATGATTAGGTGATGAATTACCATGTTTATGATGAGGGTTGTAGGACTGTAACATAATTCCCATAGCGAAATTACAAAAGAAAACACAGAAAATTATGTAGACTCTACCAGGATGTATCGACCCCAAACTGAATGTGTCGATACATAGGCATTGTTAGACTCAGGATGAGTCGATCCAAGGAGGGCTGGCGTCGATGCATGATAAGTACAAGACTCAGGATGAGTCGACACGAAGAGAGGATGTGTCGATACATGAGTGTGTGAGACTCAGGATGAGTCGACCGGTGAGATGCATGTGTCGATACGTGCTGTGTTTTGAAGCCAGGATGAGTCGATCCATATGGTTTTGCATCGACCCATGTTGTACAGATGAAGCAGTTGCGTCGACGCATAGAGTTTTGTGTCGACCCATAAAGTCTGATTTTTGAGAGATTCAGTTTTAAAGTGTTGTAACTTGAGTTTTAGGATGCTGTTTGAGATGCCGTTCGAAGCGTTGATTAGCTAACGCGATGAGCTTTATTCTAGGTGATTAAATGATGGATAAGAAGTGTAATACTAGCAGATAATGCAGGATTTAGAATTAACTCCCGTAGATGAACGTTGTGCTGATTTTTGGACAGATTGATGAAATTGAGATGTTTAGAGGCTGCTGTTAGAATTATGACAGTAGGATTAGTGACAGAAATGAAGTAGAACTGCAGAATAACAGTATGGATTATTGTAGTATTAATATACAGCTGAGTTATTAGTAAGATGTGGTTATTAAAGTTGTGTTTGATAATTATGATGAACCAATAACGTTTGATAAATAAATAATGTTTAATAAATTATTTTGAGATGTTTATGAGATGTTGTTGTTTTGAGATGTTTATAAGATGTTGTTGTTTTGAGATGTTATGAGATGTTGTTGTTTTGAGATGTTTATGAGATGTTGTTGTTTTGAGATGTTTATGAGATATTGTTGTTTTGAGATGTTTATGAGATGTTGTGTTTTGAGATGATTGAGATGTTGATATTACATTCATGAAGAGTCACATACATTGCATTTTTGAGATGGAGCTTATGCTCGTTGAGATGGACAGGATTGGCAAATTTTGAGATGAAGGCTATGCCTTGTTGATGCCTCTATTAATTGGCAGATTTTTGAGATGGGAGTTCTGCACCAATGGTACCACATGCATTTGCATAGTTTTGAGTCGCATTATATGAGTGAATAATGAAATGTATTTGATGTTGATGAATGAGTACATATGTTGTAATTGTAATTGATTATGAGATGAGAAGTGGTGATATTATTCATCTAATTTAATATATTAATTATCATGCGCTTTATTATATTGTTAGATATCTCACCCCTTCTGTTTGAATGTTGCCCTTATGTTGGTAACGTGCAGGTAATCGAGAGTGAAGGCTGTGTACCTTCAATAGATCGAGTCGGTGTCATTGCTCTGATATGTAACACTCGAGGGGGATGAACGCTTGCTGATTTTTGATTGCTGAGTTTTAGTTATTGAACTTTAAGTTGTTTATTTACTAAATATGAGATGTTTCGAAGTTGCTGTTTATTTAAAGATGTTATTGAAGAATTCCACTGCGTAGTTGTTGAATATTTAATGAAAGATGTTATGTTGTTAGTTCATCTGATGTTTTGAAAAAGTGTCATATATCCATGATGAATGCAATGAATTTATTAGAAGAATTTGTGACGTCCCGATTCATTTGTATGATTGAAATTTCATAACTCTGATTTATTTTGCATAATTTTCTTGGGGTAGAATTAGGGTGTTACACAAACAGCGTGCCACGCCTCCAAAACGCGCGAAAATTCAAACGGGTCATTCACACGCCGCCACACCATCGTCTCCTTCACTGATTCCGTCGTTTTAGATAGCAACACGTTTACCTACAGACATGGTGTTGTAGATATAACCCTGTGTATTTCAAAAATTACATCCAAGCAATATAAATAACATTCAAGACCATGGATCAATTGGGTTTGACCCTTTGATCACAATGGTACCCTTCATTAGGGACAATTGTTCCTGCATTTGAAAACCCCAAAATTACAAGGCAAACCCTAGCTATGGCAGATGTTCATACAAGTGTTAAAACTTCAATTAAATGGTCCAGACATGATGCAAACATGACAATAAACACAAATATACCCTTGAAACACGTTCATGATGCAAGAATCATAGCAATGAAATCTGAAAAAGAATGCAAATCGTGTGACGTCTAGAGGGCGATTCTGGGCGTGTAGAGGCGTGCAATCGGTCGTGCTAGCTTCAGAGAGATTCCAGGAAACAATTGGTGGATTTGAAAGTCTGGGAATTGGCCTCTAAACTGGAAATCAGTCTATCACTTTTTTGACAATTTTCAATTCTTGCTTGCATCTTTTTTTACCTCCAAAAAACCTCTCTTGTGCATTGGATCTCTTCTCCATATGTAGTGGAACGCATTAGGTCAATAAAAAAGCATTGTATCTTTATCAATTATGGAAATTTGATTTTCTCTTTCAATGCATATGATTCCCTTCCAATTTTGCTCAAATCCAATCTTTTCGAACCACACTGGCGTTGCACGATTTGATCTTCATTTGACAGCATGTAATATCTTCTTTCAATGCAAAAGATCATCCCTAAAATGCAATATATGATTTATTAGGATTTATTTGATTTTATTTGAATTTTAAATGAATAAAAATCAAAATAAAATAAATGAGTAAATAAAGTATGGAGGGTCCCATAGGTCGTGGACTATGTTATGAATGAGATGCAAGCATAAAAAGTTGGGCCCATTTAGCAAAAGATGCAAATTTGAGCACATTTGACTTTTGGCAATTTTGCAAAAAAGGTCAACTTTGACAATGCATATCTCTCTCAATTTTGACCCTAGAGAAGTGTTCTTGGACTTTTTAGAAATATTAGGATGTCCACTAAGCAACCCTTTTGGTCTCATCTCAATTGAATCTTCCATGTTCATGTATGAAGCCTTGACCCAAAAGGTGCTTTTGTTGACTTTTCAAAATGACCTATAATGTCAAAATTCATATGTTTTTGTGAGTGCATATTTTTAACTTGGGAGATGAAGATGAATTGTATAGAATTGCATCCTCTTCAAAATGAGCTTTGTATGGGTCATTTTTGATAAAGTATGAGAAATTTATGCTTGGTCAAAGTTGAGTTGACTTTTCCTACAAAACCCAAATTTAGCAACTTTTGGGCTTTGATGAATTGTGAGCAATCCTTGAGGAATCATGATCAACCCTGATCAAATGATGAATGATACTTCAAAATAAGGATGTTTACCAAAAATATCGAAGTTTGACTGTATGTGGGCCACAATTGACCTTTGACCTAGCACAGTCGATTTCTAGGTATTTGAGCAATTGACTGAGCAAACTTCCTCTGCAAGGCTTGAAACTTGACATGAATGTTATTGAGAACATATTAGGACAATGGTGAGTATTTGGGATCCTTTCGACTCAATCCTCTTGATGAAAAATGAAACCCTAATTTGAGGTAGACTGTCTTAGGAGAGAGTTTGTCTAGTCAACTCTTGAACTTCTTTGAGCAATTTGGGGACCTCACTTGCCATGTGTTGAGAAATATGGGAGGGCAAATTTTGGGGTACAACAGCTGACCCTGTTCAATCTTCTTAAACCTGAGGATGTAGATTGGCTTGTCTGTCTTTCGTGATCTGAAGGTGGAAGATGATTGAACACTTGAGTGCCCATAAATTTGCACTTGCATGAAATGATACTTGTCTTGTGATATCGGGAATGGGCTTATAGATGCCATTTGGTAGTTGCTAGAGGATTTGTCGGAGATGGGCTTAAAGATTCCATCCGAAGAAGTGCCGATCGTATAAGAGATTTCTTTTGCGAGAACCCGTATACATGTTGTTGAGGAGGACTTCACTGGGGAACGATGGTCTCGATCTCAAAAGAAATAGAGTTTTAGGAGCTTCAGTTGTCCATTACTCTACTGGGGAATAATTTCGGTTTGGGAAGCGGAAGTGAACTGTGTGTCTGGTCGGGGTATATACTGTACCGCGACTTTTTGGAGAAATGTGAAATCAAATGTGTTTGATCGGGTCTCAGTCTTACACTGTTGTGGACTGTTGTCCGGGGATAAGGGAGGCTGAACCCGGATAGTAAGGTTAGGGGAAGGAACCTGGATAGTGGGGTTACTCCAATATGAAAACCTGGATAATAGGGTTGTGAGAAGGAACCTGGATAGTAGGGTTACTTGGATATGAAAGCCTGGATAGTAGGTCTGTGAGAAGGAACCTGGATAGTTGGGTTACTTCGATATGAAAGCCTGGATAGTAGGGCTGTGAGAAGGAACCTGGATAGTATGGTTACTTCGATATGAAAGCCTGGATAGTAGGGTTGTGATAAGGAACCTGGATAGTAGGGTTACTTCGATATGAAAGCCTGGATAGTAGGGCTGTGAGAAGGAACCTGGATAGTAGGGTTACTTCGATATGAAAGCCTGGATAGTAGGGCTGTGAGAAGGAACCTGGATAGTAGGGTTACTTATATGTGAAAGCCTGGATAGTAGGGATGTGAGAAGGAACCTGGATAGTAGGGTTACTTCGATATGAAAGCCTGGATAGTAGGGCTGTGAGAAGGAACCTGGATAGTAGGGTTACTTTGATATGAAAGCCTGGATAGTAGGGTTGTGAGAAGGAACCTGGATAGTAGGGTTACTTTGATATGAAAGCCTGGATAGTAGGGCTGTAAGAAGGAACCTGGATAGTAGGGTTACTTCAATACGAAAGCCTGGATAGTAGGTCTATGAGAAGGAACTTGGATAGTAGGGTTACTTCGGAATAAGTTCGGGTAAAACTGTTGAGGGAAACTGGGTAAGGATGTTCTTGTCGTGCTGATGATTACTCTGTTTAGCTTTGAGTGTTGATCATGGAACTGCTGGAAATTGTTGATAATAAATGTCTTCCCTGAAAGAAATACAGGGTTAATCATATGTGATGCATGAGATGCATTGTATAATGACGTTCTCAAAATAAATGAGACTATGTTATATGTGATGTATGCACATGTCGTGATGTATGAACATGAAATGCTGACATAACAATCTGAATCTGGGAAAATAAATCCCTGATTGTTATAAAAACCATAGTTCCTCTACTTCTGTCGGGGATGGTGAACAAATATGACTATGCTGGGGGTTTTCCCCTTGTCTGGTAAATATTATGCCAGACGAGACTCTGTCTGAAGACGGCCCTGTGGGGAATAACTCTGTTGGAGAGGAGATACTATGTTGATGGATCTGCCGACTTGGAGAAATAACTCAGCTGGGGATGAATTTCTATTGCTGGTGATAAATAAATGCTTGGGGAAAATTTTACTGACTCACTCGCGATTGTGGACCTCGGCTCGGGAGAGTTGTGTCCTATTCGGGAAAGCTAACACCGCTGTCTTTGGATACTTCTTACTATGTGGGGAGTGTGCATACCACTTCTTATGTTCTCAAGCGGGCTCTATCCCAGTACCTGATGGACAGAGTAACTGTAAGGTTTTGGACACTTCTTGTTTGTCCCTGTTCCTGGAATTACGAGTAATCGTCTTTTGTTTCTTATGTAAAATTTATGAGCAGCAATCATTTTCAAATACATATATCAAAAATAAATCATTGGACACTCTTGCAAAACAAAACAGAAAAAGAAAAATAACTTGAAATTTCTTGTGAAAATGAATCGTATTGATTTTTGAAGTTGGCCTGTAATAGGTGTTTTGTTCAAAGAGGCTGACGTCCTAGTAAGAGAACACCACCGAAAGATTACAATTTGTGTTAAATAAAGAAGAAAAAAAGAGCTATATGAAACAATCCTATTGGGTTCCAACTCTGCTATTGCCTTTATATCCTCAAGCATCTCATCACTTTGTTGTCTGGTAGAAGGTGGATCTGATCAATTGGCGTTGTCTGAGCTTGATAGTCAACACTGAAGTCTGGCTACGAGATGATCCAATGAGACATAGTGTTATGCTTCGATCCCTAATTTTTTCCTGGACCGCCCTTTTGGGTTTTTAGTCCACCGGGATACCCTTTTTTGCCCAAGTCTCCCTTTCAGGTTTTCGACTTGCCGGGTGTACAGTTTTTTATTTTCATCCCTTACTTTTGCCCCAACCCTTTTGGTTCGTCGGGAAGCCCTTATTTTTGCCTAGGCCAGTCAACCTAGCGGGTCTTTGGTTAGGCGTAGTATCTTTCACTATGTCTGCATTGACGGGGTGAGGAAGGTCGTCACCATTCATGGTGGTTAGAATAATAGATCCTCCCGAGAAAATGTTCTTAACCACAAATGGCCCTTCGTATGTGGGGGTCCATTTGCCCCTGGGATCACCTTGCAGCAGTATGATGCGTTTGATCACTAAATCCCTGACTTGATATTCTTGACGTTTGACTTTTTTGTTAAAAGCCTTGATCATTCGCTTTTGATACGTCTGACCGTGACAGATAGCAGTAAGTCTTTTTTCATCGATTATATTCAGTTGATCAAGTCGGGTCTGGATCCAGTCCTCCTCGTTCAAACCCGCATCCTTCATGATCCTGAGAGAGGGTATATGGACTTCAATGGGTAGGACTGCCTCCATGCCATACACCAAAGAGTAGGGAGTTTCCCCTCTTGACGTCCGTGCTGAGGTACGGTACCCATGAAGAGCATATGGTAACATCTCATGCCAGTCTTTGTATGTCACCGTCATCTTCTGCACAATCTTCTTGATGTTCTTGTTAGCTGCTTCAATAGCCCCATTCATCTTCGGCCGGTAGGGAGAAGAGTTATGATGCTGAATCTTGAACTGTTTACAAAGCTCGGTGATCATCGTATTGTTGAGATTTGTACCATTGTCAGTAATAATCCTTTCTGGTACATCATATCTGCAGATCAGATTGTGTCGGATGAACCGCGCCACGAAGTTCTTGGTTACTGTAGCAAAGTAAGCTGCCTCAACCCACTTCATAAAGTAATCAATAGCCACCAGAATGAAACGATGTCCGTTAGACGCAGTAGGTCTGATCTCGCCAATCATGTCGATGCCCCCACATTGCAAAAGGCCAAGGATCTGTCAAAACATTCAGGGGAACCAGAGGTACATTCACCTTATCAGCATAGACTTGGCACTTATGACAGGTTCGAGAATGCTGATAACAATCAGCTTCCATAGTAGACCAGTAATATCTTGCCTGTAGGATTCTCTTCGCCATGGTATGTCCACTGGAATGAGTTCCGAAGGTATCTTCATGTAACTCTTCCATGATTATTTCCGCCTCGCTCTTGTCCATGCATCACAGTAAGGTCGAATCATGGTTGCGCTTATAAAGGATTCCATTACTGATGAAGAACTTCGCAGCGAACCTTCTCAGAAACTTCTTATCATTAAAAGATGCCCCCTCGGGGTATTCTTGAGCCTCAAGATACCTCTTTACCTTGTGAAACCAGTGTTTATCTGCTACCTCTTTAGTGTCAATGTCACAACAATGTGCGGGTTCGTTCTACCTCTCGATGGTAATATGGGGAGCTTCATTGTCCCACCTGACTTTGAACATAGAAGACATGGTAGCTAGCACGTCCGCTAACTGGCTCTCCTCTCTTGGGAAGTGTTCAAAGGTTATCTCCTCAAAGTGTGGGAGAAATGTCAGTACATATTCTTTGTAAGGAATAAGATTTGGGTGCTTCGTATCCCACTCGCCTTTGATCTGACTGATCACCAGAGCAGAATCTCCGAATACACTTAAGAACTTAATCCTCAGGTCAATAGAGGCTTGAAGACCCATGATACACGCTTCATACTCCGCCATATTGTTGGTGCAGTTAAAACATAATCGGGCGGTGAATGGAGTATGACAGCCCTCAAGAGATATAATTATAGTGCTGATGTCGTTACCCAATGCGTTCGAAGCTCCATCAAAATACATAGACCATCGGGATCCCTCCTCGGGTCCTTCATCCGGCCCAGGTTCTTCACAATCGGTTATCAACATGATATTCTCATCCGGGAACTCGAAATTCATGGACTGGTAGTCATCCACGACCTGATGTGCCAGATGATCCGCCAATACACTTCCCTTGATGGCTTTTTGGGCTGTATATTGGATGTCGTACTCGGTTAGGATCATCTGCCATCTCGCTATTCTTCCGGACAAGGCAGGCTTCTCGAAAATATACTTGATCGGATCCATCTTGATATCAATAAGGTGGTGTGAGTCAACATATACTGTCTCAGCCGGCGAGTAGCCCATGCCAAAGTGCAGCAAGTTTTCTCGAGCAATGAGTATCGGGTCTCGCAGTCGGTAAACTTTTTTCTAAGGTAGTAAATAGTGTGCTCTTTTTGGCCAGACTCGTCATCCTGCCCCAGCACGCACCCCATTGAATTGTCCAGCACTGTCAAGTATAATATCAAAGGTCTTCCTTCAACTGGAGGCATTAGAATTGGTGGTTCTTGAAGGTATTCCTTGATTCTTTCGAAAGCGGTCTGGAATTCATCATTCCACTTTACCACTTGATCTTTCTTCAGCAGCTTGAAGACTGGCTCAAAAATAGCAGTCAGATGTGAAATGAACCTGGCGATGTAATTCAGACATCCCAAGAAGCCTCTAACTTCTTTTTCCATGCGGGGAGCCGACATCTCTTGTATGGCTTTTACCTTTCCGGGGTCTACCTGAATACCTTTATCACTGACAACAAAACCCAGAAGCTTACCGAACCTTACCCCGAAGGTAAACTTATTCGAATTCAACCTCAACTTGTACGTCTTCAACCTGTCACATAGTTTCTGGAGATGGTCAAGGTGCTCTTCCTCAGTTTGAGACCTGTCTATCATGTCATCAAAATAAACCTCGATCTCGTGGTGAATCATATCGTGGAACAAAGTGATCATGGCGCACTGATAAGTTGCCCCATCATTTTTCAACCCAAAAGGCATCACCTTGTAGCAGAAGGTGCCCCACTGTGTGACGAAAGTTGTCTTCTCCATGTCTTCAGGAGCCATCTTGATCTGGTTGTAACCAGAAAAACCATCCATGAAGGAGAAGATTTTATGCTGTACGGTGTTGTCGACCAAAACATCAATGTGAGGAAGTGGGAAATCATCCTTGGGGCTTGCCCTATTCAAATCCCTATAGTCCACAGACATCCGTACCTTACCATCCTTCTTCGGTACTGGGACAACGTTGGCAACCCACTATGGATAAGAAGTGACAGCTAAGAACCCTGCATCAAACTGTTTCATGACCTTTGCTTTGATTTTCTCTGACATTTCGGGGCGCATACGGAGAACTTTCTGCTTTATCGGAGGACAGTCCTCTTTGGTCGGCAGGCGGTGTACCATAATATCAGTGTCTAAACCAGGCATGTCTTCATAGGACCAGGCAAAGATCTCAACATAGTCGTGTAACATCTGTATTAACCGTTGTTTGACACTAGGCTCTAGATTCGCATCTATCTTGACCTCTTTCATGTCTTCCTTTGTACCCAAACTCACTGACTCAGCTGGATCTTCATGTGGCTGTATGGCCCTCTCCTGCTGTAATAGTCTAGAAAGTTTTCCAGGCACCTCACAATCATCCTAACCTTCGTCCTCAACTTGGTTGATCTGATTTTTGAAGTCATAACTGGCAGTAGCAGAGTTGTTATCAATGGGATCCAGAATAGATATGGATCTGCATTATGATACGTGAGTGTGTGTAAGAGAATAGTTGTTTTGATAAAGTGAGAGACAAAAAATAAAAACAAGGAGCGCAAAATTTGTAATGCAAGAAACGTCCAATGTTTTATTAACGATATATGAAAATGACAAGTAATAAGCCCTCACAAGCAAAGCCGAGGTGCCTCGGGCAAGGCACCAGGCCACAAAGTTTCAAACTGTTTATTACAAATCTTAAAACAAAAAGTCAATTACTGTGGAATAAAAGAAACATGTATGAAGTCCTTCGTCGTCCAGTTGTTTAGTCCACCATTGGTTGTAGGGTAGATCCAGCTGTCGATGTCTGAATCCTTTTCACTATCTTCAATTGCGCAAACTCCACGATTGCTGATGTGTAGAGGAGGTCTTCTGATCCGTGCGCAGCCCAAACCAAATTTTTCAGTTTTGTCAGTGAAATCAGGGAGTTGACCCCAATTGGTACACCCACCTTCTTCAATTACAGCCCTGGCGTCTTTGAGAGAAGCCATCTTCAAGGGAGGTTTGTTAGTAGTAACTTCAGTTGATGCCGAGAACTGAGGGACCTCTTCGAAGTTCTGACAAGGCTTTTCTATGAATTCCCTGTACATCTCTACATAGCGGAAGGAATTGAGATGACTCACCATATACTCTTCTTCACCTCGCACCGTGACAATCTTCCCCTTCACCGGATATTTCAGCATTTGATGGAGGGTGGAAGTAACTGCCCCAACCCTATGAATCCAAGGATGACCCAGCAAACAAGAATACGATGGCCTGATATCCATCACGTAGAAGGTGGACCCAAAAGTCTGATAACCTACCTTGACAGGGATGTCCACCTCCCCGTGCACCATTCTCTTTGATCCTTCGAAAGCCCTTACCACAATGTTACTCAGCTTCAGAATCAAACCTTCACAATCCAGACGGTCTAACGCTTTCTTTGGCAGAACATTCAGTGAGGACCCGGTATCCACAATCACATGGGCCATAGTGGTGCCCCTGCACTTGATCAAAACATGCAGAGCATCATTATGATTTCTCCCCTTAGGGGTCAGGTCCGTATCTGAAAAACCTAGTCCATTGTCAGCAGTCAGGCTAGCCACACAATCTTTGAACTGATCTGCAGAAGTTTCCTGCGGCACATGCGCAGTCTTGAGGAACGCAATCAAAGCCTTCGCATGGGCTTCAGAACACAATAACAAGGACAACATGGAAATCTTTGACGGGGTCTGCCCCAGCTGCTCGACCACATTGTAGTCTCTCTTCTTGATAATCTTCAATATTTCCTCTATCTCTTGTTTAGATGTTTCTACAATGATCTTTTTAGGTGCCTCCATCCGGGAAGGCTCACCTATGATTTCTTTGCCCCGAGTCCCATATGGCTCGGCGACAGCGGGTGATGACTGGAGTGGGAACTGGGACAGTAGTTGATGTAATAGCAGGTGGAATGACAACAGGTTTGTGGACAGTCGGAGGGGCAATCTCAGGAGAAAAGAGTCTTCCACTTCTGGTGACCTTGCTTGTCCCAACAATATTACTGATATCTGTATCAGCTTCTTCAGCCCTCAGGTCTTGTTTAAAACCATGGTAATATACATCAGCACCGTAATGCCATGGGATAGCCTTATCTGAGATGTATGTGATGGGACCAGGAGCGGTGATTATTAATGGAGCAATTCTGGGAACGAGTGTAACCCTAACAGGTTTTCTCGAGGAAACCTTGGAAGGATTGGCAGAAATGGTGATAATGGCAACATCTTCAAACAGAATCATAATCTTTTCAAACAAAATCTCTTTACTATCCATCAGGCGCTGAACACCTGATTTCAACAAACAATAACCGGAAGGCAGGATCGCACACATGTGGCAACCTTCACCACATCCCGAAAATAAACCGGCCAACAAAAAATTCCTCTTAACCGTCATCAAAGGAGTAGAAATTTCTTCCACAGAAGTCACAAACGAATCGGTGTCCACAACATTGACTCCACGACCATGTTTGGGCATAGGAGCAGTTATAACGTTTGGCTTTTTCGGAGCATCAAACTCAATCTCTTTAGGTTCCAACAAATCTTGCACTTTATTCCTCAGAGCCCAGAAATCATTTGTGTCGTGGCCAGGACTCTCTGAATGGTAGGCGCACCGCGCGTTGGGATTGTATTTGGGAGAAGCAGTGTTCGGATTCTTGGGAGCCTCTTTCAAGGTTGCCAAGTTGGATTTTAACAGATGAGGCAGAACTTCAGCCAAAGTCATGTTGATACGGGTAAACTGCCGTTGTGGTCTTTCCACCCTTTGCTGATTGTTGCGTTATGGAGCAACCATGGGTCTTGGTATCACTACAGCATTTACTGCTTGACGGTGTTCAGGTCTGCTTTGGCCCCTCGGGCCGTAGACTGCGCTAGCTTCCTTCTTATCGGTGAAAGGATTCTTTTCTACACTTGACGAAACATCCTTCTGTATTTTATCGCTTCGAATGCCCGCTTCTACTCTCTCTCTAGTCAAAATCAACTCAGTAAACCCAGACGACGAACTGCCGATCAGATGATTAAAAAATGGACCAGATAGCGTCCCTAGAAACATGTCAACCAACTCCCTATCAGACAAAGGGGGTTGGACTCTTCCAAACAAGTCCCTCCACTTTTGAGCATAGTCCTTAAAACCTTCGCTTGCACCCATAGGCATACCCTGAATCTGAGTACGAGTGGGAGCAAGGTCGGTGTTATACTGATACTTCCTGTAAAAAGCAGCAGCAAGGTCTTCCCAGTTTCAGACACTGGCTCATTCCAACTGATAAAACCATTCAAGCTGAGTCCCTGACAGACTATCTTGAAAGAAGTGTACCCACAAATTTCTATCAGCAGTGTGGGGTTGGATTTTTCTTACGTAAGAGCAGAGATGGAGTTTTGGACAGGATACTTTATCGTATTTGGCAAAAACCAGGGCTTTGAACTTATGAGGGATCACCACTCCCGATACTAGTCCCAGTTCTCCGAAATCCAACCCATGGATCTTCTGAATCTCCATGGCACTCAGACGGTCTTCTAGCTGCTTGTACCTATCCTCGGCAGGAGGATATTACTCATCATCGTAATCCGTATCGTTATTAGAAACTGCTAGACTAGGGTCCTTTACCATCTCTTGGTTCTCCCCGTCCATGGATGAGGAGGTCAGATCAGCTGGTTGTCTCAACCTTTCTCCGAATCTTCTACCCATGTTCAGAATACCGACCTTCTTCTTCTTCTTCTTCTCTTTCAGAATCAGGGTCTTCATATCCTCTTGCCCTTTAGCCAGACTTAAGAACATCTGTTGGGTACCTATAATGGTGTACATGATAATGGGATGTGCATGTAATGATTTCAAAGACTTTGGGAGATTTAAATTTGCAAACCAAAAAATAAACCAAACTTTATTAGCTTTAAACTTTGAAAGGTTCAACAATTCCTTTAAGGCGTTACAAAAAAGTAAATAGAAAACAAATCTAAAACTAGAAAAGTAAAATCAAAAGTCCCATGGACGCTTCCTCTTTGTGCCGATGTAGTCATTGATCACTATTTCTTCCTCGAGATGCCTAGTGAGCTTCAAAATCTTCCTTTCTTGCTCATGGTACTTTTCCCGGTAAGTATCCCTCTCATTCTTCAGCTGAATCCAAGACCTCTGCAACTCCCCAGGATCAGTGGGCATGTAAGGATAGAGAACCGTGTAAGGAATGCCCTCTTCATTAGTGGGCTCCACAACCACTGGTAATATGGCTTCATAGGGCATCCCCAACTTCTGGGCACGAGCTCAGACCCATTAGAGGTAAGGCTGCATAGGAAGGGAAGTCTTTGGTCCCAACTCTTGGGGGTCAGATCTGTTCACCATGCCCCAAGCTTGTATAAACCTCCGGTGGTGCTCCTTAACGTCCTTCTTGTAGTCATATACAATGTCCTCAAGAAGTAGCTCATGGAGACCATCTCTTCGAGCACGACCAAATTGTCATAAAGCTATGCAAGGATTGTAAGTTATACCCCCTCTGATTCCAAGCAATGGGACATTAGGGTATCCCCCACAACAATCAATAACAGCAGTGTCTTCCATAACCCGGGAACTCCAAAGGATATATGTATGGGCAAGTGACATTATTCTGTAAGACCAACCCAAACCTTCTTCGTTCTTCAGCACAGACTTAGGGAGGTGCGAAATAAACCACCTCAACAGAAACGACATGCAACACATGAGAGTCTCTCTTCTTCGCACGGTACGAGTATAGAGGGCATGCAAGATATCACCCAGCAGGGTAGGCACAGGATTGCGAGAAAGAAAAATCTTGACAACATTCACATCTACGAAGGAATCCGGATTCGGGAAGAGAACCAACCCATAGATAAGGAGAGCCAAGATATCTTCAAAAGCCTGAAAATCCAAATCATCCCAGAATAGTTGAGCCTGGTCTATTAGAAATTTGGCTAGAAAACCTCCGACACCGCTTCGAGTTTCCCAATTGGATACTACATCAACCCGCTTCAAATGTAGAGCTGAGACAATGTCTTCTGGTCTAGGAACTTCTTCCATACCTGTGAAGGGTACCTGTTCAAGGATGGATATGCCCAATAGGTGAGAGAACTCTTCCAAGGTGGGAACCAGCTGGTAATTTGGAAAGGTGAAGCAATGATGCACAGGATCGAAGAACTGGAAAAGTAAACTCATCATCTGCTCATCAAGATTTGAAGTGACCAGGTTGAGAAGTTGACCGTGTCTCTTAATGAACATAGAAGTCTCAAAAACTCTTGAGGCTAGCTCTTTAAGTTGAGCAGGTATTTACACAAAGTTGACTCGGATGGTATTTCTACGCGCGGAAGCTATAATCTGCAAAACAAAACAAAGATAAATTCCCTTGGTCTTTGAAATGGTTAGTGTAATGAAACATGAATTCCATGTAATGATGCATGATGTCATGATAAACCATAGGTATAGCAAACACAGATATTGCAAACACAGTCAAATCACACAAAGACCTTAGGTTTAAGGCTTGCATGAGGCCAAAGATAATACCCTCTTGAAGTTAAGTTGGTTTCAACCTGTCCTAGAAAAAGTATCCGAGTTCTAGAGGATCTCAATATCACTGACCATCCTCCATCGGTCATGGTTTTAGCTCACGCAATCTTTTCTTGCAGCCGGAACTATCTCGAGAGTACGGTCTCAATGAGTGTAGCATCGAGTATCAACCAGTTCTCAGCTTTACACCGAGGCCGACTATCTCACTATTTTCTAATGGCCAAGTTGGTCGATTAAAGGTTCTAAGGTCAGTTGATGCTTAACGACACCGCGCAGCGGCCCTGTATTCTCCTCATTTCTCCACAAGGGATACCAGTACCAACCAATGTGCCACATCAACGTAGCTACTACTTCAACCGTATCGGTCTATGCCGTACAGTTCCCTCACATTCTATTTCTACTTACCTAAAAGGTGTCCCCAGATCCTGGTTAGAATCTATTATAATTCCCAAACAAAACCCTTAAAAGTAAAGCAATCAAAGCAATCAAGAGAAGTAATTATGATGACCTAGATCCTAAGGTATACCCCACTTATAAATCACCAGCAGAGTCGCCAGTTCTGTGATACGGTGGCAGAACCGACTGTTAATACTGGTTTGGGTTTTGCATTTTTGTGTTTGCAAAATGCCGCGGTAAGCAAGAGTCGCCACCGACTTTTATTTCATCCAACCGGAAAGGAAAAAAGTATAGAAAAATCCTTTTTCGAGATATTCTGAGTACGGGGGGTAGATTATAGAAAGGGAAGGCGTTAGCACCCTTTCTATCCATGGATTTCCATGGGCTCTTAGGTACTTGCTCGTTTTTAAATTGCTTGTGTTTGTGAGCTTGTTTTTGAAAACTGTTTTACTTCATGATAACCCTTGTATCAGTCCTCAAGTGTGTGATGAAGTTGTTTTAAACATTTGTTTGAAAAGTGTAAGTGTGAAAAGTTTTTTTTTTGAGCAAGTACCTACTAGCATCTACCTACTTGAAAAAAGATTGTTTCTATTCTTGTTTCCTTTAGACAGTGCTATCCTACTATTGAGAAATAGGTAGCACCGTCATTGGAGTTGTAAGGGTCAATTCGAAAGGGACGTATGATCTCTAAAGCAATATTAGGATACCTTAGTAATAACCCTAGAGTCTTAAGATCATGTTCGAGGCAACATTTTCGAGGCAACATTTCTGAGGCAATATTTATGAGGCAACATTCGAATGGGACATTTGATCTTTGTTAGACAGGAGGGAAACCACTAAGACACCCTATACTTAATGATCGTTTAACGAAGGCAACCGAAGTGTGAGTATACCCTAGGAGTGATATGTGCGAGTGATTTGTTTTGGTTATTTATCTTTGCACATTAGGGTTTTCTAACTGTACTAATTTGTCATGCATTCTTGTCATACAATTTTGTTAGCATACATCTAGACAGTTAAATATTTGCGAGAATTAAAATGTGAGAAAGTAAACCTATGCTATTACAAGGCTTCGGGGAGGGGATTAATTACATAGCCAAAAAAAACCCGCAAAAGACGATAAATAAAAGAAAGTCCTAGATTAAACTATTACAAACCGTGAACATTTACATCAATATTGTAAAAATAATAAACGCGCGCGATGAATTAAATGCGAGGCGATTAGGGTTTTGACCCTTGACTAAACCTAATTGTAATTTTAAAGAAAAACCAATTTTTTGTCGTTTTTGTTATTTGAGAAAATAAGGCTTAATTGAATTAGAAAAAGGAACCTAATTACTAATTAATTTTAATTAAGAAAAATAATTAAATTAACCTATTTTTTGTATTTTTATTTTATCTGCAAAAGGGAAACAATTAAATCAAAGAATTAAACCTAATTTTCTAGTTGATTTTAATTGTGAGAAACAAATTAAAGTTGCCCAAATTTATTTAATTATAATAAATTTGATTAAAAAAAACCTAATTCTAATTTTTTTGTTTATTCTTGATTTTATGATTTTATGAAAAATATTGATTTTAAAATAAATAAAATGATCAAACACATTAAAATATAAAATAAAAATAAGAAAAGAAAATGAAAATTGGGCCTGTGTAATTTGCTGGAGGAGGGGTGTAGATATGATTTTTGTAAGGCCCATTTACCATCAAGCCTGGTCAGCGCTGGATTTGATGTGGGCGTTGACTTGAGGAGCATCGTGAACCTTCATTATGGGCATATTGGATCTGACCAGGAGCATATCAGATGGCTGATGTTGAGGGTGTATGGAATGCACTTGAGAACGTGAAGCACTTGATTGGCCTGCAATTGTTTAGAAAATAACAAAATGCACACGCCTGGGATCGAACCCAGGGCGTGTGCATCAAAGGATAACCTCTTCACCATCTGCGCTAGCATGTTAATTATGATAATAATGAAATAAATGAAACATAATACAAACAGCGTGCCACGCCTCCAAAATGCACGAAAATTCAAACGGGCCATTCGCATGCTGCCACGCCATCGTCTCCTTCACTGATTCCGTCGTTTTAGATAGCAACACTTTTACCTACAGACATGGTGCTGTAGCTATAACCCTGTGCATTTCAAAAATTACATCCAAGCAATATAAATAACATTCAAGACCATGGATCAATTGGTTTTGACCCTTTGATCACAATGGTACCCTTCATTAGGGCCAATTGTTCCTGCATTTGAAAACCCCAAAACAACAAGGCAAACCCTAGTTATGGCAGATGTTTATACAAGTGTTAAAACTTCAATTAAATGGTCCAGACATGATGCAAACATGACAATAAACACAAATATACCCTTGAAACACGTTCATGATGCAACAATCATAGCAACGAAATCTGGAAAAAAATGCAAACCGTGCAACGTCTAGAGGGCGATATTGGGCGTGTAGAGGCGTGCAACCGGTCGTGCTAGCTTCAGAGAGATTCCAGGAAACGATTGGTGGATTTGAAAGTATGTGAATTGGCCTCTAAACCGGAAATCAGTCTATCACTTTTTTGACAATTTTCAATTCTTACTTGTAGCTTTTTCGACCTCCAAAAAATCTCTCTTGTGCATTGGATCTCTTCTCTATATGTAGTGGAACACATTAGGTCAATAAAAAAGCATTGTATCTTTATCAATTATGGAGATTTGATTTTCTCTTTCAATGCATATGATTCCCTTCCAATTTTTCTCAAATCCAATCTTTTCCAACCACATTGGCCTTGCACGATTTTATTTTCATTTGACAGCATATAATATCTTCTTTCAATGCAAAAGATCATCCCTAAAATGCAATATATGATTTATTAGGATTTATTTGATTTTATTTAAATTTTAAATGAACAAAAATCAAAATAAAATAAATGAGTAAATAAAGCATGGAGGGTCCCATAGGTCTTGGACTATGTTAGGAATGAGATGCAAGCATAAAAAGTTGGGCCCATTTAGCAAAAGATGCAAAATTGAGCACATTTGACTTTTGGCAATTTTGCAAAAAATGTAAACTTTGACAATGCATATCTCTCTCAATTTTGACCCTAGAGATGTGTTCTTGGACTTTTTAGAAACTTAGGATGTCCTCTAAGAAACCCTTTTGGTCTCATCTCAATTGAATCTTCCATGTTCATGTATGAAGCCTTGACCCAAAAGGTTCTTTTGTTGACTTTTCAAAATGACCTATAATGTCAAAATTCATATCTTTTTTGTGAGTGCATATTTTGAACTTGGGAGATGAAGATAAATTGTAGGGAATTGCATCCTGTTCAAAATGAGCTTTGGATGAGTCATTTTTGATAAAGTATGAGAAAGTTATGCTTGGTCAAAGTTTAGTTGACTTTTCCTACAAAACCCTAATTTAGCAACATTTGGGCTTTGATGAATTGTGAGCAATCCTTGAGGAATCATGATCAACCCTTGATCAAATGATGAATGATACTTAAAAATAAGGATGTTGACCAAAAATATTGAAGTATAACTGTATGTGGGCCATAGTTGACTTTTGACCTAGCACAGTCGATTTCTAGGTATTTGAGCAATTGACTGAGCAAACTTCCTCTACAAGGCTTGAAACTTGACATGGATGATCTTGAGAACATATTAGGACAGTGGTGAGAATTTGGTATCCTTTGGACTCAAGCCTCTTGATGAAAAATGAAACCCTAATTTGAGGTAGACTGCCTTAGGAAAGAGTTTGTCTAGTCAACTCTTGAACTTCTTTGAGCAATTTGGGGACCTCACTTGCCATGTGTTGAGAAATATGGGAGGGAAAATTTTGGGGTACAACAAAGGGTCTTCCCTCGACTGGTGGCATCAAAACCGGATGCTCTTGCAGATACTCCTTGATCTTGTCGAAGGCAGTTTGGCATTCATCATTCCATTTGACTACTTGATCTTTCTTCAACAATTTGAAGATTGGTTCACAAGTAGCTGTTAGGTGAGAAATGAATTTGGCAATATAGTTTAACCGTCCCAAGAATCCTCTGACATCCTTCTCGGTACGAGGAGCAAACATTTCTTGTATTTCTATCACCTTGGCAGGATCTACTTCAATACCCTTACCATTGACGACAAAGCCTAGGAGTTTACCAGACCTCACCCCAAATGTGCATTTATTTGGGTTCAACCTCAGCTTATATTTCTTTAACCTCTCAAACAGTTTCTATAAATGATCAAGATGCTCTTCTTCTGTTTGAGATCTAGCTATCATGTCGTCCATATAGACCTCTATTTCTTGATGTATCATGTCGTGAAATAGGGCTATCATGGCACGCTGATAGGTTGCCCCAGCATTCTTCAGCCCAAATGGCATAACCTTGTAACAGAATGTGCCCCACTGTGTGACAAAGGTTGTTTATTCCATGTCCTTGGGCGCCATTTTGATTTGGTTGTATCCTGAGAAACTGTCCATGAAGGAAAACACTTTATGTTGTACCGTATTGTCAACTAGAATATCAATGTGGGGAAGTGGGAAATCATCCTTAGGGCTTTCCTTATTCAAATCTCTGTAGTCCACGCACATTCGTACCTTGCCATCCTTTTTGGGCACGGGAACAACATTGGCAACCCATTGTGGATAGGAAGTGACGGCCAAGAATCTGGCGTTGAATTGTTTCATGACTTCAGCTTTAATCTTCTCTGACATATCTGGTTGCATACGACGAACCTTTTGTTTTACCGGTGGGATGTCTTCTTTTATTGATAGACGATGTACCACGATATTTGCATCAAGTCTTGGCATGTCTTCATACGACCAGGAAAAGACTTCAACATAATCCTGTAACAACTGAATCAGACGCTCTTTGACACTAGGTTCCAGATTGGCACCCACCTTGACTTCTCTTTTGTCTTCTTCGGTACCTAAGTTAATTGTGTCCACTGGTTCTTCGTGGGGCTGAATGGTCCTCTCTTCTTGTTCTAGTAACCTGGCGAGTTCCTCTGGTACTTCACAATCTTCCTCACCTTCGTCTTCGGCTTGGTAGATTAGATTTTCAGAATCACAGAAGGCCATAGCAGAACCGTTACCCATGGGATCCCGAATGGATGTAGATCTGCATATTGAATGTGAGTGTGTGTAAGAGTATAACTATCTTTGAAAGAAATGAAAATGTAAAAAAGAAAAACAATGAGCGCAAAGTTTGTATGCAAAAAAGTCCATGATTCATTGATGTCATATGAAAATGAGATAATAACCCTTACAAATGGACCATTGTGCCTCGGGTAAGACACAAGGTTTTAAGAGTTTGAATTGTTTTAATTTTACATATCCGACAAAATTTAAAGAAAAATTACTGTGGGATAAAAGTGATCGGGACAAAATCTCTAGCTTCCCAGTTGCCGAGCCCTCCACTAATAGTTGGGAAAATCCAATCCTCTAGGTTGTAGCTGTCTTCATCACCCTCCACGGTGCTGACTTGGTGGTTGCTGATATTCAAGGGTGGTCCTCCGGCACGAGCGCAGCGTACAGCTTTCTGGGCCCCTGGAGCTAAACCCAGACCAAATTTGTCAGATTTGTATGGGATATCTGGGAGTTGGACCCAAATAGTGCACCCACCTTCTTCTATCACTGCCTTGGCATCCTTTAAATATGACATCTTGAGCGGAGGCCTTGTAATCTTGGGGACTTGAGACACAACCTTGGTTACTGCCACAGTTTGCGGGAATTCTTCAAAGTTCTGGAATGGAGTTTCAATAAATTCACCATCTAATTCCATATATCTGAAGGAATTTAGATGATTGACCATATACTCTTCTTCTCCATGAACGGTGATGATTTTCCCCTGAGTCAGATATTTCAGCATTTGATGCAACGTAGAGGTAACGACACCAGCATTGTGAGTCCACGGTAGGCCTAGTAAGCAGGAATATGAAGGGCGAATATCCATTACATAAAAAGTTGAATCAAATGTTAGGGTTCCAACTTTTATGGGGATGTCCACTTCCCCATGCACCATCCTTTTTGAGCCGTCAAAGGCCCTCACTACTATGTTGCTCGGTTTCAATATCAATCCTTCATAGTCAATCCTATCAAGAGCATTTTTAGGAAACACATTCAAAGACGAACCGGTATCCACCAAGACATGAGCTAAGGTCATGCCCCTGCATTCGACCGAGACATGCAATGCCTCGTTATGCTTCCTCCCCCTTGGCGTTAAATCAGCATCCGAAAAACCTAAACCATTATCTGCAGTCAAGATGGCTACGTGGTCTTGGAACTGATCGGTAGATGTTTCTTGGGGTACATGGGCAGTTTTAAGGAACTTTACCAAAGCCTTTGCATGAGCCTCGGAACATAACAATAAAGCCAACATGGAAATTTTTGATGGAGTTTTCCCCAGTTTCTCGACTATGTTGTAGTCGCTTCTTTTTATGATCTTTAGAATTTCCTCCATCTCTTTTCGGGAGGTCTCAGGGATAGTTACTGATTGTGCCTTCGTCCGGACAGGCTCAACCAGAATACCTTTTCCTCGAGTCTCGGTTGACTCAGCAGTAGGAATGTAAGTAGGGTTGATAACAGGGACTGCAACAGTTTTGTCAACATGAGTATTAGCAGAGATGATTGCAGGACTGGGAATAGCCTTTGGAGGAGAAACAACGACATGAATGATTACGGGTCCAGAAATAGCTTTTGGAGGAGCAATTTCTGGAGAGAATACCCTTCCACTTTGGGTTATCTTACTAGTCCCTGCGATATTATTGATATCAGAGTCAACTTTCTCAGAGCTTTAATCTTCATCAGCTGGCCAATCTTGCTTGATACCGTGGTAGTAGATATCACCTCCATAATTCCATGGGACGGTTTTGTCTGACGAATACGGGATTGGTCCAGGCATTGTAATTATCAACGGAGCTACTTTAGGAACTGATGTAATTCTAACGGGTCTTTTGGTGGAGACCCTAGAAGAATTGGCGGAAATGGTCACGATGGAAACATCATTATAAGAAATAGTTGGAATAGAAGTCTTCTCGAACAAAATCTCCTTGTTATCTATTAGGAATTGAACGTCTGCTTTTAACAAAGGACAGCTGGTTGGTGAGGATAAACAGAAATGACAGCTTTCATCATAGCCTGGGAATACACTGGCATTCAACAAGTTCTTTTTGATAGTCGGGAGTGGGGTCACAAGTTCATCAACCAAAGTAACAAACATATCTTCCTCAACGGCGTTAACATTGTTAGAACATAGTTTGAATCTACTACCCTAAGTTTAAGTTTTGATGATAACAAAATGAAAAGATATATTAATTATGCGATTCATGTAAGAACTATTTGCTACCTAAAAATTACTTTCTGTTTCACAGAAACTCTGATGGGTATCAGCAAGAGTACATCATAATCAGCATCAGAATATTGGATATCAACATCAGCATCAGAAGATGCTAATCAGATACCAGAATCAAAAGAACAACTCACGCTTATGCTGAAGCTTGATGAACAGATCTGCGCTCAACACTCTAAACTCTGATAAAGACAACAACAGTTCATCAGCACTTAAGCAGCGTCAGAATGAGCCAAAGCCAGAACACGCTTAAGTGACAACGGTACTGTGCATTCAAGATGAGTTATTACCAACGGCATCATTCCAGACAAGATCTGCTTAATAAGGAAAGATTATTATTGGCATTGAATCAGAATTATTGCTCCAACGTTCACAAATTCCAATGCTATATAAACAAGTCAATGAAGATTGAATTGGAAAATGCTCTACATCAATCTACACGCCTAAAAGCTATTCATCATCTTTCTCACTCTCAGTTTGCTAAAAGCTCCAAAATTCCTTACTCAATTATTTTAGCAATCTAGTTTCAATAAGCTTAAGTTGTGTAGTATCACAGTTGTGATAAACAGTTTTGTAGAAAACATTCACACACCTAGATTTCAATTCTTTGTAAGAAAGTGATTACTTGAGAAATCGGTTTGTGGTTTGCTTCAAGAAGGCTTTAGCAGTTGTTAAAGCAGATTGTAATATTCAGTTGAATATAGTAGATTAAGACCTCGTTGGAGAAAGGCGAAATCACCTTGACGGGTGGACTGGAGTAGTTTGAGATCAAACGAACCAGGATAAAAATATCGTGTTCATTGCATTGATTTTCAGTTTTACAATTCAACCCCCCTTCTTGTGTTTTTCACTTCTTCAATTGGCATTAGAGCGCCTGGTTCTGAGCTAAAACACTTAACCGTGTCAGTACAAGATCCAGCGTCAGAAAAACACAATGGCAGGAATTTATCAACACACCAGCAATGACAACCATGAGGACATAGACAGATTCAGCAGCAAACCTCCAGTCTTTGATGGAGAAAATTTTGATTACTGGAAAGACAGAATTGAAAGCTTCTTTCTGGAACATGATGCTGATCTGTGGGACATGGTGACAGATGGATACACGCACCCTGTGAATGCAAGCAGTCAGAAGATTGATAGGAAAGCAATGTCTGACCAACAAAAGCGTGACTTCAAAAATCACCACAAGGCCAGAACCATCCTTCTCAGCGCCATCTCTTACGCTGAATATGAAAAGATCTCTAACAGAGACACAGCAAAGAACATGTTTGACTCACTCAGAATGACGCATGAGGGCAACGTCCAGGTCAAAGAAACTAAAGCTCTTGCGCTCATTCAGAAGTATGAGGCATTCAAAATGGAAGAAAGTGAATCCATTGAAACAATGTTCTCAAGATTCCAAATTCTGGTAGCTGGTCTCAAGGTTCTGGACAAAGGATACTCTACTGCTGATCACGTCAAGAAAATCATCAGAAGCTTACCAAAGCAGTGGAGGCCAATGGTTACAGCTCTGAAGCTAGCAAAAGATCTCAACAAAATTTCTCTGGAGGAACTTATCAGCTCCCTCAGAAGTTATGAGATAGAGCTAGAAGCTGATGAACCTCAGAAGCAAGGTAAGCCTTTAGCATTAAAATCTAACAAAAAATCTGAGTCTAAAGTTTTGCAGGAAGTTGAAGAAACATCTGATGGATCCTCATCAGAAGAAGACGAACTTTCTCTCCTCTCCAGAAGAGTGAATCAACTGTGGAAGCAGAGGCAAAGGAAGTTCAGGAATCCTAGAAGATCTGATCAGAACGAGTCTTCTTCCAGATACAGAAGGACAGATTCTTCCTCTGGATACAAAAGATCTGAAGGCTCCTCAGGAAGCAGAAAGCCAAACACCAAGGACATCATCTGCTATGAGTGCAATGAGCAAGGACACTACAAGAGTGACTGCCCAAAGCTTCAGAGGGAAAATCCCAAAAAGAAGTTTGGAAGAGAAAAGAAGAAAAGTCTCATGGCTACATGGGATGACTCTGACTCGTCTGAAGTTGACTCAGAATCAGATGATGAGAGAGCAAACATAGCTCTCATGGCCAACATTTCAGAAGATAGTGAAGCTTCTGAACCAGACTCAGAATCAGATACTGAAGAGGTATTTCCTGACTTTGTAGTTAATTTTACCAAGGCTGAACTTGCTGAAAGCCTTAACGAAATTCTGGAAAGGTACCAACAGATTAGAGTTAAATTCAGAAACCTGAAAAGGAATCTTGAATCTGACTCTGATAAAACTGAGAGTCTGAAATTGGAAAATTCTGAGCTAAGAAATAAAATTTCAAAATTAGAAAATACTTTACAAAACTCTCAGAAGGAACCAATTTCTGAAACTCCCAGCAGTGCTGATGAGATCATCAAGGAGTATGATCACAGTTTCCAGAAGTTCCTTGCTAAAAGCATAGATAGAAGCAAAATGGCTTCAATGATCTATGGAGTTAGGCAAAACGGCAGGAAGGGAATAGGATACCAAGGTAAGGTTCCTACACCAAAGAATGTCATGGATTTAACCATTAAACACACTCCTCTTAACTCACATTTTGTGTATGGTCACACACATGATATTAAATACACTAGCAGTAAGTATTCTGTGAAACCAAAATTCAACCAGAGTTTTGGTAAATCTAACAAATAAGGACCCAAGAAAATCTGGGTACCTAAGGATAAAATAATACATGTTGCAGATATCTTTAGCAGCGAATCAGAAACACCAGTCATGGTACTTGGACTCTGGCTGCTCGCGACACATGACGGGAAGAAGGCATATGTTCCAAAGCCTGGAACTTAAGCCTGGAGGCCACGTTGGCTTTGGAGGCAATCAGAGGGGAAAGATAATTGGCTCTGGAACTGTAGGTAATGAAAATCTTCCCTCTATAAATAATGTTCTGCTTGTAGATAGATTAATGCATAATCTGTTATCCATAAGTCAATTAAGTGATAACGGTTATGATATAATCTTTAATCAAAAATCATGTAAAGCTGTTATTCAGAAAGATGGGACTATCCTGTTTAATGGAAAGAGGAAAAACAACATCTATAAAATCAAACTTTCTGAACTGAAAAGTCAGAATGTAAAGTGTCTTCTGTATGTTAACAACGAGCAGTGGATCTGGCACAGAAGATTGGGGCATGTTAGTATGAGAAGAATATCTCAGATTAACAAACTCAATCTGGTCAGAGGACTTCCTAATTTGAAGTTCAATTCAGATGCTCTGTGTGAAGCATGTCAGAAAGGCAAGTTTGCAAAACCTTCTTTCAAATCTAAAAATGTTGTTTCTACCTCTAAGCCATTAGAACTTCTGCACACTGACTTATTTGGACCAGTTAAAACTGCTTCAGTTAGTGGCAAGAAGTATGGGTTAGTAATCGTAGATGACTATAGCAGATGGACATGGGTAAAGTTCTTAAGACACAAGGACGAGTCACACTCTGTGTTTGTTACCTTCTGTAACCAAGTTCAGAATGAAAAGGATCTTAGAATCGTTAAAGTCAGAAGTGATCATGGTGGAGAGTTTGAAAACAAAGATTTTGAATCATTCTTTAATGACAGAGGCATTCTGCATGATTTCTCTTGTCCTAGAACTCCCCAACAAAATGGAGTTGTAGAACGAAAGAACAGAACATTGCAAGAAATGGCCAGAACCATGATCAATGAGACAAACGTTGCTAAGATCTTCTGGGCAGAGGCAATAAACACAACGTGCTACATTCAGAATAGAATCTCAATAAGACCTATTCTGGAAAAGACTCCATATGAATTGTGGAAGAACATAAAGCCCAACATTTCATATTTTCATCCATTTGGATGTACTTGCTTTATGTTAAATACAAAGAATTATTTGAACAAGTTTGACTCTAAAGCACAGAAGTGTATCATGTTAGGATACTCTGAACGCTCAAGAGGGTACAGAGTATACAATACAGAAACACAGATTGTGGAAGAATCAATCAGTGTTCGTTTTGATGATAAGCCTGACTCTGAAAAGTCAAAGCAGAATGAAGTTTTTGCAGGTATGGAAATTGAATTTACATGTTCTGAAGACAAGTCATCAGAAGCTCTCAACACAGACACTCCTTCAACATCTGAAAGGAGCACTGCTAGCAATCCTACAACAGCTGCTGATCAACCTCAGAAGAGACCACCCAGAAGCAGCTTGGATCACCCAGAAGAAACTATCTTAGGAAGAAAGGAAGATCCAATCAGAACCAGAGCAAGCTTCAGAAACTCTGAAGAAACCCTCGTGGGACTTGTGTCTCTGATTGAACCTTCTTCTATTGATGAAGCACTTCTGGACAACGACTAGATTCTAGCAATGCAAGAAAAGCTGAATCAATTCACCAGAAATGACGTATGGGATGTGGTTCCCAGACCAAAAGGATTCAACGTCATTGGAACAAGATGGGTGTTCAGAAACAAGCTAAATGAACAAGGTGAAGTCATCAGAAACAAGGCACGACTGGTAGCACAAGGTTATAGTCAGCAAGAGGGGATAGACTATACAGAAACCTTTGCTCCAGTCGCCAGGTTAGAATCTATCAGACTTTTAATCCCATTTGCTGTTAATAGAGGCATCACTCTGTATCAGATGGATGTCAAGAGTGCATTCTTAAATGGGTATATAGAAGAATAGGTTTATGTGCACCAACCCCCTGGTTTTGAAAATACAAAACATCCAGAACAGGTTTTCAAACTAAAGAAGTCACTATATGGTCTGAAACAAGCTCTTAGAGCTTGGTATGAAAGACTAAGTAACTTTCTGTTAGAAAATGAATTCACCAGAGGGAAGGTGGACACTACCTTATTCTGTAAGTCAGTTAAGAATGACATCTTAGTCTGTCAAATTTATGTTGATGATATTATTTTTGGATCTACTAATCCTTCTCTTGGAAGAAAATTTTCTAAGTGTATGCAGGCAGAATTTGAGATGAGCCTCATGGGGGAACTGGAATTCTTTCTAGGAATTCAGATCAATCAAACTCCAGAGGGAACTTACATTCATCAGAGCAAATACGTCAGAGATCTTCTGAAGAAATTTGACCTCTCAGAATGTAAGCCATCAAAGATTCCAATGCATCCCACGTGCATTCTGGAAAGAGAAGAGGTAAGCAAAAAGGTAGAACAGAAGGTCTACAGAGGTATGATTGGCTCTCTCCTTTATCTGACTGCTTCAAGGCCTGATATCTTATTCAGCGTATGTATTTGTGCTAGATTCCAATCAGATCCTAGAGAATCTCACTTAACAGCTGTTAAGCGAATTTTCAAGTATCTGAAAGGTACTACTAATCTGGGTTTATTTTATAGAAAATCTAGTGATTACAGCTTAATAGGCTACTGCGATGCTGACTTTGCTGGAGACAGAGTAGGACGTAAAAGTACTTCTGAAAGCTGCCAGTTTCTGGGAGAAAATCTGATCTCTTGGTCCAGTAAAAGGCAATCCACAATTACACTATCAACAGCAGAAGCTGAGTACATAGCAGCAGCAGGATGTAGCACACAAATGCTCTGGATGAAAAGTCAGCTTGAAGACTTCCAGATTTTTGAGAGTAACATCCCTATACTCTGTGACAATACTTCTGCTATTTGCTTAAGAAAGAATCCCATTTTACATTCTAGAGCTAAGCATATAGAAATAAAACATCACTTCATTAGGGACTACATTCAGAAAGGAATTTTGAACTTAAAATTTATAGATACAGACCATCAATGGGATGATATCTTCACTAAACCCATTTCTGAAGATAGGTTCAATTTCATTCTGAAACATCTCAGCATGAAAATCTGCCCAAAGTGAAAATGCTTTAATTCTATATATTTATCATCAGAATGTATTTGTTTTACTGTGAACTTCTGATCAATCTCTTTTCAGAAAGATAGAACATGCAGATTGTATCAGATTCTATTCTGAAAGATCTGAGCGTTTCAGCTTAAGGATAGACGTGCTGCTCACTAAATCAAACAAGTGTCATCCAATCATCAGCAAATCTCTGAAGCAGAACGCGTGCACGCTTCTGAGAAGGCAAAACGCTGATTGGGTGCATTGAGACACATGTCTGGTAACCGTTTCAAGTATCTTTCTAAAATCCCCCAAAATCAGCAAGCATTAAATGAAAGTAATCATGTTTTTAAAACGTAATCATGAATAATTTCTCTTTCTTGAAACCGTTTACACTTTAAAAATTATTTTTGAAATCTATTTAAACTCATTAACATCTCACATTAATCTTTTACCGTTTCTTTCAATCTAACAAGTTTTTCTGCTCTGATCGTTTTAGCACATCACTTACACTTTTTGATTGCTGACAAAAAGGGGGAGAACAAGAATGATATTTTTTCAATAACGGATTACTGAGACAAAAAATCTCAAACATTCTAACTCTGATATACTTGAATGTTTTCTGTTTTTGCATAAGTCTACAGGTACAAGAAGTTAATCACCTCTGATACACTGAAGCCCAAAGCTCTGATACTCTGATCCAAAGCAAAGCTCTGATATTCTGATGCTCAAAGAGAGTCAATAAAGATCTGCGCCTGAAGAACTCTTGGAATTAAAAAGGGAAGTAATAAATTCAGGGGGAGTATCTCCGATCTAAACTCTGATATCTCTTTATCCCTTATCTTTGATAACTTCTTATTTAATTCTGATACAACTTATCATTTAGTTATCTCTGATACTTTTCACGCTAATTTTTAATTAAAAATATCTAGTTTTTGTCATCATCAAAAAGGGGGAGATTGTTAGAACATAGTTTGAATCTACTACCCTAAGTTTAAGTTTTGATGATAACAAAATGAAAAGATATATTAATTATGTGATTCATGTAAGAACTATTTGCTACCTAAAAATTACTTTCTGTTTCACAGAAACTCTGATGGGTATCAGCAAGAGTACATCATAATCAGCATCAGAATATTGGATATCAACATAAGCATCAGAAGATGCTAATCAGATACCAGAATCAGAAGAACAACTCACGCTTATGCTGAAGCTTGATGAACAGATCTGCGCTCAACACTCTGAACTCTGATAAAGACAACAACAGTTCATCAGCACTTAAGCAGCATCAGAATGAGCCAAAGCCAGAACACGCTTAAGTGACAACGGTACTGTGCATTCAAGATGAGTTATTACCAACGGCATCATTCCAGACAAGATCTGCTTAATAAGGAAAGATTGTTATTGGCATTGAATCAGAATTATTGCTCCAACGTTCACAAATTCCAATGCTATATAAACAAGTCAATGAAGATTGAATTGGAAAATGCTCTACATCAATCTACACGCCTAAAAGCTATTCATCATCTTCCTCACTCTTAGTTTGCTAAAATCTCCAAAATTCCTTACTCAATTATTTTAGCAATCTAGTTTCAATAAGCTTAAGTTGTGTAGTATCACAGTTGTGATAAACAGTTTTGTAGAAAACATTCACACACCTAGATTTCAATTCTTTGTAAGAAAGTGATTCCTTGAGAAACCGGTTTGTGGTTTGCTTCAAGAAGGCTTTAGCAGTTGTTAAAGCAGATTGTAATATTCAGTTGAATATAGTGGATTAAGACCTCGTTGGAGAGAGGCGAAATCACCTTGACGGGTGGACTGGAGTAGTTTGAGATCAAACGAACCAGGATAAAAATATCGTGTTCATTGCATTGATTTTCAGTTTTACAATTCAACCCCCCTTATTGTGTTTTTCACTTCTTCAGACATTACGGTCGTGCTTGGGCATAGGGGCAGTAATGACATTTGGAATTTCCAGCGCATCGAATTCAATCTCTTTGGCTTCAAGAAGGTCTTGTACCTTGTTTTTCAGAGCCCAACAATTGTTAGTGTCATGGCCGGGACTCTCATAATGGTATGCACAACGGGCATTAGGATGATAATGAGGAGAGGTTGTGTTAGGATTCTTTGGAGTTTTTTCAAAGTCACTAGATCGGATCTTAACAAATGTGGAAATACTTTAGATAGTGTCATATTAATTCGAGTGAACTGTCTGACTGATCTTTCAATTCTTGGCTAGTTGTTTCTTTGCTGAGCAGGTGCGAGTTTAGGAATCATGACAGCCCCCACCATTGGACGACGTTCAGACCTAACTTGATTTCTCTGAGGATATACAGCAACAACTTCTTTCTTTCCAATGAATGGTTTTCTTACAGCAGTAGAGGATGCATCTTTTTGAATCTTCCCATTCTTTATCCTAGCTTCCACCCTTTCTTCGGTCAATATCAATTTGGTAAAACCTGCCGATGAATTCCCAATTAAGTGATTGAAGAAAGGACCGGACAAGGTGCCCAAAAACATGTCTACTAATTCTCTTTCAGATAGGGGAGGCTGTACTTTTCCTGCTAAGTCCCTCCATTTTTGCGCGTAGTCTTTGAAGCCTTCACTTGAAACCATGGCCATAATCTGGAGATGAGTACGGGTAGGATCAAGACCAGTGTTGTATTGGAATTATTTGTAAAAGACGGCGGCCAGATCTTCCTAATTATGAACATTGGCTCTTTCTAGCTGGTAAAACCAATCAAGTTGAGTTCCGGGCAGGCTATCTTAAAAGAAGTGTACCCATAAATTCTTGTCAGCAGTATGAGGTTGTATTTTCCTCACATAGGAACAGAGATGCATTTTGGGACATGAAACTCCATCATATTTGGCGAACACCGGTGCTTTGAATTTTGGAGGAATGACAATCCCAGATACCAACCCCAATTCCTCAAAGTCCAATCCGGGCACTTTTTGAATTTCCATTGCACTTAACCGTTCTTCTAAATGATTATACTTGTCATCGATTGGCGGATATTATTCTTCGGGATAATCTTCTTCTTCCTCTTCCTCTTCTGAATCTCGTTGGACAACTGCTTCCTTGCCTTTCCCATCTTGATTGTCTTTCTCACCAAATGACGTTGCAAAGTCTAGGGTCTTTCTTGCTTGCCCTTGGAACCTTCTTCCCATATTTAGAACTCTGGTGACCTTCTTTGTCTTCTTCTTTTTCTCTTCAACCAGCAAGGTATTCAACTTTTCTTGTCCTTTGGCTAGAGTTAAGAACATCTGTTGAAATTGAGCATTTTGTGCTTGGAGGTCCTTCATCGTTTGCTAGAGATCCATCTTACTGAAATAAACAGTAGAAAGATGAGGAGACTTGTTGCAATAAACCTGCTTATGTTATGATGAATGGTAAATGCATATGCAATGATTTCAAGGATTTTTAGAGATTCAAATTTGTTTTTAGACAAAACGGAAACACACGTTATATTAATAAATTAAAGCTTGAGTACATCAATGCCTCTTTGGGAAAAAATAACAAAAAACTCTAAGATAAAAAGGTAGTACGCATCCTCTTTGGTGCGATGTAGGCATTCAGAGTCCGCTCCTCATGAAGTTGCTTGGTGAGTTCCAAAACCTTCTTCTCGCTAGCGTAGAATTGGGCTTCGAAAGTATCTCGCTCTCACTTGAGCTGTATCCAATCTCTTTGTAAGTCTTCAAGAGAGGTGGGAATGTCTGGATGCAGGATAGTGTATGGAACATCTCCTTCCATAACAGGCTCCATGATTACCGGGAGAATGGAGGGATAAGGCATCATAAGACTTTGAGCACGACTTCATACCCATTATAGGTAAGGCTCAAAAGGGATGGAATTCTTGTGCCCTGATGTCTTGCTATCTACCTTGTTCAACATCCTCCAAGCTCGGATAAACCTCTGGCGATGACCTTGATCGTCGTTCTCGTAGTCAAATACCAAACCTTGGATGAGCATCTCATGAGGGCCATCCCTTCAGGCGTAACCAAACTATCTTAAGGCTAAGCAGGGGTTGTAGGTGATACCTCCCCTAATGCCAAGTAAAGGGACATTAAGGAATTCTCCACAACGGTCGACAATAGTAACATTCTCTATAGATCGGGAACACTAATGAATGTTTGAATGTTTGAGTGTCATCAACCTTTGTGACCACCTTGAACCATGCTCGTTCTTCAATACATATAGGTGAAGATGCGAAATAAACCATCTTGCCAAGAGAGGAGTGCAACACATAAGGATACCTTTTTTCCTCATAGTGCGAGTGTGAAAAGAATGTAGGATGTCCCCTAGCAAAGTAGGCACCGGGTTGCGGGATATGAATATTTTGACGGTGTTCACGTCTATGAGTTGGTCAGGATTTGGAAACAAAACCATCCCATAGATGAGGATATCCACAATTTCCTCAAAGGCTTGCAAGTCCAAGGAATTCCAACAGTTTTGGGATTTCTCAAACAAGAACTTTGCTAGGAAACCTTTGACACCACTCCTTATTTCCCAATTAGTTGTGATATCAAATGGTTGCAAGTGTAGAGCTTGAGCAATATCTTCTGGATTTGGATCTCTTTTTGTACCGTTGAAAGGTAGTTGATTTAGAATGGTAATCCTCAAGAGTTGGGAGAATTCTTCCAAAGTTGGCACAAGTTGATAATCGGGAAATGTGAAGCAATGGTGTAAAGGATCAAAGAACTGAAAGAGCACCTTCATCATGTCCTCATCAGTGTTGGAGGTGACCAAGTTTAGTAGGCGACCATGTCTCTCGGTGAATGGAGAATTTTCAGGAATCCTTGAAGCTAGCTCTTAAAGTTGTGGAGGGATCCTTACAAGATTGACTTGAATAGTTTTCCTGCGAATAGAATCCATGTCCTACAAAACAGAACAAAGATAAATCCCAAGATTCTTGAAATGGTTAGTGAATGAGTATGATGTTATGATGTTTATGATTTTATGTAAAAGTAAATATACACAAACAAAGCAAACAAGTCCTTAGGTTTAGGCTTGCATGGAGTCTCATAGGTAAGTACCCTATTGAAATTTAGTTGGCTCAAACCTGTCCTAGCAATAGTAATCGGGTTCTAAGGAGCTCAATATCACTGGTTTGTTTCCTTGGTCATTGTTTCAGCGCAAGCCTCTTTAATGGCAACCAAAATAACCCAAGAAACCAAACCTCAATGAGTGTAGTATCGAGTATCTACCAACTTCGGACTGCACCAAAGCCGGTCATCTCAATACGTCCTAAAGGCCAAGTTGGTCAAGTAAATGTTCTAAAAGTTCATTAGTTCTTCATGACATCACTCAGAGGCCCCGTATTCTCCTTGATTAACTCAAGGGCTACCGGTACCCACAAATATGTCCCACTAACGTAGCTATTTCTTATACCATGTCGGTATACCCCGCACAGTTTCCACAATGTATTGCTACTTACCTATAAGGTATCCCAAATCCGGGTAGAGGATTAAAACCCAAACAAAGAACCATAATGTAAAGCATACAAGTCAAACAAAAAAAGCAAATAAATGTGACCAAGCCCTAAGGTAACCCCACTTTTAGAATTCTCCCCAACAGAGTCGCCAGTTCTGTGATACGGTGAGAGAACTTACTTGAAGGTTTTGCGTTTGATCACAAATGTTGCAGTTAGCAAGAGTCACCACCGACTTTTAGTTTATCCAAAAGGAAAGGTAAAAAAACATAGGAAAGACCTTTAAGATTATTTCTTGAGTTCGGAGGGTAGATTATGAAAAGGGAAGGTATTAGCACCCTTTTCATCCATGGTTTTCCATGGGTTCTTAGTTACTTGTTAGATCACTTGCTTTTGTTTGAAATTGAGCTTTAGGTGGTTTTTGAAATTATTTTGTAAAGAGGCATTTGTTTAGGAAAACTTTGTAATGATTCGCGTTCGTAAGAATGTATACAAAGTGTTGATATTTTGAAAATGTTTTCAAGTTTGTAAGATATTTTGAAAGTGTGGGTGTTTGTTTTGAAAATAGCAAGGATGTTTGTTTTGAAATGGAGCAATTAATTAGGAGCATTCTACCTACTCAAAAGTCTTTCTTGTTCATTTTCTTTTCCTTTGACATTGTTATCTTACCATTGATTTGGTAAGTAACCCTATCTTTGGATGTAGACGGAACGAGCATGGGTCATCGTATAACCATGATTAGAAATGTTACAAGGTATCTTAGCATTCTCTTTTAGGGACTAAGATCATTTGAAAGGCAACTTAGATAGCGTCATCGAGGGACTATGATCTTGTATTTTGTTCGTTTTTGCTAAGATACCTCATATGCGTAATATGACTGTTTTGTAAGGCAACTAAGTGGATTTTACCATAAGGTTTCTTTTGTGCAAGTGTATTGTTTTTCATGCTTGTTTTTTGTCTTTTAATTAGGGTTTTCTAATTGATTGGTTTTAGTCTTTCCATACAAACCCTAATTACTAGCATTTGTATATAAAGCGATAAGTTACAGGATTTAAAACTACTACGCTATTACAATACTTGTGGGAGGGGGGTGTACAAATTATAAATGGGGGTTGCAAGAAAATAAAGCCTAATTATCAATTACAACCATATTGAATTTGTACAAGAATTGAAATAAATAATGTACAAAATGAATAAATATACAAGAATGTAAATGTGAAGAAAATGAATATTTTTGTTTGGATTTTTTTAGGAAAAGGGATTTTGATTTTAACCTAATTAACTAAAAGAAAAAATAATTAATTAAAAGTAAAACCTAAATTTACTAGAAAAAGAAATTAAATAAAACCTTAATCTATTAATTGATTAAAAAGAAATTAAGTTTATAACAAGAATATTTTTGGTATTTTTTGTCTTAAAAATAAATTATAGATTTATAAAGTATTTTTGGTCTTTTTTGATTTTAAAAATAATATATTTTAAATGTGTAAAAGAAAATAACTAAAACTCTAGTTTTTAATTAAATTTATAAACCAAATAATAAATAAATGAAGTATGACAAAATAATTTTTTTGTGTAAAAAAAATAAATAAACTATATTAAAATATAAATCTAATATTTTTATATTTTTTCTGATTTTTTAATATTAGATAAAATATTTAAGATAATAAATAAATAAAAATAAGACAAAAGAAATAAAAATAGGCCAGGGTGTAAATAGCCAACAGGGGGTCAGAAGTGGAAAAAAACATAAGCCCAAGGAGATGAGGCCCAGGCGCCTGTCCAAAAAAGTCAAAAAGTGAGAAAAATGTAAAAAAAAAACAAAAGGGTACCACTAGGGTTCGAACCCAGGTCCCTATAGTCACAGACGCGCGCTTCTACCACTGGAGTGGCTATACATTCGTTTATATAATCAAAACAATAAATATATGATAGTAAACAAGTCTATGGCATGAACTTCATCTTCAACCTCACACCCAGCCAGAGACCTTGTATCTTGTTCAAATCTCAACAAAAATGAAAACTGTAAACAGGAAACTTGTAGCAAATTTCCTCCCGATTTCAGAAATGCAAAGCAATAAAATTATAGATAAAAGATAAGCATGAATTTTAATGGCCCTAATCTGAACCCTAAAAATCACAAAAACTTCAATCTTAAAATTCTCTAAGCTCAAGCAAAATTAATGAAAACTATGGACATGGTTAGCTTTAGGGCAATGATATTTACATTTTTCATTCACAAATAAACCATTAATGATGCATGTATGAAAAGTTCCAAAGTCAGAAAACTTACCTTGCAAGAGGGTATTGGGTTTGGAGTTTGAGTAGCTTTCAGTGAGTTCCAATGATTGGATTAGCTTCCTCAAGTTCCAAGGAAGCTAATGGGATGCTTAGCTTGAGCTGAAAGTGCCTGAGAAGTTCTGGAGAAGTCAAGGTGCAAGGTGTTGTTTTTGAAAATGGTGGATGATGATGGAGGTGTTACAGTGGTGTTGCAGGTGTCAGGATTGTTTGTGTATGTTGTTTAGAAGCTTTTGAAAGTAAAAGGCCAAGAAACGCACGAGCAAATTTGGAGATTGGATTCAAAACTCAAATGACAAGTTTTGAAGTGTTTTTGGTGATTCTATGTTCTTGGCGTTTTCAGGTCTTAAGCATGCATGGGATTTGTGGAAAATGTCTTGTGTATGTATAAGCAAAGAGGTTTGAGTGCTTTTGAAAGTCAGAAGTACAAGTTACAAGCTAATTGTTAGGTTACTTGATTTTGAAGAAAAGTGGGAAAACAAGTTCCAAGAGGAAGTACAAGCATGGGCTGGGTGATTGTAAGTGTCTAAACAAGTTTCTCTTGAGTTATGGGACTTGTATGATCAGAAGAAAACAATTACAAGGCTCAAGAACAAGTTTTATGCAAAAAGTCACTTTATCAAAATGGCATTGTGCACTTTCTTCCCAAAATGGATATAAAGCATGGCCTTGCATTGAATGCTTGAATTGAGACCTCTAAAATCTGTGCAAACAATTAGTTATAGAGTTCCTAACAAGTTTGAGGCCTGCAAAGTAGAGGTTATGCAGCACAAGTTTGAATTTTGAACCTTGTTCATCACAAAATGAATTGTAATTCAAGTGATAAAACCCTAAGTTCATATCTTCGATTCTCTCTACTCAAAAATGATCTCAAGGAGTTCCTAGACATTTTGGAAATCTTGCAATGTGCTCTACAACCCATATTTGAATCACTTTTGAAAATTCCCCTTGGAACTATATGAAAAAGTGCCATGAAGTTGGGTCAAAATCCTGACCAAATTAGGGCAAAATTTCACTAAGTGTTTTGTTTCATGACCATGTATTCTTAAAATTATAACTTGAGATCCAAGCACTTTTGGAAGGAGTTTCATAAAGAAATGTTGTAGATTTCATGGATAACTACAACTTCCATGTTGGAAGTTTCTTTTGAATCATCTTGTGTCATGGTGAAAATTTTGCTCAAAGTTGTAAAAAAATAAGAAATTTCCAACACTTAGAAAAAATTTCTAAGTTTAGAAATTTTAACTTTTCAAAATGAAATCTTGAATTTTTGATTTCTTGATGAATAAGTTTCATATTTTGACATACTTTGATGAATTGTGAGCTTTGACATTTAATTTTGACCAAAAAGTCAAAGTTTGACTTTTCAATATACAGTTGACTTTTGATTAGTTGACTGAAAATTCATATGTCAATCCATTGGACTTGAGCAATGTTTTGAGCCATGTCATTATGTAAAAATGATGCAATCGGACTCTTGAGATCATTCCTTAAACCAATTAATAATTTTCTAGGTCAAAAATCAGAAATTGCCCTTTCCTAGTCAAAACCCTAATTTTGACCATTTTGCCCTTTTGAAGATTTGATCAAATATCTTGAGGAATTCTGGTCCAAACTTGATCAAATGACACATAGTTCTTAAGGAGGTGTCTTGAGATGATCAACCCTAGTGCAGTCTTGAGCCAAAGGAGATCTTGTGAGCAAATTCTTGATAAGTAAGAGGGAAAATTTTGGGGTACAACAGCATGAATCATGGCTCTGGAAGATTCTTGGAGAGTGTTATTCTTGCGTTCTACAATCCCATTCTGTTGAAGAGTAATGGGAGAAGAGAATTCATGGCTGATTCCTTCAGAGGAACAAAACTCAGAAAATTTGTTGTTCTCAAATTCCTTTCCATGATCACTCCTGATTCTTATGACATGACTTTCCTTTTTCCTTTGAAGTTTTTGACAAAGATCTTAGAACACTTCAAAAGTTTCTGATTTTTCTCTAATATAGCTTATCTATGTGTATCTAGAAAAGTCATCTACAATAACATATGCATACTTCTTGCCACCAAGACTTTCAACCTGCATAGGTCCCATCAAGTCCATGTGAAGAAGTTCCAAAACTTTTAATGTAGTAACATGTTGAATCTTCTGATGTGACATCTTAGTCTGCTTTCCAATTTGACAGTCACCACATACCCTTCCTTCTTCTATCTTGAGCTTAGGAATCCCTCTCACTGCTTCTTCAGATATAATTCTCTTTATGCCTTTCAGATGCAAGTGCCCCAATTTTTAAGGCCATAGTTTAACTTCATTATCTTTGCTAAAACACATTTGAGGAGAGGTTTAACTCTTGAGGAACCCATAGATAACAGTTGTCTTTAAATCCGATTCCTTTCATGACAACTTCATTCTTTTCATTACACACAAGACATTCTTCCTTGGAGAAGTTAACTTTGAATCCTTGATCACATAGTTGGCTTATACTTATCAGGTTAGTTGTTAACCTTTTTACAAGTAACACATTATCAAGCTTAGGAACTCCTGAATAGTCAAGCTTGCAAACACCTTTGATTTCTCCTTTTGCTCCATCACCAAAAGTCACATAACTGGTGGAATGAGATTTGACATCCACCAACAGATTCTTGACACCTGTCATGTGTCTAGAACAACCACTGTCAAAGTACCAGTCATCTTTGGTTGATACTCTGAGAGAGTGTGAGTAATAAGACTTCTAACATTGGACTTGGGAACCCATTGTTTATTCTTTTTGCTATTTTGGGGAATCTTATTAGTTTTGGGAAGAGGAGTATTTTTAGGATACCCATACAACTTGAAACAGAAGTGCCTTATATGTCCAAGCCTTCCATAGTGATGACATTTCCAGGGCTGGGGATTTTCTCTGGTGTGATTAAGCTTTTTCTTCCCATGAGGTTTTCCATAATGTCCTTTCTTCACATGAGGTTTCCCAAGATGTCCTTTCTTATCCTGATGTTTTCCCACATGTTGAGACATCTGATTCGACATCTTTGGTTTAGCCTTGGCATGTGTGGAGACAGATGCAGGCTGTTTTCTATGATGTTCTTTCTTCACATGATGTTTTCCAAGATGTCCTTTCTTACCATGATGTTGAAACATTTGATTTGACATCTTTGGTTTAGGATTGACATGAGTGGAAACAGATGAAGACTCTTCTGAGTTAGGTTCCCTTTTCTCATTGAAACCTAAACCACTCTTATCTCCTGTCACTCTTCCTGCTTGGAGAATTTCATTTAATGTGTCAGACCCATTATTCAGCATCTTGAGAGATTTGATCATTCTATCAAGATTTTAATTTAGAGAGGACACTTCACTTTCCAGATCAGAAATAGTTTTAAGACGCTCTTCCATTTCCTCCTTCAGCTGAGTTATAATGGTTTTCTGTTTCTCCCCATCAAGACATACTTCTGCACTTCTGAGACATAATTATTTGTATGAAGCAGCTAACTCATCAAAGGTTAGTTCCCCATCACTAGACTCTTCATCAGATACATATTTTCCTGTCAATGCTTTCACATATTTGGAAGATTCTTCAAGATCACTCTCTGAGTCCTCTTCAGACCAAGTAACAGATAGATTCTTCTTCTGTTTCTTTAGATATGTAGGACATTCAGCTCTAATATGGCCAAAGCCTTCACATTTATGACATTGTATTCCCTTCCCTTGATAATATTTTTCTTCAGCCCTTTTTCTTCCCACCTCATTTGACTTATAGATATCGGATGGGATGTTCTTGACATTTGACCTTTGGTTCATGTCCATTCTTTTTATCACTTTATTAAATTGTCTTCCAAGCATAGCTAGGGCATTTGATATTCCTCCATCTGAATTCAGATCACAATCCTCTTCTTCATCTTCAGTATTAGATACAAAGGCTATGCTTTTGTTTTTCTACTTAGATCTTTCTATTATTCTTAATTCAAATGTTAGAAGGGATCCAACAAGTCCATCCACTTTAATTTTGTCAATGTCTTAGGCTTCTTCTATAGCAGTTACTTTCATATCAAATATCTTGGGAAGAGACCTGAGCATCTTTCTCTCCAATTTGTCTTCAGGTATTTTCTCTCCTAAAGCACTGGAGGCATTAGCAATTTCAAGGATGTTCATATGGAAGTCATTTATACTTTCATCATCTTTCATCCTCAAATTCTCAAATTTTGTGGTGAGTAGCTGAAGTCTTAACATCATAACTTTGGATGTGCCTTCATGAGTAGATTAAATAATTCCCCATGCATCCTTAGCAACTTCACATGTATTCACCAATCTGAAAATATTCTTGTCAATTCCATTGAATATAACATTCAAGGCTTTAGAATTTCCAAGAGAAATTTCATCTTCTTCCTTAGACCAATCTTCTTCAGATTTTAATTCATAAGTAGGTTCTCCATTCTCTCCCAATTTGACAGGGTGTTTCCATCCTCTTAAAATAACTTTCCACTCCCTACTTTTTAAGAACTTTAAAAAGGAAACCTTACGTGGTTTCTAATAGTCATAATTGCTTTCATCCAGAATGGGTGGCATGTTCATAAACCCTCCTTCCTTGTCCATAGTACCTGGAAGTATCTTCCCTGGATCTCACCCAGATAAAGAGCAGGATGCCTGCTCTGATACCAATTGATATTCTAGTATCAAATATGTGATGTCGAATGAGATGTCACGACACAAATATATGTTTGCAAGTAAGGTGCAGTAAAATCAAAAGCATTAAAAATATAAGAGATTGTTCACCCAGTTCAGTGTACAACAACACCTACTCTGGGGGCTACCAAGCCAGGGACAAGTTCACTAAAAAGTATCAATTCATAGACCCTCAGTAAACAACCAGTTTATGATCTAATCACTTAATCACTACCCAAGCTAAACTTCTACCTAAGAATCACCTATGTATGAGGCCATCCTCAAATCCCTTCAATCACTTACATAATTAATAAGTTTGAAACACTTCAATCATTCAATGCTTAAAAGCTTATGAATGATACACAATTAACAACCCAAATAACAACTCAAGTATTTAAACTAATACTTAGAGTGTATTACAAATAAAAGTATTCTTCTTCAAAAGTTGCTTGTCTTTGAATAAGGAAGCAAGTCCTTATATATGTGCAGCTTTAGGCTTGGGCTTAAAAACAAATATTCAATTTTTTTGAATATTTCCATAAAAACGGGCCAAGATAAAATTATGCAATTTGAAACATATTCCTCCATATTTTCCGCATCTTGTAGTTCACAAATCCTGAATTATGCCACGCATGAAAACATGAAACAAAAGACTTAACTGATATTGGATTGAGATCAGTTCAGTAGGCAGATGTCAAGACATCTGCTTTGACATCATTCAAAATATTTTTTCTCCAAATATTAAGACATTTAGCAAAACATTAACAAGTCATTATTTTACCAAAATTGCTGCTAAAAAACACTTACACGGCCAAATTCCCCAGAATGAGATACACGTCTAACATTTGCATCGGAAGAGAGAATAATCAACTGAATAGTCTCCAAAGCATGAGGCTTAATCAAATGAATTCCCAACAGATGAGGAAGTTCCAGGATGTAAGGCATTGAGATGGTATCAACATACTTCTTAGGCTTCTTCTGTCTCGGCATAAAATCTTTGACCCATGCACTCACTTGGGAAACAAACACTGACTGCTGAAGAGAAGATCAGGTGGCCCAAAGTTGTAGAGAGTGCGCCTAATTGAATAATCGGGTGCCCCGGAATGGTAACCACACATGGATTTGATAAAAGGATTTGGAAGGGGAATTTGTAGACAATAATGAAGTACGGAGCTTAACCCACTGAAGCTCAAACAAGCATGGAAACAAATGAGAATAAAGCACTGAAATATGATCAAAACTATTCTCCAGGCTTCTTCTATTCTTGTTGATAAAGCCAACCTCTTGAATTCAGCTGGAAAATAGGAACCATCTATTGATAAGACGTTCCAGGAACTTAAGATAGTGGATGAAATTCGCATGGTACTTCCATGGTTTGAAAGAAATTTAAAAAGAAGAGGAGAAGAGAATAACTCATGTTGCAACAGTCAGTGTAGGATTGCTGACACTATCATCAAGACTTCCATGAACTAGCTCCACTGAGTCTTCAACTGATTATTTTCCTTCTCGAATATTTCCTGATCATGGGCCAAGGCTTGCATGTATACCACAAACAACAACATCTGGATCTTCATCTCGGCCAATAACCCCACGAAGTCATTCCATAACTAATTTCTAAACATGCAACAATGGTGAGTCAAGTCTAATTCTGAAGAGAATACCAAGTCTTAATATGAAATCCCCAACTCTGGTCATGTAACAGGGGGAAGTCACATTCAAAATTCTGAAGAGAATATTGAAGTTGAATAAGAAAACCCAACTCGGAACACCTATTATGCATGAGATGTATGGAGTGCATGGTGTGCATGCAAAGACATGTTCATTCATTTCCAATGAACCCTCATGCTTTAATTTTTTAAATAAATAAGGGATGGAAGAGCTTGACAGGAGGCTCAAAGGTATAATTCTTTGGAAAAGGAATGAACACGTATGCTAAAATGAAGTTAATAGTGCTCATGAACATAAAGATGGAGGGTCATGGTTTCCATCATGACAGATAACCACTGTACTATCTCTGAACTAGGTAATATCACTACATCAAAGGTTCGAAACCAAACTCGGAACACAAGAGATCCAAGTACCATGAAGATCGACAACAATATGGGATAGAAATCTCCCCATCATAATAGATAACAAATGAACTTGCTTCTGAATAATCGGATGGAACAATATCAAAGGTTCGAAACATATACCAAAAGAAACATAGCTACAATCGGAATCAAAATCACCATAAAAAACAAAGTCACCAATGGAAACATATGGTCACCGTTAAAACATGGTCACCATCAGAACATGGTCACCACTAGTACCTGTACCTGTAAGAAAAAATTTTCCGCCCCACTCACGGGTGTAGTCTAGGTCGCGGTAAGGTCAAAGGCCAAATCAGAGTCAAAGAGCTCATTTGTTGGTATCATCATACAATGACACCCATCCGAACCTCCCCTGAAGTCATGGGTCTCATGGTTAGGTATACAAGACAACCACCTCATAATTTCCATGGCCACTCTATTCCTAGTTCCTATAGAACCCACTCATAGCCTGGGTATGAGGTCTTTTACCTAATGGAACAACCCACCCACCAAGAAAACCAGAATCCAGCACATCAGATAACCAATATGGAGAGCAATAAAATGCACTGAAAACATATGCTCAGATAAACATACATAAATGAATAAAATGAAATCATAGAAAATAAACACCCAAAGAAAAGAAAACAAGAGCTAGGATCGACTCCGAGATAGACCAACATTTGGCCAATTGCTCCCCAGTGAAGTCGCCAGCTGAAACAACCGGTTGAACCGTCAACTGATATAAAATCAATGAAGTCACCATCGAACGTATTTTATCCCACCTAAAGGGAAAGGTAAACATAGAGAAAACCTGAAGAGGGAAAAATCACGGTCTTTCGACCGAGACATCGGGTAAGGGAGTCTGTTACGCGAGTGGAAGGTATTAGCACCCCATACGCTCGTAGTAATATACAGTATCCACTATTGTTTGTTCTAATCTAAGGGTGTATCAATCTATATCTAAAGCTTAAGAGCTAAAAGAAAATGCAAAGAGGGAATGCATGCAAAAGAAAAGAGAAAACAATGTAGGGAAAATAAAAGTTGTGCTCGTTCGGACCCTACCCCAATGCCTACATATCCCTTTTAAGGAATCATAGCAGCCGTAGTTCGGCTCATATATTTTAGTTGGTTTGTGTTTTTTAGTTAAGAAGACAAAAGCAACAATCAAGATGGCAAAACATCAGATAAAATGACAATCACAACGACAATGATAAAACAACAAAAGGGAACGACAATACATCACATGGCAACACAAACTCAGATAAGATGATAAAATGTTAGCATGATAACAAAATATCAGACAAGACGAAAAAATATTACACCTAACAATGATACCGAAAATCAAAGTAAGATAACAAACATGTGCGATAGCGAAACATCGGCAAAAACATATGCGATGGTGAAACATCGGAAAAAAGATAGCAAGATAGCATGACAAAGATGACGAGACATCAATAGTCCAGATGATAAAAAATCACACCTAACAATGATATTGAGAATCAAGGTAGGATAACAAACATATGCGATGGTGAAACATCGGAAACAAACATACGTGATGGCGAAACATCAGCCAAAAGATGGCAAGATAACATTGCAAAGATGATGAGACATCAACAATCCAGATGATAAAACATCACACCTAACAATGATATTGAGAATCAAGGTAGGATAACAAATATACGCGGTGGCAAAACGTCAGCAACAAACATATGCGATGAAGAAACATCAGCTAAAAAATGACAAGATAACATGGAAAAGATGGTGAGACATCAACAATTTAGATGATAAAACATCACACCTAACAATGATATTGAGAATCAAAGTAGGATAACAAACATGTGCGACGGCGAAACATCGGCGAAAAGATAATAAAATATCATGGCAAGGATTGCAAAACATCAATTTGACAAGGTTTAAAACAAAGTCAAAAGGCGCATAAACAATTAAGATTGGTTTGCATTTTTTACTTTGAAGAAGGATTTAAGTTCATTAGAGACGTTTTATGATTTTCCAGGAAAAGGTTTTAGTTTTAAGATGCAATATGCAAAGAAAGGAAAAATAACTAAGGGGGGCTAGCCTAGAACTACCCCTAATGTTATCATACAATGATTGACCCTAAGGTTGAGGATTAAAAGGGAAGTATTTAACCTATGCTAGAATGCATGGGTAAATATCATAATATCTAGCTCGAGGACTAACCCTACACGAGCAATCCTAAGGGGGCATGGTAAATACCAAACAAGTGAGCAAATAAGTGCTTTGGCAAAAGCACATAATCGGGGTATACTGACTTAGGGGATGGGGGTATAAAGAGAAAATGCTTTAGCTAAGAAAAATGTGACATCCAAAGAAACTGAGAACCTAAACAATATATAGAAGATCGAGGTAAGAGACAGAAGACAATATGAACGATCACTGAGTGTCAGCATCGGCCGATGCGAACTCTTGACAAAGCATGGGCATTTAATTGTAAAACCCTTCCCCACTTGACGGAATCGATACATATGATTTGCAAGACTCTGAAGCATCGACGTACCACGTGAGCTAAGGATGACACAGACTAGAATATGCGGGGGTCGATTATGGACCCTTCCCTGCTCGCATCCTTTTGAGGACTTATCACCTGTAATATTATGCGGGCACAAATATAAACAGACGCTCATAATATCTAATTCCAAGATAGGATTTTAAATAAACACAATTAGCATACAGAAAATGGTGCCTGCTACAGGACTTTAAGAAGTGACTTCGAGCACACGCTCTTTATTTCCTGCTTCCTACTTCACATGATTTTTAGAAAGCAATAAACTTCCTTACTATACATGATCTCTAGATAGTGGAAAAATGCAGTATTTACAATATTTACAACAATAATGATATGAATATGTACCAAACAGATAAAACAATTCTGTATACAACAAACTCTACAACAAATATCCGAAATCTTCCGCAAAAGCTCCAAAAGCTAGCATCGACAAGAGAGAATGTCAAAAATGTGACACCAGTGCAAGCAAATCGCATCCATTACCAAAGCGGTCAAGACATGCACAACTCATTAAAATTGTTAGAAAATAACAACAACATTGAAATTCAAATTGTAAGTGAGCAACAAGAATCAAAAGTAAAGATGGTTATGTATAATACAAAATGAGTAAGATACTTGAACATAGTATGGCATTTCCGGACAGTATTGCATTAGTATTGGAAAGAGTACCAAAATTAACATGGAAGCGGAAGAAATGAGATCAGATATAAGTATGAATATGAATGGTCAAATGGTAAAAAGTGAATCATGTTTAGGCGCTAATAGCAATACTCCAGACAGCCACGCCATATTCAAGTAATTAAACTAAAAAAACGGTAAAAACACATATGTACAAGTTAACAGGATCAACAAAACGCGGTATTTACATAAAGAGGTAATCTCTTGAATGTCAACATCCAATGTACAAGCTAACAAGTTAGTTGGTACGCTACAAGTTAGTATATTTACAAACTAGGAGGGAATGGTATCACAAACCAAAATTAGTGCAAAATGGTATTTTTCAAGTAACGGTGTAATATGTATATAAACCGAAAAGTGCATTTGAAACAAATGGTAACCTCTTGAAAATTGTTTGGAATGAATTGTAAAAATTAACGGGACTTATATTCATGTAAACAGATCACAAAAATGCAATCGATTCGGCCAAATTTCACCCAGAAACACGATTTTCGCAACAAGTCAGCAATAATAAAAGTCGAATGAAAAGTGTCTGAATCGAAAAACTATACGCGTGGGGAGCTTGGGATGACTTGAGAAACTCAGTTTTCAATAAATAAATTCGGAAAAACTCAAAGTAGATCAAAAGTTAGAGCAAAAACAACAATTATGTCAAGAATTTGTCAATGTTCAAGTGTTGAGGTATTTTCCACCAACCTCAATCAAACTTGTTTCTAATATGTTTTATGATGTCATTTGAGTCTATTGAAATTTATTTCAACACATGTAAATAACAAACAACAAGTGTCAATCAACATATTGGCAAAAAGTAGTTTATGTCAAAAATCAACCAACTTGAAATTATATACCAAAAATGCATTTCAAATGCACAAAAAAACACAATGATCAAAAACCAAATGGTTAGAAACAATTGATATTATTGATATCAAGACATTAACGAAAACTCTCAACATCAATTTATAACTCATGAGATAATTCAACAACATTTTTCAAATCAAGTTGTAAACTCAACAATTTACACAAAATCTCATGAACTATCAACCAATGCCAAGCTTCTTTAACATTTCGATTTCAACAATTTTGAACAATCAAATAATTAGGCCTAAACTAGGATAATGTTAGAAAACAAACAAATGCTACAAGTATCACATATTTGACACAATCACAAACTATGAAAAGTAATGAATTAAGATAAAAAAAGTCACATTTAGGCCAAGAATTACAATTATGGATAAGTTGAAAAAGTGAATTGATACACAAGGCACAAGCTTAAAAATCAATCGGAATGATTTATCAAAATTATCAGAAGCTATGCACACGCATACGGTCTCAAAATGCAGACGATTCGGTCCAATTTCATTAAAAAATGTGATTTTCCCACACAAGTCAGTAGCTCCTAGATTTGACCGAAACTTATCCGAATCGAGAAACTGTTCATGTTGAGAGCCTCAGATGGCTCGAGAAAGTTGATTTTCATTAAAGAAAGTCGGAAAAACTCAAAACGGATCAAGAGTTAGAGCAAAAATACCAATTATGTCAAACTTTGCCAATTTACTAAATATTGAGATATTTTCTATCAAACCCAATCAAACTTGTTTCAAATGTGTTTTGCAATGATATTTGAGTCCACTAGAAATTATCTCAACTCATTGAAATGGCAAGCAACAAACAATCAATCAACAATTGGCAAAAGATTAGTTTATGTCAAGAATTGGTAAGTTGAGATCATATGCAAAAATGCATTTCAAATGCACAAAAATAACAATGACCATCAACCAAAAATAATTGGAAACATGTAGTAAAGCTTGAAAATCAAAGATTAGGCCTAAACTAAACTAATTTTTAGTTTATGTTACAACACCTAAATCAAAGTTAGTGTTAGAATCTACCTAACTTAAACTATTAACAAATTCTATATCAAGAATTAAGAACTAGTGTTAATCTAATCAAGAGTTCAAAATCTCAAACTAGTGTTAGTGCTAACTAGTTTTCTATAGCTAATTCAATCTAAACACTAGTGTAACTACACCTAGGGCTAAAAATCAACACAACAACACTATGTCAATTTCAAGTTACAACCAAAATCAACTTCTCAAGTTCAATTAATCACTTATTTTAATAAGCAATTCAACAAAATTGTATTAAATCCTCAATTCAAATCAATTCTCAACAACTAATCCTCAATTATATAATCAAAACTTCAATCAACAACAAAACCAAGAAAAAGCACTTATTCAAAAAAATCACTTATTTCAAAAAGCGCTTAATTCAAGAAAACTCACCGATAGAAGTGAAGAGGAGGCTTAGGTATAGAGATCGCAGCAAACGGATCAACAACTAGAGAAGAATTGCTCTTAATCTTGACTTTTGGATCTTGATGAAGTTATTGTTGTGTTCTTGATGAAAAAGGTGTAGAACCTTTATTTGATCTTTAAGAGAATTGAGAGAAAAGTTTAGATTGTTTGTGGAGATTGGTGAGCTATGAGAGAAATTGGAGTAAAAATAATATATAGTATGGGCTTATGTGAGTGGATTTGGTTAATAGATCTCAAATATCCATAAATACTAATGCAGAATTTTAATTCACTTGAGTGCGACACGTTCCCGGAAAATTTGCAGGACTCTCGGTGCAAGTTTTTAAGTTGAAATTTGAAACCAAAATATAGCCGATATTGTGAATAAACTCATTTCCGAAAACGGGCTCAGTCAGATAAACAATGATTTAGTTATGAATTTTTGAAATTTCGCCTCAGACAACTTTAATTCTCAGCTTCAGAATTTTCAGTGAGTTGCACACGCTTCGGGCCATAAACGAAAGCCTTTGGGGTACCGTTTGCTCTTTAAAATGGAAATAAAAATTTATCTAACCTAATTTTTGAGACAATGCCACCGGAGAGGGCTCAATACGATAAAAATCGACTGAGTTATGATTTTTTGGATGTAGTGCAGATAAACATTTGTCACAATTTTCTTATGCAAAAATACTTGATAAATCCATATTTTCGGGGCCTTTCTAAGCTGAATTAGCTTCCGGCTGTGAGATATAAAAATGTAGATGATGCCGAGACAAAATTTTGGCCATCGGAACGATTCAAAACGAGTCACAGGCTTCGAGTTATGAATTTTTTAGTGCGCGCAAAACACGGTTCAGCCAACTGTTTATCAGTATTTTCCACTATTCAACTTTGTCTGGTTTGCAAATTCGAAGACCTTCCTTCGAGAATTAGCTTTAGGCCGAAACATGAAAGTTAGAGAGGATATCGAGGTGGATTCAATGGCGAAAGAACCACCTCGATGCAGTATATCAAATCAGAGTTATAGATTTTTGAACGCCCGAAACACTGTTGATCGGTAAGCTGAAAACTCAGTAATAAAATTATTTGACAGTCATCTGCATATAATTGGCTCCCGGACCGAACACGAAAAATGAAGATAATATTAACAAAGACTTGGTGATCAAATTTCAGCCCAAAACAGTACTCTGGCTCGCAGTTAGAAAATCATGAAGTTGACGCACCGAAATAGATTTTTAACCCAAATTATTCTGAATCAGATCAAACGCTCTGGTTCCTTTATATTGCCAAAGACATGAGAAAATACACGAGAATAGAACACGGTGATAAACCGTTCCTCAGTTGATTGAATTTTTTGCACAAAGCCTTTGACGCTTCTGATAAATAGTTTATGCTTTACTGGCATACCTTGATCCTATAGCAACAGAACCAATGTATGTATGCATATGCAGATGAAATATAAGCCAAATAAAATTATGAAATCAAGAGGGTAAATTTTGGAGTGTAACAATAAGATAACCAAGTTATTTTAAAGCCAAAGTCATATTATAATTGATTTAACCCTTGGACCCAATGAGAAGTAAATTCGGGAAGTCCCCATAATTGAAAGTTATCTCTTCCATATTAAGCTTTCTTGACTACCAAAAGATAGAGTTTCAGTGAGGGAAACTAAGCTTCGGATCACTCATATCCTCTTTTTTCTTCAATCAAAGAGTCGACTTGGAACTTGTCGAATGTTAGCCAAAGGTAGAGCAAAGGAATGCAACACAATATAGTATTGTCATACCCCAAAATTTTCCCTCTCATTCAATTCTATCTGGCTTATCACTAATTGCATCTATATGCATAGTCATCTTAACGATCCATTTAGGAATCATACATAACATTTATTTGCATAACAATTCATTCATCTACATGCACGGTTATCAATTTATCCAATTAGGTCATTCGTTTTAGCATTTCATTCATCACATCTCGCATTATTCATTAATGGGTCAAAAGGTCGGTGATAGTGGATTTAATCGGTTTAAGTAGATTTTTAAGATGAATATTATTTGGTGACCATTTGGGTTTATTTTTTATATTATTACAGGTGAAGTTGTCACTTGAGCTGTGTTCAGCAGAGAGTTTTTGAGGAAGTATTTTTCGAAATAATTTCACGAGAAGAAGGAGATTGAATTCCTAGAGCTGAAGCAATGGAGTTCATTTATTACTGAGTATGCTGCCAAGTTCGTGGAACTTGCGAAGTTATATCCTTATTATAATGAGGCAACTATTGAGTTCTTAAAATGTATTAAGTTTGAGAATGGTTTACATTCTGAGATTAAGCAAGCTATTGGGTATCAATAGATCCACATGTTTCCAGAGTTGGTGAATAGTTATAGAATCTTTGAGGAAGACAATAAGGCTAAATCAAATCACTATAAGAGTCTAAGCGAGAAGAGAGGGAAGCAACATTTAAATCGTGGGAAGCCTTATAGTGTTCCAGTTAAGAAAGGTAAACAAAAGTTTGTTGATGGTAAGAGGCCAAGTGGGAGAAGTGCTCCCGTTCCTCTTAAATGCTTTAGGTGTGGTGAACCGGGTCATCACGCCAATGATTGTAAGAGTTGTCTGAAGAAGTGTTTCTGATGTGGTAAGATAGGGCACCTGGTTGCTGATTGTAGAGATAATGTGGCGACTTGCTACAACTGTGGTGAACTAGGACACATCAATACACATTACCAGCTATTATTGATATTGGTCCTACACATTCATTTATTGTTGCTGATTGTGCAAAAAGGTTGGGCTTTATAGTGTCCTTCGTGGATAAAGAGATGGTTATTGATACTCCAGTCAAGGGAGCAGTGACTACATCTTTAGTTTGTTTGATCTATCCTTATTGATTTTTGATAGAGATTTTGGTGTTGATCTTATTTTCTATCCACTGACGGATCTTGATGTTATTTTGGGAATGAACTGGTTGAAGTCCAATCATGTTCTTATAAATTGTTATAACAAATCAATATGGTTTCTTGCTCCTATTGATGAAGAGGAAGCTGGTCTCTTATCTGCTAGGCATATGAAAGAGCTTTTGTAGGATAAGTCTCAGGTGTTTGCATTGTTTGCATCTTTATCCGCTAAAAGTCAAGTTGTGATTGATAAATTGCCGGTAGTGCCTGATTTTCCAGATGTGTTTCCAGATAATGTATAAGATGTTCTGCCAGAGTGAGGGGTGGAGTTCTCTATTGATCTTGTCCCTGGTACCAAACATGTTTCTATGGCACCATACATGATGTCAGTGTTAGAATTAGCAGAATTGAAAAGCAATTATAGGATTTGTTGGAAAAGAATTTTGTAAGACCAAGTGTGTCACCTTGGGGATCTTCGGTGTTATTAGCAAAGAAGGAAAATGGTAGTATGAGGTTGTGAATGGATTATCGACAGCTGAATAAAGTAACGATCAAGAACAAGTATCCACTCCTGAGAATAGATGATTTGATGGACCAACTGGAAGGGGCGCGTGTTTTCAACAAAATTGACTTAAGGTCGGGTTAACATTAGATTCCGGTGAAGGATGGGGATATTCAGGAGACGGCTTTTAGAACTCGGTATATGCACTATAAATATTCATTAATTTCGTTTGACATTTCCAATGCACATGGAGTGTTTATGAAATATATAAATCATATATTTCATACTTATATGGATCAATTTGTGGTAGTTTTCATTGATGATATTTTAATCTATTCCAAGTCAAATGAAGAGCATGCCGATCATTTTCAATTTGTTTTGCAAGTGTTGAAAGAGAAGAAGTTATATGCTAAGTTGTTAAAGTGTGAGTTTTGGTTGCAAGCGAATAGTTTTCTCGGGCATAATATTTCAGTTAGTGGTACTGTTTTGGATCCATCCAACACAGATGCAGTACTACAATGAAAGGCTCATAAGTCAGTTATTGAGATTGTAAGCTTTTGAGGCTTGGTTGGTTACTACCGCAGGTTTATTAAAGGCTTTTCTAAGATAGTACTTTCGTTAATCTAACTGACTTGTAAAGGTAAAATGTTTGTTTGGGATGTTTATTGTGAGGAAAGTTTCAAAGAGCTGAAGAAGAAGTTGACTACGACTCCAGTTCTGATTTTCCATATCCTAATGAACCATTTATGATGTATTTTGATACGTATAAGATAGGTTTAGACGGTATGCTGATGCAAGATAGCAGAGTAGTTGTGAGTACAACTTCTTCGTCAAGATGTTTTGTATGATGTCAAAACTCGGAAAGCTAGCATTTCATTATATTAGACAGTGTCCTTATGTCTTGTGAAACTCCCATGCATTAGAGGTCTTAGGAAACATTAAAAGTCATTTGAAATTTCAACCAAGTCGTGAAAAATGATTTTCATCAAAGTTTTTCGTTGCATGTATCGACACATACGGATTTCAGGTCAACACATACAACTCAATAAATAAGCATTTAGCTATTGACTTATTTGGGTCAACACATGCGTCATACAGGTTGACACATACTGAAGCATTTCTGAAATTATAGAGATTCTTATTTTATGTGTTGATACATACGAATTTCATGTGGACATGTTATACCCCAATTTTTGCCCCTAAGATCTTTCATCATCTCATATCATCACAATACATTAAGATCACGCATTAGGGTTGATTCTCTCTTTCTACTTTATCCTATATTTAAGTTTTCTCTTGAAAGATCACTAAGCACTTTGATTTGTGTATCTTATACATATGTTCTTTAAACTAACATCAAGATATGTATATATGTTTCTTTGAATGTTCATATTATAGGTGATCACAGTTACATTCATCTCATTGTCTAATCTACGGTTTGAGGGGTGATTCTCAATCAAATGGTTCTCTAATGGATTGCAAGAGCTCAAGCTTCAAGACTTTGATATCAAAGATTTGTGGTTCAAAGAACTCCCTCATTTTATTTAGGTCAAGATCTCCTCAAAGTTAGTGGAGGCATTCATCAAGATTATTAGGTTCATGTGTTTATTTCCATGCCTTCTTCAACAAGTTTCATTGAGACTTAAGCTCCATCTTTGATTGTGATTTAATACAACATCATTCAAGGCCTCTTATGATTCATCATGCTTATTTTTCCAAGAAATTCCAAAAAGATCAAGGTTGATTCAACAAGTTTGACCTAATTGAGAAAATGCTAGATTCAGTGATCACAAGTGCATAACTCTGTCAATTTTCAACATTTTGAGTTGGTTCTTTTTGATATGGATTATTATCATCATATACAACAACCTCTCTTCACATGACAAGATCCAATTATGTAATAAAAATCATCAAAAGTTGAAAGGGGTTTGAAGTCATTTTGACACCCTCTGAGCTAGGGTTTATTGAATTCCAAGGACCATATTTTTCTCATTTTTTTAGATTTTTGAGTGACTCCAAATCCATTATTCTCTTTAAAGGATATTTAACAATCTCTCTTCATATATCTAAGGCTAATTTTTAATGTAAGATCAATAATGATTGAGAAAGATTATAAGTCTCCTTGAAAAGCCTTTGAATTCTAGGTTTTAACTTCAAATGATCATAACTTGGTCAAATTTTATCTAGTTGAGCCCATTATTTTTCCACAATAATCTTTGGGATGTTTACTACAACTTTGTTTTTATGGGAAATACTTCAGAATGCTTGGAAAGTGGTTGAAGAATTGAAAAGATTATAGGTCTTTTGTGATTTTCCCCAAATTTGTTCATCACCTTCCAAAGACCATAACTCTTTCAATTTTTGTGATTTTTGAGTGAAATAATTTCCATAATTTAATTCAAGAGTTCTAATTCATGTCATATTCAAATATCAAGATCAAATTTTGAGTGTAAAGTCATGAAATTTTGAAGAACATTATAGGTCATATTGAAGTCCAATACTTAGAAATATGTCTAAGTACAATAGTCATATTTTTTTCATGATTTCAAAGTGATGTAAATTTTTTCTCAAGCATCCAAATGATTTCTTTCTTGGAACATTGAAAATATTGTAACCTTGTATTTCAAATTCTTCAAGAACTATCCCATAAAGGTCCCCGAGTAATGAGCTATACATTGTTGAAGTGGCTCCATAGAATCTGTTTTTGGCCTCGAGTCAGAATTTTTTCCATGAGTAAACTTGGATTACAGGTCAAATTACTCAAATTTTAGTTGCTAAACATGTTTAACTAATTGTCCAGATGCATTTTGATAATAATTGCACTTGGTATGAGGTCGTTTTGATGCATTTCAAGTCACACGTTTGGCAAGATCACAGTTGGCTTGGTTTGCATGATTTGCTCACAATTCCTCTCACTTCTTATCATCATTCACTTCCCTATAAATAGAGGATTTTATCCCACTCATTTGACAAGCTTTAGAGATCCAAAGAACCCCCTTTTGAACTTTCTCCATACCTCTCAATTTTGCGACTTTGAATTTGGTTCTAAAGCATTTTTCAATCCAATTTCTTTGTTGATTCTTCATCCTTGAACTTCAGTGAAGCTAACCGAAGAAAAACCAAGCCTTGAGGTGCCCTGAATCGTGCTAGCCAAGTCAAGTTTCAGAGAAATTTTTTTATACTTCGTTAAGGTAGTAATTGACACCAATTCTTCTAACTCAAATTACTGGAATGGTCTATGATATTCACTGATGTTTGTTGATGGTTTAATTTTATCAATTGATGTGTTTGATGCATTTGTTTCCGATTTCAAAAAATTTCAAAACTCTCTGGTTTTTCTCAAATCGACTGAGCTACAAGTTAAATAAATTTTTCGCGAGGGTACCATTAAAATCGTCTTGAAGAGACGAAGCAAATGGCACCAGTCTGAACTCCTAATTTTACAGATTGTGAGATCTACAAATTCGCTTATGGCTGGAGGTTGAAGATGACCAGCGTGTCATCTCTCAACCAATGACATCGTGCCACACATTTTTTTCAAATGTGTTTTTTAATTAATGATCTGGTCGTTTATTCACTAATGTCCATATCACGGCAGCGCGCCAGATCCCTTGGATTTGATTACTAACATGTTTTGACATTGATCCAATGGTCTACATCTTTTTGATCCCTTGGATTTTAAACTTCAAAAATTCATGAAAACAATCCATTTCAACTTCTAAAATTCTGAAAAAAATCTCAAAAATACTTTTGATGTTTCTCTTTTTCTGATTTTTTATTTTTCACAATTTTATTTCGTGATTTGATATTTTTTATGATTTTTCACTTTATTGGAGTGATTTTAGTTGTTTAAAAAAATTTGTTGATTTTTAAATTCTGAACAAATATGGAAAGATCCAATGACCTTTTGACAAATATTGGTGACCTCATTTTATTTTTATTTTTGATTTTATTATTTTTCACAAATTTTGGTTTGTTTTGCTTATTTATTTAAATTTTAAAAATAGTTTCATACTTAAAAAAATTCTAAAAAAATTTGTCAACACTTATTGACTCATGTTTGACCTCTAATATTTTTTTAGGATTTTTATTTGGTATTTTAACACATTTTTTATATTTTACCAATTATTTCCCCTTTTATTATTCATTTAAATATTGTTTTATTAAATATTATTTTATCATTTTTTACTTGGTCCTGATTTGAGCATTATTTTGGGACAAGTTCCTTAACATCATTGGATCTTGGGTGTCGACAGGTTGAAAAACCAAATCCAACAAAATGGATGAATGATGTTGATGATATTTGAAACCCTAATTTTATCTGATACATCCCTTCCTTCTTCATCTTATCCTCTTTTTGTTTTTACATGTGCTACATGTTATTAGATAATAATCTACATATCATTTCTCTAACATGTTGGTACATAGATTGTTATTGACCGACCTCAAAATATGAGTGACTTCTACATAAGTCCACTTACGATTGCTTAACATAGAGCTAACTTTGTCCCAATTCAAAAAATGATCATTTGTGGCCCAAACCTATGTTTGCAAGCCCAAGTATGTTTAATTTGAAAACTTTGATCCAATAACTTTGAAGTTCATAGTTAGGAGGCTTTGATCTTATCAATCCTCTAATGAACTTCATGAACTTTGGTCTAAGTGAATCATTTGAACATCGTTGATCATATGTGTTTGTCTTGAGTACTTTAAATGAATGATATACTTTACAAAAAGCAAATGAAACTTGTTGTTGAGAAGCTTTGATTTTATCAATCTTCTAATGAGTTTTCAAATGCAAGTTTCAAGATGGTCATTCAACTAACCTTCTAACTTCTAATTCACTAACAATTAATTTTACTTTGTGCTTTTACTTTACGCCTTTATTTTTTGCCTTTAATTTTATGTACCATTCATTTTAGCATTTACATTTCATGTCATTTTCATCTTTGCTCATTTGAGCATTTATCTTTATGTCATTTTATCTTTGCTCACTTGAGCATTTATCTTTATATCAATCTTATTTTGCTCATTCGAGCTTTTATTTTCTTTTTGAAGTCACTTAATAGTTAACTTGAACATTAAAAGCCTTAAGGTTACTTGGACTATTTGGTTACCATCCTTGGCATTGTGGAGTTGTGGATATCTCGGACTTAGGATTAGAAGCCTTGATACTTGGGACCTTGTTGCTCTATTGTTATCTTGTCTGAAGTTCTTGGTGTTTACTCTAAGACATTGGGTTGTGTGCAGGTTTTTCTAATTATACGCTTAGTCTGGGATTGAGAATTCCTCTGTATACAGTCGTTACTCTGGCCAATTTTTTGTGAAGACTTAATCCAGCTGAAGCTTGGTATTTCTCATATATTTAGTATTTTTTCTTGCTTGGTTTAAATCCAAAGGATGGGAATTCTACATTGACTTCTTATGTCAAGTCTTGGCTTCTTGTTGGTTAGATCGTTCTTTTCCTTAGCTTTTACCTTATGCTTTAGGATAGTCCCTTCATCTCCTCATATCTTCTTTAATTTCAAAAATCTTCTCCCTCATTTTCAAAACTCTTCTTGTTTTCTAACTTGAATCACTTTCATAATAAACTAGGACTTAGGTCCATGCATTTTCAAAATCTTTTCTTAACCAAATTAACCATACTTTGACATCTTTTTCAAGACTAAAAGTCAATTAACCTTATTCAAACCATTTGTCCACTTTGGCTTTTTACTCTTAAAATTTTTTCCCAAAAGATTAGACTCTTGTCGATTCTCGTAGTGATGCAAGCTACTATACTTCTATGATATGTAGTGAAGTGAGATATTTTCCACTTGGGTGTTGACTGGGGCTTTGTTGATTTTAAAATTCAAGTTATACCCTCCACTTTAGGATGATGCAAATTCTCCTTTCTCATAATTGTGGGTAGTAAGTATATTTTCCACTCGGATATGACAACAATGTCTCTTCTCTTAAAATTAACCAACACACATGTGTTTTAAATTTTTTGAGGTGAACTACGAGTACCCTGATCCCCTATTGCATGGAAGGTGGTACGCAGGCACTAAAGGTTCGCAACTGCGGCGAGTGTAAAAATTGTATAAAAAAAACTTCTTTTCTCATCTCCACCATCTATTTTTGTATACACCTTTTATAGCCAAAATACACAGATTTTCAGAGAGTTTCCTGCAGAGTACCTTAGATTTTTAGGGTGCTAATACCTTCCCTTTGCATAATCAAACCTCGTACCTAGATTTTCTCCCTCTCTTTTTGGGTTTATTTGCTCTTTTCCCATTTCCTTTGGAAACAATAAAACGCGGTGGCGATATTTGTATTTAATCTGTGTGAGTCAAGCCAATCCAATGGCTTAGTCTCAACATTTCTACTGCTACAGAAAAATGGTGACTTCACTGGGGAAGAAATATCTAAGTGGGTTGAACCTATCTCTGTTTATTTGTGTTTTTGCTATTATTTATTGTATATTATTTGTTGTATATATGCTTGTCTGGATTTCCCTAGTTTTCAGAGTGCTTGGTGGTTTCTCATAAGTCCTCTACCCGGACTTAGGAAAACTTAAGATAGGACGGGTGGTATAGTCATGTTAACTTTGAGGGAGGAATCCTAAAAAAGGAGACATGAGATCCCCCACTCAGTGGAGGCCCCTTTAGCTGTAGTATTCGTTTACCGAGCAATCAGGAAGGCGTGCTGCTTTCGACCTGGGAGCCTGCTGAAGCTGAGGATCATAGAACCCTTAACCCATCTTGGCCTTTTAGGTGTAGTGCGAATACTATGACGGAGCAATCCGGAAGTGGTTTTCATGCGATGCTACACTCGGACGAGTCTTTCCTGAGAATATTGCTGATTACCAGGATAATTGAGATGTTGACAATATCCGAAGGAAGGATGTAGACTCTGGGAACCTTTTAGAACCTTGTTCGGCAGGTGATAAATTATTAGTCTGTACCTTATGGGTAGTACCTTTGGCTTCATGCTCGTGACGTCGAACCTATGAACCCCCATGTTTATGATCTTGTGTGTGATTGTTGCATCATGCATTCATGCACCCATGAGCATTCTTTAAAATAGTTGCTTCATGGAACTTAAGGGTTGGCTTTTGCAAATATCTCAGGTACTTTTTGACCATGGATTTTGGAAGAAGAAAGACTCAGAAGTACAGTTTCAAGGATCCTAAGATAGAGGAACTGATGAGTTTGATTCCTGAGATTGAGAGCTTTATAGATTTCTGGAAGAAGTATGGAGCCACCGTGCCTCTTATGAAGCATAATATGAAGGAGGGTATTCTTTCTACATTGATCCAGTTCTATGATTCATTGTGCCAGTGTTTTACTTTTCCTGATTATCAGTTGATGCCCATATTGGAGGAGTATTCTTATTTACTTGGCTTACCTATTACTGATCGTGTTCCTCTCGCCAACTTAGAAGGAGAGCCTAAATCTCACGAGATTGTTGCCATAACTCATTTGAATAAGTATGAGATTGAGACTAACATGAATACCAAAGGAAGAATAAGAGGTTTACCTGCTCAGTTTCTATTGGAGAAAGCTCGTTACTTCGTCAAGATGAAGAGCATCGTTGCTTTTAAGGCTATCTTTACATTTCTTACCTATGGATTGTTTTTGTTTCCCAATGTCGATAAGTTTGTGGATGTTAATTCCATTAGGATTTCTCTGACTGGGAATCGAGTCACTACATTGCTAGGAGATACTTATTATTCCATTCATCTTTGGAATTTCTATCAGGGAGGGATCACTATGCCAAAACTGCTTTTAGGCAGCACACCTTAAACATCGCTTCTATACCAAAGTGTTGTTATATGTCCCGATAAAATTTTAAAATTTAAAACTATATACATTAGCCAACACTTTATAAAAAAACGCTGCCTAAAGTTAAGAAAAAATGTTGCCTAAGCCACACTTTATGCAGCGCTTTATGAAAGTGCTGCCTAAGGTCAATTAAAATTGAGATAAAAAATCAAATTCTAGAAAGCGCTGCTATAGGCCCAACAGTAGAAAGCGATGTCATGGGCCCAAAGCGCTGCTAAAGACATACTTTAGGCAGTACTTTCTATTACAAATTTTGGTTTAGGTAACACACTATAGACAATGCTTTCTTCCAAAATCGATGCCATAACTTTAAAAGAAATTTGAGAAAAGTGCTGCTAAAGCCTTACTTTAGAAAGCGCTGCTATAGATTTAAGAGAAATTTGAGAAAAAGTGCTGCTAAAGAAATTTAACGAACCTGTGCACTGTTATGAGATTGACATTGGTGAGGAGAATCCTCGGTATCATGAAGTGATGAGATACCTCGAAGCATAAGAGTATCCTGAAGGAGCCTCAATCAACAACAAGAAATTCCTATGAAGGTTCTCAGCCAAATTCTTTCTAAACAATGGGATCCTATACAAGGGCAACCATGATTCTACTTTGCTCCGTTGTATGGACAATAAGGAGGAAGAGAAGATCATGGAAGATATGCATGATGGCATCTTTGGAACTCATTCTAGTGGGCATACTTTGGCCAAGAATATTTTGAGGGCTGGTTACTATTGCTCGACTATGGAAACTGATTTCCACCATCACTCGATAACTTGTCATAAGTGTCAAATCTATACCGACAAGGTTCATGTGCGTCCAATACCCTCGAATGTCATGACTGCTTCGTGGCCATTGGCAATATGGGGCATTAACATGATTGGAGAAATCAAGCCCACTGCCTCCAATGGACATCGTTTCATCCTCGTTGCCATTGATTATTTCACCAAATGGGTCGAAGTTACCTCATTTTCCTCAGTTACAAAGAATGTTGTAGCCTGATTTATCAAGCATAACCTCATCTTCCGTTACGGCATCCCTGAAAGGATCATTACTGACACGGAACCAATCTCAACAATGCTATGATTACGGAACTCTACACTCAGTTCAAAATCAAACATCACAATTCTACTCCGTACAGACCTAAGGTGAATGGCGCATTGGAAGCTGCCAATAAAAACATAAAAAAGATTGTGCAAAAGATGGTGGTGGCCTACAAAGACTGATATGAGATGTTTCCATTTGATCTTCATGGCTACCGTACTTCGACTCGAACTTCAACTGGGGAAACTCCTTTCTCTTTAGTCTATGGCATGGAAGTCGTCTTGCATGTTGAAGTGCAGATTCCTTCTCTAAGTATTATGAAAGAAGTATATTTAGGTGAAGACGAATGGATTCAAACTAGATTGGATCAGTTGAACTTAATTGATGAGAAGAGATTGGCTGTTGTTTGTCATGGTCAAATGTACCGAAAGCGTATGATCAATGCATTCAACAAGAAGATCAAACATTGGGTATATCTGGCTGGCATTTGGTAATAAAGCGCATCATTCTTCCTCAAGGCGATCTATGGGGAAAATGGACTCCCACTTACGAAGGGCCATTTGTAGTCAAGAAAGTATTATCTGGCGGTGCCATGATGCTAACTACTATGGATGGTGAAGATTTCCCGCATCCTGTGAACATGGATATAGTAAAAAATACTACGCATAAAATGACCCACTAGGTTGACATACCTAGGCAAAAAAAAGGGCATCCCGGCGAACCAAAGAGGTTCATGCAAAAATTAGGGATATATACAAAAGATTGTACACCCGGCAAGTTGAAAACCTGAAATGGCAGCTTGGACAAAAAAAGGGTATCTTGTTGGGCTGAAAATCCAAAATGGAAGTCCGGGAAAAAGTTAAGGATGAAAGTGTATGACTATGCCCCGTAGTACTAATTTATTACCAAGGTCCAAGTTCTTTGGTATAAGATCAATTCAATCGACTTCTTTCAACAACAAGGGATGATGTTCGAAGACATAGGGGAAATGGCGGAGTTGGAACCCAATGAGATTACTTCCACGTGGATATTATTTTGTTTTCACTTTGTATTCCTTTCATTCTTTTGATGATTTCCTCTTACTAGGATTTTTGTCTCCTTGTACAAAAACGCTTGTTTATAGGAAAAACATCAATACAAATATACTTCGAAGTGCAAACTTTTTCTTTTCTTTTCTGTTTTGAGTGCAAAAACATCCAATGACTAAAATTGAATGAACATATGCATATGAACATGATTAACTGTTAACAAATGCATGTTTAAAAACAATAATAAACATTTTCTTAAGGATTCAAGATATCCCCACAGAGTTACTTCAACAAAATTATCCCCACAATATGGAATTCATATAGTATTCATCCAAAGTCCCAATATTCTAACAATCCCCAGCTAAGTTGGCCTTAACCAAAAAAGGAAATTTGGCGGAGCTCTTCCCAAAAAGAAGTCATATCTCCAATAAGGACACCAAAATATCCTTCTCAATAGGGTTTATTTCCCCCACAGACTACAAATTCCCCAACTCGAGTTCTTTTCTCAGACCATTACAAATCAACGAACAAAACCCCTTGTCACCAATGGAGTCAATACTATCCCTAATAAGTTGTTGTGAATCCTGGAAACCGTCCAGATAACAGTTAACTTCAGTAAGTTGTTGCGAAGCCTTAAATTCGACCAGATAATAATTAACTTCATTCTCCCATAAAATTATTGCGAAGCCTGGAATTCGACCAAATAACGGTTAACTTCATAAATTTGTTGTGAAGCCTGGAATCCGACCAGATAACAGTTAACTTCAGTGAGTTATTGCGAAGCCTGGAATCTGAACAGATAACAATTAACTTCATCCACCTCAGAAAGTTGCTGCAAATCCTGGATTTAGACCAGATACCAGTCAACTATCCTCTCCAAGACGAAAGCTTAACCATCTATTTTATCCCCAATCAGGGTAAATAAGAATTAAATTCCCCAGTAGAGTAATGGACAACCAAGGCTCCTGAATTATTTTCCCCGAGCAGAAATCAACATTCCCTGCAAAATTTCCTCGAACGACAAAACTAGGAATTCCCAGCGGAAGCACTCTAAACAAAGTTTGAAGATACACATACTCTTCACCTCTAATAGAAGTCCAGGATTTAACTTCCCAAAGCTTCCCAGCATTTGTAAAGGATTTATTTTCCTAGACAAAGATACATTTCAATAACATTCATATATCATAGCACATACATGACAAATGCATACAGCATAATCTCATTTATTTTGAGAACATCATTATGTCGTGCATACATCTGCTTGCAACTAACCCTCTTCCTTGCAGGAAAAATCAATCAACAAAACGAAGACCTCTTCTGGTTAGATTCATTTCTTCTAGATTAAAGACAAGCAGAAGAATAACTCTTCTAGTTAGATTCATTTCTTCTAGATTAAAGACAGGCAGACAAAGACCTCTTCTGGTTAGATTCATTTCTTCCAGATTAAAGACAGGCAGACGAGGACCTCTTTTAGTTAGGTTCATTTCTTCCAGATTAAAGACAGGCAAATGAAGAACTCTTATATTTAGATTTATTTCTTCCAGATTAAAGACGGGCGAACAAAGACCTCTTCTGGTTAGATTTATTTCTTCCTGATTAAAGACAGGCAGACGAAGACCTCTTCTGGTTAGATTCACTTCTTCCAGTTAAAAATAGGAAATCAACTGACCTCTTCTGGTTGTGATTATTTCCCCAGTGAAGTATCCAAACAACGGACCTCTTATGGTTTAGATTTACTTCTTCCAGTTAAAAACAGGCAAAATACATCCACAGTTTCAGTATAAATCAACCAAAGATTTATTCTGATACTTCTCCCTCGATAGTCACTCCGGATGGAATCTGTAAGCCCATCTCCGACAAACTCTTCATCACTTCTCCAAATGACATGTTTAAGCACATTCTCGACACAATCAACTAACACATAGTCAAGTGTAAATTTTTGGGCACTTTAGTGTTCAATCATCTTCCACCTTCAAATTCCGAATGGCGCACCCGCCAATCTAACTCTTTGGGTTTAAGAAGATTGAACAGGGGCAGCTTTTATACCCCAAAATTTTCCCTCTCTTTTTCAAGACATTCCTCATAAATGATCTCCAATGCTCAAGGATTCTCAAGAATTGATCAGACAAACTCACCTCCGAAGCACTGAGACCACAAATTAGGGTTTTGACTAAGAACGATTGATCATTGACTTTTTGACCTAATACAAGACCTAATGGCTTGAAGCATAATCTCAAATACTCAAACATAACATGTTCACCCAATTCCACGGCTTAAATCATTTCTCCAGATCAGTGGATCGATAGTTGAAATTTGGTCAACTGATGAAAAGTCAACTGATACACCAAAAGTCAAAATTTGACTTTTTGGTCAACAATAAATTTCAAAGATCAAAATTCATCAAGAAATTCAATAATATCAATTTTGATCATCAAGAAGTCAAGAAAGTCAAAAGTCAATTTGAAAAGTCAAACTTTTCAAGACTTATAATTTTTTCTAAGTGTTTTATACATGCTTATTTCATAACTTCATACAATTTTTTACCATGATGCAAAATGATTCAAAGGAAACTTTCAACATGAAAGTTGTAGGTCTTGATGAATTATTCAACTTTGTAATAGAGGGTTGATGTCCAAAAAACGCTTAGATTTGAAGATATAAGCCCATGAAGTCATGACATTTTCATCTAACACTTAGAGAAATTTTCAACAGATTTTGGTCAGGATTTTATCCCAACTTCTTGGAATTTTTTCACATAGTTCCAAGATGATTTTTTCAAAATGGACAACACAAAAGTTACATAGGATGTTTCAAGCTTTCCAAAACATTCAAGAGCATGAATTTATCATACTAGAGCTAGGAGATTCAAAGGCACGAAGTTGGGTATCCATTCTTAAATTACAAGTCATGGTGGTGAAGAACACATAATCAAATCCTTATGCTATGCTACATAATCTTATGTTTCATGCCTTCTAAATTGCAAATCTCGCCATAATTTAATGCTTACACCTACTCTTGAGCTACTACCCGAGTGTTTGAGCCATTGTCCAAAAGATCTTTCCATTTATGGCATAAAGTTAGCATTGCTATTCTTGAAAAGCAAGCTTGTTGGTACAAAATTTAACTTGAGCACATACCTTGTTTACTTCTAATTTTACTCCACCATAAATCATGGAAAATAGCCCCTCTATACCAGCAACTTTGGTACTTCATCTTGGGACTATGGAGTAATTTACATAACTTGATATTTGCCATCCAACCTAACCATAACTCGGTAATTTGTAAACCTAATGAGATCTTATTCACAAACCTCTTGCTTATAAATAGAGGGATCATTTGCAAGAAAAAAGGAGAGAGATTATTATGTGTTGAAAAAACCTCAAAACCCTTTATACTCCAAAAAACCAGAATTATCCACAAAAACCTCCATTTTTGAGCTTTGAAGTCCAAATCTTTGAATCTCATACCTTGAAAGTTTTCTCGAAACAAACCATTCAAATACATCACATACATCATTTAGAAGTTGTTCAAATACAAGAACAACTTTTGTAACATCATTATCTCCACTTTTCAAACTCAAAAACATTGTCTTGCAAGTTGACTTGGTTAGAGAGATTCAAATACTTTCAGCATAAAGTAAAGATTGGAACAACTTCAGGGAGATCTAAGAAAGCTAAATCAATCATCACATTGCACCTGGAAACATCCATGCACATTTTGAGTTTTCACTTCAAGAGGTAAGTTTTCTCAAACTGTGATATCCTTGTTCATACATCATTTTTCTTTCATTTTCAAAAAAATAAAACCGGACAAATGAGAATAAAAGAGTTGCAAACACTAAAAATCACAAAAAAATGCTTCTGGAAGTTTGACACAACCGGCTGTGTCACCTGGCACGGGCCGTGTCAGGGAGAAAACTTGACAAAATGACAGGATATGGTCTTGACACGGGTGCCCGTGTCATAGGATATGGCCCGCGTCAATCTTATTGGGATTAAAACTTGACAAAATGATAGGATAGGATCTTGACACGGTTCCCATGTCACAGGACATGGCCCATGTCAATCTTATTGAGATTAAAAGCTTGACAAAATGGCAGTACGGAGTTCTGACACGGGTGCCTGTCACGGGACACGGCCCGTGTCAGCTCAGCTGGGACAAAAAGAAAGACATGCATGGATTATTACAGGGCCCTGATACGGGTGCCCATGTCCCAGGACACGGTCCGTGTCAGCCTAAACACTAAGAATCTTGATTTTGAGACTTTTTATTCAATTTGGTTGTAATAGTAATTAGGTTTTATATGCTTTCATCCCCATTTATAATTTTTATCCCCATCCCTTAAATGATGTAATAACGTAGAGTTTTACATTTATGCAATTTATTGCTTTAAATATAAATGCTAGTAATTAGGGTTTGTATGGAAAGACATAAAATCAACAAGTAGAAAACCCTAATTCAAGAACAAATGTATGAAATAAAAATGCTTTGCACACTTGCACCTCTAGGGTTAACCTCTCTTGTCTCCTAAATATAAAATAGTCATGTTATGCAAACGTGGGATACTATAGAAAAAACAATCAAAAACAAGATCGTAGTCCCTCGATGACCCTTCAATGTTGCCTTCGGTAAATGATCTTAGACCTTTACAAATATCTAGGGTATCTTAAAACATTGCTTTCCATGACTATATGATGATCCACGTCTGTCCCTTCACATCCAGTGATAGGGTTTCTTATCAATCAATGGTAAGGTAGCAATATCTAAAGGAGGAGGAAAAGAATTAAGAGTTTTTGATTAGGTAGAACGTTCATTGTTTTTTTCTCACAATCATCTTGAAAACATATTTCAAAACACACCAACACTTTCAAATGAAATATTTTTCAAAGTCAACACTTTGTATGCATTCTTATAGAGAGGAGAATCATTACAAAGTTCGCCTAAACGATGGCACTTATCAAAAATCCTTTAAAAAAGAAAAAAATCACAAACACATTTCAAATAAAGCATTTTCAAAATGAGCTACCAACTAAGAGCCCGTAGATAACTACGAATGAAAAGGGTGCTAACACCTTCCCTTTGATAACCTACCCCCCGAACTCAAGAAAATTCTCAAAAGGTATTTCTTGTTCTTTTCACTCTTTCCTTTATTGGATAAAAGAAAAGTTGGTGGCGACTCTTGCTATCTGTAACAATTGCGATAAAATGCAAAACACCTAAGTTAGTTCTCCCACCGTATCACACCAACACTTTCTTATCCATTTCTTCTAGGAAAGTTTAACTGGTGCTGCTTTGAAATGGTATATGGGATTGGATAGTAGCAATATCCGCACCTTCAATGACTTGGGTGAAGCTTTCGTCAAGTAGTATAAGTATAACATGTTTATGGCGCCTGACCGCGATCAATTGAGGGCGACTGCTTAGAAGGATAAAGAGTCTTTTAAAGAGTATGTGCAACGTTGGCGCGAGGTTGCTTCTCAAGTGGTACCCCTGATGGGTGAGCAAGAAATGACTAAGGTCTTCCTAAAAATCCTTGATTCATTTTATTATGAAAGGATGGTTGCAAGTGCACCAAGTGATTTCATTGAGATGGTAAGTATGAGTATTCGTCTAGAAGAAGTTGTTAGGGAAGGATGATTGACAAAAGGCGAAGGTTCTAGTGGAACAAAGAAATCATCATATGGGTTTTCTATAAAGAAATAAAGTGAAACAAATGTTGTCATTAAGGAAAGAAAGGTTAGACCTCCGAGAAGACATCATCGGTACCAACAACAGGTTTCTTCTGTGACTCTAATTGTCAATGTAGCTCCAACTGTTGTTGCCTATAAAAGAACACCACAATAAGGTAATCAAGGACAAAGTCAGAAGAGAGAAGCTTTTGATCATATTCCAATGAGTTATGCAGAATAATTTTCGGCTTTAATTCAAAGGAAATTGGTACAGACTAGGCCTCCCCCTGCTATTCCTTCACCTTTACCATGGAATTATAACGTGGATCACCTTCACCATTATAACGTGGAATTATAACGTGAATTATAAATTATTGTTCATTGAAGTTTGAGGTATAGAAAATGGTAAGATTTGGTCTCCTGTATTTGAAAGATTTTGGTCCCAATGTGAAGGATAATCCACTACCTAAACATGGAGGTGGAAGCAATGTAAATATGGTTGCTGGTTGTCCTGGGGACTTCAGGATTTTTAATATTAATCTGGTCAGAGGTGATTTAATGAAGATGCATCCTGATCTTTGTGAATTCAGCTATTATACACATGATCATGCGGGTTGTAGCATTTGTAGTTCTGATATCCATGGATGTGATAAAGTGAGAGCTGATCTTTAAGAGATGATGGACGGAGGTCTTATCCATATAATCAGACCAATGGTTGAATATGAAGAAGAAGTGAATATGGTTTATGGTTTCCCCGAAGAATTATGGTATTTTGATGTGAATTACATGAATGATGATCTGGTGCAGTTGCATGCCACATTTTGTCACGTGGATGGCCAGGAGGTACATCATTATGGGTCATGCCAAATCAACTGTAGGGATTCCCGTGGTTGTTCTGTTGTAAGAAGATGTGTTCAATTGTTGTTAGATAATGGTGATGTTGTACCCCAAAATTTTCCCTCCCATTTTTCAATAAAAATTGATTCAATATACATCCTCATGCTTATATGGTTCTTAATTGCTCAAGACTACTCAAGGATTGATCAGATAAACCCTCCTCCCAAACAGTTGACCTATAACAAGGGTTTTGCTTCTCTCAAGGAATATTGGACTTCTAATGCCTCAAGTGGATTTCATGGTTTCTCGTATGTCTCAAAGAATCCTCATGCCAAATACCAAGCCTTGTAGCACAAGTTTTATCAGTCAATTAGTCAGATGATTGAAAATCAATTGTATTGGGCAAAAAGTCAACTTTGAACAATTTACAGTCAAACTTCAAGATTTTTGGTCAACATCAACATTTTGAAGTCACATTCATCATTTGATCAAGGGTTGATCATGCCAAAGAAAATTGAACTTCTAATGCCTCAAGTGGATTTCATGGTTTCTCATATGTCTCAAAGAATCCTCATGCCAAATACCAAGCCTTGTAGCATAAGTTTTCTCAGTCAATTAGCCAGATGATTGAAATGAACTTTATTGGGAAAAAAGTCAACAATTTACAGTCAAACTTCAAGATTTTTTGTCAACATCAACATTTTTAAGTCACACTCATCATTTGATCAATGGTTGATCATGATTCGTCAAGAAAACTCAAGATTCATCAAAAGTCAAAAGTTACTAAATTAGGGGTTTCCTAAGGAGAAGTCAAATGAACTTTGACCAAGCATAACTTTCACATACTTCATCATAAATTTCTCAAACAAATCTCCTTTTGAATTAAATTCAATTCTCTACAACTTTGTCTCTCTAAGCTCAAGGCCAAAAATGCTTCGTTTGAGAGATATGGGCCAAAACATTATAGGTCATTTTAAAAGTCAACAAAAAGACACTTTTGTCAAAGCAATTTATATCATGATAAATTCTTCAAATGAAAAAATTACCAACATGAAGATTGTAGGGGACATCTTGTGGTTTCTAAAAAGTCAAAGATCACCTTCATATGATAAAAATTGAGTGATATATGATTTGTGCAAGTTGGGCAATTTTGAGAAAATGCATGAAATCCAAATTAAGCAAACTTGAATTTTTGGGCCAATGGGACTATCTTTTAAGGTCCAAACATGTTCCTGACCTTATGGTAGACTTCTAAGTCCATTCATGCATCATTATAAGTTTATTTCATTTATGTCTGATTTTATTCATTTATGTTCAAAATTAAATCAAATAAATATTAAATAAATGTATGAGGCATAAAAGGCTTGTGATTTGAATCTTTTAGAGGCCCAAGATCATGCTACAAAATGTGTAGACATATTGGTGAATCAAATCTTCACGGTTTTGTAATATTTCAATCTATTTTCAAACAAAATCAAATATATGTTTCACATGATGTCCAAGCCCACCTCTTAACCTAATCTTTTCTCCTATAAGTACACTGCATATTCAGACCAAAAAAGGACACAAAAGCTGCGCAAGAAACAAGGGTTTTGAGGTCTAAATTTTCAAAGAAAAGGTTGAATTTAAAATCAAAGATCCATCCATCCTCAAGGCAAGCCATCCATTGCAAATCGTTCATGAGGTATCATAGAGTAAGTTTTGATCATTCTTGATGATCAAAGGTGCCTAAAACGTGCATTCCAAGCATCGCCGGTTTTGCATATTTTGTGAAATTCATATTTTAATTTTTATGAAGTTTTGATTTAAACTATTTGCATATTTTAATTTCATTTGTATAACAGAATTGAAGCGCAACACATTTGGTTAAGGAGAATGCATGTAACGTAAAGGGCGCGGGTTCGATCCCTACGTCGTGCAATATTTTTTGTTATTTTTTCAAACTAACGTGCAGGTTTCACATATATTATTCTGTTACTGTTTCTAAACACTATTAGGCGCTTGGCCTAGTGGCAAGCAAAGCATTTTGTGAAGCTAGGAGGGCATGGGTTCAACACCCACCCCATGCAAATCCTTTTTTCCCTATTTTTTCCTTTAACCTAATTTCCTTCATTTTCCTTTTCTAACTCTAATTAATTAATTAATTAACTTTTTTTTCTTAAATATTAAAATCAATTATAATTAAGGTTTTATTAATTATTATCACTTAAATTATTTTCTACAAAAAATCATAAAAACATTTTAACATTCTTTTTCTATCTTATTTCTTTTTTATTTAAATTCATAGATGAAATGTATAGGACGCACTCTCTATTGTAATAGCGTAGATTTATTTCCCGCGTCTTTTTCTTATTATGTATCTGCTCCAAGGATATAATAGCGTAGGATATTTATATTCTCGCACTTATATTTTTATGCTATGATTAGTAACTAGGGTTTGTATGGCAAGACTAAAAACGATCTAGAAAACCCTAATTCTCAAGATAAAATAGACCGAAAACAAACACACTTCACACTTTCACCTCTATGGTATCCTCTCTTGATGTCTTTCGAAATATTGGTCACGTCCCTCGAAAGTGTGGATACTTTAGCAAAATACCAGCGATCAAATCATCATGTCCCTTTCGAATAAAGATCATAATCCTTCGATGACCTTTTGAGATGCCTACAAAATGATCTAGTCCCTTCGAGCTACCTACAAAATAATGATAGTCCCTTCAATACAATTGCTAAAGTATCCTTACTTGTTTCCTTCTATGACCATACGATGACCCTATGCCTGTCCCTTCATATCAAATAGATAGGGCTACCTACCAACTAATGGTATGGATAGTACTATCTCTAAAGAAGAAGGAAAACAATAAGAAATACTTTAGTGGGTAAGATACTCTTAATTGCTTGCTCACAACTTTTCGTAAAACTTTTTTTCACACTACACTTTCAAACAAATATTTTCAAAAATAACACTTTGTATACATGCTTGAGGACTGATACAAGAATCATTACAAAGCCAGACTTACATTGGCGATTTCAAAATATTTTCAAAAAAATCACACATACAAAGCAAGATTTTCAAAAGTGAGCTAAGAAATCAAGAGCCCGTATATAACTACGGATGAAAAGGGTGATAACACCTTCCCTTTTCATATCTTACCCCGAACTTAAAATATATCAAAGGTCTTTCCTGTTCTTTTCACCTTTCCTAAATATTGGAAACAAGAAAAGTTGATGGCGACTCTAGATATCCGCATATTTGAATAAAACCAAAAAGTCAGTTCTCCCACCGTATGACAGGTACTATCAGAATCACTGGAAACAGAGATGATTATAATAGAGTTAATATGATTGAAGACTACTCTGTTGAGGCCATGTCTGATGATAAGTACATTTCTGCTGATGAGTTCTTTTCTTTTAATGAGTCAGAGTATGTGAATGAGTATGTTTTGCTTAACATGATTCCATATCTCTTGAGTATTATGAAGAAGCAGGGGTGAATGTTATTGTACCATGTTTTGGTGATCCCTCTCCTTTAGATATTGATTACAATAGCAAGCCTGTTGTTGCTCCTGTGGTTATTTGTCTGCCCGGTCCTATCCCAGATGAATCTAATAAAGCGGTGCCTTATAAGTACAATGCAACTATCCTGGAAGATGGTGTGGAAATTCATATCCAACCTTTGTCCCATGTTGAGAATATTGTTGAAGCTAGTCGGGTAACTCGTAGTGGTCAGGTCTTCGCTCCTATCTTTTGAGGAGATGTTAATTCTGGTAAGAAGATGGTTAAGAATCTTAAAACTAAGAAAGTGGTAGGAGAATTTAGTGGCGCTGCCTTGGAAAAAGATGTTGATGATCTGTTGAAAACCATCAAGATGAGTGATTACATGATTGTCGATCAATTGTTGCATACTCCATCTAAGCTTTCCATTTTAGCCTTGCTGATGAACTTTTCTTCTCATCGAGAATCTATGATGAGGGTGTTGGATTAGGATTTTGTTGAAAGTGATATGTCTCTGGATCAGTTCAACGGTGTTGTGGGGAATATTACATCTTGCAACAATCTGAGATTTTGTGATGATGAGTTGCATGATAAAGAGAGAAATCATAACCTGGCTCTGCATATATCTATGAATTGTAAGAATGACTCTTTGTTCAATGTGATGATTAACAATGTATCTGCTTTGAATGTCATACCGAGAAGTACTATCATGAAGCTTAAGTACCAGGGAACTCCTATGCGCCCTAGTGGGATTATAGTAAAAGCTTTTGATGGTTCAACAAAGCTTGTCATTGAAGAGGTGAATTTACCTATTCACACAGGTACGCACTTATTCCAAATCACCTTTCAAGTTATGGATATTTTCCCAGCCTATAGCTGTTTATTGGGACGACCATGGATCCATGAAGCAGGAGTTGTTACTTCCACCTTGCATCAAAAGCTGAAATATTTCTGTGAAGGAAAGGTAGTCATTGTGAACGGTGAGCAAGCTCTATTGATATCTCATTTATCTTCCTTTAGCATTGTAGAAGCTGATGAAGCCGCTGTTAGAACTCAGTTCCAAGCTTTTTCTATTGATAAAACAAGGAAGAGTGAAGATTTTATCATCTCATTTAAGGATGTGCAACAGGTAGTGCAAAAGGGCCCTTGCAAGGTGTGGGGGCAGGTTATTAATCCACCTGTGAACATGAATGATACTAGTTTGGGTTTCTCCATGAAGAAGTAAGTTGTGAAGCCAAAGTCCGCTTTGAGTAAATATCAAGACATCTTTCACAGTGCAGGATATTTTCATACGACTACTCCAAACATCAATGCTATTCTTGAAGATTAATCAGAGCAAGAGATACTGAACTTTGTGACATATGGAGTTAGAGTCCATAATTGGATCACTGTTGATGTTACTTATTGCATTCACGTTTCAAAGTAATTTGTTTTTTGTTTGTCTTTTCAAAAATATTTCACTCTGCCCAAGGTGAAAGTAATTGTGATGTATGGGCATGTATGTTGTTTTGATTTTTAAAATCATTAATAAAAGTTATTTTTGATTTCTAAATTATGTCTTTATTTTCTGATTTTTCTTGGAAAATGGTAATCATAAAAAACTTTTCGAAATAAATAATAACTGTAAATCAATCTGCACAATTTCTTGTTACATGTGCCAGTTTCTAAAAGCAATCATAAATCATATGTGCTGATTAATTAAAAAACTCGTTGAGTGCAATGACCCTGCAGCCTTTCCCAACTTTGAATACACAATGTATGTGGCTGAAGAGGACGAATATGATGAAATCCCAGAAGAGGTTTCATGGTTGCTCGAGCGCGAGGAGAATACAATTCAGTCATATAAAGATTTGTTTGAGACGATTAACTTGAGATCAGAGGAAGATCCAAAAGAAGTTAGGATTCGAGCGTTGCTTCATCCTGATGTGAAGAGAAGGATGATTGAATTGCTGAAAGAGTATGTGGATATCTTTGCTTGGTCTTATCAAGACATGCCTTTTTTGGATACTAATATTGTGGAACATTATTTTCCGCTAAAGCCAGAATGTCCCCCAATCAAGCAGAAGATGCGAAGAACTCTTCCTGACATGATAGTGAAGATTAAAGAAGAGGTTTTTAAGAAGATTGATGCTAGTTTTCTTATGACATCAGTATACCATCAGCGGATTGCCAATATTTTTCTAGTACCAAAGAAAGACTGAAAAGTCCGCATGTGCATTGATTATAGAGATTTAAATAAAGCAAGTCTGAAAGATAATTTTCCATTACCACATATTAATATGTTGGTTGATAGTACATCAAAATTCAAAGTGTTCTCATTCATGGAAGGATTTTCTGGATATAATCAAATTAGGATGGCTCCTGAGGACATGAAAAAAACAAAGTTTGTCACACCTTGTGAACATTCTGTTATAGAGTGATGCCATTCGGGTTGAACAACAATGGTGCAACGTACCAGAGGGCTATGACAACCATATTCCATGATCTGATGCATAAGGAAATTGAGGTATATGTTGATGATATGATCGCTAAATCCCATACTGAGGAAGGGCACATAGAAGACTTATAGAAATTGTTTCAGCATTCAAGGAAGTATCGTCTCCGCTTGAATCCAAATAAGTGTACTGTTGGTGTTCATTCAGGAAAGTTTCTAGGATTCATTGTCATCCAAAAAGGAATTGAAAGTGATCCTGATAAACTTAAGGCAATTCAAGAAATGCCTGGACCAAGAACTGAAAAGCAAGTTAGAGGCTTCCTTGGACATTTGAATTACATTTCCAGATTTATTTCCCATATGAATACAACATGTGAACCCATCTTCAAGCTATTGAATAAAGATCAAGATTATGTATGGAGGGATGATAACCAAAGGGTATTTGAAAGCATTAAAGAGTATTTGCTTAAGCCTCCTATCTTTCTCCCTCCTATTGAAGGAAGGCCATTGATTATGTATCTGATTGTGTTGGATAACTCCATGGGCTCTATTTTGGGACAATAATATGAAACCAAAAGAAAAGAATATGCCATTTATTATTTGAGCAAGAAGTTCACTGACGGTAAGTCACGATATTCTATACTAGAAAAACATGTTGGGCTTTGGCCTGCGCGGCAAAGCCATTGCGGTAATATATTGTGAATCATACTACTTGGTTGATTTCCAAATGGATTCAATTAAGTATATTTTTGAAAAGCCTGCTCTTACTGAGAGAATTTCTTATTGGCAGATGCTGTTGTCCGAATATGATATTGAATACCGTACTCATAAGGCTATTAAAGGTAGTGTGTTGGCGAAGTACCTTGGTCACCAACATGTTGACGATTATCAATCTATTAACTTTGATTTTCCTAATTAGGATGTGATGATTTTGAAAGTAAAAGATTATGATGAACCTTTACCGGAGGAAGGTCCTGATCCCGAATCCCAATGGGGTATGGTGTTTGGTGGATTTGTAAATGCTTATGGAAAAGGAATTGGTGTTGTGATTATCACTCCCTTGGGTCACATATCCCTTTTACTACAAGGTAGAATTTGATTGTACCAATAACATGGCGGAATATGAAGCTTGTATCATGGGTCTTGGAGAGGCTATAGATCTCATAATCAAAATTCTTGATGTATATGGCAATTCAGCTTTGATAATAAATCAGATCAAAGGAGAATGGGAGACTTGTCACATTGGCTTGATTCCCTACAAAGATTATGGAAGAAGATTATTACCTTTCTTCAATAAAGTTGAATTCCATCATATTCCCAGAGACGAGAATCAGATGGAGAATGTGTTTGCCACTTTGGCTTCCATGTACCAAGTGAATGCTTGGAACGATGTACCTCGGATCACTGTTCGACATCTTGAGAGACCAGCTCATGTGTTTGCTACAGAGGGGACGTCAGATGAAAAACCTTGGTATTATGATATCAAGCACTTCCTCCAGACTCAAGAATATATGTTTGGTGTATCGAATAAAGATAGAAAGACATTGAGAAGGTTGGCAGGTAGCTTTTTCCTCAATGAAGATGTGTTATATAAGAAAAATTATGATATGGTGTTGCTCAGATGCGTGGCTAAACATGAAGCAGAAATGTTGATGCATGAGATCCATGAAGGTTCCTTTGGCACCCATGCCAATGGACATTTGATGGAAAAGAAGATGCTTAGGGCAGGTTATTATTGGCTGACAATGGAATCTGACTATTACAAATTTGTGAAGAATTTCCATAAGTGTCATACTTATGCTAACAAGATTCATGTGCCTCCAATGCTTCTCAATGTTATTTCTTCCCCATGGCCTTTTTCTATGTGGGGTATTGATATCATTGGAATGATTGAATCTGAGGCGCCAAATGGAAATCGTTTCATCTTAGTGGAAATTGACTACTTCACCAAGTGGGTGGAAGAAACTTCCTATGCTAATGTCACCAAGCAGGTGGTAGTGCGCTTTATCAAGAATAATCTTATATGTCGTAATGGCGTGCCAAACAGGATTATCACTGATAACGGCTCAAATTTGAATAATAAGATGATGATAGAACTTTGTGAAGAATTTAAGATTGTCCATCACAACTCGTCTCCTTACAGGCCTAAGATGAACGAGGTTGTTGAAGCTGCTAATAAAAACATTAAGAAGATTATCCAAAAGATGGTTGTTACATATAAGGATTGGCATGAGATGCTCTCTTTTGCTTTGCATGGGTATCGTACATCCATCCACACTTCAACAGGGGCAACCTTATTTTCTCTTGTGTATGGTATGGAATCAATGCTCCCCGTTGAGGTTGAGATTCCCTCTTTGTGTGTAATAATGGAAACCAAATTGTCAGAGGCTGAATGAGTCCAGAACAGGTTTGACTAGTTAAAGTTAATTGAAGAAAAGAGAATGACGGCTTTGTGCCATGGTTAGTTATATCAGAAAAGAATGAAGAAATATTTTGGTAAGAAGGTCAAGCCTCGTGAATTTAGAGAAGGAGACCTCGTGCTCAGAAATATCATGACTTTTAATGCTAGGGGCAAGTGGATTCCAAATTATAAAGGCCCATATGTTGTCAAGAAAACCTTCTCTGGTGGTGCATTGATTCTTGAAACTATGGATTGTGAGGAATTCTCACGTCCTATGAATGCTGACGCAGTCAAGAAATACTTCGCCTAAAGAAATAAAAGAATATCTCGCTAAGTTGAAAACTGAAAAGGGTGGCTTAGGCAAAAAAGAGCGTCTCGGTAGACTGAAAACCCGAAAGGGTGGTCTAGGAAAAAGTTAGAGACATAAACAGAATAAATTTTCCTGATAGGTTAAAAACCCCCAGGGCAACCTAGGTAAAATTTAAGGATTTATTGGCAAGTAACTGCATCAGATAAAACTTGATCATTGAAGCAACAATTTTCTCGGATTCTCATCACACTTCAACTGAAGCCTCTGCTCAGGAGTTCTAAGTTGTTAGGGAGAATAGTTGTCATTATATTTCAATGTACCTTTTCCATTATATTTACCATTTTCCAAATTTTGTAATCATCCATGGAGTCACACCATTTGCGGACTACCATTCTATTAATAAAGTTTGAGCCTTTATCCATTTCTTTGAAGTTCTTATTTTATTTTGTTTACCAAAAATCTAATTTGTTATTGATAGTATTTTTCAAAACAAAAAGATTTAATAATAAAAATGTTTTTGAAAAGAATTTGCAAATTACTTTTTACCTCATTTCTGTGATTCAAGTGGGACAAAGGTAGTGTTTCTAAGGATAGACGAACTCCGAGGTTTTGGAAGGATTCCCCAACAAGTATCCCGGGTTGTTCTTGTTGGTATCACTTAGTCTACTTATGATTTATTCTTTGGATGGTTGGATTTCATACCATTTGATATGTGGTACGGTGTTAGGATTTGAGATCTTATTTTTCCCAGACAGGTCCTGATATGGATTTTTCTAGCTAAGTGTGATCCTTTCCCCAGCCAGTGCATTACTCTCCCCAGTCATGTCATTTGTGTTTGATGTGTGCTCCCAAATATCCAGACAAGGGAAATATCTTTTCTCAGAAGTGTTGAGACAACTGTCAACTTTTTGGGTTTTCTCTCACCAAGTGTTGAGTTTGATTTAAAATCCCCATAATTTTGACTTCCTGTTGTGTTGGTAACTTCTTAGATCCCAAATGAAGCAAACATGAGGCTTCTCTATAAAGTTATTATACCCATGAAGTTTCATAATTTCTCCCCAGAGAAGTTTGCACAACCATTACTCTTGATATTGAAGATTGTATTTGGGCTCCCCTCGACAATGTGGCGTTGTCTTCCCTAGTGAAGTCAGTATGGAATCCCCAGTTGAAATCTAGACGATGTAGAATTGTCTTCCTTAGTGAAGATTTTATGTTATTCCCCGGTGAAGCCTGGAGGAGGGTGTTGTATACCTGCAACTGTATTGGTTTATTGCTATCAGATTGTGTTGTGATTATTTTCAAGCCATGTTTCTTCCCAGTGAAGTTCAGCCGTGAAGCAGGACTTCATTTCCTCAGTCGGTGCTTACTCTCTTAGGGAATCTTCATCCGGAATGAGCCGAGTGTTGTCCTTACCCAAGTTAGTTTTGTATGGTTATCCCCAGTACAGTATGTTTGTTTTGTCATCATGTACACAATAACATCCATACATTCATATATACATCATGCATAGCTGAATTAAAATTCATTTCTCATTTGCATTCATTGATGTTTTGTTGGTATATTATCCTCTTTGCAAAGTTATGTTATCCTCTCTCCAATAGAGTTTCAACCTAAAGCAGAAAGTGTATATCCTTTCAATTTCCCCACTGAGTTATCCCTTGTAGAAGAATTTTGCGTTAGCTTTCCTACCCGGCTCATTATCTGGGTGGAATTTGATTCCAATTTGAGTTTATTCCTCATTGGATGGCATCTATGTTGACTGTTTCACTCTATTTTGTTCCTGGTTTGAATTTGTGGTTCCCGGCAATATTGTTACTCTAACCTCTCTAGGCTATGAGCCCTGGGTTGAGAATGTGCATTTATTTTGCACGTAAAGACTTTATCTCCTCAACAGGAATGTGTTGGTATTTCCCCATGAAATCAAGATTCATTTCCCAGCAGTGTTATCGCAATCTCTTTCGTAAATAGCAAGTTGCATGTCTATTTATTTGAGCAACATGTTCTTCCCCAGTAAGTATGTTAATGCCAGAAAAGATTTGTACTCCGATGAATGGTAGTCTCTTCATTAAGGGAGATAGTTTGTTGTTGAGGTTTTACTCCGATGGATGGTAGTCTCTTTGTTAAGGGAGATAGTTTGTTATTGAGATTTGTACTCCAATGGATGGTAGTCTCTTTGTTATGGGAGATAGTTCGTTATTGATATTTTTACTCCGATGGATGGTAGTCTCTTCGTTATGGGAGATAGTTTGTTGTTGAGATTTTCACTCTGATGGATGGTATTCTCTTTGTTATGGGAGATAGTTCATTGTTGTGATTTTTACTCCGATGGATAGTAGTCTCTTCATTATGGTAGATAGTTCGTTATTTAGATTTGCACTCCAATGGATGGGAGTCTCTTCATTAAGGGAGATAGTTCGTTGTTGATATTTGTACTCTGATGGATGGTAGTCTCTTCATTGAGAGAGATAGTTTGTTGTCAAGATTTATACTCTGATGGATGGTAGTATCTTTGTTATTGGAGATAGTTTGTTGTTGAGACTTTACTCCGATGGACGGTAGTCTCTTTCTTATGGGAGATAGTTCGTTGTTGAGATTTTCCTTCCAATGGATGGTAGTCTCTTCATTAAGGGATATGGTTCATTGTTGGGGTTTTACTCCGATGGATGGTAGTCTCTTTGTTAAGGGAGATAGTTCGTTATTAAGGTTTTACTCTGATGGATGGTAGTCTCTTTATTATGGGAGATAGTTCATTATTGAGATTCACTTTGCTCTAAAAAAGTAGATTCATTCCCAACCATGAGTACTGATGTCAATCATATGTTTCCAGTCTTAAGTACTAATGTCAATCATTCATCACCTGCCTCAAGATTGATGTTTATCGTCACCTGAGCCGGTATTATCTTACCATTTCTATTTGTATCTTTCGAGTTGGAAGCTTCTGATCCCATGTGAGTCTATGTTACTCTCTTTTTGCTATCTCTTCTCTGAGTGGATAGTTCACATTTATCTGTCGATCATTGTCATCCATTACTTTTTCATAATTATTTGAGTTGATGATACTTTATCTCCTCTTTGGGCTTTACCCCAGAAGAGTTGAGTCTCCTTTTCCTCCAATGGAGTTGAGTTTATTTCCTCTAGTTGAGTTGGTAACTCTTCATAATGTGGCTTGCATGGTTAAGAATCTCTATCGAGAAAATCTCACTATGTATTTGGTTTCTTCGATCGTGATTTTGGATTTACTTGTTTATAGCCATCCCCAGAGTCGTGTTGTTCCGCAGCAATTTATTTTCATGGTCAAACTCTCTTTTTGGTAAGTTGACTTTATCTTCTACTTCCCCAGTGGTGTTTTGTGTCACCTTTGGAGTTGGTCGTTTGCATTCACAATCATAAACATTTAATGGCATTTTAGGGCCAAAAATAGGGTTTGTTTTGTATTTAAGTATATTTAAACGCATCGAAACGAAGATTTTAACCTTTATATCTTTGAATAGAAGACACTTAAGTAAGGGCAGCTGTTATACCCCAATTTTCCCCCTAAGATCTCTCATCATCTCATATCATCCCATTACATAAAATCACACATTAGGGTTGGTTCTCTCTTTCTACTTTATCCTATCTTTAAGTTTTATCTTGAGATATCACCAAGCACTTTGATTTGTGTATCTTATACATATATTCTTTAAACTAACATCAAGATATGTATATATGTTTCTTTGAATGTTCATATTGTAGGTGATCACAATTGCATTCATCTCACCATCTAATCTAGGGTTTGAGGGGTGATTCTCAATCAAATGGTTCTCTAATGGGTTAAAAGAGCTCAAGCTTCAAGGTTATATATATGATATTAATGATTTGTGGTTCAAATAACTCCCTCATTTAATTTAGGTCAAGATCTCCTCAAATTCAGTGGAGGCATTCATCAAGATTCTTAGGTTCATGTGTTTATTTCCATGCCTTCTTCAACAAGTTTCATTGAGACTTAAGCTCCATCTTTGAGTGTGCTTCAAGAAAACATCATTTCAAGGCCTCTTATGATTCATCATTCTTAGTTTGCCAGAAATTCCAAAAATATTCAGGGCTGATTCAACAAGTTTGACCTAATTGAGAAAATGCTAGATTTATTGATCACAAGTGCATAACTCTCTCAATTTTCAACCTTTTGAGCTGGTTCTTTTTGCTAAGGATTATTATCATAATCATCTACAACAACCTCTCTTCACGTGACAAGATCCAATTGTGCAAGAAAAATTATCAAAAGTTGAATGGGGTTTCAAGTCATTTTGACACCCTCTGAGCTAGAGTTTGTTGACTTCCAAGGACCATACTTTTCTCATTTTTTGAGATTTTTGAGTGACCCCAAATCCATAACTCTCTTAAGGTATCCTTAACAAGCTCTCTTCAGAGATCTAAGGCTAATTTTTAATGGAAGATCACTAATGATTGAGAAAGATTACAAGTCTCCTTGAAGAGCCTTTGAATTCTAAGGTTTGACTTCAAATGATCATAACTTGGTCAATTTGTATCTCCTTGAGCCCATTATTTTTCCACAATAATATTTGGGATGTCTACTACAACTTTGTTTTTATGTACAAGACTTAAGAATGCTTGGAAAGTGGTTGAAGAATTGAAAAGATTATAGGTCTTTTGTGATTTTCCCCAAATTTGTTTATCATCTTCCAAAGACCATAAATCTTTCAATTTTTATGATTTTTGAGTGAACTCAATTCCATAATTCAATTCAAGATGTCTACTTCATGTCATCTTCAAATATCAAGATCAGATTTTTCCACGATTTCAAAGTGATGTAACTTTTTTCTCAAGCATCCAAATGATGTCTTTCTTGGCAAATTATAAAGATTGTAACCTTGTATTTCAAATGATTCAATAATCATCCCATAAAGGTCCTTGAGTAGTGAGCTATACATTGTTGAAGTTGGATCCATGGAATCTGTTTTTTTCCTTGAGTCAGAAATTTTACCATGAGTAAACTTGGATTACAGGTCGAATTACTCAAATTTTATTTTCTAAACATGTTTAAATAATTGTCCATATGAGTTTTGATTAGTATTGCACTTGATATGAGGTCGTTTTGATGCATTTCAAGTCACATGTTTGGCATGATCATACCTGGCTTGGTTTGCATTATTTGGTCACAATTCCTCTCATTTCTCATCATTATTCACTTCCCTATAAATAGCGGATGATATCCCACTCATTTGACAAGCTTTAGAGAGCCAAAGAACCCTTGTTGAACTTCCTCCATACCTTTCAATTCTGCAAATTCGAATTTGGTTCTAAAGCATTTTTCAATCCAATTTCTTTGTTGATTCTTCATCTTTGAACTTCACTGAAGCTAATAGAAGAAGAACCGAGCCTTGAGGTGCCCTGAATCGTGCTAGCCAAGTCAAGTTTCAGAGCAATTTCTTCATACTTTGTTCAGGTAGTAATTGGCATCAATTCTTCTAACTCAAATTACTGGAATGGTTTATAATATTCACGGATGCTTGTTGATGGTTTAATTTTGATCAATTGATGTGTTTGACGCATCTGTTTCCGATTTCAAAAAATTTCAAAACTCTCTGGGTTTTTTCCAATCGACTGAGCTACAAGTTAAATAAATTTTTCGCGGGGATACCATTGAAATTGTCTTGAAGAACGAAGCGAATGGCACTGGTCTGAGCTCCTGATTTTACAGATTATGAGACCTGCTAATTTACGCGTGGCTAGAGGTTGAAGATGACCAGTGTGTCATCTCTCAACCAATGACATCGTGCCACACATTTTTTTCAAATCAATTTTTTAATTAATGATCTGGTGGTTTATTCACTAATATCCATATCATACACAGTGCGCCAGATTCCTTGGATTTGATTACTAGCGTGTTTTAACATTGATCCAATGGTCTACATTTTCTTTTGGTTTTATTTTTATTTTCTAATTTTTCTATATATTTGTTTTAAACTTCAAAAATTCATTAAAAAAATCCATTTCAACTTCTAAAATTTTGAAAAAATTCTCAAAAATACTTTTTGATTTTTCTATTTCTAATTTTTATTTTTTCATAATTTGATTTTGTGATTTTATTTTTTTATATGATTTTTCACTTTATTTGAGTGATTTTAATTGTTTAAAAATACTTTTGTTGATTTTTAAATTCTGAACAAAAATATGGAAAGATCCAATGACCTTTTGACAAATATTGGTGACCTCATTTTATTTTTATTTTTGATTTTACTATTTTTCACAAATTTTGGTTTGTTTTTCTTATTTATTTAAATTTAGAAAATAGTTTTTGACTTTAAAAAATTTTGTCAACACTTATTGACTCATGTTTGACCTCTGATATTTTTTTAGGATTTTTATTTGATGTTTAACACATTTTGTATATTTTACAAATTATTTCCCCTTTTATTATTCATTTAAATATTGTTTTATTAAATGTTATTTTATTATTTTTTGTTTGGTCCTGATTTGAGCATTATTTTTGGGCAAGTTCCTCAACATCATTGGATCTTGGGTGTTGATAGGTTGAAAAATCAAATCCACCAAAATGGATGAATGATGTTGATGATATTTGAAACTCTAATTTCATCTGATACATCTCATTACACTTCGTCTTATCCCCTTCTTGTTTCTACTTGTGTACATGTTGTTGGAGAATGATCTACATATCATTTCTCTAACATGTTGATACATAGATTTCTATTGACCAGCCTCAAAATAGGTGTGACTTCTACATAAGTCCACTTATGATTACTTAACATAGCGCTAATTGTCTCGATTCGAAAAATTATCATTCGTGTCCCAAACCTATGTTTGCAAGCCCGAGTATGTTTAATTTGATACATTTGATCCAATAAATTTGAAGTTCATTTTTAGGAGGCTTTGATCTTATCAATCCTCTAATTAACTTCATGAACTTTGGTCTAAGTGAATCATTTGAACATCTTTGATCATATGCGGTTGCCTTGAGTACTTGAAATGAATGATATACTTGATAAAAAGCAAATTAAAATTGTTGTTGAGAAGCTTTGATTTTATCAATCTTCTAATGAGTTTTCAAATGCAAGTTTCAAGATGTTCATTCAACTAACCCTCGAACTTGTAATTCACTAACAATTAATTTTACTTTGTGATTTTACTTTATGCCTTTATTTTGTGCCTTTACTTTTATGTACCATTTATTTTAGCATTTACATTTCATGCTATTTTTATCTTTGCTCATTTGAGCATTTATCTTTATGTCATTTTATCTTTGCTCACTTGAGCATTTATCTCTATGTCAATCTTATTTTGCTCATTTTGAAATTTTCTTTTCTTTTTGAAGACACTTAATAATTAACTTGAACATTAAAAGCCTTAAGGTTACTTGGAGTATTTGGTTACCATCATTGGCATTGTGAAGTTGTGGGTCTCTCGGACTTAGGATTAGAAGCCTTGATACTTGGGACCTTCTTGCTCTGTTGTTATTTTTTCTAAAGTTACTAGGGTTTACTCCAAGATATTAGGTTGATTTTCTTTGTGTGCAGGTTATTCTGATTATATACTTAGTCTTTGATTGAGAATTCCTCTGTATACAGCCGTTACTCTGCCCAATTGTTTTGAAGACTTAGTTCAGCTGAAGCTTGGTATTTCTCAAATGTTTAGTATTTTTGCTTGTTTGTTTCAATCCAAAGGATGGGAATTCTACATTGACTTCTTATGTAAAGTGTTGACTTCTTGTTGGTTAGATCGTTCATTTCTTTAGCTTTTACCTTATGCTTTAGGATAGTCCCTTCATCTCCTCTTATCTTCTTTAATTTCAAAAATCTTCTCCCTCTTTTTCAAAACTCTTCTAGTTTTCTAACTTGGACTTAGGTCCATGCATTTTCAAAATCTTTTCCTAACCAAATTTTAACCAACTTAACCATACTTTAACATCTTTCTCAAGACTAAAAGTCAACTAACCTCATTCATACCATTTTGCCACTTTGGGTTTTTACTCTTAAAAACTTTTCCCAGAAGATTAGACTCTTAAGATTCTTGTAGTGACGCAAGCTACTATACTTCTACAATATATAGTGAAGTTAGATATTTTCCACTTGGGTGTTGAGTGAGGCTTTGTTGATTTTAAAATCCAACTTATACCCTCCATTTTGATATGATGTAAATTCTCTTTTCTCATAATCGTGGGTAGTAAGTATATTTTCCACTCAGATATGACGATGATGTCTCTTCTCTTAAAATTAACCAACACACATGTGTTTTAAATTTTTTGAGGTGAACTACGAGTACCCCAATCTCCTATTACACGAAAGGTGGTACGTAGGCACTAAAGGTTCGCAACCGCGACGGGTGCAAAAATTGTAAAAAAATACTTCTTTTCTCATCTCCACCATCTATTTTTGTACACACCTTTTATAGCTAAAATACACAGATTTTCAGAGAGGTTGCTGTGGAGTACCGTATATGTTTAGGGTGCTAATACATTCCCTTTGCATAATCAACCCCCGTACCTAGATTCTCTTCCCCTATTTTTGGGTTTATTCGCTCTTTTCCCATTTCCATCAGAAACAATAAAGCGCAGTGGCGATATTTTTATTTGATTTGTGCGAGTCAAGTCAATCCAATGGCTTAGTCTCAACATTTCTACCGCTACAGGACACATTTACTATCGTTAAAGCCTGTAGCCTCTGACTTGGTTCAGTCGACACATAAACCTTTTCAAATTGACACATACATCTTAAACTTAAAGTATGTGTCAACACATACGATTTATAGGTCGACACATACTGAATGTTTTGGTCAAAACTTCCAAATCTATAAATACTTCATTCATGCATCATTTCAAATTGATGAAACCAAAAAATTATCCTGCATTTACTCTTTATCTTCAACCTCTAATCTATGCATATACACTGATATTCTACTGTAATGATGTTTTGTTGAGGTTCCATCTTGACGAGGATTAAAATTGTATGATTAGGTTCTTGAGTAGCCGAGTATATTGGGTTGAGATTTTCAAGCGTTCATCCAGAAAAACATCAGGTTCCCCCCCCCCCCTCCCCCAACAAGTTTGCTCAGTTAACTGGTCAAATGCCTGAAAATCAACTATATTAGGTCAAAAGTCAAGTGTGGCTTATATACAGTCATGCTTCAAGATTTTTGTTCAACGTCAACATTTTGAAGTTATATCCATCATTTTATCAAGGGTTGGTCATGATTCATCAAGAAATGCTCTTAATTCATCAAAAGTCAAAAAACTGCTAATTAGGGTTTCTATAGGAAAAGTCAATCAAAATTTGACCAGGCGTAACTTTCTCATACTTTATCAAAAAAATTTCCATCAAAGCTAATTTTTATGAGAATCCAATTTCATACAACTTCTCTTCAGCCCTCAAGTTCAAGAAATGCACCAATTGAAAGATACAAGCTTATACATTATGGGTCCTTCCAAATAGTCAACAAAAACACCTTTTGGGTCAAAGCTTGACACATGAACATGGAAGATTCAATTGAGTTGAAACCAAAAGCGTTATTTAGAGGACATCCTAATCTCTCTAAAAAGACCAATAACACCTTCATAGGCTTAAAATTGAGAGAGATATGTATGGCTAAAGTTGACCAATTTTCGGAAAAGTGCATGAAGCAAATATTGAGCTAACTTGGAATTTTTACAAATGGCCGTATCTTTTTGTGTTTGAAACTTATTCCTAACATGGTCCACGACCTCTAAGCCTACTCATGCATTATTCTATTATTTATGCTATTTATTTTGATATTTTATTCATTAAAATTCAAAAATAAATAAATAAATAAATAATGGAAATAATATAAGATTTGATTTGAAATCATTTTCCTATTAAATGATGGACAAATATGCCGATTATATCAAGGGAATTTCATGGAGAGAGGCAAAAGATTTTATTTGGTCCAAAAAAGTCAAAATTCCACATAATTGGAAAGCTAATATTTTCTCATGAAAGCATTGATATCCCTCCATATTTGTTAACCTAATGTGGCCTAATATATATGCACAAGCATTCATAAGCAAAAAAACAGGCGCAGCTACTTTAGAGAAGCCCCTAGCAAATTTCAAAAAAATTCAAGAGTGGTGCAATTCGAGATTCCTCTCTCCAGCCAGATTCAGCCAAAACTAAGGACTCCATCAACTTCCTGGAGATCTCAGCATCTCATTCCATCCCTCCTTGAAGGCCAAACCATCCTAGAACTAGCAACCGGAGCATCTCATTATGGGTAAATCTTTTATTTTCATATTGATAATTTTAGGCAAAATACTCATTTTGGTCCCTTAAATATACCCTTGGGTTCACATTGGTCCCTTAACTTTTTTTCGTGTCATTTTGGTCCCTTAACTTTCAAAATGTTTCATTTTAGTCCTTTTTGTATAATTAGCTACGAATTTAGCGGCTGATTTCAAAGTTTTTCCGTCTAATTAGCTACGAATTTAGACAAAAAGGACTAAAATGAAACTTTTTGAAAGTTAAGGGACCAAAATGACACAAAAAAAAGTTAAGGGACCAATATGAACCCAAGGGTATAGTTAAGGGACCAAAATGAGTATTTTGCCATAATTTTATGATGTATTAATCCCTTTCATGGCTTGATTTATATTCAGGGTGTCATTTAGAACATGACCAACGTGAAGCATGATTAATTCAATGTGAATCAAGTATTTTTCCATGTCTAGGGCAAAATTTGGATTGTTCTTTGAATAGGGCGATGCAGGCATGATCCGTGAAAACTAGGACTGGATTTGAACTCAGGAGCAATTTTCGTGTGGAATAGGCTCTTGATCCTGGGTTTAAGTCTTCAAAATTCTCATATCACATTTCCATGCTCCCGGAGAAGATGACCGGAGATCCCCTCCGGCATCGTTGACCCATCTGACTCTGTTTGGAGCATACGTGGCATTTTGACGTATTTTGATTGGCCTATTTGTATTGTTGATGCGCGTGTTTTTTTGTTGACTAGGACTAACATTGATTTTCCTATATAACATTGTTGTGTTATTATTGTCACGAATTAGCAGGATGGCGCAATGGTAAGGCATGGTGTGATAAGACGTTACAAGGTGCAAGGGCAGGGGTTCGATCCATGCCTCTTGCATTTTCTATTTTCTAACACTGCTTACAGGATCCAGTGAATTGCATCCCAATACATCCATCCAGCGTCCTCACTCCCAACCATTATATCATCCATTGATTCAGATCTAGCACCCAGCAAGCAATCTCCATGGTGAACACCCAGAGGCTGGCAACACTGGATCTCACGTAGAACATTGGGCTTAGTGGATATGGGCCTAGCAAAATTCAGCCTCAAACCTCTCAATTGCGCCATGCTATCAGGCCCATATTTTTTTTTTTTAATTATTTATCTTTTTATTTTATATATTTTTAAATTCACTTTTTTTTATTCATAAAATTAATAAAAAATCACAAAAAAATAGAATTAGGTTTTTATTTATTTATTAAAATTAATTTTGTAAATTTATGTAATTTAATTACTTTTACTTTTTTTCCTTAAAACAAAATTAATTAGAAGTTAGGATTAAATTTCAAATCTTTTTCTCTTTAAAAATACCAAAAATAATATTAGTTTCATTAGAATTAATTGTAATTAATATTTTTTTCTTTCCTTTTTTTAATTTAGTTAATTAGGATATTATTATAATTTAATATTTTCATAAATAAATAAGAACAAAAAAGATTTTCTTTTAAACGTTTTTTAGGGTTTAGACACTCTTTCCATTCTTCGCGCGGTTATTACTTTTTATTATTCTTTTCAATTGATTGTATCTGTGCACATTTTGTAATAGTCTAACTTAGGGTTTATTTACTACTTTTAATTTCCTCACTCCCAAGTTTTGGTTATGTATCCCCCTCCCCGAGGCCCTGTAATAGCTAGGTTTAATTTCTGCCTTTTAAATTCTCGCACTATTATTAACTGTTTAGATTAATAGGATTGCATGAAGATATTGTAAATTAAAACGATTAGATAACCCTAATGCGCAAGATAAATGAACTGAATCAATACACTTGCACATGCTCACCCCTAGGGTATCTCCCACTTCGGTTGCCTTCAAAAACAGTCATAATTCTTGAAACGTGAGAATCTTTTGTGGCTGTCCTTTAGTTTAAGAGATCACAAGTCCCTCGATGACCCTTTCGATGTCGCCTCGGTTAAAAAATGATCTTAGAACTTTAGGAAAATTACTAAAAGTTCTTGCCCAGTTGCCTTGGTGACCGTAAACGTCCCTTCGATAGTCCCTCAACATCCAACGATAGGGTTACCTACTCACTAATAGCACTATCTAAAGGAAATGAAGAAAAGAACACCTTTTCTGAGTAGGTAGATAGTTGTTAGGTACTTGCTCAAAAAACCATTTTTTTCACCTTACACTTTCAAAAAAACATTTTCAAAAAACGCTTTATCAACACTCTTGAGGACTGATACAAGAGTTAGCATAAAGCAAACAAACTTTTCAAAACACACAAACACGAAAGCAATTTTCAAATTGAGCAAGTACCTAAGAGCCCGTGGAAAACCATGGATGGAAAGGGTCCTAGCACCTTCCCTTTCCATAATCTACCCCCCCTTACTCAGAAACTCTGGAAAAAAGGTCTTTTTCTGTTCTTTTCACCCTTTCCTTTGTCGGATAAAAGAAAAGTCGGTGGCGACTCTTGCTTACCGCACATTTGTGGATACAAAACTCAAACCAGTATAATAGTCTATTCCACCACCGTATCACAGAACTGGCGAATCTGCTGGGGAATTTTAATAAGTGGGGTTTACCTTAGGGTCTAGTTAATTTTAAAATTGATTTCTTTGTTTGCTTTGATTGCTTTATCTTTGAGGGTTTGTTGGGGGTATTCTTGTAAATATCCTACACCCGGATCTGGGGCACCTTTTAGGTAAGTAGCAATAAATCATGGAGGTTGTACGGTGTAGACCGATACGGACGAAGTGGTGGCTACGTTAGCGCGATACTCTGGATTTTACTAATGTTCCTTGAGTAAGTCAAGGATAACATTAGGCTTCCTCATAGTGTAACTAAGCGCTAACTGACCTTTAGAACCTTTAATCGACTAATCCTAGCCATTAGGAAGTAGTGAGATAGCCGACTTTGGTTCCGACCAAAGATTGGTTGACTCCCGATACTACACTCACTGAGACTAGACTTTCGGGATTTTTTGGCTGCAATACTTTGGTGCGTGAGCTGAAACAATTCCTGATGGAAAGGTCAATGATATTGAGACTCCTTAGAACCCGGTTACTATTAATAGGACAGGTTGAGCCAACTGAACATTCAAGAGGGTACTTACCTTAAAACCTCGTGCAAGCCTTTAAACCTAAGGTCTATTGTGTGATTTTCTTGTGTTTATCTGTGATTTAAGCATAATTATGACATCATAAACATCATGACATTCATATATACTAACCATTTCAAGGACCTGCTGAATTTACCTCTTTGTTGTTTTGTAGGATATGAGTTCAGGTTGCAGAAAAACCATCCGGATTAACTTCACAGAAATCCCTCCCAAGCTCAAGGAATTGGTCTTGAAAGTTCCTGAGGACTCATCATTCAACAAAAGACATGGTCACTTGCTCAGCTTGGTTACCACCGGATTTGATGAAGTTTTGATGAGTGTTCTATTCCAATTCTTTGATCTCGAGCACCATTGCTTCATATTTCCCGATTATCAACTGGTACCTACACTGGAAGAATTCTCTAAGCTACTTGGTTTACCTATATTGGAGCGAGTACCTTTCACTGGTTTAGAACAAGATCCAGCTGCTGAAGATGTTGCCATATCTTTGCACTTGAAGCCATATGATATTGAATCCCACTGGGAAAGAAGAAGTGGAGTTAAAGGCCTTCTTGCAAAATTTCTAATGGAGAAAGCTCAGATTTTCCTGGATGCTATGAGTTACCATGCCTTCGAAGATGTTTTAGCTCTCTTGATCCATGGGTTGGTCCTGTTTCCTAATTCAGATTAATTTATAGATGTGAGTGCCATTAATATCTGCCTTGCTTATAATCCGATTCCTACATTGCTCGGGGATATCCTACATTTTCTCCATACTCGCACCCTGAAGAAGTGAGGAACTCTCATGTGTTGCACCCCTCTGCTATATAGGTGGTTTATTTCGCACATTCCTCGCTCAAAAATCCAGAATGATTTATGCTTAAGGTGGATTCAAAGATTAATGTCTCTCTCTCTCACTCCGACATCCGTTGGTGTCCTCGCTCTCAAGAAGACATCTCTTTTATTGATCGATGCGGAGAATTTCCTAATGTGCCACTCCTGGGCATTAGGGGAGGCATCACCTATAATCCTTCTTTAGCACTACGTCAGTTTGGCTATGCACAGAGAGATGGTCCAACGGATATGCTCATCCTGGGTATTATGTTCAACTACTCAAATTATTTGCAAAATTATCGTCAGAGGTTCATCCGCGCTTGGGGAATTATTAAGAAGACTGATAGTAATACTTTGGGGCGCAAGAACTCCATCCCTTTGGAACCTTACCTCAAATGGGTGCGAGCTCGAGCCCAAAGTCTTATGATGCCATACGATGCCATCTTACCGGTGATCTTGGAACCTGTTGTTCAAGGGGGAGAGTCCGGCATTATTCTCCATCCTGATATGCCAACCAACTTCGAAGAGTTGCAAAAGTCTTGGATCCAGATCAAGGAAGAACGGGATACTTTTAAGGCTCAATTCTATGCAAGTGAGAAGAAGGTGCTGGAATTAACAAAGCAGCTTCACGAAGAGAAGAATCTCAATACCTACCTCAACACTAAGAGGAAGCGCTCATGGGAGACTTAGCAGTATAGAATTTCCTTTCAATGTTTATCCCTGTGTAATCTTTTGTTTCTTTAAAAACATACTAATAAAGGGTTTTGTTTCCTTTTTTGTTTAAAAGAGCTTAAATCCAATAAGGTCCTTGAAAACATTGCATAAGCATATCATACATCTCATTGCATAAGCAGGTTTCAAAGCAGGGTTCTTATCTTCTTCGCTGTTTATTTCAGCAAGTAAAGAAATGGCTCTTGAGCAAAATATCAAGGATCTCCAGGCATAAAACGCTCAGTTCTGGAAAATGATCGTGGGTCTAGCTAAAAGGCAAGAAGATCTGAAAGCTCTCATACTGAAGGACAAAAAGAAGAAGCCAAAGAAAATGGTTGGTGTAATGAACTTGGGAAGAAGGATCAGAGGACCAGTGCAGCGAGCTTCAGAACTAGTAACTTCATCAAAAGAAGGAGACAATCAGGAAGGGGAAACAAGAGGGGAAGACTTTAGCCCAAAGGAATCTGATAATGAATCTGACTATAATGAGGAGCAGTATCCTCCTACTGATGATAAATACAAACAGTTGGAGGATCGTCTGAACGTAATGGAAATTCAGAAGGTACCTGGGCTGGATTTTGAAGAGCAGGGTTTGGTTTCTGGGGTTGTCATCCCGCAGAAGTTCAAGGTTCTAGTGTTTGCTAAGTATGATGGGGTCTCGTGTCCCAAGTTGCATCTCCAATCTTATGTGAGGAAGATTCAGCCTCACACCGCTGAAAGGGACTTGTGGGTCCACTTCTTCCATGACAGACTATCCGGGACTCAGCTAGAGTGGTTCTATCAGCTAGAAGGGACCAATATTCATAACATGGAAGACCTGGCTGCTGCTTTCTATAAGCAGTACCAATATAATGCAGACCTTGCTCCGACTCGTACACAACTCCAAAGTATGTCTATGGGTTCTAGCGAGGGCTTTAAAGACTACGCCCAGAAGTGGAGAGACCTAGCAGGAAGAGTTCAACCCCCTATGTATGATAGGGAGTTGGTGGATATGTTCTTGGGTACTCTATCTGGTCCGTTTTTCAACCATCTGATTGGAAGCTCCTCAGCTGGTTTTACTGAGTTGATCCTAACTGGAGAAAGAGTGGAAGCTGGTATTAGAAGTGGCAAGATTCAAAAGGATGCCTCTTCAAGTACAAGAAAGAGACCTTTCGTGGGAAATAAAGAGGTCAGTGATGCTTATAGTCAAAGAAATCAAGGCAGAACTGAACATCGTCCAACGGTAGGGGCTATAATGATATTCAATCTCGCAACTACTCAACAGCGAAACAATCAGCCTAGAGAAGAAAGGCCTACGAGACAGTTTACTCTGATTAATATGACTTTGTCTCAAGTTTTGCCACACTTACTAAAATCTAATCTGGTAAATTTGAGGGAAGCTCCCAAAAATCCCAACACTGCATCTCCTCACTATAATCTAAAGGCTCGGTGTGCTTACCATTCTGAAAGTCCAGGCCATGATACAAACGACCTACGGGCTTTAAAGAACAAGGTGCAGGATCTGATCGAGGCAAAGGAGATTGATTTCGATGCTCTGGAAATTCCTAATGTTATAACTACTCCCATGCCCAAGCACGGTTGTGGTGTTAATGTTGTTGACGATGATATGTTTGTTACTTCTGTTTATCTCTACCAACTGGTTGCTATTTGTTGAAAGCAGGTATTCAGCTCCTGATAGATGATACAGAGATTTTATTTAAAAAGACTCCCGTCATAACTGTTTCATGTAAAGATGTTTCGATTATAACCATTTCCGCCAATCCTCCCAGGGTCTCCACTAAAAGATCCGTCAGGATTACATCTGCTCCAAAGTTGGCTCCCCTGATCATCACTATTCCAGGGCCAATACCATATTCCTCGGACAAAGTTGTTCCCTGGAATTATGGGGCTGACGTCTATTACCATGACGTCAAGCAAGACCTGTTGGCTGCTGAAGACAAAGTTACTAGAAGTACTGATCCCGAAGTGGGCAATATCGTTGGGACTAGTAAAATAACAAGAAGTGGAAGAGTGTTCTCTCCCGATATTTCTCCTCCTAAAGACGTTTGTTGTACCCCAAAATTTTCCCTCCTATTTTACTCAACATATGCTCATTAAGACCCTTAACTTGCTCAAGGATGCCCAAGAGTTGACCAGACAAACTCTCTCCTAAAGCAAGGAACCTCCAACTAGGGTTTCCCTTGTTATCAAGATGGGTGAACTCCAAAGGCCTCAAATATTTTCCATGGTACTAATATGTTCTCAAGAACATCCATGTCAAGTCTCATGCCCTGCACAAGAAGTTTACTCAATCAACTGCTCAGATGCTTGAGAATCGACTGTACTAGGTCAAAAGTCAACTGTGACCCATATACAGTCAAACTTCAAGATTTTTGGTCAACATCAATATTTTGAGGTGATACTCATCATTTGATCAAAGGTTGATCATGATTCCTCAAGGAATTCTCCTAATTCATCAAAACTCAAAAGTTGCTAAATTCGGGTTTCTCAGGAAAAGTCAACCAAACTTTGACCAAGCATAACTTTTCAACACTTTATCAGGAATTTCTCATCCAAGTCTCATTTTGAAGAGAATCCAATTTCCTACAGCTCATATTCATCCCCCAAGTTCAAAAAATGCACTCATAAAAAGATATGGATTTCTACATTATAGGTCCTTTTGAAAAGTCAACAAAAACACCTTTTGGGTCAAAGCTTCTTACATGAACATGGAAGACCCAATTGAGATGAAACCAAAAGGGTTGTGTAGGGGACATCCTAAGCTTTATAAATATTCCAAGAACACCTGTTTTACCCCAAAATTTGCCCTCTCATTTATCAAGATTTTCCCCACAAGACTTCTTGGACTCAAGACAGGATTAGGGTTTGGTCAGCTCAAGACATCATCTTGCACTGATAACCTAAAATTAGGGTTTGAGTTTGCACAAGGATTTTTGGCCCATCAATTATTCAAGTGACTTTCATACACCATCTTGGACCCCTAAGATTTCTCATGTTAAGTTTCAAGCCTTGGATCACACTTTTGCTCAAGCAATTGGACAGTTGACCTAAAAATCAGTTGTATTGGGGAAAAAGTCAACCATGGCCAATTTACAGTCAAACTTCATAATTTTTTATCCACAACAACATTTTAGACTCATATGTACCATTTTATCAAGTTTGGATCACAACTCCTCAAGAAATTTGATCAAATCATCAAAAGGGCAAAATGGTCAACATTAGGGTTTTGACTGAGAAAGGGCAATTTATGATTTTTAACCTAGCCAATGACCAGTTGAGTTCAAAAATGATTTCAAGGACTCAATTGCATCATCTTGAACTAATCACATAGTTCAAAAGATCTCAAGTTCATTGGATTGACAGATGAATTTTCCAGTCAACTGATCAAAAGTCAACTGTACACTGAAAAGTCAAACTGACTTTTTGGTCAAAATCAAGTGCCAAGGGTCATAATTCATCAAGATATGTCAAAATATGAAACTTGTTCACCAAGAAAACCGATTTTGAAAATTAGGGTTTTGAATTTTAAAAATTTCATAACTTAGAATTTTTCTAAGTATGGAAATTTTCTTATTTTTTCCCAACTTTCCACCACTTTTTCATCATGATGCAATTTGATTCAAAGAAAACTTCCAACATGAAAGTTGTAGTCCTCCATTAAATATACAACTTTTCTTCACAAAGTTTTCCCAAAAGATGCTTGTATCTCAAGTTATGAATTTGTGAATATAGGTTCATGAACTTCTTAACTTAGTGAAAATTTGCCCTAATTTAGGCAGGTTTTTGACCCAACTTCATGGACATTTTTCACCTAGTTCCAAGATTTATCTCAAAATGAATTTCAAATATGGATTATAGAGAACATTTCAAGCTTTCCAAAATGTCCAAGAACTCTCCAAGATCATTTGTGGTTAAGGAGAATCGAAGAATAGAAATTGGCATTTTATCACTTTTGTTCATGCCATTTTCACAAAGTATCAAGTTGCAAATCAGATCCATGATGGTTGTACCTTGCATTACAGGTCCTAAACTCATTCTACACTCCATAATTAAATGCAAACTCAAAAGTTAAAGGTTTATTTTCACTTTTGAAGCATTGTACAAGAGATAATTCCATTTTAAGCATAAAGGTTACAATGCCATTTTCATAAAGTGAGCTTTTGTAACTTTATCAACCTTGAGCCTTGGACCTGTTCCTTTGTTGCAAGTAATTTCCACAGATCTTAGGCAATTTGTACAATCCCTTTGCAGCCCTAAAACTAGCCAGTACAAGCATTTTGCATAAGTCACTTCACTTTACTTCAAAAGTAAGAAAGTTGGTGAAAAGGAAAAAGCTTGCACATCTATTGAGGAGTGGACTTTGTATCCATTCTATACAAGTATACAAACTTATCACAATGAAAAAAGACGACTGCTTAGCATCCAAAACACTATCAAAATGAAAAAACTCCATTTTTCTGTCCAAACATAGCAGTTCTGCAAAATCATAGCCATTTCATTTTTGGCTCGTGCGTTTGTTGTTTCAACACTTCAAACACCTTCCATATATCCTACCAAAGCTATCCAAGCCCCTGTCCTGGTTCTGTAAGCTCTGTTTCAGCCATTACCATTTTCAAACTTGGAGCTTGCAACTTGACTTGTGCAGAGACTTCTGGCCATCCACAAAGCAAGTTAGGCATCGGAATAGCTTGAAGGAAGTTCAAGGAAGCTCACACGATCCTCAGGCCTCACTCAAAGTCCCCACATTGTCATATCCAAATCCAACTGAAGGAGGTATTTTTCTCAAACTCTATCTCTATATTTAGGCATCCTCAAGCCACGATTTGTGAAGGAAAGATGTAGTCCATAACATGGTGAAGCTGTACATATGCATACTTTTCATTTATATTAACTGAGCTAAGAGAATTTGAAGCTTGAAGTTGCTGAAATTTTTAGGTCACGAATTAGGGCTGATAAAATTCTCTCTGATCTTTGATAGTTATGTTACAAATTTTACATGGTTGGAATCGTGAGATTAAATGCTACATGTTTCATGTTATGGGTTTTTGTTTTTGTGCAAGCATGTGAAAGTTACAGTTTGAACCAAAACGCGCGCGCAGGAGAAGAAGCTGGAGGACAGGGATGATGTTCTGTGCCTTTGGCACCTTGGGCCTTTGCTTTTGATATTTGCACCCCCCCTGACCACTATTTGCATCCCCTGACTTTATTTGTTATATTTTTCATATTTTCTCATATTTTTTATATTTATTGCTTTTATTTATTTTTCTGAATCATAAAAAATCATGAAAAATAATTTCTTTATTTTTTGCATTTTATTTTATTTTATCTATTTTTTTTTGCATAAAAAAATAGTTTATTAGGATAATATACTTTATTTTCTTAAATAAATTGTAAATATATTTAAAAATACTATACATTCTTATTATGTAGTTTATATACATAAAATATTTATTTTCATACATATTTTAATTTTTAATATTTGTACATAATATTATTTATTATTTTCTTATACAAAAATGGACAAAATAATAATATAGAACATATATTTTATTTTAATTGAAAATTAGGGTTTCACCCTTTCAAAAATAATAATATTTTTTCTCTTATTTTTAGGGCATTAATAAATCATTTCTCTCATACAAAAATCAAATACAAAACATTTTACATAAATACATTTTTATTGCATTCTAAATATTTGTACATTTATTTAATTCGCACAATATTCAATTGGGTTGTAATAGTATTTTTAGGGTTTATTTTGTGCAATATCCCCATTCAAAAACTTGTATCCCCCCTCCCATAATAATTGTTGTAATAGCTTAGTTTACATTTACGCAATTTATTGCTTTCATATACCATGTTAGTAAACTAGGGTTTGCATGACAAGAACCAAAAACCAAACAAATAGAAAGACCTAATACAAGACAAATCAAAAGCATGAAAAATGACACACTTTGCACACAAGCACCCTTAGGATTTCACCCACTTGGTTGCCTAAACAAAAATGGCCATGTTACGCATGCGAAGTATCTTGGCAAAACAAAACAAAAATAAGATCATAGTCCCTCGATGACGCTATCAAAAGGTTGCCTAAAAAAAGATCTTGGTCCCTCAAACATGCTAACATACTTGGCAACATTGCTATCATGGTCATACGATGACCCACGCCTGTCTCGTTTAACATCCAAAGATAGGGTTGCTTACCAAAACAATGGTAAGTCAACAATGTCAAAGGAACAAAAATGCACAAGAAAGACATTTGAGTAGGTAGATAGAGTCTAAGTTACTTGCTCCATTTCAAAACAATCCTTGCTATTTTCAAAAACACACACACACATTTCAAAACATCTTACAAAACATTGAAACATTTTTCAAAAGACAAACATCTTTGTATACATTCTTACGAACGAGAATCATTACAAAGATTGCCTAAACGAATGACCTATTTTCAAAATACTTTCAAAACCAAACACAAAGAACCATTTCAAACAATTTCAAAAGAAAAGCAAGTGATCTAAGCAAGTAACTAAGAGCCCATGGAAAACCATGGATGAAAAGGGTGCTAACACCTTCCCTTTTCATAATCTACCCCCCGAACTCAAGAAAACATCTCAAAGGTCTTTCCTGTGCTTTTTTACCTTTCCTTTTGGATAAAATAAAATTTGGTGGCGACTCTTGCTAAACCGCGACATTTGCGACGAAACACAAAACCTCAAGTCAGTTCTCCCACCGTATCACAGAACTGGCGACTCTACTGGGAAAAATATAAAAGTGGGGTTACCTTAGGGTTTAGATCACATTTATTTTCTTACAATTGTTTGACTTGTTTGCTTTACACTTTGGTTCTATTGTTTGGGTTTGAATCCTCCACCTGGATTTGGGAAACATTATAGGTAAATAGCAATACATTGTGGAAACTGTGCGGCGTATACCGACACGGTCTAAGAAATATCTATGTTAGTGTGACATATTTATGGGTACCGGTAGCCTTTGAGTCAATCAAAGAGAATACGGGGCCGCTGAGTGATGTCATGAAGCATTAACGAACTTCTAGAACCTTTACTTGACCAACTTGGCCTTTTAGGATGTAGTGAGATGACCGGCTTTGGTGCAGTCCGAAGTTGGTAGATACTCGATACTACACTCATTGAGGGTTGGTTCCTTGGAATATTTCGGTCGCCAGTCAAGAAGCTTGAATTGAAACAATGAACAAGGAAACAATCCAGTGATATTGAGATCCTTAGAACCCGGTTACTATTTACTAGGACAGGTTGAGCCAACTAAACTTCAAAAGGGTACTTACCTATGAAACCCCATGCAAGCCTAAACTAGGAACTTGTGTGATTTGCTTGTACATATATACTTGTGCATAACATCATGGACATCATGAGCATCATATGCATCCACTAACCATTTCAAGGATTTTGGGAATTCGTCTTTGTTCTTGTTTTGTAGGTTATGGATTCACTTCGCAGGAAAACTATCCAAGTCAACCTTGTAAGAATTCCTCCACAACTCAAGGAGTTAGCTTCAAGGATTCTTGAGAACTCTCCATTCACCCAGAGGCATGGTCGTCTTCTCAACTTAGTCACTTCCAACACAGAGGAAGACATGATAAAAGTTCTTTTCCAGTTTTTTGACCCTTTGCATCACTGCTTCGCATTTCCTGACTACCAGCTTGTGCCTACTTTGGAGGAATTCTCTCAACTATTGAGGATTCCTATTCTCAATCAACTACCTTTCAACGGTACGGAAAGAGATCCAAAGCCAGAAGAGATTTCTCAAGCCCTGCACTTGCACTCATCTGATGTCACAACCCATTGGGAAACTAGAAGTGGTGTCAAAGGCTTCTTGGCAAAGTTCTTGTTTTAGAAGGCCCAAACCTGTTGGAACTCCTTGGACCTGCAAGCTTTTGAGGAGATTGTAGCTCTTCTCATCTATGGGATGGTCTTGTTCCCTAATACTGACCAACTCATAGATGTGAGTGTTGTCAAAATCTTCATGTCACGCAATCCGGTGCCTACTTTGCTTGGAGACATCTTGCACTCTTTTCACACTCGTACAATGAGGAAAAGAGGTGTTCTCATGTGCTGTACTCCTCTCCTGGCAAGATGGTTTATTTCTCATCTTCCCCAATCAGTCTTGAAGAATGAGCAAGGTTTGAGGTGGTCACAACGGTTGATGACACTTACACATTCAGATATTAATTGGTGCTCTCGATCCAAAGAGAATGTCATCATTGTCGACCGTTGTGGGGAATTCCCAAATGTCCCTCTACTTGGAATTAGGGGAGGCATCACCTACAACCCCTGCTTGGCTCTAAGACAGTTTGGTTATGCCCGAAGGGATGACCCACATGATATGTTGATTCAAGGCTTGGTTTTCGACTTCGACAACGACGATCAAGGACTTCGTCAAAGGTTCATCCGAGCTTGGAGGATGCCAAACAAGGTGGACAGTAAGACCTTGGGACACAAGAATTACATCCCCCTTGAGCCTTACCTCAAGTGGGTACGAACCCGCGCCCAAAGTCTTATGATGCCTTACCCCTCCATTCTCCCAGTGATTATAGAGCCTGTTAAGGAAGAAGAGGTTCCATACACCATCCTACATCCTGACATGCCAACATCACTCGAAGACCTACAAAGGAGTTAGATACAGCTCAAGGGAGAACGCGATACTTTCGAAGCCCAATTCTACGGAAGCGAGAAGAAGGTTTTGGAACTCACTCGGTTACTTCACGAAGAGAAGACTCTTAACACCTACATTGCACCAAAGAGGATGCGCAACGTCTTTTTATCTTAGTATTTTGTATTATTTTGCCCTAGGGGCATTGATGTACTCAAATTCTATTTTATTAATATAACGTGTGCTTCCTTTTTGTTTGACACAAATTTGAATTTTCAAATCCTTGAAAACATTGTATGAATACATATCATTCATCATGAGCATAAACAGGTCTTTGCAAGAAGTTTCCTCATCCCTCAGCTGTTTATTTCAGCAAAATGGATCTCGAACAAACGGTTAAAGACTTGCAAGCTCAGAACTCACAATTTCAACAGTTACTCTTGACCTTGGCCAAGGGGAAGGAGGAAATAAAGACTCTGCTAGAGAAAGAGAAAGATAAAAAGAAGAAGAAGCCAGCCGGTGTGGTTATCATGGGCTGAAGGTTTTAGGGACAAGCCAGACGGACCTTAGAATTTCCAACAACCTCCGACGAAGGGGAAAGGAAAGGAAAGGAGACGACAGTGCCATCAGATTCTGAAGCAGAAGAAGAGGAGGAAGAGGACTACTCTGAACAACAGTACCCTCTGGCCGATGACAAATACAAACACCTGGAAGAGCGTCTAACTGCTATGGAGATACATATCCAACGCTCAAACCAAGGAAGGACCATGGTACACTCTCCAGGCGCACCAACACTGAATCAGGCGTGGGGAATGGGCTCAACCATAATGGGCCTGGACAAATTCAGAAGCACACCCCCCTGGATTGCTTATGCAGGCCCAAGTCTATTCTTTTTTTTTTATTTTAATTCTTTTTTTATTATTTACTAATTATTTCGTTTTTCAAATGACACAAAAAATCATGTTTTTTATTTAATCAAAAAAATCATAAAAACATAAAAACAATCATTTTTTATAAAAATATTTTTATTAATTAATTAGTTTAATTAAATTAGGGTAATTTAATCTTTCCTTTTTTCATAATTTAAAATACTTAGAATTAGGGTTAAATTTGTACATAACCTAATTTTTTCTCGAAAAATAACCTAAATAGTTTCTCAATTAGATTTTTAGGTTTTCCGATTATTTCTCGCATTTAATACGCCGCACGTGCCTTTAATTTTCCTTTTTATTATTATTGTAACTGCTTCGAGTTTGTAATAGTAATTAGGGTTTTAAATTTCCGCGTATTTATTTACAGTAAAAATAATTATGTATCTGCGAAAGCCTTGTAATAGCTAGGACTCTAATTTCTTGCATTTTAATTTCCGCAAACTATAAACTGCTTAGATGTATGTTAATAGGATTATATGGAAAGACAAATTGAAATTAAAACATTAGAAAACCCTAATTGGGCAAAGATAATTAACTGAAAAATACACTTGCACATGCTCACTCTTAGGGTTTACTCCACTCCGGTTGCCTTCGGTAAACGATCATGAAGTATAGGGAATGTTAGTGGTCATCCTCTAGTCCTAAAAAGATCTAAAATGACCCATTCGGATGTTGCCTCAGAAAAAGATCTTTAAGGCTTTAGGATGATTACTAAAATTTCCTAACATTGCTTTTATGATCATACTTGTCCCTTCGAACATCCCTTAAAACTCCAACGACGCTGCTACTTATTCCTTAATAATAGGATAGTGATGTCTAAAGGAAAACGAACAAACTTTTTTCGAGTAGGTAGATTAGTTCCTAGGTAATTGCTCAAACAAAAAATTTCACACAAACACTTTTCAAAAACAGTTTTCAAAACAACTTCGTCACACTCTTTAGGACCGATACAAGGGTTATCACGAAGTAAAACAAAACTTTTCAAAACAAGCACACACAACCAAATTTAAAAATGAGCAAAGTACCTAAGGGCCCATGGAAAACCATGTAGAAAGGGTGCTAACACATTCCCTTTTTATAATCTACCCCCCGTACTCAGAAACATCTCGAAAAAGGTTTTTTCTGTTATTTTCCTTTTCCTTAGTTGGGTGAAATAAAAGTTGGTGGCGACTCTTGCTTACCGCGACATTTGCGAATACAAAATGCAAACCAGTATAACAGTCGGTTCTGCCACTGTATCACACCGTTACTATTCATGTGATCATTCCTATTGTTGTTCATGCTAATACTACCACTACAACTCCTGTGATTAACCTTGTTGCCACCCCTGTCACCGAGTCAGCCGAGACTCGGGGCAAAGAGATATTGGTTGAGCCTGTCCATACGAAGGCACATTTAGAATCCATTCCAGAGGTTTATAAGAAAGAAATGGAAGAAATATTGAAAATAATTAAAAAGAGCGACTACAATGTGGTTGAACAGTTGGGGAAGACCCCTTCCAAGATTTCAATGTTCGCCTAACTGTTGTGCTCCGAAGCTCATCCAAAGGCTTTGGTAAAATTTCTCAAGACAACTCATGTGCCACAAGAAACCTCTGATGATTAATTCGAAGATTGTGTGGCTAATTTGACCGCTGATAATGGACTGGGTTTTTCTGATTCTAATTTGACACCCAAAGGAAGAAAAAACAATGATGCGCTGCATGTCTCCATCGAATGCAAGGGCACCACTTTGGCCCATGTTTTAGTGGATACCGGTTCATCGTTGAATGTTCTGCCCAAGAAGGCTCTTGACATATTAGATTGTGCAGGTTTGACTTTGAAGCCCAATAACATTATGGTGAGGGCTTTCGATGGTTCAAAAAGAATGGTGCACGGGGAGGTGGACATCCCTATCAAAGTTGGTTCCCAAACCTTTGAATCCACCTTCTACGTGATGGACATCCGACCATCTTATTATTGTTTGTTAGGACGCCCTTGGATCCATGGGGCTGGAGCTGTTACTTCCACTCTGCACCAGATGTTGAAGTACCCAGTGAGGTGAAAGATTGTCACGGTATGTGGTGAGGAGGAGTACATGGTAAGCCACCTAAACTCTTTCAAGTATGTCTAAATGGACGGCAAGTTCATCGAGACTCCTTGTCATAATTTTGAAGAGGTGCCTCAGACTATGGCTGCAACCGAGTCTGTTGCCAGTGTGCCAAAGATCACCAGACCTCCCTTGAAAATGGCTTCTCTCAAGGATTCCAAAACAGTAATTGAAAAAGGCGGGTGTACCATTTGGGGCCAACTCCCTGACATTCCATACAAATCTGATAATTTTGGTTTGGGTTTCACTTCAGGGGCTCAAAGGGATGTTCGTCGTGATCGCGCTGGAGGGCCTCCCCTACGCATCAGCAATCATGGGATCAATGCTTTAGAAGACAGTGATGGTGACTATGACATGGACAGGTGGATCTTCCCTACTACCAACGGTGGACTCCGTAACTGGAGAGCTAAAGACTTTGTTCCGCTTACTTTTAATCAGGAGTAATTGTCTTTTTGTTTTTATGGATATGTAATAAATGAATAATTATATGGCCTTGTGTCTTACCCAGGGAACAATGGTTTATTTGTGAGGGTTATCATTTTTCAATGTCATATGTCATTAATAAAGCATTGGACATTTTCATACAAATTTTGCGCTCTTTGTTTTTCTTTTCTGCTTTTATTTTATCAATGCAGCTATGTTATTACACACACTCACGCATCAAACTGAAGATCCATATCCACTCTAGATCCCATTGATAACGGGTCTTCTATTGCCAGTTAGGACTTTGAAAATCCAATCAACCAAGTCGGGGACAAAGGTGAGGAAGATTGCAAGGTACCAGGAGAACTTGCTCAACTGTTACAACAGGAGGAAAGGGCTATATAGCCTCATGAAGAGCCAGTTGAGACAATGAACCTGGGTATAGAAGAGGACAGAAAAGAAGTGAAGATAGGTGAAAATTTGGAGCTTAGTGTCAAACAGCGGTTGATTCAGATGTTGCATGATCATGTGGAGATCTTTTCTTGGTCATACGAAGACATGCCAGTACTTGACACTAATATTGTGGTTCATTGCCTGTCGGAAAAAGAAGACTTCCCTCCAGTAAAGCAGAAGGTTTGTCGTATGCGTCCTAAAATGTCAGAGAAGATCAAGGCATAATGTATGAAATAGTTCAACGTTGGGTTCTTAGTTGTCACCTCCTATCCATAATGGGTTGCTAACATAGTTTCGGTGCCTAAGAAGGGAGGCAAGGTACGTATGTGTGTGGACTACAGGGACTTGAATAGGGAAATCCCCAAGGATGACTTTCGGCTTCCCCACATTGATGTTCTGGTTGACAACATCGCACAACATAAGATCTTCTCCTTCATGGACGGATTCTCTGGTTACAATCAGATCAAGATGGCACCCAAAGATATGGAGAAGACAACCTTTGTCACACAGTGGGGCACTTTATGTTACAAAGGGATGCCATTTGGGTTGAAGAACGCTGGGGAACCCTATCAGCAAACTATGGTAGCTTTGTTCCATGATATGATTCACCATGAGATAGAGGTCTATGTTGACGACATGATAGCCAGATCTCAAACGGAAGAAGAACACCTTGATCATCTACAAAAGTTGTTTGATAGGTTGAAAACATACAAGTTGAGACTGAATCTGAACAAGTGCACCTTTGAGGTAAGATCTGGTAAACTCCTAGGTTTCATTGTCAGTGACAAGGGTATTCAGGTATTCCCTGCAAAGGTAAAATCTATACAAGAGATACCGGCTCCTTGCACTGAGAAGGAAGTTAAAGGTTTCTTGGGACGCCTAAATTACATTTCCAGGTTCATTTCCCATATAACTGCTACTCGTGAGCCAATCTTCAAACTCCTAAAGAAAGATCAAGTGGTAAAGTGGAATGACGAATGCCAGACTGCCTTCGATAGAATCAAGGAATAACTTTAAGAGCCTCCAATTCTGATGCCTCTGATTGAAGAAAGACCTTTGATAATGTAATTAACAGTGTTAGATAATTCAATGGGGTGTGTGCTGGGGAAACATGACAAGTCTGGTCGAAAAGAGCATGCAATATAATACCTTAGAAAAAAGTTTACTGACTGTGAAATAAGATACTCACTGCTCGAGAAAACTTGTTGCGCTTTGGCATGGGCTGCTCGCCGATTAAGATAGTATATGTTTACCCACACTACTTTATTTATATCTAAGATGGATCATGTCAAGTACATCTTCGAGAAGCCCGCACTCTCTAGAAGGATAGAAAGATGGCAAATGGTCCTGACTGAATACGATATTCAATACACAACCCAAAAAGCAATCAAGGGAAGTGTATCAGCTGATCATTTGGCTCATCGGGCTTTGGATGACTACCAATCAATGAACTTTGAATTCCCGGATGAGAATATTATGTTAGTGACTGATTGTGAAGAACCTAGACCGAATGAAGGACCTGAGAAAGGATCATGATGGACTATGGTTTTTGATGGAGCTTCCAACACACTTGGAAATGGCATCGGTGTTGTAATCATATCTCCCGAGGGCTGTCATACTCCTTTCACCATCAGGCTATGCTTCAACTGTACCAACAATATGGCGGAGTATGAAGCATGCATCATGGGTCTCAAAGCTACTATTGACCCAAGAATCAAGTTCTTGAGTGTCTTCGAAGATTCGGCCTTGGTAATAAGTCAAATCAAAGGAGATTGGGACACGCAACATCCTAATCTCATCCCTTACAAAGAACATGTGTTGACGCTGATTCCACACTTTGAAGAAGTCACCTTTGAACATTTTCCACAAGAATAAAATCAGTTAGTGGATGCGCTAGCTACTATGTTATCCATGTTCAAGATCAGATGGGACAATGAGGCTCCTTAGATCACTATTGAGAGATTGGATGAACCAACTTACTACTATGAGATCGATACTGAATGGGTAACAGACAAACCTTGGTTCCACGAAGTGAAAAGGTATCTCGAATTTCAAGAATACCCTGAGGGGGAATCTATCAATGATAAGAAGTTTCTGAGAAAGTTCTCTGCAAAATTCTTCCTCAGTAATGGAATCCTCTACAAGCGCAACCACGACTCTACTTTACTTCGGTGTGTAGACAAGAGCGAAGCTGAGAGGATTATGGAAGATTTACATGAAGGTACCTTTGGCACCTATTCTAGTGGAGACACCATGGCTAAAAAGATCCTATGGGCAGGATACTATTGGTCCACTATAGAAGCAGACTATTATCAGCATTCACGGACCTATCACAAATGCCAGATCTACACTGACAAAGTATATGTGCCTTTGGTTCCCTTGAATGTCTTGACTGCTCCTTGGCCCTTTGTAATGTGGGGCACTGACATGATCGGAGAAATTAGACCTACCGCTTAAACGAACATCGCTTTATCCTAGTCACCATTGATTACTTCACAAAGTGGGTTGAGGCTGCCTCATTTGCTTCTGTTACCAAAAACGTTGTGGTGCGGTTCATCAAGCATAACCTTATTTATCAGTATGGTATCCCTGAAAGAATCATTACAGATAATGGTACAAATCTCAACAACACTATGATCACCGAACTCTGTAAGCAATTCAAGATCCAGCATCATAACTCTTCTCCTTACCGGACGAAGATGAATGGCATTGTGGAAGCTGCTAATAAGAATATTAAGAATATCCTCCAGAAGATGACAGTGACATATAAAGACTAGCATGAGATGTTACCGTTTGCTCTTCATGGTTACCGCACCTCAGCACGTACGTCAACAGGAGCAACACCTTTCTCTCCGGTGTATGGTATGGAGGTTGTCCTACCTATTGAGGTCCAAATCCCTTCTTTGAGAATCATGAAGGATGCAGGCTTGAACGAAGATGAATGGATCCAGACCCAACTTGACCAACTGAACCTAATTGATGAAAAACGGTTAGCGGCTATTTGTCATGGTCAAATGTACCAGAAGAGTATGATCAAGGCTTTTAACAAGAAGGTTAGACGTCAGGTATATCAAGTTGGCGATCTGGTAATCAAGCACATCATTCTGCCGCAAGGTGATCCCAAGGGAAAATGGACTCCCACATACAAAGGGCCATTTGTAATCAAGAACATATTTTCTGGTGGAGCCATGATCTTGACCACTATGGACGGTGATGACCTTCCACACCCTGCAAACACGGACATAGTTAAAAGATACTACGCATGAATAAATACCCGCTAGGTTGACTGGCCTAGGTAAAAATAAGGGTATCCCAGCGAACCAAAAAGGTTCGGGCAAAAATTAGGGATAAATACAAAAAAAATATGTACACCCGGCAAGTCGAAAACCTGAAAAGGCGGCTTAGGCAAAAAAGGGTATCCCGGTGGACTGAAAACCCGAAAGGGCGATCCAGGAAAAAGTCAGGGATTTAAAGAGTATAACTATGTCCCGTTGGATCACCTAGAAACAAGACTTCAATATCAACTATCAAGCTCAAACAGTACCAATCAATCCAGTCAACTTCGGACAAGTAACAAAGTGACGAGACGCTCGAGGACATAAGGGCAATAGCATAATTGAAACTCAATGGGATTATTACACATAGTTGTTTTCTCTTTGTATACTATTTTGTATAGTTTCCATCTTTCATGACGACATTCTCCTACTAGAATGTAAGTCTCTTTTTACAAAAAACGCCTATTATAGGAAAACTTCAAAATCAGTCTCTTTGAAAGTACAAAACTTTTCTTTTTCCTTTTTTCTGTTTTGTTTTGTAAGAACATCCAGTGATTATTTTTGACAAATGCATTTGAATATGATTACTGTTTACAGATACTGGCATTAAAAATAGAAAGACAGTTGCTAATGACTTTAAGAAACGGGACAAAGTCTAAAAAGCCATTTGTAGCCCCCGCGGTTATTTTCTCCAGCAGATACAAAGGTAGAGACGTCCTACTGCAAAGTCACGGCTACATCATCAGCATACGTCCTAGTGATGTTTATGCCCCCACAGAGTGAAAACAACCAAAGTTTTGACCTCTTCTTCCCCAAGCATGAATTACCTCCTCCAGCAAAGCTCCTTCAGAGAGCTGAAATCCATGTTCCCCAGCTAAGTTTTATAATCGCAAACAGTTTATAAAGTCTCATCCCCGGTAGAGTTTATTTCTCTAGCTGCAGAAGTTCATCCCCCAACATAGTTTATTCCTCTACATTGGTAAGATCTTTCAACAGAGCGTCGTCTCCCCAACAGAACATTATCAAGCCAAAGTCAAAGAACCCCAATAGAGTACCCTCAAACGGAAAGAGGAAATCCCTGGAAAATCATCTCCATTCATCATCCCCAGCGGAAATGAAAGAACCACTTTCCTCATCTACCAAACAAAAATTCGGGATTCAGCTCCCCAGTGCTCTCCAGCAGCAGTCAAGGATTTATTTTTCCAGACTAGGAATTGTCGCAACAGCATTCCATGTTCATACATCATGGCATGTGAACACATATTGCATACAACACAATCTCATTTATTTTGAGAACGTCATTACACAGTGAATTTCATACATCATGGCATCACATACGACTAACTCTTTACCTTTTCAGGAAAGATCAATCAACAAACATCACAAACTACTTTTATGACCTGACAGTCTTTTCAAAGGTTACCTCTGACGAAAGGCTATTCCAGCATTTTCTTTAGAAGATCATATTCAATACTTCTGTTGGTTCAGTTTAAATCGACCAATGATTTATTCTGATTCATTTTCGATAGATACTTTCTCTGGTTCAGTTAAATCGACCCTAAGATTTCTCTGATTCTATTCCAGTTGAAGATAGAACAATACCTTTGCTGGTTTAGTTTAAATCGACCAATGATTTATTTTGATTCATTTCCGATAGATACTTTCTCTAGTTCAGTTAAATCGACACTAAGATTTTTCTGATTCTTTATCCAGTTAAAGTTAATTCAATATACTTTCTCTGGTTTAGTTAAGTCGACACTAAGATTTTTCTTATTCTTTATCCAGTTAAAATTAATTCAAGATACTTTCTCTGGTTCAGTTAAATCGACACTAAGATTTTCTGATTCTTTATCCAGTTAAATTTAATTCAAGACCTTTCTTTGGTTCGGTTAAATCAACACAAAGATTTTTTCTGATTCTTTATCTAGTTAAAGTTAATTCAAGATATTTTCTCTGGTTCAGTTAAATCGACATTAAGATTTTTTCTGATTCTTTATCCAGTTAAAGTTAATTCGAGATACTTTCTCTGGTTCGGTTAAATTGACACTAAGATTTTCTTATTCTTTATCCAGTTAAAGTAAATTCAAGACCTTTCTCTGGTTCAGTCAAATCGACCCTAAGATTTCTCTTATTATATTCCAGTTAAAGATAACTCAAGGCCTTACTAGTTCAGTTTAAATCGACCAATGATTTATTCTGATTCATTTCCGGTGGATACTTTCTCTGGTTCAGTCAAATCGACCCTAAGATTTCTCTGATTCTATTACAATTAATGATAACTCAAGACCTCTACTAGTTCAGTTAAATCGACACTAAGATTTTCTAATTCTTTATCCAGTTAAACATAATTCAAGACCATTCTTTGGTTTAGTTAAATCGACACTAATATTTTATGATTCTTATCTAGTTAAGAATATTAAAGCCTGGATACAACCAGATAATAGTTCAATGTCTACAATTACTGTGAAGCCTGGAGCCGACTAGATAGAAGTTAATTTCATATTCCCTGATAAGTCACTGTGAAGCCTGAAATACGACCAAATAGCAGTCAATCTTATTATCCTCAGTAAGTCGTTGTGAATTCTTAATCCCGACCAGATAACAGCTTGCTTTCGTCTCTCCAATCAAGAGATAAATCCTCAATAGAGTAACGGACAACTGAAGCTCCTAGACTATATTCCTCCAAAACATTACCCAGCAGACTCCTCCTCAGACAGCAGAAACAGGAATCCCCATAAAGATACTTCTTATGAAGTCGGCATCTACTTTGGATGGCATCTCTAAGCCCATCTCCGACGACTCTCTGTCATGTTCTGTGGATGGCATATTTAAGCCCATATTTGACAGTCTTCCGCCATCTTTTCCAAATGGCATCTGTAAGCCCATTCCCGATATTATCCACAAACAGTATCACTTCAGACGAGTGCAAATTTCTGGGCACTCTCGTGTTCAATCATCTTCCACCTTCAGATCACGAAAGGAAGACCAACCAATATATATCCTCAGGTCTAAGAAGATTGAACAGGGGCAGCTGTTGTACCCCAAAATTTCCCCTCTCATTTTACTCAAGGCATGCCCATTGAGGTCCTCAATTCCTCAAGATTGACCAAAGAATTGGTCAGACAAATTCTCCTCCTAAGCAATGAACCTCTAACTGGGGTTTCAATTTTTATCAAGATGTGTGAGCTCCAACGGACTCAAATGTTTTCCATGGTCCTAATATATCCTCAAGATTATCCATGCTAAATTGCATGCCTTGCACAACAAGTTTGCTCAATTAACTGCTCAAATGCTTGAAAATCAATTGTATTAGGTCAAATGTCAATCGTGGCCTATATACAGTCAAGCTTCAAGATTTCTGGTCAACATCAACATTTTGAAGTGATATCCATTATTTGATCAAGGGTTGATCATGATTCCTCAAGAAATGCTCCTAATTCATCAAAAGTATAAAAAAAATCTAATTAGGGTTTCTATAGGAAAAGTCAATCAAACTTTTACCAGGCATAACTTTCTCATACTTTATCAGAAATTTTTCCATCAAAGCTCATTTTTAATAGAATCCAATTCCCTACAACTTCTCTTCAGCCCTCAAGTTCAAGAAATGCACCAATTGAAAGATACAAGCTTATACATTATGGGTCCTTTCAAAAAGTCAACAAAATACCTTTTGGGTCAAAGCTTGGTACATGAACATGGAAGATTCAATTGAGATGAAACTAAAAGGGCTGTTTAGAGGACGTCCTAAGCTCTCTAAAAAGTCCAAGATCACCCTCATAGGCTTAAAATTGAGAGAGATATGTATTGCCAAAGTTGACCAATTTTTGGAAAAGTGCGTGAAGCAAATATTGAGCTAACTTGGAATTTTTCCAAATGGCCCTATCTTTTTATGTTTGAAACTTATTCCTAACATGGTCCACGACCTCTAAGCCCACACATGCATTATTCTATTGTTTATGCTATTTATGTTGATATTTTATTCATTAAAATTCAAAATTAAATAAATAAATAATGGAAATAATATAAGATTTGATTTGAAATCATTTTCCTATTAAATGATGGACATATATGCCAATTATATCAAGGGAATTTCGTGGAGAGGGGCAAAAGATTTGATTTGGTTCAAAAAATTCAAAAATCCACATAATTGGAAAGCTAATATTTTCTCATGAAAGCATTGATATCCCTCCATATTTGTTAACCTAATGTGGCCTAATATATATACACAAGCATTCAGAAGCAAAAAAACAGGCGCAAGTGCTTTAGAGAAGCCCCTAGCAAATTTCAAAAAAATTCAAGAGTGGTGCAATTCGAGATTCCTCTCTCCAGCCAGATTCAGCTAAAACTAAGGACTACATCAACTTCCTGGAGATCTCAGCACCCCATTCCATCCATCCTTGAAGTACAAACCATCCCAGAACCAGCAAACCGAAGCATCTCAACATGGGTAAATTTTTTATTTTCATATTGAAAATGTTATGATGCATTAATCCCTTCTAAGGATTGATTCGTATTCAGGGTGTCATTTAGAACAAGACCAACGTGAAGCATGATTGATTCGATGCGAATCAAGGATTTTGCCTTGTTTAGGGCAAATTTTGGCTCGTGCTTTGAATAGGGTGATGCAGGCATGATCCGTGAAAACTAGGACCGAATTTGAACTCAGGAGCAATTTTCGTGTGGAATAGGCTCTTGATCCTGGGTTTACGTATTCAAAATTCGCAGATCACATTTACATGCTCCCGGAGATGATGACCTGAGATCCCCTCCGGCATCGTTGACCCATATGACTCCATTTGGAGTATGCGTGGCATTTTGACGTATTTTTGTTGGCCTGTTTGTATTGCTGACGCGCGTGTTTTTTTGTTGACTATGACTAACACTGATTTTCCTTTATAACATTGTTGTGTTATTATTATCACAAATTAGCAGGATGGCGCAGTGGTAAGGCATGGTGTGATAAGACATTACAAGGTACAAAGGCAGGGGTTCGATCCCAGCCTCTTGAATTTTCTATTTCTCTAACACTGCTTAGAGGATCCAGTGAATTGCATCCAAATACATCCATCCAGCATCCTCACTCCCAACCATTGGATCATCCATTGATTGAGATCTAGCGCCCAGCAAGCAATCTCCATGGTGAACCCCCAGAGGCTGGCAACACTGGATCTCACGCAGGACATTGGGCTTAGTGGATATGGGCCTAGCAAAATTCAGCCTCACACCTCTCAATTGCGCCATGCTATCAAGCCCATATTTCTTTTTTTTATTTTAAATTATTTATCTTTTTGTTTTATATATTTTTAAATTCACTTTTTTTAATCATAAAATCAATAAAAAAAATCACAAAAAAATAGAATTAGGTTTTTTTATTTATTATAATTAATTTTGTAAATTAATGTAATTTAATTACTTTAACTTGTTTTCCTTAAAATAAAATTAATTATAAGTTAGGATTAAATTTCAAATCTTTTTCTCTTTAAAAATACCAAAAAAATATTAGTTTCATTAGAATTAATTGTAATTAATAACTTTTTTTCTTTCCTTTTTTTTAATTTAGTTAATCAGGATATTATTATAATTTAATATTTTCATAAATAAATAAGAACAAAAAAGATTTTCTTTTAAACGTTTTTTAGGGTTTAGACGCTCTTTCCATTCTTCGCCCGCTTATTACTTTTATTATTCTTTTCAATTGATTGTATCTGTACAAAAATTTGTAATAGTCTAACTTAGGGTTTATTTATTGCTTTTAATTTCCGCACTCCCAAGTTTTAGTTATTTATCCCCCTCCCCGAGGCCATGTAATAGCTAGGTTCAATTTCTGCCTTTTAAATTCTTGCATTATTTTTAACTGTTTAGATTAATAGGATTGCATGAAGAGATCGTAAATTAAAACGATTAGATGACCCTAATGCGCAAGATAAATGAACTAAATCAATACACTTGCACATGCTCACCCCTAGGGTATCTCCCACTTCGATTGCCTTTGAAAACGGTCATAATTCTCGAAACGCGAGAATCTTTAGTGGTTGTCCTTCAGTTTAAGAGATCACAAGTCCCTCGATGACCCTTTCGATGTCTCCTCGGTTAAAAAGTGATCTTAGAACTTTAGGACAATTACTAAAAGTTCTTGCCCAGTTACCTTAGTAACTGTAAACGTCTCTTCGATAGTCCCTCAACATCCAACGATAGGGATACCTACTCACTAATAGTAGGGTAGCACTATCTAAAGGAAAGGAGGAAAAGAACACCTTTTTCGAGTAGGTAGATAGCTGTTAGGTACTTGCTCAAAAAACCATTTTTTCACCTTACACTTTCAAAAAAACATTTTCAAAAAACTCTTTATCAACACTCTTGAGGACTGATACAAGAGTTAGCATAAAGCAAACAAACTTTTCAAAACACACAAACATGAAAGAAATTTTCAAAATGAGCAAGTACCTAAGAGCCCATGGAAAACCACAGATGGAAAGGGTGCTAGCACCATCCCTTTCTATAATCTACCCCCTTTACTCAAAAACTCTCGAAAAAGGTCTTTTTCTGTTCTTTTCACCATTTCCTTTATCGAATAAAAGAAAATTCGGTGGCAACTCTTGCTTACCGCATATTTGCGGATACAAAATGCTAACCAGTATAACAGTCGGTTCTGCCACCATATCACAATATGTCTATACAAACTCAAATCCCTAAGCACAGAGCAAAAATCCAAGACAATAATCCACAAAGATTCGTAAAGTAAGTTAAATATAATGCTAAGGATGAAAAATATACATTAGTTCAACGAAAATACATATACAAACCCAACCAATAGAGATTACACAGAGAAAAAGATAAATGAATCGCGGATCTACCAGTTTGTCAATGCCGATCTAAGTGAAATCTACCCTGGATCATCCGTATGCAAGCTCCATAATTTTTATCTAAGCTAATCCAAACAAAATTGAAGGTTGATGGAGTTGGGAGCAAAAACTTCCCCAAAACCATAACCTAAAAATGAACAAAATTTGTTTTTATAAAACTATTCCCAGTAGACCGCGCTAAGCGGTCTCAGCGTGCTAAGCGGGCTGCGCTTATTTTACACAGCAAACCGATCTAAACCATACTAAGCGCGCTATCCACGCTAAGCGGGCTTCAAAATTTTGGTTCTGCCAAAATAGTAAATACAAGCATCGCGCTACAAAATGCATTGAGCACCACTCGCGCTTAGCGGCCTCTGCATGCTAAGCGGGCTCTCTTGGACATCAAGTCCCAAAACTGATCTTTTATTCTGAAAACGAGCATTCGGAGCCGTGCCTTCGATACCTTATTCCTAAATGCTCCAAAATGCAACAAATGCCTATAAAATGAATGGAAAAACATCAAATGGTACACTATGTACACAAAAACACAAATAAACACAAATTAAACGTATTTATATAAAAGTCGGGGTTTATTCAATGATATTACTAACAAAGGGTCAATAAGTACAACAAAAAGTATATACAAAAATGAATACATTTTTGCACTTATCAAACCTTGATCTACAGGTGATTTGAAAACCTTAGTTCATACCTTGTGGGTGGTTCTTACCTTTGACTCCATTCCCGTGACGTCAAAGCTTTCAACTTTGTTTGTGACCTTGCTTGTGGTTGTTGCATAAACATGCCTTCATGCATCCATGAAACTCTTTTTCACTTTATTTTCAAGGAATTTGGGGTTCTTTCTTTGTAAACATCATAAGTTTCGTCAAACTCAATGGATTTTTGGTGTTGATGGGGTGAAAACCCTAATCCACCAAAATGGATGATTGATCTTGATGATAACTAGATCAACATTTTGATTCAATTTAGAATTCATTTTCTATCTTCATACTTGTATGTTTACAACTTGATATATTGAGTTCCTTGAAAGTCAAATAAAAACTCTCTTTTGCATTTATATATCATGCATCAGTCTACATTTTTTGTTTTACTTTCAAAAGTCATTTCCAAGCCTTATTTTTCCTTGGTCTCACTAGTAAAACACTTGCGCTAAGAGCAAGATGAAAAATATTAAGCAAGAGATTTCTGAACTCCATAAGGAGACGATTACTTTGAAATCTAGTATGGAGCATCTAACTGGTTTGGTTGAAACTTTAGTCTTCGCCTAAGTCAATCCTCATATAAGGGAATAAGAGGTAGTAGAAAAGGTATTTAAAAAACTCTGAAGTCCTTATTTTATGAGAAGGTGGTCGTCAAAACACCTAATGATTTCTCTGAAGAGGTAAATGTGGAAGAGTTTCTAAAAAAGGATGTCCGAGAGGAACATTTGTCTGAGAATGGTAACTTGGCCGATGATGTGAAGAAGTATAGTGATGGCTTCGCCAAGAACAGAGAGCAAAACTCCATTGACGCTTTGCAAGATACACAAAGGACATCCTGAGGAAGAAACAGTTACCTTTTACTGCAAGACTCTGCTTCAATTGTACAAACAACATGGCAGAATACGAAGCGTGCATCTTTGGTCTTAAAGCTGCCATAGATTTGGGGATCAAATCCTTAAATGTATTCGAAGATTCAGATTTGGTCATCAGCCAGATCAAAGGGGAATGGGACACCAAACACCCTAACCTTATCCCTTACAAAGAACATGTTTTGACATTGCTCCCATACTTTGAGAAGATTACCTTCGAGCATTTCCCGCGAGAGGAAAATCAGCTAACAGATGCACTAGCCACAATGTCATCCATGTTTAAACTTAAATGGGATAACGAGGCTCCCCAGATCACCATTGAACGAATGGATGAACTAGCACACTGTCACGACATTAATACTGAAGAAGTAGTGGACCAGCCTTGGTTTCACGAAGTCAAGAGGTATCTCGAGGCTCAAGAATATCCAGAAGGAGCTTCAGTCAATGATAAGAAGTTCTTAAGGAGATTCTCTGCTAAATTCTTCCTTAGTAATGGCATTCTTTACAAACGCAACCATGACTCTGTGTTACTCGCTGCGTAGACAAGGTTGAAGCTGAAAGGATCATGAATAAGATACATGGAGGCACTTTTGTCACCCATTCCAGTGGGAATACGATGGCAAAGAAAATCCTACGAGCAGGCTATTATTGGTCTACCATGGAAGCAGATTGCTATCAACACTCTCGAACTTGCCACAAGTGTCAAATTTATGCTGACAAGGTGCACGTACCTCCGGTTCCTCTGAACGTCTTGGCGGCTCCTTGGCCCTTTGCTATGTGGGGGATTTATATGATTGGGGAAATCAAACCAACAGCCTCTAATGGACACCGATTCATCTTGGTGGCCATTGACTATTTCACAAAGTGGGTTGAGGCGACCTCTTTCGCTTCCGTTATCAAGAATGTTTTAGCCTGGTTCATTAAACAAAATCTCTTCTGTCGGTATGGTGTCCCAGAGAGGATCATCAAAGACAATGGTATGAATCTTAACAACACTATGATCACCGCCCTGTGCGAGAAATTCAAGATCCATCATTACAATTCTTCCCCTTACCAGCCAAAGATGAATGGTGATGTCGAAGCCGCAAATAAGAACATCAAAAAGATCATACAAAAGATGACAGTCACATACAAAGACTGGCATGAGATGCTACCATTCGCTCTCCATGGGTATCGTACAAAAACTCGCACATCAACCGAGGAAACACCCTACTCTCTGGTATACGGAATGGACGTTGTCTTGCCTATTGAGGTCCAGATCCCCTCTCTGAGAATTATGATGGATGCAGGGTTGAATGAAGAAGATTGGATCAAAACTCGTCTTGATCAACTGAACTTGATTGATGAGAAAAGACTTACTGCTGTCTGTCATGGTCAAATGTACCAAAAATGGATGATCAAGGCTTTCAACAAAAAGGTCAGACGCCAAGTGTATAAGTTGGGGATTTGGTGATCAAGTGCACCATATTGCCGCAAGGTGATCCCAGGGGAAAATGGACTCCTACATACAAAGGATCATTTGTAATCAAAAACATATTCTCTGGTGGAGCAATGATCTTGACTACCATGGATGGCAATGACCTGCCGCACCCTGCGAACACAAACATAGTCAAAAGATAATACACATAAGAGACCCGCTAGGTTGACACACCTAGGCAAAACAAGGGCATCCCGGCGAACTAAAAAGGTTCGGGCAAAAATTAGGGATAAAACAAAAAAAATTGTACACCCGGCAAGCTGAAAACCCGAAAGGGCGGCTTGGGCAAAAAAGTGTATCCCGGTGGACTGAAAACCCGAAAGGGTGGTCCAGGAAAAAGTTAGGGAATTAAAGCGTATGACTATGTCCCGTTGGATCACTTTACGGACAACCTTTGGCTTCAAATGACAAACTCATAGGTTCTGATCAATTCAATCATCTTCGGACGAGGAAACGAATAGATAAGATGCTCAGAGATACGAAGGCTATAGCAGAATGGGAACCCCATGGGATTATTGCACATAGCTATCTTTTCTTTGTATCAAAATCTTCATTTTTTACGACAACATTCTCTTACTAGAATGTTTTGTCTCATTGTACAAAAATACTAACTCAAAGTCAATACAAAGATATCCCTTTAAAAGTGCAAAAACTATCTGTTTTTCTTTACTCTTGTGTTTTGTTTACAAAAACGTCCAATGATTTATTGTTGAACATATGCATTTGAATATAATTATTCTTTACAAATAAACAAAATAGAAAGACAATCACTAAAGGATTTAAGGTAGGGAAATCTCTCTAAGTTATTTCCATAAAATCCCCGCAGTGTACAGTTTAATCTCCAGCGGAACAAAGCTTCCAATTATCAATCCCCAGTAGAAGTCGTTCAATTTCTCCGAATTCCCCAACAGGATTTTACAGGCAGTACATGGCATTTCCCTTATAACAAAGTTTGTTTCTCTAAGCGGAAATTCATCAACACTTCAACTTCACAACATGAAGACTTACACCCCAATCTTCAGCAGCAGTCATGGATTTATTTTCCCCAATCCAATAATAGTGCAGCAAATTAGCTCACATACGCATACATCGCATCCATATATCATAAACATTGATAACACGAATACTTTATACCACGCATTTCGCTCACATACGCATACATCGCATCCATATATCATAAACAGATACGCTCATGAGAAATGTTTCAAACAATTGCAATCACCCATCCCATGCTTGTACCTCTTCTTGAAACTTGTTTCCCTCTTTTCTTCAAAATCAAGTAACCTAGCCAAAAGCTAAAAACTTGTACTTCTGACTTGCCAATGCACTCAAACACTTTTGTTTATACATACACAAACTATTTTCACCAAACACATGAATGCTCAAGCCTTGAAAACACCTAGAACTCAGAATCACGCTTCACACTTCGATTTTCACACAAACTGACCAAAAACTTGAAACTCATAATCTACTTGTGCATTTCATGGCCTTTTGGTTTCTAAAGTTTCTAAATATCATATAGAATTGATCCCATACCCTGTTTTAGAATTGTAACACCATTAACACCATCCTCCATTTTCAAAAACTCAACTATGCACATTGACTTCTCCAGACCATTTCAGCCATTCATTGTTCAAGCTAATCATTGTATTAGCTTCCTAGGACTTCAAGGAAGTTAACCTGATCATTACCATCACTTGATACAAGCTCAAACTCAAAACACGATTTCCAGTTTTGAGGTAAGTTTTCTCAACTTTGAACTCTTCATACAGGAATCATCAATAGTTTATTTATGAACAAAACATGTAGATATCATTTCCCTAAAGCTAACCATGTCCATAGTTTCCATTAATTTTGCTTGAGCTTAGAGAATTTTGAAACTGAAATTTCTGAGATTTTTAGGGTCCATATTAGGGACATAAAAATTCATGCTTATCTTTGATCTATAGTTTTAATGCTTTACATTTCTGAAACCGTGAGAAAATTTGCTACAAGTTTCAAGTTTACATTTTTCATTTTTGATGAGAAATGAGCAACTTACAGTTGGTCTGGCTGGAGGTTGAAGATGAAGTCATTAGGGCGCATTTTGCCTTGTATATTTATTGTTTTGCTTATCTTAACGGATGTATAGCCACCCTAGTGGTAGAAGCGTGCGACTGTAACCTTTGGAAACTAGGTTCGAGCCCCAATGGTACCCTTTTCATTTTGTCACATTTTACTTTCTGATTTTTGTCTTTTTGGCAGGCGCTGGGCCTCTTTGGGCCTGGCTTGTTTTATTTTTGCTAGCTAACCCCCTGCAGGCTACTTGCACCCCTGGCCCAAGTTTATTTATTTTCTTTTTCTATTTCATTTTTATTTTCTTAATATATTTTCTAAATATTGAAAAAAATCATAAAAACGGAAAAAATTTAGATTTTTATTTTAACTTAATTTATTTTTATTTTTTCTCACAAAAACATTTTTATTAACTATACTTTATTTTATTATTACTAATTTACCTTGTAAATTCAATTAATTTTATGTTTGTTTATTTTATTGTCTTTCATACCATTTAAAATATATTATTTTAATATTAAAGGCTAAAAATATTTTATAATACTATAAATATTTTCAAGGCAAAAATACCAAAAAATACTTTTCTTAAACTTATTTTCTTTTGATCAATTAATAGAATTAAGGTTTTATTTAAAATATTTTCTTAATAAATTTAAGTTTAATTAATTATTTTCTTTAATTAATTAGGTTAAGACAATTTCCTATTTTCTCATGAAAACCAAACAAATATCCATTTACTTCACATTTTGCATTTTTGTACATTTATTCATTTTATACTTTGTACTTATTTATTTCCTTGTACATTGATGCCAATTCAATATGGTTGTAATAGACTAACTAGGTTTACATTCTTGCAATCCTCATTCAATTTGTATACCCCCTCCCCACAAATGTTGTAATAGCGTAGTAACTTTAAATTCCGCAATACACTTGCACACAAGCACCCCTAGGGTTATTCCACTTGGTTGCCTTATACAAAATGGCCATGTTATGCATGTGAGGTATCTTAGCAAAAACAAGCAAATACAAGATCATAGTCCCTCGATGACGCTATCTAAGTTGCCTTTCAAATGTTCTTAGTCCCTAAAAAAGAATGCTAAGATATCTTGCAACATTTCTAATCTTTGTTATACGATGACCCACGCCCGTCCCGTTAACATCCAAAGATAGGGTTACTTACCAAATCAATGGTAAGATAACAATGTCAAAGGAAAAAGGAAATGAACATGAAAGACTTTTGACTAGGTAGAATGCTCCTAATTACTTGCTCAATTTCAAAAAAACATCCTTGCTATTTTCAAAACAAACACCTACACTTTCCAAACATCTTACAAAACTTGAAAACATTTTCAAAAAGATCAAACATCTTTGTATACATTCTTACAAACAAGAATCATCACAAAGATTTCCTAAACAATGGCCTCTTTATGAAATACTTTCAAAAACACACCAAGCACAATTTCAAACAAAAAAGCAAGTGATCTAGCAAGTAACTAAGAGCCCGTGGAAAATCATGGATGAAAAGGGTGTTAATACCTTCCCTTTTCATGATCTACCCCCCGAACTCAAGAAATAATCTCAAAGGTCTTTCTTGTGCTTTTTCACCTTTCCATTTTGGATAAAAGAAAAGTTGGTGGCGACTCTTGCTAACCACAACAGTTGCGATCAAACGCAAAACCTTCAAGTCAGTTCTCCCACTGTATCACACTTGGGGCATTTAAAAAGTGAAGTTATTCGCGAGAATTGTCGTTTATAATGTAGTTTATCAGCAGTAAACTTGGCGCATACAAAATTAGTTCCAGGGGCAATCCAGATTTGTCAAGATATGTGATCTATTTTGCACACATTATCAGATGGTGGTGTTCCCCAGTATTTCCACCTGAGCAAGATTTTTCTCCAGCTGAAGTGGAGTTCATGTTATTATCTATTCAATGGATTATTGATGTTAGAAGATTGGTCTTTGGGTTTTCTCTCGAAAAAACATCTTCCTCTCCAGAGAGATTAGAGCCTTATAGTATAAATATGTTCCGTCGATGGCTTTCATTTTATCTCCAGTAATGTTCCCATCTTGTTGAAATTAGCCAAGTATCTGTTTGTACTATGATGGCTTATCATCCCCAGTTTATCTATTTTGTCTGTTTTGTCAGCATATACATGACATTTATTTATTCATTCACATTTACATCATTCATGGGCATTCGCATTTCTCGATGTTTTTGGGTCCATATACTTTGGTTATGTGTATCCATAAGTAGCGTATTTCCTCTTTCCAATAGAGTGTTAACTTAAGCAGAAAGTGTGTATCCTTTCTAATTCCTCGTGAGTTTATTTCTCATCTGGCGGAGTCTTGTTTGACTGTTTATCTCCATTTTTATTCTTGGATTGAACTTTGTCTCTTGCAGATGCTACCCCATGGATCTCTCTAGGCTATAAAACCTAGGTTTAGAATGTATTTATTTTTCACTTTAATTACTTCATCTCCTCAGAAAGAATCTATACATGCTTCCCCATTGAAGATGAACTTTGTTCCCCAGTAATGTTGTTGTAACACTCTTTTGGAATCTCAACATGACAATGAATGGCCAACTCTTTATTTGAGCAGCCTAATTATTTCTCGGTTTCCTATTGTTATGACATATGGCAGTCTCTTCATGAGCATTTTTTCTATCCCCGATGAAGTTATTGATATCTGTTTCCAGCAAATACCTTTACGATACTATATTAAAATCTTTTGCCTGACAACAAGTGGTGGCCTCTTTATTTGAGAAGCTTGTGTGTTCCCAACCTACTTTTACCTTACAGCAAATGGTATCTCTTTTTAGAAGTTTGCTCATCAATAATAAATGGTATCTCTTTTGAGAAGTTTGCTCATCAACAACAAATGGTATATCTTTTGAGATGTTTTCTCATCAATAGCAAATGGTATCTCTTTTGAGAAGTTTGCTCATCAACATCAAATGGTATCTATTTTGGGAAGTTTGCTCATCAATAACAAATGGTATCTATTTTGAGAAGTTTGCTCATCAAAAGTAAATGGTATCTCTTTTGGGAAATTTTCTCATCAACAACAAATGGTATCTCTCCAGAAAAGTCCTGCAGAGAAGTTTGTATATTGTCCTTTTCAAGTGGAAGACTTGATTAAGAATAAACTGAGACCAATTCGTTGCTTGTGGCCAGGTTCTTGGGGAGGTTTATTCAGCAAATGGTATCTCTTTTGAGAAGTTAGCTCATCAACAGCAAATGGTATCTCTTTTGGGAAGTTTGCTCATCAACGACAAATGGTATCTCTCCAGAAAAGTCCCACAGAGAAGTTTGTATATTGTCCATTTCAAGTGTAAGACTTGACTAAGAAGAAACTAAGACCAATTCGTGGCTTGTGACCAGGTGTAATACGGTGGGAGAACTGACTTTTAGGTTTTTCATTTTATCGCAAATGTTATAGATAGTAAGAGTCGCCATCGACTTTTCTTTTGTCCAATAAAGGAAAGAGTGAAAAGAACAAGAAAGACCTTTTGAGAATTTTCTTGAGTTCGGGGGGTAGGTTATGAAAAGGGAAGATATTAGCACCCTTATCATCTGTAGTTATCTACGGGCTCTTAATTGCTTGATCACTTAAAAATGCTTTATGTTTGTGTATGTTGAAAGATGTTTTTGAAGATGTTTTGAATGTGGTAATTTTACAGTGATTCCCCTATCGTTGAGAATGTATACAAAATGTTTGTTTTTGGAAATATTTTGAAAACGCCTTAGTGCGGAAATTTTGAAATGATTCTCGTATCGTTGAGAATGTATACAAAATGTTTGTTTTGAAAATATTTGTCTAGAAAGAGTGTGTTTGAAAAGATGTTTGTTTTTTAAAGTGTGAGGTGTAAAAATGGTTTTAGTTTGTGAGCAAGCAATTACAAGCAATCTACCTACTCAAAAAGTCTTTGTTCTTTTCCTCCTCCTTTAGATAGTGATATTTTACCATTGGTTAGTAAGGAGCCTTATCATTGGATATGAGGGACAGGCGTGGGTCGTCGTACAGTCATAGAAGGCAACTTGTAAGATTCTTTAGCAATTTTCGTGAGGGACTAGGATCGTTTACCAAAGGCAACATCGAAGGGTCATCGAGGGTCTATGATCTTTTAATCGAGGGTCTTTGCTAAAACATAGTACGTTCGAGGGACATGACTTCTTTTTTTTATCCGAGGAAACAAGTGTGGATTAACCTAGAGGTGCATGTGTTCAAAGTGTGTTTGATTCAATTATTTTATCTTGAATTAGGGTTTTTGCTATGGTTGATTTTAGTCTTGTCATGCAAACCCTAATTACTAACAATAATAAGGAAAGCGATAAATTGCGAAATTTAAATGTCATACGCTATTACAACGCTTTGGGAATGAGGGTACAAGTTTGTGGGAGGGGAGGAAAGCAATAAAGCCTAATTATCTATTACAAACCATTGAATCATGAATAATAATAAAATGCACAAAATGTAAAGAAGAAGAAAGAATTTGTTTTTAGGGTTTTTTGATGGAAAAGGTTTCAAGATTAACCTAATTAAAATAATTAATTTTAATTACAAGAAAAGTTAATTAATTTTTAACAAAATCTAAAATCTAAGTTAATTGAAATTAAGAAGAAAATGAAAACCTAAGTCTAAATAATTTGTTTAGAAAGTAATTTGAAGGTTAATGTTAATATCAATTTGTAAAAGAAATAATAAAATTTAATTTAATAAAATAAAATACTCATATTAAACTATTTTTAATTTAATTATTTAATAAAATATATTTTTGGTATTTTTGGTTAAATAAATGAATAAATAAATAAGAATAATGAAAATACAAAAGAATTGGGCTTGGGTGTTAAAAGAAAAATGGGGGTTAAAAATTAGCAAAAAGGAATTAAGCCCAATATATGTTTTTGTTTCGTTCAGAAAATAAAATAAAAATAAAAAGATGGACCTGCGCATTATAAAGTAAAAAGGGGGTGAGAATTCAAAAATGATCCAGGCCCAGAACAAATTCTAGCGCATGTATGGATCATGTGTGGCTGGCTTGTGATGGTGCACCATGGTCTTGCTCATGTGGAGCACTGGATTTAAATTGTTGAACATCCAATGGTATTGATGTGAGGATCATGATAGGCGTGCATGGCCTGCTTGCATAGAATCTGAAAGAAACAAATGTGAAAGAAATAAAAGGGTACCACTGGGGTGGCTGTTTCATCTAGTCATAATGCATGTTGCAATAAACTTAAAATAAACTTATTTATGAATGGCACTTCATCCCTAAGCTCGTTCCAGTAAAAAACAACACCATTTTTGAATTTCTGATCTTGCACAATTTCTCAACCATTTTTAAAAATGTAAACATGAAAGTTGTTCCATTTTTCAACATGATTTCAACCATATAAATTTCATAAGCTATAAATCAAAGATGACTGAGAATTTTGTTTGGTACCAAATAAAACCTAATTTTTTCAAAAAGTTCAACTTCAAAATTCGCATCACTCAGGCAACATAAAAGAAAACTAAAGGCATGGTTAGCTTCAGGGCAATAATGTCTACATTTTTCATTCCCAAAGTAACCATTAATGATGCTTGTTGTACCCCAAAATTTTCCCTCTCATTTTATGAAGATTTCTCATCACAAGACTCTTTGAACTCCAGACAGGATTAGGGTGTGCTCTGCTCAAGGCATCTCCTTGCACTGATGACCTAAATTAGGGTTTGAGTTTGCACAAGGATTTTTGGACTTTCAATGCTTAAAGTGACTTCCATACTTCATGTTGGACTTATAGGATTGCCTCTATCAAGTTTCAAACCTTGAATCAAATTTTTTCCCAGTCAATTTGACAGTTGACCTAGAAATCAGCTGTTGGGGAAAAAGTCAATTGTGGCCAATTTACAGTCAAACCTCATAATTTTTTATCCATGTTAACATTATAGACTCATATGAACCATTTGATCAATTTTGGACCACAACTCCTCAAGAATTTTGATCAGATCATCAAAAGGGCAAAATGGTCATTTTTAGGGTTTTGACTGTATAAGGGCAATTTCTAATTTTTCACCTAGCCAATAGCAAATTGGGTTCAAGCATGGATTCAAGGACTCAATTTCATTATCTTGACCTATTCACAAGGTTCAAAAGATCTCAAATGCATTGGATTAACAGATGAATTTTTCAGTCAACTGATCAAAATTTGACTGTACACTGAAAAGTCAAACTTTGAATTTTTGGTCAAAATCAAGTGCCAAGGGTCATTTTTCATCAAGATGTGTCAAAACATGAAACTTGTTCATCAAGAAACCCAATTTTGCAAATTAGGGTTTAAGATTGAAAAATTTCATAACTTAGAATTTTTCTAAGTTATGAAATTTTCTTATTTTTTCCCAACTTTGCCCAACATTTTCACCTTGATGCAATTGGATTCAAACAAAACTTCCAAAAAGAAAGTTGTATTCCTCCACTAAATCTACAACTTTGATTCACAAAGTTTTCTCAAAAGAAGCTTGGATCTCAAGTTATGATTTTTGGAACAAGGGTCCATGAAACTTTTAACTTAGTGAAATTTTGCCCTAGTTTAGGCAGGATTTTGACCTATCTTCTTGGATATTTTTCACATAGTTACACTTGTAATCTCAATATGTATTTCAAAGATGGATTGTAGAACATGTTACAAGCTTTCCAAAATGTTCAAGAACTCTCCAAAATCATTTGTGATTAGGGAGAATCGAAGGTTTGAATTTGGCAAAAACTCACTTTTGATCCTTGGCATTTTCATGTTGATACAAGTTGCAATTTCTGTCCAGCTTCATTTGTACTTGATTACAGGTCCCTAAAACCTTTCATACTAAATAATTAAATGCAAATCCATTGGTTTGAAGCTTTGTTCTGATCATTAGAGGATTACACAAGAGATTAATCCAAAAATAGCAAAAAGGCAACATTGCCATTTTTGTCAAATTTGCTTTATGTCAAATTGCATTATTGAGCCTTGAACCAAATCTTGTACAGCAAACCAAATCCACAAACTTGGGGCCAAGCTCACATAATGTATGAAGGGTTAGAGCTAGCATGTACAGGCCTGCTCTTTGTCACTTCTCATTTTTGCTTCATAACCAAGAAACCTGCCAAAATCACATAACTTGCTTATCTGATATAACCAACTCTTGCAAGCTTTTGAAACAAGTTTGGCACATTGCCTTGAGCCAGAAACACGAGCCTTCCATCCCTCAAATACTCTTGAACATCAAAACACCAAAAACTTGCAAAACAGGGCACTCCCTGCAGTTTCATTTCCATCTCACAAGTTACTCGTGCGTTTTTCCCCAAACTTGTTCCAACACATTCCATATAACCTATCCAAGCTACCCCAACCATTGGACAGTGACTGTAACTCCATTTGCAAGCTTCACCATTTCTGTTTTCAGCTTGTGCAGGTTGACTTCTACAAGCTTGTTCAAGCACATCCAAAGCAAACTAAGCATTGGGGAAGGTCAGAGGAAGTTCAAGCAAGCTCCCAAGCATCTCAGGCCTCACTGAAAAGCTCCACATTGCCATACACGAGTTCATCTGAAACAGGTATTTGTCAACTTCCTATCTCTCTATTTAGGAATCATTAGGCTTAGGTATGTGATTAAAAATGTAGTACTCATAGCCCTGAAGTTGTACATATGCTTAGATTTCATTTAAGTTAATCGTGTTAAGAGAATTTGATTCATGAACTTCCTGAAAAAGTTAGGTTAGAATTTAGGGCCAGAGAAATTCTCTCTGGTCTTTGAGAGTTAGATTGAGTTCTTTATATGGTTGGAATCGTCTTGAAAAATGCTATAACTTTTGTGTTATGAGTTTTTGCATTAGAGCACGTATACAGGAGTTGGATATTTGAATCAGGCGCGCGTATTTTGTTTGACAAAGATTGAAGATGAAGCTGATCTGGGCTGGGCCTTGAATTGGCTTGCTTTTGACACCTCCCCCTTTGCTGACTGCACCCCCTAGCCCATTTCTTTATATTTTTATATTTTTGTATTTTTCTATTTATTTTTCATTTCTGATTTTATTTCATTATTTTCTAAACATAAAAAATATTAAAAACATTTTCATAAATTTTCACATTTTATTTTGTATTTTTTATTATTTTTTTAACATAAAAATAATTATTAGATAACATACTTTTATTTTATTTAATAAAAACTTGAAAATAATACATAAAAATATTATACCTTTATTTTTTTTTATTTATACTTAAATAATATTTTTTCTAATATATTTTTATTTTGTAGATATTTTATTTTATTGTACATGAATAATATAATTAATATATATATATACTTTCTTAAAGAAAATTAGGGTTTTTACCCTTTATAAAAAAAAATCGTTTATTTCTTTTTTTATATACATTAAATATTATATTTTTACATATATAAAAATAAATAAAAACATCTTTTACATATTTATAACATTTTGCATATTTATATTTAAATTGTTTATTTAAATATTGCTTATTTATTTGATACAAAAGAATTCAATTTGGTTGTAATAATTTAGGGTTTTAATTTCTTGCAAAATAATCCCTTATTCAAATATTGTATCCCCCTCCCCATATCAATGTTGTAATAGCTTAGGTTTATTTTACGCACTTTATGTTTTCAAATATGCCATGTTAGAGATTATGGTTTATATGCAAATGTCCAAAATTAAAACAAATAGCTTGACTAATACAAAGACAAAACGCATGCAAATTGACCACACAATGCACACATGAACCCCTAGGGTTTCATCCACTTGTTGCCTTTTAAATGGCCATGTTATGCATGTTGAGTATCTTGGCAAAACAAAAACAAAACAAAAGATCATAGTCCCTCAATTACGCTATCTTGGTTGCCTATACAAAACGATTTAGTCCCTCAAGAATTTGCTAAAGATACTTAGCACAATTGCTATCATGGTCCATACGATGACCCACGCTTGTCCTGTTTAACATCCAAATACAAGGTTGTTTACCAAATGCAATGGTAAAACAACATTGTCAAAAGGGTTAAAAATGTGTAGGAAAGATCTTTGAGTAAAATAGGGTAGACAACTCTTAGTTACTTGATCAAAAGTTGCAAAAACATCCTTGCTATTTTCAAACACACCTCACAACACAATTTCAAAACATCTCCCAAAAAAAAACTTTCAAACATTGAAAACATCTTTTTAAAAGACAAACACCTTTGTATATATTCAAACAAGAATCATTACAAAGGTTGCCTAGACAAGGCCTCTTTTTAAAACATTTTTCAAAACCATACACAAAGCACCATTTCAAACAATTGAAAAGCAAAAGCAAGTGATCTAAACAAGTAACTAAGAGCCCATGGAAAATCATGGATGAAATGGGTGCTAGCACCTTCCCTTTTCATAATCTACCCCCAGAACCCAAGAAAACATCTCAAAGGTCTTTCCTGTGCTTTTGGACCTTTCCTTTGGATAAAATAAAAAGTCAGTGGCGACTCTTGATAAACCGAAACATTTGCGAACACAAAACGCAAAACCTCAAGTCAGTTCTCCCATCGTATCATAATGCTTGTATAGAGAGTTAAAAGTTGAGAAAACTTACCTCAAAATTGGAAATTGTGTTTGGCGTTTGAGCACTCCTGGAGGTGCTATGATGATCTAGATAGCTTCACTGGACTCCTAGGAAGCTAATGCAACTCTTACTTTATGCTGAAAGTGCCTGAATCTTCCTGGAGAAGTCAAGTTACAGAGGTGTAAAGTGAGATTTGGACAATGATGGTGGAGGTGTTACAGTTATGAAACATGGGTGGGTATTAGTTCTAAATGAGGTATGGAAGCTTTGTGATTGATTTACAGTGAAAACGCATGAGTGGATTGTGAGTTTGAAGTTTTTGGCCAGAAATTGCAACAATGCAGGTTTTGTGTATAGTTCTGAGTTTCAGGGAGTATGAGAGTATTTCAAGGCTTGTAAATTTCTGTCTTAGCTTGAAAATACTTCCTCTATTTATAGAGGGAAGGTTTTAGAGCTTGAAGTAACCAAAATTGTAATATGACATGTTATGGTTTGGTTGATGGTGAAAAATCAAGTTGGATGAAAATGATGGTTTCAAGGATTAAGTACAAGTGTGTTCTGATGTTTGTTGGATGCAGGGGACTTATTTCATGCTTTTTATTTTGCTTGCAATCAGAGATATTAGTTGCAAGGCTCAATGCATTGACAATTTGCATAAAGCTTGCTTTTCCAAAATGGAAGTGTGACCGTTCTTCCTTAAATGGCAAGTCAACTTGGAAAATGCTTGAATCATTTGGACAATGGATCAAACAGTTGTGTAAACATTAAATTATAGAGTGATTTGCAAGTTAGAAGCCTGCACAGCAAGATTTATGCAGCATGGCTTGAGATTTGATCAAGTGTTCTTCATGAAAATGCCTTGTAATTCAAGAATGGATGCTCAACTTCTTCTCTTTGATTCTCCTAGCTCAAGCATGATCTCTTCAAGTTATTTGACATTTTGGAAAGCTTGAAAAATTTTCTACAACCTTAATGTTGACCATTTTTTCTAGATCGACTTAGAACTTGGTGAAAATTTGCCAAGAAGTTGGGACAAAAAATTTGCCTAACTTGATGAAAATTTCACTAAGTGTTTTTGATAAAAAGTCATGACTTCATGGGCCTATATCTTCAAATCCAAACATTTTTTGGACATCAACCCTAAGGGATAAAGTTGTAGAATTCATCAAGATCTACAAGTTTCATGTTGAAAATTTCCCTTGAATCATCTTGCATCTTGGTGAAAAATTGTCATGAAGTAGTGAAATTGTCAAGGTTAAAAACCACTTGGAATTTTTCTAAGTCTTTTAAATCTTGAATTTTTGCTGAATTTTTTTACTTTCTTGATTCTTGATGATAAATTTTGATATTTTTGAATGTCTTGATGACTCTTGATCTTTGAAATTTAATGTTGACCAAAATGTCAAAGTTTGACTTTTCATCAGTTGATTAAATTTCAACTATCAATCCATTGATCTTGAGAAATGATTTGAGCCATGAAATTAAGTAAACATGTTTTTTTGAATCCTTAAGATCATGCTTCAATCCATTAGGTCATGTACTAGGTCAAAAGTCAATGATCAGTCATTCTTAGTCAAAACCCTAATTTTGACAATTTTGCCCCTTTGATGATTTGAGTGTTTTGTTTGAGTAATTATGATCAAAGCTTGATAAATTAATGAATATGACTTTAAAATGTTGATGTTGGCCAAAAATCATGAAGTTTGACTGTATGTTGACCATAGTTGACTTTTTACCCAATACAACTTATTTTTATTCATCTGAGCAATTGACTGAGGAAATTTATGGTGCAAGACTTGAAACTTTGTATGAGCAATCTTGGAGACCTATAATGAACCATGAAAGTCACTTGAAGCATAAAAATTCCAATTGTCCTTGAGAAAACCAAAACCCTAATTTGCGGACTCTGTGCTTAGGAGGTGAGCTTGTCTGATCAACTCTTGAAACTTCTTGAGCAGTTGAGATCTTTTTGTGAGAAATGTTTTTGAAGAGAATGAAGGGAAAATTTGGGGGTACAAAAACTTCCCCTATTCAATCTTCTTAAACCTGAAGAGTTAGATTGGCATGTTCTCCATTCGCGACTTGAAGGTGGAAGATGGTTGAACACTTAAGTGCCCATAAATTTGCACTCGCTTGTGTTTGAAGTAAAATTGTTCGTTGATTATACTGGGAATGGGCTTAGAGATGCCATTTTGAGAGGTGACAGAGAGTTGTCAGAAATGGGCTTATAGATGACATCCAAAGTAACTGTTGATAAAGAGATTATACTAAGTCTACGCTTGACTTTAACTGGGAGAAGTATTAGAATAAATATTTGGTCGATTTAATATGAGCCAGAAAAGGTCTACTGAGAGAAGTATCAGAATAAATCGTTGGTCGATTTAATCTAAGCCAGCAAAGGTCTTTAAATCTTTAGCTGGGAGAAGTATCAGAATAAATCTTTGGTCGATTTAATCTAAGCCAGAAAGGGTCTACTAAGATAAGTATCAGAATAAATCTTTGGTCGATTAAATCTGATCTAGAAAAGGTCTACTGAGAGAAGTATCAGAATAAATCTTTGGTCGATTTAATCTGAGCCAACAGATGTCTTTAAGTCTTTAACTAGGAGAAGTATCAGAATAAATCTTTGGTCGATTTAAACTGATCCAGAAAAAGTCTACTAAGACAAGTATCAGAATAAATCTTTGGTCGATTTAATCTGAGCCAGCAGATGTCTTTAAGTCTTTAACTGGGAGAAGTATCATAATAAATCTTTGGTTGATTTAATCTAAGCCAGAAAAGGTCTACTAAGAGAAGTATCAGAATAAATATTTGGTCGATTTAATATGAGCCATAGATATCTGAAGGGAGTATCCATCATGTAGATATTTTCCTTGTCTTATTCCAGGGAATGACCTACAATTTGTTTTGAGGATTTGTTGATGATATCGGTCTGTCGATTGATTCTTCCTGAAAAGGTAAAGAGTTAACTGTATGCAATTTCATGATGCATGAAATGTATTGCATAATGATGTTCTCAAAATAAATGAGATTCTGCTATATGTGCTTCGTATGCATATGTCATGTCGTATGAATGTGTAATGTTGTTGATTTATATTTGTAAGCCTGTGTTGTACTTTTGTCTGGAAAAATAAATCTATGAATATTGATGGGGATGAAGAGTGTGTGTATCTTCAATCTTGTCTAGAATACTTTCGCTGGGGATTCTTGCTTACTTGTTTGAGGAAACTCTACAGGGGATGTATTGATTTCTGTTCCGGGAGTAGAGTTTAAGAACCTTAGTCGTCTGTTGCTCTATTGGGGAGTTTTTTTCATATATCATGAATGGGGATAAAAGAGATGGATAACCTTCCGACTCGTCTGGGGATAGATAAAGTTAACTAGTATCTGGTCGGATTCCAGGTTTTGCAGCAACCTTCTGGGGATAGTGATGACTTCACTGGGAGAGGAATTTTGTCAATGATTTGTAGTAGTCTGTGGGGTAGACTCCAGCTGGGGAATTTGTAAGTTGGGGAAATAAACCCTATTGTCAGAGAAGTATTCTGCTGAGAAAACAAACTCTCCTGGGGAAATTGAATTTTCTAGAGAGAAGAAATATGCAGTGGTTTTATAGCTTTCAAACTCAGCTGGGGGAGAGAATTTCCATGTATTATACTGATTGGAAACTCCGTAGGTTAGTGATATTTCCGAGAAATAGATCATACTCCTTTATTTGCTAGAGCAATCTTCCGGAGAGATTACGAGGAATGTACCCTTATTTTTGAAGACTAATCTATGGCGATAGTCTCTTTAAGGTAGCTCTGTGGGAATTGATGGACAGCTTGAACGTCATCCCAATGCCTAGAATCTTGAGTAAATGCTTATTCATGTTCTTATGCGTATATTTGTTAACAGTTAATCATATTCATATGCATATGTTTATTCAATTTAGTTATTGGAAGTTTTTGCAAACAAAACAGAAAAAACCAAAAGTGTGAACTTTAAGATGTATTTGTGTTGATAATTTTCCTATAAACAGACGATTTTGTACAAAGAGACGGAAATCCTAGTAAGAGTAAGTCGTCATGAAAAGAGTACAAAGTGAAAACAAAATGTATAGCCATGTGGAAGTGATCCCATTAGGTTCCAAACTCTGCCATTTCCCCCATGTCTTTGAACATCTCGTCCCTTTCTCTCGGAAGAAAGTGATTGAACTTTCGACTTTGGTAATAAATCTTGCATGTAAGTCATCCAACGGGACATATTCATACGCTTTTAATCCCTAATTTTTGCCTGGATCGCCCTTTCAGGTTTTCACTCCACCAGGATACCCTTTTTGCCCAAGCCGCCTTTTCAGGTTTTTGACTTGTCGGGTGTACAATATTTTGTATATATCCCTAATTATTGCCCGAACCCTTTTGGTTCGTCGGGATGCCCTTATTTTTGCCTAGGTATGTCAACCTAGCGGGTCATTCTTATGCGTACTATTTTTAACTATGTTCCCGTTTACATGGTGCAGGAAATCTTCACCGTCCATAGTGGTTAACATCATAGCACCACCCGAGATGACTTTCTTGACAACAAATGGCCCTTCGTAGGTGGGAGTATGTTTGCCCCTGGGATCTCCTTGTGGTAGAATCATGTGCTTTATTACCAAGTCACCAGCCTAGTATACCTAACACTTGATCTTCTTGTTGAATGCCTTGATCATACGTTTTTAATACATCTAACCATGACAAACAGCCGCAAGCCTCTTCTCGTCCATCAGATTCAACTAATCCAACCTAGTCTGAATCCATTCCTCTTTGTCCAATTTTGCATCTTTCATGATTCTTAGAGAAGGAATTTGGACTTTGACAGGCAGGACAACTTTCATACCGTAGACTAGAGAGAATGGGGTTGCCCCAATTGATGTTTGCGCTGAGGTATGATATCCATGAAGAGAAAATGGTAACATCTCATGCCAGTTTTTGTAGGTCACCACCATCTTTTGAACAATCTTCTTTATATTCTTGTTGGCAGCTTCCACCGCGTCTTTCATCTTAGGTTTGTATGGAGAAGAGTTGTGACGCTTAATCTTGAACTGCGTGTAGAGTTTAATGATCATGGAATTGTTAAGATTGGTACCATTGTCAGTGATGATCCTCTCAGGGATGCCATACCGACATATGAGGTTATGCTTTATGAACTGGGCCACGACATTCTTGGTAGTTGAGGTAAATGAAGTCGCTTCAACCCACTTAGTAAAGTAGTCAATGGAGACAAGAATGAAACAATGTCCGTTAGAGGCAGTAGGTTTGATTTCTCCAATAATATCGAATACCCACATTGCAAATGGCCAAGGGGAAGTCATGAAATTCTAAGGGACTGAAGGTACGTGAACCTTATCAGCATAAATTTGCCACTTATGGAAAGTCCTCGAGTGGAGGTGATTGTCAGTTTCCATGGTCGACCAATAGTAACCAGCTCTCAGAAACTTCCTGGCCATAGTATGTCCACTTGAGTGAGTAACAAATATGCCTTCGCGCATGTCCTCCATAATTTTCTCTCCTTCCTTCTTGTCCATACAACGAAGCAGAGTTGAATCAAGGTTGCATTTGTACAAAATCCAATTGCTCAGGAAGAACTTGGCAGAGAACCTCCGTAGGAATTTATTGTTGTTGATTGACGCCCTTTCAGGATACTCTTGAGCTTTAAGATATCTTCTCACTTCGTGAAACCAAGGCTTCTCCTCCACTCCATCGGTGTCAATATCATGGTAGTGCGCAGGTTCGTCAAATCTTTCAACAGTAATTCTGGGAGCTTCGTTGTCCCACTTGACACTGAACATGGATGACATGGTATCTAAGGCATCCGCCAACTGATTTTCTTCCCTTGGAATATGTTCAAAGGTAACCTCTTCAAAGTACGGGATCAAGGTTAGCACCAGTTCTTTGTAAGGGATAAGATTTGGATGTTTTTTATCCCATTCTCCTTTAACTTAACTAATCACCAAGGATGAGTCTCCATATACACTTAAGAATTTAATTCTTAGGTCAATAGCATCTTTAAGACCCAAGATGCACGCTTCATACTCTGCCATGTTGTTGGTACAGTCAAAGCAAAGTCTAGCAGTGAAAGGCGTATGACAACCTTCGGGGGAAATGATCACAACACCAATTATGTTACCCAGGGTGTTGGAAGCTCCATCAAAAACCATAGTCCATTTGGATCCTTACTCAAGTCCTTCATACGGTTCAGGATTTTCACAATCCATAATCAATAAGATATTCTCGTCTGGGAATTCAAAGTTCATAGATTAGTAGTCATCCATAGCTTGATGCGCCAAATGATCTTCCAACACACTTCCTTTGATTAATTTTTGTGTAGTATATTGGATATCTATTCATTAAGATCATTTGTCATCAGGCTATCCTTCCAGAGAGAGCTGGCATCTCAAAGATGTACTTGATGGGATCCATCTTAGAGATCAATAGAGTAGTATGAGTCAACATGTACTATCTTAGTCGGCGAGCAGCCCATGTCAAAGTGCAACAAGTTTTCTCGAGCAGTGAATATCTTGTTTCACATTCGGTAAACTTTTTTCTAAGGTAGTATATTGCATTCTCTTTTCGACCAGACTTGTCATGTTTCCCCAGCACACACCCCATTGAATTCTCTAACACAATTAAGTACATGATCATAGGTCTTCCTTCAACTGGTGGCATCAGGATTGGAGGTTCTTGAAGGTACTATTTGATCTTGTCAAAAGCTATTTTTCATTCTTCATTCCATTTTACTACTTGATCTTTCTTCAGCAGCTTGAAGAGTGGCTCACAAGTAGCAGTCAAGTGAGAAATGAATCGAGCAATGTAGTTGAGTCGTCCTAAGAAACCTCTGACCTCCTTCTCAGTATGGGGAGATGACATTTCTTGGATAGCTTTGACCTTTTCAGGATCGAATTCAATTCCTTGGCCATTGACGATGAAGCCTAGTAGCTTTCCAGATCTTACCCCAATGGTGCATTTGTTGGGATTCAACCTCAGCTTGTATTTCTTCAGCCTGTCAAACAGTTTCTGCAAATGAACAAGGTGTTCTTCCTCAATTTGTGATCTCTCTATCATGTCATCAACATAGACTTCTATCTCATGATGAATCATGTCATGAAATAAAGCCACCATAGCCCGTTGATAAGTTGTGCTTGCATTCTTCAGCTCAAAAGGCATGACCTTATAACAGAAGGTGCCCCACTGTGTGACAAAGGTTATTTTCTCCATGTCTTCAGGCACCATTTTGATTTGGATGTACCCTGAGAAGCCATCCATGAAGGAGAATACCTTATGCTGAGCAGTGTTATCAACCAAGACATCAATATATGGTAGTGGGAAGTCATCTTTGGGGCTTGCCCTATTTAAATCCATGTAGTCTACACACATACGGACCTTACCGTCTTTCTTTGGCACTGGAAAAACATTTGCAACCCATTAGGGATACAAAGTCACTGCCAAGAAACCTGCATTGAAATGTTTCATTACCTCAGCCTTGATCTTCTTTGACATATAAGGGCGCATGCGATGAACCTTTTGTTTGTTCAGAGAAAAACCTTCTTTCATTGGCAGACGATGAACCACGATATCATTATCGAGCCCTTGCATGTCTTTGTATGACCAAGAGAATATCTCAACGTAGTCGTGCAACATCTGAACCAATCTTCTCTTGACACTGTCTTCCAGGTTGGCGCCAATCTTAACTTCTTTCCTATCTGCCTCACTACCCAAGTTTACCACTTTGACTGGTTCTTCTTGTGGTTGGATAGCCTTTTCCTCTTATATCAAGAGTCTGGCGAGTTCTCTAGGTATCTCACGATCAACTTCACCTTCATCTTCGGCTTGATAGATTGTATTTTCGAAGTCATAAACGACAATAGCAGAATTGTTGTCAATGAGATCAGGAGTGGTGCCCCCCCCCCCCCAGTAAGAACACGTTGAACCTCTTTATGAGCCTTTGAAGTGAAACCCAATCCAAATTTTTTAGATTTGTAGGGGATGTCAGGAAGTTGTCCCTAGATAGTTCAACCTCCATCTTCTACCACATCCCTAGCATCCTTCAAGGAAGCCATTCTTGGTGTATCCTTAGAGACCTCACGAATAGTAGCTTTAGCAACAACAATCGTCAGAGGGATTACCTCAAATGTCTGACAAGGCGTTTCAATGAATTCTCCATTCATTTTAACATATTCGAAAGAATTCAAATGACTAGCCATATATTCTTCCTCTCCAAAGACTGTGACAATCTTCCCTTTTACTGGGTACTTCAGCTTTTGATGCAATGTAGAGGTAATCGCACATGCCCCTTGGAGCCATGGGCGTCCGAGCAAACACGAATAGGTCGGGAGAATATCCATTACATAAAATGTAGAGTTGAAGACTTGAGATCCCACCTTGATCGGAAGATTGACCTCTCCATGGACCATCCTCTTTGACCCATCAAAGGCTCTTACCATGATATCGTTGGGTTTCAGCACCAGCCCTTTGTAGTCCAATCTATCCAAAGCACCTTTGGGTAAAATATTGAGGGAGGATCATGTATCTGCTAACACATGCGCCAAAGTAGTGCCTTTGCTTTCAATAGAGATGTGTAGAGCTTTGTTATGATTCTTCCCTACCGAAGTTAAATCGACATCAGAAAAGCCTAAACCATTATCAGCAGTTAGGCTTGCAACATAATTCTCAAATTGATCAGCAGTGATTTCTTATGGTACATGTGCATTCTTCAAAAATTTCAACAAAGCTTGGGCATGTTCTTCGGAGCATAATAACAAGGATAACATGGATATTTTTGAAGGTGTCTTGCCCAGTTGTTCAACTATTTTGTAGTCACTTTTTCGGATGATCTTCAGAATTTCTTCCATTTCTTGTCTAGATGGGTCTTCAATTGTAACATCTTTGGATGGCTCCTCTATCCAGGCAGGCTCAGTCACTTTCTCTTTACCTCGGGTATCAGCAGTTGGCCCAACAATAGGAATACGAACAAGTGTTATAGTAGTTGTTAGAGGAGAGATCTCTGGAGAGAAGATCCTTCCTGTCCTAGTGACCTTACTAGTTTCGGCAATGTTTGTAATTTCATGCTCTTCATTTTTGGTAATCCATGGCTCTTTCTTAACACCATGATAATAAACTTCTGCCCCATAGTTCCAGGGCACAGCTTTGTCAGAGGAATAGGGGACTGGCCCCGGTGTAGTGATAATCAGGGGAGCCACTCTTGGCTCAGCAAGAATCCTTATAGGGCTTGTAGAGGTGATCCTAATAGGAGTATTTAAAATGGTGATTACAGAAACATCTTCAAGTCCCAGCTCTTGAGGTATACTTTCAGGAAAACTCTTCATGGGCGGAGTTATCTCGAACATATTTTCATGGCTATCAATTAGGCGTTCAATACCTTTCTTCAGCCACATACAACCATTAGTTTGGGAAGCACAGTGGTAACAGTTTTCAAGGCAGTGTGGAAATAAACTGGCTCTTAACAAATTCTTCATAATAGTCAACAAAGGAGTGGTCAAATCACTAATGGAGGAGACATGGAAAACATCGTCAACATCATTAACACCTTTACCATGACTAGGCATGGGTGCGGTAATCACATTAGCGGTTTCTAGAGGGTCAAACTCAATCACCTTGTTGTCAATCAAATCTTGGATTTTACTTTTTAGGGCCCAACAATCATTGGTGTCGTTCCCGGGACTATTGGAATGGTATGAACACCTTGCATTTGGGTTATACTTCGAAGATGATGTGTTGGGATTTTGGGGAGGATCCTGCAGTGTTATCAATTGTGCTTTCAACAGATGTTGTAAAGCTTAAGACAATGGCATGTTGATCCTAGTGAACTGCCTTCTCGGGGCATCCGGCCTTTGCTGATTGTTTTGTTGTTGTGGTCATTGAACCGTGGTTGGGTTAGAAATCAATACCGCACTTACTGACTGATGACGATCATTCTAGACACGACTCCTTTGTCCATAAACAACATTAGTCTCTTTCTTACCAACAAATGGTTTCTTTACAGCAGTAGAGGTTGAGGCCATAGGGATCTTCCCATCCATTTTCAACTCTTTTGCCAGTCAAAATCAGCTCAGTAAATCCTGATGAAGAACTCCCAATTAGCAAATTAAAGAATGAACCACTCAAGGTGCCCATGAACATGTCCACTAATTCCCTGTCAGTCAAAGGGGGTTTCACCCTTCTAGCCAGGTCCCTCCATTTTTTACCGTACTCCTTAAATCCTTCATTTGAACCCATAGTCATATTTTGTATTGGTATTGTTTGTGGAAGGAAGTAGCCAAATCCTCCCATGTGTGGATATTAGTCCCTTCAAGTTTATAGAACCATTCCAACTATGTTCCAGATAAGCTCTCTTGGAAGAAATAAACCCATAACTTCCTATCGGCGGTGTGTGGTTGAATCTTGCGGACATGTGACCTCAAATGGAGTTATGGACAAGAGACTCCATCATATTTGGGGAAGACCGAAACCTTGAATAACCACCCCAGGGACCAAATCTAAGTCTCCAAAGTCTAAACCAGACACTGTTTGGATCTTACAGCCTTAAGTCGGTCTTCCAATTGTTTGTATTTGTCATCTGCCGGTGGGTATTGCTCATTGGAGTAGTCTTCATCCTCAGAAATCTGGTTATTTCCACCCCCATCCTTGGTGCTTCTAACATCCTCGTCTTGATTGTCTTCTTCCTCAGAAGAAGCCTCTTCTATTTGAGCCAGTCGGGAGGGGCCCTTGAACCTTCTTCCCATGTTTAGAATAACATCCCTCTTCTTAGTCTTCTTTTTGGTGGTAAGAAGTGCCATCATTTTTTGTTGTCCTTTGGCTAGGTTGAGGAGAGTCTCTTAGAATTGTGCGTGTTGAGTTTGCAGATCTTTGACGGTTTGCTCTAGATCCATCTTATATTGAAATAAACAGTAAAAAGATGAGGAAACTTGTATCAGAAAACCTTCTTATGACATGATGCATGATATGTGGATGCGGTGTTTTCAAGGACACCAAGAGATTTAAATTTTCTAGCCAAAAGGGAAACAGAAACGACAATTGCATTTATAAGTTCAAGAGTTACAATTTCCCCTTTGGCTTACAATAGAAAAGAAAAAGGGTCTCAAAGAGACGAAAAAAATGAAAACTCCTAAGACCTAAGACTGAAGTCTCCCACGGACGCTTCCTCTTTGTGTCGATATAGGCATTCAGGCTTTACTCCTCGTGAAGTTTCTTTGTGAGCTCCAACACTTTCTTCTCACTTGCATAGAATCTAGCTTCAAAGGTGTCTCATTCTCCCTTGAGTTGAATCCATGACTTTTGAAATTCCTCGTGGTCAGTAGGCATGTCAGGCTGGAGAATGGTATAAGGAATGTCCCCCTCAGCAATAGGCTCCACAACTATTGGTAGGATAGCTGGATATGGCATCATGAGATCTTAAGCACGACCTCACACCCATTTGCGATAAGGCTCCAAAGGAATGGATTTCTTATGTCCTAAAGTCTTGCTATCAACCTTGTTCGCCATGCCCCAAGCTCGTACAAACCTTTAACGATAACCTTAGACATCATTCTTGTAGTCGAATATAATACCATGGATAAGCGCATTATGAGGACCATCTCTTCGCGCATAACCAAATTATCATAGAGCCAGAGAAGGGTTATAGGTAATACCTCCCCTAATTCCAAGGAGTGGAACATTAGGGAAGTCCCCATAACAATCAATGATAGTAACATCCTCCAGAGATTGGGAACACCAAAAGATATCAGAATGAGAGAGCAACATCATCCTTTTAGACCAAATCAAACCTTATTTATTCTTCAATGGTGACCGGGGAAGGTGCGAAATAAAACACCTAGATAGAAACGGTATGCAACACATTAGAGCCCCTCTCTTCCTCATGGTATAAGTGTGAAGAGTATGCAAAATGTCTCTGAGAAAAGTAGGCACAGGGTTACAAGAAAGGAAAATTTTGACAGCATTCACATCTATGAGTTGGTCTGGATTAGGGAACAATTCTAACCCATAGATTAGAAGAGCCAAGACTTCTTCAAAAGCTTGCAAATCCATAGCCTCCCAAAACAGTCGAGCCTTTTCTAACAGAAACTTAGCTAGAAAACCCTTGACTCCACTCCTTGTTTCCCAGTCATCTACAATGTCAGACCTCTTCAAATGTAAAGCCTTGGCAATAACTTCACGTTTTGGAGTTTCCTCTAAACCAGTGAATGGTATTTGATCAAGGACTGGTACTCCTACCAGTTGAGATAACTCTTCCATTATGGATACCAATTGATAATCGGGAAAGGTGAAACAATGATGTATAAGATCAAAGAATTTAAAGATCACACAAATCATGTCTTCTTTAAAGCTTGGTGAATGGAGAATCTTCAGGAACCCTTGATGCTAACTCTTTGAGTTAAGGAGGCACCTTTACAAAGCTGATTCGAATGGTATTTCTACGAGCGGAAGCCATGATCTACAAAACAGAACAAAGATAAATCCATAAGTCCTTGAAATGGTTAGTAAAAATTCTATGGCATGATGTCATGATGATGATATGAACAAATAATCATATACAAATAAAACACACATGACATTAGGTTTAGGCTTGCATGAGGTTTATAGGTAAGTACCCTCTTGAAGTTTTAGCTGGCTCAACCTATCCTAAAAGAAAGTAACTGGGTTCTAAGGAATCTCAATATCATTAATCTTTCTTCATCGGTCATTGTTTCAGTACAAGCAATCTATTTTGCAGCCAAAATATTCTGAAAATCCAATCTCAATAAGTGTAGTATCGAGTATCAACCAACAACAGTCTGCACCAAAGCCGGTTATCTCACTACTTTATAATGGCCAAGTTGTTCAACTAAGGTTCTACAGTCAGTTAGTGATTTATGACACCACTCAACGGCCATGTATTCTTTTTGATTTAACTCAAGGGACACCAGTACCCACAAATGTATCACACTAATGTAGCTATCGCTTCAACCATATCGGTCTATGCCGTACGGTTTCCGTGATGTATTTCTACTTACCTAATATGCCCCAGATCCGTGTATAGGATCTATAAAAGAAATAAACCCATGCATAACCCAAAATGTAAAGCAAACAAGGCAAACAAGTAAAGCAAATAAAGGTGATCTAGCTCCCAATTAATTAACTTTTCTTGTAATTAAAATTAATTAGTTTAATTAGGTTTAGACTTAGTTTAATTACAAGAAAAGTTAATTAATTTTTAACAAAATCTAAAATCTAAGTTAATTGAAATTAAGAAGAAAATAAAAACCTAAGTCTAAATAAGTTATTTAGAAAGTAACTTGAAGGTTAATGTTAATATCAATTTGTAAAAAAATAATAAAATTTAATTTAATAAAATAAAATATTTAAATTACACGCGCTTCCTATACACTAATGCCTTACACGCGCTTCCTCTACCACTAGGGTGGCTGTTTCATCCGGTCATAATACATGTTGCAATAAACTTAAAATAAACTCGTTTATGAATGGAACTTCATGCCTAACCTCGCGCCAGACAACAACAACACCATTTTTGAATTTCTGATCTTGCTCATTTCTCAACCCTTTTTAAAAATGTAAACATGAAAGTTGTTCCATTTTTCAACACGATTTCATCCATGTAAATTTCATAAGCTATACATCAAAGATGAATGAGAATTTTGTTTGGTACCAAATAAAACCTAATTTTTTCAGAAATTTCAACTTCAAAGTTCGCAATACTCAAGCAACATAAGTGAAAACTAAAGGCATGGTTAGCTTCAGGGCAATGATGTCTACATTTTTCATTCACAAAGTAACCATTAATGATGCTTGTATAGAGAGTTCAAAGTTGAGAAAACGTACCTCAAAACTGAAAATCGTGTTTGGATATTGAGAACTCCTGGAGGTGTTATGATGATCTTAATAGCTTCACCGGACTCCTAGGAATCTAATGCAACTCTTACTTTGTGCTGAAAGTGCCTGAATCTTCCTGGAGAAGTCAAGTTGCAGAGGTGTAATGTGAAGTTTGGACAATGATGGTGGAGGTGTTACAGTTATTAAACAGGGGTGGGAATTAGTTCTAAATGAGGTATGGAAGCTTTGTGATTGATTTAGAGTGAAAATGCACGAGTGAATTGTGAGTTTGAATTTTTTGGCCAGAAATTGCAACAATTGAGGTTTTGTGTATAGTTCTGAGTTTCAGGGAGTTTGAGAGTATTTCAAGGCTTGTCCATTCCTTTCTTAAATTGAAAACACTTCCTCTATTTATAGAGGGAAGGTTTTAGAGCTTTATGTAACCATAATTGTAAGATGACATGTTATGGTTTGGTTGAAGGTGAAAAATCAAGTTGGATGAAAAATGATGGTTTCAAGGATCAAGTACAAGCATGTTCTAATGTTTGTTGGGTGCAGGGAACTTGATTCTGCTTTTGATTTTGCTTGCAATCATAAATATAAGTTGCAAGGCTCAATGCATTGACAATTTACACAAAGCTTGCTTTTCCAAAATGGAAGTGTGACCTTTCTTCCTTAAATGGAAAGTCAACTTGGATAATGCTTGAATCAATTGGACAATGTTTCAAACAGTTGTGTAAACATTAAATTATTGAGTGATTTTCAAGTTAGAATACTGCAAAGCAATATTTATGCAGCATGGCTTGAAACTTGATCAAGTGTTCTTCATGAAAATGCCTTGTAATTCAAGAATGGATGCTCAACTTCTTCCCTTTGATTCTCCTAGATCAAGCATGATATCTTCAAGTTATTTGAAATTTTAGAAAGCTTGAAACATTTTCCACAACCTTAATGTTGACCATTTTGGCTAGATCAACTTGGAACTTGGTGAAAAATTGCCAAGAAGTTGGGACAAAAAATCTGCCTAACTTGATGAAAATTTCACTAAGTGTTTTTGATAAAAAGTCATAACTTCATGGGCCTATATCTTCAAATCCAAACATTTTTGGAAATAAACCCTAAGGGACCAAGTTGTATAATTCATCAAGATCTACAACTTTCATGTTGAAAATTTCCCTTGAATCATCTTGCATCTTGGTAAAAAGTTGTCATGAAGTTGTGAAATTATCAAGGTTAAAAAACACTTAGAATTTTTCTAAGTCTTTTAAATCTTGACTTTTTTACTTTCTTGATTCTTGATGATCAAGTTTTATATTTTTGAATGTCTTGATGAATCTTGATCTTTGAAATTTAATGTTGACCAAAAAGTCAAAGTTTGACTTTTTGTGTATCAGTTGACTTTTCATCAGTTGGTCGAATTTCAACTATCAATCTATTAATCTTGAGAAATGAGTTGAGCCATGAAATTAATTTAACATGTTGTGTTTGAATCCTAAAGATCATTCTTCAAGCCATTAGGTCATGTACTAGGTCAAAAGTCAATGATCAGTCATTCTTAGTAAAACCCTAATTTTGACAATTTTGCCCCTTTGATGATTTGAGTGTTTTGTTTGAGTAATTATGATCAACCCTTGATCAAATAATGAATAGGACTTCAAAATGTTGATGTTGGACAAAAATCATGAAGTTTGACTGTATGCTGACCATAGTTGACTTTTTACCAATACAACTGATTTTCAGTCATTTGAGCAATTGATTGCGCAAATTTGTGGTGCAAGACTTGAAACTTGGTATGAGAAATCTTGGAGACCTATAATGAACCATGAAAGTCACTTGAAGCATCAAAAGTCCAATTTTCCTTGAGAAAACCAAAACCCTAATTTGTGGACTCAATGCTTAAGAGGTGAGCTTGTCTGATCAACTCTTGAAATTCTTAAGCATTTGAGATCTTTTTGTGAGAAATGTTTTTGAAGAAAAGGGAGGGATACTTTTGGGGCACAACACCAGGTTCTTGGGGAGGTTTATTCAGCAAATGGTATCTCTTTTGAGAAGTTAGCTCATCAACAGCAAATGGTATCTCTTTTGGGAAGTTTGCTCATCAACAGCAAATGGTATCTCTCCGGAAAAGTCCTACAGAGAAGTTTGTATATTGTCCTTTTCAAGTGGAAGACTTGATTAAGAAGAAACTGAGAACAGTTCGTGGCTTGTGACCAGGTTCTTGGGGAGGTTTATTCAACAAATGGTATCTCTTTTGGAAATTTTTCTCATCAACGGCAAATGGTATCTCTCTGAAAAAGTCTTACAGAGAAGTTTGTATATTGTCCTTTTCAAGTGGAAGAATTGATTAAGAAGAAGCTAAGACCAGTTTGTGGCTTGTGACCATGTTCTTGGGGAGGTTTATTCAGCAAATGGTATCTCTTTTGATAAGTTAGCTCATCGACAGCAAATGGTATCTCTTTTGAGAAGTTTGCTCATCAACAGTAAATGGTATCTCCCCGGAAAAGTCCCGCAGAGAAATTTGTATATTATCCTTTTCAAGTGGAAGAATTGATAAAGAAGAAACTGGAACCCATTCGTCGTGGAAAGGTTTATTATCTTTTCTACCTTCATCTATTGAGTTGGTATTTTACCATCATTTAAGACTCGGTATCTCTTACTTTTCTAACTTCATCTATTGAGTTGGTAGTTTACCGTCATTTGTGAGTCGGTATCTCTTACTTTTCTACCTTCATCTATTGAGTTGGTAGTTTACCGTTATCTGTGAGTCGGTATATTATTGATCTTCTACCTTCAATCATTGATTTGTTAGTTTACCATCATCTGTGAGTCAGTATCTTTTTCGATCCTACCATCGACCATTGAGTTGGTAGTTTGCCATCATATGTGAGTCAATATACTATTGATCTTCTACATTCAACTATTGAATTGGTAGTTTATCGTCATCTGTAAGTCGGTATCTTATTGATCCTCTACCTTCAACTATTGAGTTGGTAGTTTATCGTCATTTGTGAGTCGGTATCTTATTAATCTTCTACCTTCAACTATTGAGTTAGTAGTTTATCGTCATTTGTAAGTCGGTATCTTTTTGATTTTCAACCTTTGACACTGAGTTGGAAATTTACCATCATCTTGAGTCAATAGACATTTATCTTTTCACAACCTATGCAAGGCGTCTTCCCTGATAGAGTCAGTAATTTTTTCTTCTCTCGAAGTTGCTCCCCAATAAGAGTCTTTCATTCGAAGTTTGTGGCTCTGTTCCCCAGTGGAGTCATAATATCTTCCCCTATGGGATTACTTTATCATGTGCTTGGTTTCTCCAATAGTAGTTTATCTCATGTGGCGTCATTCCCCATAAAATTGAGAGCATTGTATTTGTATCATATCATAAACATCACTGTGGTATCTTAGGACCAAAAATTGTGTATTCTATATTTAAGTATCTTCAATCTCGTTAAAATGAAGATTTCAATATTCATATCGCCGAATAGAAGAAACTTTAATAGGGGCAGCTGTCATACCCAAAATTTTGACCTAAGATCCCACCTTTATTTGCATTTTCATAAAGTACCAAGGTCACGAGATACAGTTGGTTTTTAACCCTCTCACCTTCGAGCATTTCTTATGCAGAGATTATTAAGTGTTGCGAACATCTTATCTTATGCATCACTAACATCTAATCAAATATAAAGGTGTATGGTTTGTTTCTTTGTTTTCATGTGCAGGGACAGGTCTGAATCAAAAGCATCAGGCATTGCGCCTCATTTAGGGTTTCTAATCCCTTAAGTGTTCAAGTATGATGGATCAACGATTCTCAAAGGCTACATCATTAAAGCTTAGCCTCCAATCTCGAAATAACCGTCAATATTTCATCATCACTGGTTCACATGTGCATCAATATGCCTTGGAATGCAAGGATGGATCAAGTTTGCAAGTCAATTCAAAGCACTTCGACCAAAAGTCAACTTTTGCAAGATCAAGTTCAATCAATCACAACTTCTTCATTATTAAATATTTTTGAGTGGTTCTTTTTGCGCATGACTCTCCTTGATGTCATCTCCAACATCTCTTTACAAGTCAAGAGCTGATTATGTGAGAAAGATCATCAAAAATTCAAATACTTTAGAGGTTGCTTTTTGGGATTTCACCTAATTTCAAGTTTTTGTTTCCTGACTTCCTAGGATCGTAACTTATTCAATATTCAGCATTTTGGGACGATTTGTTTTGCATGTTGTCGTAAGCAATGTCATCTACAATTTTTATTTAAGAATCGAAGTCAAATTGTGCTTAGGATGCCATGGAATATGTTGAAACATTATGGGTCATTTTGTGACTGAGAAAGATTTTAACCTCTTATTCCAATCTATGCTATGATGGTTTCCTTAAGACATTGATTCTTATGATTGAATTTAAGCATGTTCGTCAAGCTTGCAAGGATGGAAAGGAAAAGACACTTCGATTTCTTGAGATTTAAGTAACAAGACATTCAAATTCAATTCAAGCTCATTCAAATGTCAAAACCCATTCAAGTCCATTCATGTGGGTTATCTTGAATTCAAGTACCAAAGACTAAATGGAATGCATTATTATGTTCATCAAAAGACTAAATTCTTTCAAGTTCTTTTCAAAATTACAAGAACATTTCTCTAAAAAAAGTGCAATTATCATACAAAGGTTATCTAATATTTTGATTCAAACAACTGGGATTCAATTGTCACTCATAATTTTAAGTATACAAGTTACAAAAGATGATATATTTACAATCTTAAAGATTTACAAAAATTATACAAAGCCTAATCTTAAATGCTTCATCCATTGCTTTTGTTTCCACCCTCATTTATCCATGTTAAACCTGTTGCGTTACAGTCTTGTCCATGCCAAACTTGCTGCATTACAGTCCCAAAATTGTGTAAAAATGTTGTCCAAAATTTGCTATGTTGTCCTTATCCATCGATGCTCATAAATATCCAAGAACCTGCTACTACGGCTGTCCCAAACCAGTCCAAAAATTCTACTACAACTATGTTGCAGTAACATGTCATATCAGTCCATAAACAACAAACCAAATTCTACATAGCCTGTCCAAAATAATGCACCATATGAAGTCAAAAATTACACCAAAATAGTTATAGAAAAAACTGCCTAAAAAAGTGTCAACACAAAGCATCAAAAGTGTTCAAATACTATTCTATATCCCCTAAAAAACACCCATCAATCTGCCTATATATCAAGCCTTATACACACATCAAAGAGAGAAAAAAGTGTTAGAAAATGTTTCAAAAAACTTACTCAAAACTTTCTCTAAAGCTTCAACATACATAAACTTCTGCTCAAAACTGAAATCCACCATTCACCACTATCCTCTTCAACTTTCATACAACCTTCACACAATATTAAACCTCACCCTGCATACTCATTGATAGAACAGAAAAACAGTAAAGATACCACTATAAAACCAGAGAAAAAAACTTTTGTTCACCAGAATCATTGAGAAGAAATAGAGAAATGGAAAAGAGAGAAAAGGAAGAACCACAAAAATACCAACAAGCTTTTGTTCAATACACCAAAAAGTACCTTTCTCTTTGTTCAGAGATACACAAAATTTTCTCAAAAATACCAGAAACCTAAAATAAATAAAAAACATAGAGGTATCACAAAAGGATCAAAAAACTTAGACAGGAGGGAAAGCAAGAAGAGGGTTAAACTCACCTCTTTTGAAAATTCATCGGAGAGGCTCCGACATGTAATATTTCTTCCATCATCTTGCATAAAATTTATACCTCTGTGCTTGCTTATTGTTGTACCTTGTTGATTAAATCGTAGAACAAGTTCTGTTGTTATTGTGTGTTGTTTAATACCCGAATCTTTTTTCTGAGAGCAAAATAGTGAGAGCGTGACGATTAAGAGGATGGGAAAGGACCGAACCGATAACCATGAGAGTCCGATATTTTGTTATTGTTATTCACGCTTTTCAGAGGGAGTATTTTTGGATTTGAAGTTTCATCATTGTTGTTGTTGAATGTTCATGAGAGATAGAGGAAAGAATGAGTGAGAGCTTGCGCGAGACATGCTGGTGATGAATCGATTGAAACAGGGAGGAATCATTGTTGTCGGTTGGCTAACCGAGAGATATGAAAGAGGTTGAGTTGTTGTTTGATTAGTTTTTGTTATCAGAAAGAGAGACTGTGAGAAACCAAAATATCACGTTGGAACAAATCTGAGAGAGAAGAGGCGTTTTGCCTCATTTTAATCATAGGGTTTTGTAACTCATAAGTGTTAGGAGAGTGAGTTGGGTCTAGACCCGACCCGGTCTGCCCCAGCATCTTTTTTTTTAATTTGTTTAAATTTGTTTTTTTATGATAACTTGGGCCTTGCTGTTTTTTTATGATAACTTGGGCCTTGCTGTTTTTTTCTTTCTTAAATTTCCTAAGCCCGTTTCCGATTTCTCACCATCTTCCCAATAATTTTGCTCACACCTTTAATATATTTAGATTAGTTTATTATTTTTTATTATTTTTTCTTAGTTTCATTAATTTAAATTAATTAGTTTAAATTTAGAATTATTGTAGTAATTTTGGATTTTAATTTTAATTTAGTTAGTAAACTTTAGAATTTTAATTTAGTTTAGATTTAACTTAGTAATTTTAGAATTTTAACTTAGTTTAGAATTAATTTATAAATCTCTGTCTCTTTAATTGGATTTCTTATTAGGTATTTTGTCATTGTTGATTTGTTTGTTTACTTTCTTTATAAATATTTCCCTCCTTAATAAATATATGTTGTTTGATATGGTGACTATTTTGATTCAGTTAATCCCACTTTACATAGCTTACTCTTAGCTTGTTGACTTTAATCCAAGGGAAAGAATTAATTAGTTGACCTCATGTCATCGAGTATTTAATACGATTATACGAAAACCCTTCATACATTTTTTTTGTTTTATTAATCTTAAGTTAAATCTCCTAAAAAACTCAATTTTCAAACTTACACTCATTTAAGCTGAAACTTCGACACTAGGTCGTCGCATCTTCAAGATCTCATCCCCACACTCATTTAGCAAGCAAACCAATTTTAACCAAAAAACAGATATTTCAAAAGGTTCTTATAGGATACTATAGATATAGGGTTCTAGTATCTTCCCTTTGTATAACCAACCCCCGAACCTTCAATCTCTCTCAAATGCATTGCATTTTTCTTTACTTTTAGTATTGCACTTACTTTGCATATTTATGGGTTTATTTTTCACTTTTCCCTTTTCCTTGGAAATAATAAAGCACGGTGGCAACTCTTGCTTATTTGCGAGTCAAGTTAATTAATAGATTGATCTCCAATTTTAACCTCTACATTATGGTAGAGATCGGGAGTGAAATGAACATGTGAGTTCATAATTGGTACCACATGCATTGAAGTCGTGGAATTGAGTCTCATTGCATTGCATATATATTTCATTATTATGTTTGAACGGTGTGGCGTGAGAAGTGTTAAGTGGTGACCATATATGTGATATTTATATGCTTACATATTATTATGCAATTTCATTATATGATTGTGAATTCTCACCCATCCTGTTTGAACGTTGCCTTTATATGAGTTGAATGTCTCCTCTGATATGTAACATTGGGAGTGAGAGTGCTTGGTTCTTTATTTTATACTTGGTGGAGATTATTATGTGAATCTCCTATGTTTGATAATTTCTTATAATTACATTTTGTTATAATTATGATGGAAGGGTTAAAGCATTCAGTTTGTTAATGTTTTTCCGCTGCTAATAAAATGTTGAAGTTCATACTTATATTGTGATCTCTTATGTTCTTTAAATTACCATATGTGTTACATATCCTATTATATGAGCTGATTGGAGTTGAATGTAGCATCTTATTTTCTGAATTGTTTTAATTTACTCTGATTTTTATTTATAATATACGTATGGGAAATTAGGGTGTTACATGGTAGTTGAACAGTACAAGCAACATTATTTCCTTGTTCCTCCATAACAGAAGCCATTGGTGGCTCTTCCTCGGAATGCTCCTCAAAATTAGAATTGGTAACAAAATCAGAATAAACCTCCAAGGAACCAGCATAAAGAGGATCGCCATATTAATTTGATTCCAATGACATATACTCATTTGTGCTCGTATTTGATTAATATGTCAGCAATATCTCCAGGCCAACTCAGCCCGTGAAGTTACCATTCTCTCGTGAGTATTGTTGTACCCTAAAATTTTCCCTCTCATTTCTCAAGGATTTTCTCACAAGATCTTCCATGACATCAAGTTTGCAGCACTGATACACCAATTTAGGTTTGGAATTGGTACAAGGGCAAAATGGTCAATTGCATACTGAAAAGTCAAAACTTTGACTTTTGGATCAAAACCAAGTTTCAAGAATCATATTTCATCAAGATATGTTAAAATATGAAGTTTGTCCCATTAAGAAAATCAAAAGTCAAATTTGCTTTGGAAAAGTCAAAATTCTAAATACTTAGAAAATTTTCTAAGTGTTTAGGAAATATGATAAGTTCAGAACTTCTGGCCAGATTTTCACCATAATACAAGTTGATTCTGGAAGAACTTCTGATACAAGAGTTGTAGATTTCAACGAGATCTAAAACATTGCAAAATAGAACTTCTCCTAGAAATGTTGGGATCTTAAGTTATAAATCCGTAAAGACACGTCCATGAAACTGAAACATTCAGTAAATTCTGGGCCTTTCCAAGACAGAATTTGGTTAGAACTTCTGGGACAGTTTTTATGAAGGTTCAATTAGAATTTGCAAGAGTAATTCAAATAAGGTCTGCAAAGTATGTTATAAGCTTTCTGAAAAGTCTGAGAACTCCTTCAGAACATGCTAGAGCAGGGAGATTCAAAGATCAGAAGTTGAATATTTGTTCTAAGTTATGCTGATGCTGAACTTATGATCTAGATTAAGCTATGATACATAATCTCATATTGCAGGTTTTTTGTTTTGATAAATCTCATCATCATTTAATGCTCACACCCACTTTTGAGTCTTTATCCAAATATTTTCCCACGTGTGACATAGCAGTACCATTGTTATCCTTTAAAAGCAAACTTTTGTACAAGTTTATGTTGGGCCCATGCTCTACTTTTTCTTCTGAGGGTACTTTTCCATAATTCATGCTTACAAATCCAGCTTAGGCAAGACTAAAAGCTGCTAACCACCCTAATTTGTGCCTTGAACCATACTTGTTTAAACTTGCTTCAATAACAAGTCAGTGCCCTAACATATGTGGTTGTACTCTTGACTTCTCCAAGCTCCTAAATCCTTTCCTATAAATTAAACTTCATTTGCAACTGTAAAGAGGTCGAGAATTTGAGAAGAAAACCTTGAAACTTTGAAGAAATTTCTAAGAACTTGAAATTGCAAACATAAACAAAAACCTGCCAGTTTCTATTTTTTGCATCCAAACTCTAATCTTTCTCGCGCGTTTCTTGATCAAATCATCCATATAGCTTCTGAGCACACTTAGAAGTTGTCCCAACTTCTGCTTTCAGACTGTAACACAGTCTTCATCAATCTACATCTCAAAAAATCAGAACTTCGCTTCTTGGTTTGTTCCAGAACATTTCAGCCATCCACAACTCAAATTAAGGTTTGTTTCAGCTTTCTGATAACTTGAGGAAGTTGACCAGAACATCACAGCAATCAGAAATAGGTTCTAGTTCACAGAACAATTTCCAGCTGCAAGGTAAATTTCTTCTGACTTGTATCTCATTACTTAGGAATTGATAGGTTTGCATACTAAAAAATACAATGTACACATCCTGACTCTGATGATGTACATATTCATAGATTTCATGTATTTTTTGCCTAAGTAGAGAGATTTTCAGTTCAGAACTTCTTGAGGAAATTAGGATTCAGAATTAGGATTAGAAAACTTCATGCTTGCTTCTGATTTACAGTTCCGATACTTTATATTTCTGAAACCATGATGAAAACTACCACAACTGCTATGTTTGCGTTTTCTATTTTGTTGAGAAATGGCTAAGCTGTAGATACTCTTATTGATGTGGGGAAAGAGATAAAGTTCATCATCAGAACTTACTTTGTGGTATATGTTTATGTTTTTACTTCTAATACCGGATGTATAGCCACCCCAGTGGTAGAGAGCGCATGCATAAGATTAGTGTTAAGGGTCCTAAGATCTAACCCCATAAACACCTTTTTATTATGTTTATTTCCTAACATTTTTACCCCATTAGTTGGATCAAAACATCTAGATAAAACCCTTCCCATTTGTTTGTCAAAATAGTGACCCTGGACCAGAACTTCTAGATATTCTCATCTAACAACATTGACAATTCATTTGCCCACTATCAGAGCTTCCAGGTATCCAGTTGCATTAGAACTTTTAGTCTCTCTCAAACGACCAGAACTTCTGACCTACCAGTGACATTAGAACTTCTAGATTCCCAGCTGCACTAGAGCTTCTAGACTCCCTCAGCAATCAGAACTTCTAGAATTTACTTTGTTCCCAGCAACCTCAGAACTTCAATGCACCCGGATCCAGAACTTCTGGCCTTCCCCATTTCTGCTAACGTTTAATTTCTGATTTGCAGCGCGTCTGAGTTAGAACTTCTGCATTCTCCTTTTTCAGCAATACGCTGATTCTGACTTTTGCTCTCTATTATTTTTATCATCATTTTTTTTTCATTAATCAAAAACACCAAAAATAATTTATATTCAAACACTTTGCTTTATTTCTTTTAAAACCAAAAGACTAAAAATATTTTCTTAAGCAATTTTATTTCTTCTATTAACAAAAACAAAACAAGCCTAGTTTATATTTCTTGCACATTATTTCAATATGGTTGTAATAGATAATTAGGACTTTAATTTATTGCAATCCCCATTTGTAAATTTGTACACACCATCCCCCTAATGATTCTAATAGAATATAATATTTACTTTCCGCAATTTATCGATTTCATATAAATGCTAGTAAAGTAGGATTTTTATGGGAAGATAAAAAACAACAAGTAGATAACCCAAAATCAAAGACTAAATGCATGCAAATCAAACACACTATTCACACATGCACCCCTAGGGTTAACTCCACTTGTTGCCTAAAAAATGATCATGTTATGCATGTGGGACGTCATAGCAAAACAATAAAAAAAATACAAGATCATAGTCCCTCAATGACGCTTCAAATGTTGCCTTTCAAATGATCTTAGCCCCTCAAGAGAAATGCTAAGACATCTCACAAAATTGCTATCATGACTATACGATGACCAACGCCCGTCCCTTACATCCAAAGATAAGGCTTCTTACCAATCAATGGTAAGATAGTAACATCTAAAGAAGGAGGAAAAGAACAAAGTGAAGGGGTGAAAAACACAAGAAGGGGGGGTTGAATTGTAAAACTGGAATCTTAAAGCAAGTGACAAGGTATGTTTATCCTGGTTCGTTTGATCTCAAACTACTCCAGTCCACCCGTCAAGGTGATTTCGCCTCTCTCCAACGAGGTCTTAATTCACTATATTCAACTGAATACAAATCTGCTTTAACAACTGCTAAAGCCTTCTTGATTCAAACCACAATCCGGTTTGTCAAGGCAACACTTTCTTACAAAGGTATAAATAATGTGTATGAGTGTTTTCTACAAAACTATATCACAACTGTGATGTTTACACAAATGAAGCTTAGAATACTAGAATGCTAAACACTAATGGAGTATCAGAGTTTGTTGGTTTAGCAAGACTGGTAGATGAAGATTATTGTTCAGCTTTGTGCGTGTAGAGAGTTTGGAAGCATTAGCCGTGATAATCTTCGAAGCTTGGTTTATATAGCATTTGAGAAGATGAACGTTGGAGCAAATATTCTTGATTCAATGCTGTTTACAAGCTTTCCTTTTTGAGCAGATCTTGTCTGGAATGAGGCCGTTGGAATTGATTAGCGTTTAATGCACAGTACCGTTGCTTCTTCAATGCACGATCTGGCTTGGCTCATTCTGATTCTGCTTCGCTGCTGATGAACTATTTGATTCTGTATCAGAGTGTTTTACGCGCAGTTCTGTTCATCAAACTTCAGCATGTGCAAGCGTTGATCATCTGATCTTTGACGTTCTGATCCAGCAACTTCTGATGCTGGTGTATGAACACATATTCTGATGCTGAGAACGTGATCTTGCTTATTTTAATCAGCATATCTGCAAATCAGAGCATAGTAATTTTAGGCAGCATATAATTCAATCATGAAATATTTAACTACTATATCTTTTCACTTTGTTATCATCAAAACTTAAATATAGGGTACTAGATTCAAACATTGTTCTAACAATCTCCCCCTTTTTGATGATGACAAAAACTAGATATTTTAAATGAAAAAATAACGTGAAAAGTTATCAGAGCTATGTATCAGAATAAGAAGTACGGAGAAGTCAGAGTTTAAGAGATACTCCCCCTGAGTTTGTTACTTCCCTTTGATATGCGTGTTCTTCAGAGTCAGATCTTTTTCTATCAGAGCTTCATATATCAGAACTTCATATTTGATCAGAGCAACATGAGCTTTTCAGACCTTCTAGTTCTTAGTCTTCATAGTGTTCGGAGCTTCCTTGTGCCTGTAGACTTAACACAAAACAGACAAACATTTCAAGTAATAGAGTTAGAATGTTTGAGAGTTTCTGTCTAGTTAGCCGTTATTGATTTTAAATATCATTCTTGTTCTCCCCCTTTTTGTCAGCAATCAAAAAGTGTTAGTGATGTGCTAAAACAATTTAGATCAGAAAAACAAGTTATATTAAAATAGTTCAGAGCAAAAGAACAGTACACAAACATAGTCAAAACATAGTCAAAAGTACATCAGAAAATGAGGAAAATATAGAGAATGTCATGCAAAAGATTTCAAGGTTGTGGGGGCATGCGTGAGAACAGGCTTTCCAGCATTGCTTGAATCTTTTCAGAAGTTTCATTCTGCTTCTGAACCATGGTGACAACAGTGTCAATCTTGCTGTCCTGAACATTCATTCTTGCTTCCATCTTCTGATCATTCTCTTCCATCCGCTGCTGTAGACGCAAGTCATTCAGCCTGAGTTCTTCCAGAGCCTGCCTGTCCAAGGCAGCTTGAGAACTTTCAGCAGGAGGAAGCTTCTCAGAACTTTCAGCTACATCTTCTGCTGGATTATCTTCCTGAAGAGTCTTGTCTTCTGCTAAAGGTTGCACCTGTGCAGCTTGCTCTTTCTCAGACCAGGATTCACTGTCCAGAGGGAGCACAACTTCTTGAGGCAGCTGACTCTCAACTTCCTTCAGCAGCATGCTAAAGTTCTGTTGAGCCTGCTCATAGTTGACGTCCTGCAGCTTAAGTGCTTCAGTACGTACCCATACTCTGAACTGTGACCAGAGCTGATCAGAAGCAGCTGGGTCTATCATCCCCGGACAGACTTGCTTCAACGAAGCAATCCATTGCAGCATACCTGTTTCAAATTCCAAAATACCAGAGCCAACATCTAATTGCTTTGGTTTGGGAATGGCCAATTTGTGTCTTAAATCAGCAAGACGTTCAAGACTTGTTAAGTCAATGAAAGTTTTGCTGAGGTTTTCAGAGGATTGGTTTATAGAGGTGTGCTGAGGTGCTGTTTGTTTAGGAGGATGGTTGTCAGAGTCAGAGGATATATCTATGGGAGTGGTTGGAGTTTTTGGAGGTGTTGATTCCTCTGATGATGGTAACTGGGGCCTGACAATAGTGTCTCCACCTGGAAACTGGATTGCCAGCGGTGAAGGTTGAGGTGAGTGGGGATCAGAATGATGAGGAGATGGTGTTTCATAGCGGTGAAACTCTGTTTGTGGTGAGGGTGGATTATTTTCTGGTTGAGGAGGTGGAATCTCTGATTGTTCAGGGATCAGAGGTTCTTCTGTAAGAGGTTGTTGAGATTGTGGTTCTGGTTGTATTTCTGGTTCAGGTTGTGGAGGAGGAATATTTGGTGGTTCAGAGTGAGGTTGAACAGAAACATGTTCACGCTCAATGTCAGCTAGCACTCTATCAAGTGCTGGTGTTGTTGAAACAGTTGGTTGTTTGGTAATTTTAATGGGAATTTTGATTCTGGTTCTTCTGAGTTGTAAGGTCTCAGAAGGGTCTTCTGGTATGGTGTCATCAATAGTAGGGATTGGAATGGATATTCTGTGAGAGGTTTGAGGAGGGGCAACAGATGTTGGAATAGTAGATGAAATTGAAATAGGAGCAGCAGATGAATTACCTCGTTTCTTTGGAGTCTGATGAGATGATCCTTCTGCTTTCCTCTTCTTTGTCTTCTTCTGAGTCACTTCAGGTTGGGGTTGACTCAGACCTTTGATCTTCAGCTTTGAACCTGCATCTTCTTCCTTGTATGAATCTGGATACTTGAGAAACATATCAGGTTGGGATTCCATTTCAGAAAATCTTGGGAAATTACTCAGAGGCACTCTTCTGCTGGAGATGTCAGCAGTTGAAGTAACTCTGGGTTCCTTCCTGATATTTTCTATCAGCTTCATCTTTTTCAGGTTCTTAGCGTTCAGCGGTTTTCCAATAGTTGGTTCAAAATTGCCCAGTACTTTAGCTTCGCTCAGATAATCTATCAGCTTATTCTCTGTCAGAATATCTGATATGAGCCTCCCAAACGGTATCCAGTCTCTTTTGGTCCTTTCTTCTTCTCTAGTCTCTTTCACACTAGTCTTCAGATGATTGAACAGGAAATGTGCCAAATTGATCTTCACCCTCTGATCAATAAAGTAGATCAGAAATTGCTGATCCACGTTTATATAATCAGGAGAGCTTGTTGGCTTCCTGTGATTGAAACAGCCCAGAACAATCTTGGCCCACACTCTGCAGTGATCCTTCAGATCCTTGATTTTGCTGCTGGGAAGTCCAAGAGTGAAAATGCTGTTTGCTACCACACCTATATCAGGGCATCTTTCAGCCATATCCACACAGCGAACTCCACCACCACTCTGACCTATTAACCTTCCAATAAGATCTTCAGAAATTATTATCTTCTTTCCCATGACAGAAGAGATGACTAGATGTTTATGAATCTTGGCATGAATCCAAAATTCCTTGACAAGCTCTGGGAAGGTTGGTCCAACCAATCTATCAAAATACCTCTCCCACTTTTGAGCCTTGATTTCATCAGTTAGGTCAAACCCATTAGCCTTCAAACTTTTGAAATCGACGATTAACTCAGAGAGAACCTCAAGATTCTTTACCGGTGTGAGAAGAGTTCTGGTAGGCACCTGATACTGCTCAGAGGTTTCTTTCTTCTGATTTCCTGCAGGAATGCTAGAGGATGCCATTGTTCTCACACAAAAAAAGGCTTGAGAATGATTTGAGAAAAAAAAGGTTTTAAGAGGATGACTCAGAAATATGCAGAGAATACTTAATAGATTATGAGAAAGCGTAAAGAATAAGATTGAAGAATAATGTGCTTAAATAGAGATTTCAAAAAATTATTTTGAAAAATAAAACGTTTTTAAGAGAGAGAAAAAAAATAATGATTGCAATTAACAAACGTGATTACTTTTGCATTAAATGCTTGCTGATTTTGGGGGATTTGAGAAAGATACTTAAAAACGGTTACCAGACATGTGTCTCAATGCACCCAATCAGCGCTTTCCTTGCTCAGAAGCGTGCACGCGTTCTGCTTCAGGGATTTGCTGATGATTGGATGACACTTGTTTGATGTAGTGATCAGCACGTCTGTCTTTGAGATTAGACTCTCAGATCATTAGGCTTGCCTCTGATACAATCTGCATGTTCTAACTTTCTGAAAGAAGATTGATCAGAAGTTCACAGTAATATAATTACATTCTGAAGATAAATACATGGAATTAAAACATTTTCATTCTGGGCATACTTTCATGCTGAGATGTTTCAGAATGAAATTAAACCTATCTTCTGAAAGGGGTTTAGTAAAGATATCAGCCCATTGATGGTCTGTATCTATAAATTTCAAGTTTAAAATTCCTTTCTGAATATAGTCCCTAATGAAATGATGTTTTATTTCTATATGCTTAGCTCTAGAATGTAAAATAGGATTCTTACTTAAGCAAATAGCAGAAGTATTATCACAAAGAATAGGAATGTTACTCTCAAAAATCTGGAAGTCTTCAAGCTGACTTTTCATCCAGAGCATCTGTGTGCTACATCCAGCTGCTGCTATGTACTCAGCTTCTGCTGTTGACAGAGCAATAGTTGATTGCCTTTTGCTGGACCACGAGATCAGATTTTCTCCCAGAAACTGGCAGCTTCCAGAAGTACTTTTGCGTTCCACTCTGTCTCCAGCAAAATCAGCATCACAGTAGCCTACTAAGCTGTAATCACTAGATTTTCTATAAAACAAACCCAGATTAGTAGTACCTTTCAGATACTTGAAAATTCGCTTAACAGCTGTTAAGTGAGAGTCTCTAGGATCTGATTGGAATCTAGCACAAATACATACGCTGAATAAAATATCAGGTCTTGAAGCAGTCAGATAAAGGAGAGAACCAATCATACCTCTGTAGACTTTCTGTTCTACGCTTTTGCTTACCTCTTCTCTTTCCAGAATGCACGTGGGATGCATTGGAATCTTTGATGGCTTACATTCTGAGAGGTCAAATTTCTTCAGAAGATCTCTGATGTATTTGCTCTGATGAATGTAAGTTCCCTCTGGAGTTTGATTAATCTGAATTCCTAGAAAGAATTTCAGTTCCCCCATGAGGCTCATCTCAAATTCTGCCTGCATACACTTAGCAAATTTTCTTCCAAGAGAAGGATTAGTAGAACCAAAGATTATATCATCAACATAAATTTGACAGACTAAAATGTCACTCTTAACTGTTTTACAGAATAGAGTAGTGTCCACTTTCCCTCTGGTGAATTCATTTTCAAGCAGAAAGTTACTTAGCCTTTCATACCAAGCTCTGGGAGCTTGTTTCAGACCATACAGTGACTTTTTCAGTTTGAAAACATGTTCTGGATGTTTTGTATTTTCAAAACCTGGGGGTTGGTGAACATATACTTCTTCTTCTATATAACCATTTAAGAATGCACTTTTGACATCCATCTGATACAGAGTGATGCCTCTATCAACAGCAAATGAGATTAAAAGTCTGATAGATTCTAACCTGGCGACTGGGGCAAAGGTTTCTGTATAGTCTATCCCCTCTTGCTGACTATAACCTTGTGCAACCAGTCGTGCCTTGTTTCTGACGACTTCACCTTGTTCATTAAGCTTGTTTCTGAACACCCATCTTGTTCCAATGACGTTGAATCCTTTTGGTCTTGGAACGAGATCCCATACGTCGTTTCTGGTGAATTGATTCAGCTCTTCTTGCATTGCCAGAATCCAGTCGTTGTCCAGAAGTGCTTCATCAATAGAAGAGGGTTCAATCAGAGACACAAGTCCCATCGGAGTTTCTTCAGAGTTTCTGAAGCTTGCTCTTGTTCTGATTGGATCTTCCTTTCTTCCTAGGATGGTCTCTTCTGGGTGATCCAAACTGCTTCTGGGTAATCTCTTCTGAGGTTGATCAGCAGCAGTTGTAGGATTTCTAGCATTGCTTCTTTCAGACGTTGAAGGAATGTCTGTGTTGAGAGCTTCTGATGACTTGTCTTCAGAACCTGCAAATTCAATTTCTATACCTGCAAGATTTTCATTCTGCTTTGACTTTTCAGAGTCAAGCTTGTCATCAAAACGAACACTGATTGATTCTTCCACAATCTGGGTTTCTGTATTGTATACTCTGTACCCTCTTGAGCGTTCAGAGTATCCTAACATAATACACTTCTGTGCCTTAGAATCAAACTTGTTCAAATAATTCTTAGTATTTAACATATAGCAAGTACATCCAAATGGATGAAAATACGAAATGTTGGGCTTTCTGTTCTTCCACAATTCATATGGAGTCTTTTCCAGAATAGGTCTTATTGAGATTCTATTCTGAATGTAGCACGCTGTGTTTATTGCCTCTGCCCAGAAAGTCTTAGCCACGTTTGTCTCGTTGATCATGGTTCTGGCCATTTCTTGCAATGTTCTGTTCTTTCGTTCTACAACTCCATTTTGTTGGGGAGTTCTAGGACAAGAGAAATCATGCAGAATGCCTTTGTCATTAAAGAATGACTCAAAATCTTTATTTTCAAATTCTCCACCATGATCACTTCTGACTTTAACGATTCTAAGATCTTTTTCATTCTGAACTTGGTTACAGAAGGTAACAAACACAGAGTGTGACTCGTCCTTGTGTCTTAAGAACTTTACCCATGTCCATCTGCTATAGTCATCTACGATTACTAACCCATACTTCTTGCCACTGACAGAAGCAGTCTTAACTGGTCCAAATAAGTCAATGTGCAGAAGTTCTAATGGCTTAGAGGTAGAAACAACATTTTTGGATTTAAAAAAGGGTTTTGCAAATTTGCCTTTCTGACATGCTTCACACAGAGCATCTGAATTGAACTTCAAATTTGGAAGTCCTCTGACCAGATTGAGTTTGTTAATCTGAGATATTCTTCTCATACTAACATGCCCCAATCTTCTGTGCCAGATCCACTGCTCGTTGTTAACAGACAGAAGACATTTTACGTTCTGACTCTTTAGTTCAGAAAGTTTGATTTTGTAAATGTTGTTTTTCCTCTTACCATTAAATAGGATAGTCCCATCTTTCTGACTAACAGCTTTACATGATTTTTGATTAAAGATTATATCATAACCGTTATCACTTAATTGACTTATGGATAACAGGTTATGCATCAATCCATCAACAAGCAGAACATTATTAATAGAGGGAAGATTTCCGTTACCTACAGTTCCAGAGCCAATAATCTTTCCCCTCTGATTGCCTCCAAAGCCAACGTGGCCTCCAGGCTTAAGTTCCAGGCTTTGGAACATATGCCTTCTTCCCGTCATGTGTCGTGAGCAGCCAGAGTCCAGGTACCATGACTGGTGTTTCTGACTTGCTGCTAAAGATATCTGCAACATGTATTATTTTATCCTTAGGTACCCAGATCTTCTTGGGTCCTGATTTGTTAGTTTTACCAAAACTCTGGTTGAATTTTGGTTTCACAAAGTGATTACTACTAGTATATTTGATGTCATGTGTGTGACCATACACAAAGTGTGAATTTAACGGAGTGTGTTTAATAGTTAAATCCATGACATTCTTAGGTGTAGGAACCTTACCTAGGTATCCTATTCCTTTCCTGCCGTTTCTGCTAACTCCATAGATCATTGAAGCCATTCTGCTTCTATCTATGCTTTTAGCAAGGAACTTCTGGAAACTATGATCATACTCCTTGATGATCTCATCAGCGTTGCTGGGAGTTTCAGCAATTGGTTCCTTCTGAGAGTTTTGTAAAGAGTTTTCTAATTTTAAAATTTTATCTCTCAGCTCAGAGTTTTCCAATTTGAGACTCTCAGACTTATTAGAGTCAGATTCAAGAGTCCTTTTCAGGTCTTTGAATTTAGCTCTAATCTGCTGATAGCGTTCCAGAATTTCATTTAGGCTTTCAGCAAGTTCAGCCTTTGTAAAATTAACAGCGAAGTTAGGGAATACCTCTTCTGTGTCTGATTCTGAGTCTGAGTCAGAAGCTTCACTGTCATCTGGAATGTTAGCCATGAGCGCTATGTTCGCCCTTTCATCATCTGATTCTGAGTCAGCTTCAGACGAGTCAGAGTCATCCCATGTGGCCATGAGACTTTTCTTCTTCTCTCTTCCAAACTTCCTTTTGGGCTTTTCCCTCTGAAGCTTTGGACAGTCACTCTTGTAGTGTCCTTGCTCATTGCACTCGTAGCAGATGATGTCCTTTGTATTTGGCTTCTTGCTACCAGAGGAGCCTTCAGATCTTCTGTATCCAGAGGAAGAATCTGTCCTTCTGTATCTGGAAGAAGACTCGTTCTGATCAGATCTTCTGGGATTCCTGAACTTCCTTTGTCTTTGCTTCCACAGTTGATTTACTCTTCTGGAGAGAAGGGAAAGCTCGTCTTCTTCTGATGAGGATCCATCAGATGTTTCTTCAACTGCCTGCAAAACTTTAGATTCAGATTTTCTGTTAGATTTTAAAGCTATAGGCTTACCTTGCTTCTGAGGCTCGTCAGCTTCCAGCTCTATCTCATGACTTCTGAGGGAGCTTATAAGTTCCTCCAGAGTGATTTTGTTGAGATCTTTCGCCAGCTTCAGAGCAGTAACCATAGGCCTCCACTGCTTGGGTAAACTTCTGATTATCTTCTTGACATGGTCAGCAGTAGAGTATCCCTTGTCCAGAACTTTGAGACCAGCTACCAGAATCTGGAATCTAGAGAACATAGTTTCAATGGATTCAGATTCTTCCATTTTAAACGCCTCATACTTCTGAATGAGCGCCAGAGCTTTTGTTTCTTTGACTTGAACATTGCCCTCGTGCGTCATTCTGAGAGAATCAAAGATGTTCTTAGCTGTGTCTCTGTTGGAGATCTTCTCATACTCAGTATAGGAGATAGCACTGAGGAGGATGGTTCTGGCCTTATGATGATTCTTGAAATCACGCTTTTGTTGATCAGTCATTGATTTTCTTTCAATCTTCTGACCAGTTGCATTCACAGGGTGCGTGTATCCATCTGTCACCATATCCCACAGATCAGCATCATGTGCTAGAAAGAAGCTTTCAATTCTGTCTTTCCAGTAATCAAAGTTTTCTCCATCAAAGACTGGAGGTTTGCCGCTGAATCTGTCTCTGTCCTCATTGGTGTCATTGCTGAAATGAGAGTTGTTTCCTGCCATTGTGTTTTTCTGATGCTGGATCTTGTACTGACACGGTTAAGTGTTTTAGCTCAGAACCAGGCGCTCTGATGCCAATTGAAGGGGTGAAAAACACAAGAAGGGGGGGTTGAATTGTAAAACTGGAATCTTAAAGCAAGTGACAAGGTATGTTTATCCTGGTTCGTTTGATCTCAAACTACTCCAGTCCACCCGTCAAGGTGATTTCGCCTCTCTCCAACGAGGTCTTAATTCACTATATTCAACTGAATACAAATCTGCTTTAACAACTGCTAAAGCCTTCTTGATTCAAACCACAATCCGGTTTGTCAAGGCAACACTTTCTTACAAAGGTATAAATAATGTGTATGAGTGTTTTCTACAAAACTATATCACAACTGTGATGTTTACACAAATGAAGCTTAGAATACTAGAATGCTAAACACTAATGGAGTATCAGAGTTTGTTGGTTTAGCAAGACTGGTAGATGAAGATTATTGTTCAGCTTTGTGCGTGTAGAGAGTTTGGAAGCATTAGCCGTGATAATCTTCGAAGCTTGGTTTATATAGCATTTGAGAAGATGAACGTTGGAGCAAATATTCTTGATTCAATGCTGTTTACAAGCTTTCCTTTTTGAGCAGATCTTGTCTGGAATGAGGCCGTTGGAATTGATTAGCGTTTAATGCACAGTACCGTTGCTTCTTCAATGCACGATCTGGCTTGGCTCATTCTGATTCTGCTTCGCTGCTGATGAACTATTTGATTCTGTATCAGAGTGTTTTACGCGCAGTTCTGTTCATCAAACTTCAGCATGTGCAAGCGTTGATCATCTGATCTTTGACGTTCTGATCCAGCAACTTCTGATGCTGGTGTATGAACACATATTCTGATGCTGAGAACGTGATCTTGCTTATTTTAATCAGCATATCTGCAAATCAGAGCATAGTAATTTTAGGCAGCATATAATTCAATCATGAAATATTTAACTACTATATCTTTTCACTTTGTTATCATCAAAACTTAAATATAGGGTACTAGATTCAAACATTGTTCTAACACAAAGACTTTTGAGTAGGTAGAAACGTTCCTAGTTGCTTGCTCACTTTCAAAACAAACATCCTTGCAAACACACACCAAACACTTTCAAAACAAGAAATATTTTCAAAAGTCCAACACTTTGTATACGTTCTTATAAGACGAGAACCATTACAAAGTTTGCCTAAACGAAGGCGCTTTTAAAAAATACTTTCAAAAACCACCACAAAGCACACTTTCAAACAAAGCAAGTGATCTAGAAAGCAACTAAGAGCCCATAGATAACTATGGATTAAAAGGGTGCTAACACCTTCCCTTTTCATAATCTACCCCCCAAACTCAAGAAAATAATCTCAAATGTCTTTCCTGTTCTTTTCACCCTTTCCTTTATTTGGATAAAAGAAAAGTCGGTGGCGACTCTTGCTAAACCACAATAATTGCGATAAAACGCAAAACTTTCCAAGTCAGTTTTCCCACCATATTACAGAACTGGCGACTCTGCTGGGGAAACTTAAAAGTGGGGTTACCTTAGGGCTAGATCACCTTTACTTGCTTTTCTTTGTTTGACTTGTTTGCTTTACATTTTGGTTCCTTGTTTGGGCCTGTTTTGATCCTCTACCCGGATCTGGGACACCTTTTTAGGTAAGTATCAATAGATTATGGAAATTGTATGGTGTAGACCGATATGGTTGAAGTAATGGCTACATTAGTTTGACACATTTGTTGGTACTGGTATCCCTTGTGTTGAATCGAGGAGAATATGGGGCCACTGAGCAGCGTCATGAAGCATTAACTGACCTTAGAACCTTAATTGAACAACTTGGCCATTAGAACATAGTGAGATAACCGGTTTCGGTGGAAAGATGAAAATTGGTTGATACTCGATACCACACTCATTGAGATTGGACTTTTGGGATATCTCGGCTGCAAGAAAAGATTGATTGTGCTGAGACAATGCCTAAAAGAAAGGTCAGTGATATCGAGATCCCCTAGAACCCGATTAATATTACTAGGACAGGTTGAGCCAACTAAACTTCAAAAGGGTACTTACCTATCAACTCCATATAAGCCAAAAACTAAAGATTTGTCTGCTTTGTGTATATGACTATTTGTACAAAACAACTTGATTACTTTGCATACTTGTACATAAAATTATAACATCATACCATAGATTTTTCAATAACCATTTCAAGGATCTCAAGGGCCTATGATGAAGGGTCGTATTGAACCAAACACCTATCAAGGGGCAAGAAGGATTCATTCTCTAATCAAACACTGTCGAAACACGGTAACTTGAGTCAAGGGCTATGCCCTACTTGACATGGTGAGCTTGATTCTCGTGGAAAGACATCCACCAATACGAAGCACCCCAATCAAAGTTGTTGATCAAGGTTCAAATTCTAACATCTTCTTGTGTTTACCCCGCGAAATCCTTGAAAACATGCATCCGCATACCATGCATCATATCATGACAGGTTTCTCCCGTACAGGTCTCTTTATCTTTCTACTGTTTATTTTAGTAAGATGGATATGTAATAGCCGGTAAAATATTTCCAAGCTCAAAACGCTCAGTTCCAACAAGTGCTCGTGAACTTGGCCAAGGGGAAGGAGGATCTTAAAACACTCTTTACCAAAGAAAGCAAGAAGAAGAAAAAGTCTGTCATCCTCAACGTGAGGAGAAGGTCCAATGGGAATGCCCAGAAAGAAGATGCTTCTTATAAAGAAGAAGAAAGTAAAGAAGAGAAATCTAGAAGCATTAGAGCTAACATAGCTACTGATAACTATGACTCTTCTGAGGAGAAATATCCACCGGCATATGAAAAATACAAACAACTTGAAGACAGACTAAAAGCTATGGAGATCCAAGTTGTGCCTGGTTTGGACTTAGGAGACATGGGTTTGGTTACTGGAGTGGTCATCCCACCAAAGTTGAAAATCCCTACCTTTGCTCTGTATGATGGAGTCTCTTGTCCTAAGATGCATCTAAAGTCTTATGTCCGTAAGATTCAACCATACACAACTGATCAGAAGCTCTGGATCCATTTCTTCCAAGAGAGCTTAGCTGGGACACAACTTGAGTGGTTCTATAATTTGGAGAGTTCCCACATTCACACTTGGGAAGATCTAGCTACTGCCTTTTATAAGAAATATCAATACAATGCTGATCTTGCACCAACTCGTGTGCAGTTACAGAACATGACCCTGCGTTCCAACAAGGGCTTCAAAGAATACGCCCAAAGGTGGAGAGATCTGGATGGTAGGGTGCAACCACCCATAATTGACAGGGAGCTGATTGACATCTTCATGGGAACTTTGACAGTACCTTTCTTCAATCACATAATCGGAAGCTCCTCAGCCGGGTTCACCGAGATAATACTGACTGGCGAAAGGGTCTAAGTTGGCATCAAAAGCAGAAAGATCCAAGGGGCTACATCCTCTAATGCTCAGTAAAAGCCATACAATGGGAAGAAAGAGTCCAATGATGTGTATGTTCAAAAGAGTCTTAACAAGAGCAATAATGACCAACATGTGGGAGTAGTCCTGATCTCCGATCCTACGTCACAGCGGAAACAACAAAGGGGAAATCAACGAAGGCCAGACGAGCCCAAAAGACAATTTACCAACATCAAGATGCTGTTGTCGCAAGCACTATAACACTTGTTGAGGATGAACATGATTACGTTGATAGGACCTCATCCAAACCCTAAGACTTCTTCTCCTAACTACAATCATAATGCAACATGTGCTTATCATTCTGGCAGTCCCGGGCATGATACTAACGATTGTTGGGCACTGAAGTACATGATTCAGAATATGATTGACGCCAAGGAGATCGAGTTTGATTCTCCGGAGACTCCAAATGTGATAAATGCTCCCATGCCAAATCATTGAGTGTTCTTGTTCATTTTGAATTTTCAATTGTAATTTCTTTTGTTATTCAAACAATTATCTATTAATGTTAAACTCTATTTTATTAATGTATTGCATATGTTTGTCTTGAATTCATCCATTCGTTTTCACTATATTTAAACTATGTTTTTTACTCCCTCTATGATTTTCAACTCTTTTTTTAAAAGTTGTAAGCCTTTAAAGGGAGGATGACAAAATCAGTGCCTTAATCTCATACAGTATGCTTTTGGACAGACCTTGCTGACGATGTACAGGCGTTATTTAAAATCCTAAACACTGGAGTTATAAGGAAGATAATCCCTAGTCAACCCCTTTGAGCCAAAGAAGTTGAAGTTTTCTTTTTTGACACAAATTGAAACCTTTAATCAAAACCTGGGGCAGGGTAGTCTCTCAGTTAATTCAAGTATGCATTCAGTTGCAAACTTTCACTTCACAATACAACGAATGACATCAAAAACATTCCTCTGGAATCAAAAGACGGTGATGGTTCCCTATCACATGGGCGGTAATTATCTCTCAAAAAGAAGAAAAAAAGCCCACTAAGTCAAAACCTACAAAGGAGACTTAAGAAAAACTGGGGCATCTCGCTGAGTGTAATCTCAAAGCAGAAACAGTCAGGAAAAAATCAGGGATAATAAATCAAAAAAAGAGGTCACTACAAATCCTTAATAACATGAAAAATGTTGCAAAAAATGATTTTCTTCCGATAAACTTGTCTGAACCATCACCAAAACGTCATTGGAGTTCGAACGCACAATTAGCTGAGTTTAGGACTGAAGAACATCCCGAAGAACGGGTGGGTACAAATAAAATTTGAGCCTTTATCGTTTGTTTCTTAAACCGTGAACCAAGCCACGTTACAACCCTTCAAAAGTCCTAATTGAAGCATGGGTTAATTGAAATCATATTGTTACAAAAGGTATCCTGACTCCTGTTAGGCTTTACTCTAATCCCCAAGTTGAATTTTCCTACAAAATTCTTTTATCTGCTAAAATGCATTTTCAAAACCTCAAAGACAAGCATAGACTTTGAATTATTTGAATATTGTTGTTTGCATATAGCTATTTGTTTGACAGCAGAGAAATTCGCACGAAGAATATCCAGTGAACAAAAACCCTCTCAATGAGCAAAATCATTTCAAGTGGGAAGACACTTCCAATAACATATCTCCTATAAGAAAGGGGGCATGACGTGTCACTATCCAACACATCTGGGGCAGTCCAGTCAAGATACCATGAAATCTCTCAAGAAACATTGAAGAACCAGGGACAGGTCTCCATCTGAATCACTTGGGGCATTGGACATGAGTTCTAACAACGAATCATGTACGATCAAGAAAACATCTTCTTGCAGTGTGGCAATACCTGCTACTAGGGGAAGTGATAAGTTTCCCATAAAGTCCTTTTCGTAGGATGACCCCCAGTCAAGTCCCCCATAAAGTTGGATCCAGACAACTCCCAGCTAGAGTTTTCAATCCTTGAAAACCTCTCCCCAACTGAGTTGATCTCAAGAATCCTCAAGGATTTCTGCCAAAAGAAGACACATCTCTAATAGATTGGCAACAGGTTTTATTTCCCCAACAAACTATAGATTCCCCATCTTGAGTTTTCCTCTCTAACTACTACAAATCAAGGGACCACAACCCTTGATCCCCAGTGAACTCACTAACAAAGTCATTGCTATCACCGAAAGTTGTTGTGAAGCCTGGACCCGACCAGATAACAGTTTAACTTCAGGAAGTTGTTGTGAAGCTTGGATCCGACCAGATAACAGTCAAATTATTTTTTTCAAACAACACTATGAAGCCTGGACCCGACCAGATAATAGTTAACTTCTCAAGACACTATGAAGCCTGGACCCGACCAGATAATAGTTTAACTCTTCGAGATATTGAAAAACCTGGACTCAACCAGACAAGGGTTTAATTTCCTTTCCTCAGTAGAGTTTGCCTCTACCCCAACAAGTTACTGTGAAGCCTGGACCCTACCAGATATCAGTTCAAATTTATCTTCTCAAGCAAGTTATTGTGAAGCTTGGAATCCGACCAGATAGTAATTAACTTTATTCCCTCAGAAATTTGTTGTGAAGCATGGAATCCGACTAGATAACGACTAATTTCAAGCAAGTTATTGTGAAGCCTGGACCCGACCAAATAGAAATTAACTTCATCCACCTCAGAAATCTACGAAACCTGGAATCCGACCAGATAGCAGTTTAATGTTAATAAGTTACTGTAAAGCCTGGAACTCGACCAGATAACAGTTCAACTTCAAGAAATTTTCTGCGAAGCCTGGAATCCAACCAGATAACAGTTAATTTATTCTTCCCCAGTAAGTCACTGTAAATCCTGGAACCCGACCAGATAACAGTTCAACTTCAAGCAATTTTCTACAAAGCCTAGATTCCGACCAGATAACAGTTAATTCGGATCTTCCTCTGCAAGTCACTGCGAAGCCTAGAATATGACCAGATAGCAGTCAACTTCATTATCCCCAACAAATTGCTGCCAAGCCTGTATTTCGACCAGATAACAGCCAGTTTTCGATGCTCCCCATCCAGGAATAATTCCCTCGTAAGAGCATTGAACAAACAAAACTCCTAAACTCTTTTCCCCGAGCAGAGATAAACACTCTCCATAGAGTCTTCTTAAACAAGCCAGTATTCCCCAGCAGAGTTTCTCCTCAAACAAAGGAACAGGAATTCCCAACAGAAACATCCTAAAACCAGAGGAGCATACGCTTCATCCCCAGCAGCAGTCTGGGAGCTCATTTCCCAAGGCTCATCAGCATGGTGTCAAGGATTTATTTTCCTATACAAAGACACGCTGCAAGGAACGCATCACATTCATAAACCATAACAAATACATGACAAATGCATACAACATAATCTCATTTATTTTGAGAACATCATTACGCCATGCATACATCTGCATGCGACTAATCTTTTCCCTTGCAGAAAAATCTACGGACAAAGACATCTTCCACTCCAGTTTTAATCAACCAAAAGATTTATCCTGATACCCTACCCAGGTTCCTTCTCATACATTTCTAGATGAAGTTTTACACGGACTCATCATGAAGTTACCCTACCCAGGTTCCTTCCCATACATTTCCAAATGAAGTTTTACACTGACTCATCATGAAGCAACCCTACCCGGGTTCCTTCTCATTTCTAGATGAAGTTTTACACTGACTCATCATGAAGCAACCCTACCCAGGTTCCTTCTCATATTCAGGTGCATTTTTACACTGACTCATCAAGAAGCATCCCTACCCAGGTTCCTTCTTATTTCAGATGCAGATTTACACTGACTCATCCTAAAGCAACCCTACCTAGGTTCCTTCTCTTAAATTCTAGATGAAGTTTCACATAGATTCATCTTGAAGCAGCCCTACACAGGCCCATCATAAATTAAAGAATATCCAATACCTCTTTTGGGTAGATTTATTTCTTTCAATTAAAAACAGGTAAAAGACGTCTACTATTTCAATATAAATCAACCAAAATATTTATCCTGATACCTTTCCCGGTCACTCTGGATGGCATCTATAAGCCCATCTCCAACAACTTTCCATCATCTCTCCAAATGGCATCTTTAAGCCCATTCCCTACACAGTCAACCACCACATCATCGAGTGCAAATTTCTGGGCACTTTAATGTTCAATCATCTTCCACCTTCAACTCACGAATGGCAGACTCGTCGATCTAATTCTTCAGGTTTAAGAAGATTAAACAGGGCCAGCTGTTGTACCCCAAAATTTGCCCTCTCATTTCTCAAGGATTTTCTCACAAGATTTTCCATGACATCAAGTTTGCAGCACTGATACACCAATTTGGGTTTGGAATAGGCACAAGGGCCAATTGGTCAATTGCATACTGAAAAGTCAAAATTTTGACTTTTGAATCAAAATCAAGTTTCAAGAATCATATTTCATCAAGATATGTTAAAATATGAAGTTTGTCCCATTAAGAAAATCAAAAGTCAAATTTGCTTTGGAAAAGTCAAAATTTTAAATACTTAGAAATTTTTCTAAGTGTTTAGGAAATATGATAAGTTCAGAACTTCTGGCCAGATTTTCACCATAATGCAAGCTGATTCTGGAAGAACTTCTGACTCAAGAGTTGTAGATTTCAATGAGATCTAAAACATTGCAGAACATAACTTCTCCTAGAAATGTTGGGATCTCAAGTTATAAATCCTAGAAGACACGTCCATGAAACTGAAACATTCAGTAAATTCTGGGCCTTTCCAAGATAGAATTTGGTTAGAACTTTTGGGCCAGTTATCATGAAGGTTCAATCAGGATTTGCAAGAGTAATTCAAATTAGATCTGCAAAGCATGTTACAAGCTTTCTGAAAAGTCTGAGAACTCTTTCAGAACATGCTGGAGCAGGGAGATTCAAAGGTCAAAAGTTGAATATTTGTTCTAAGTTACGCTGATGCTGAACTTCTAATCTAGATTAAGCTATGATACATAATCTCATATTGTAGGTTTTCTGTTTTGATAAATCTCATCATCATTTAATGCTCACACCGACTTTTGAGTCTTTATCCAAAGGATTTCCCCATGTGTGACATAGATGTACCATTGATGTCCTTGAAAAGCAAATTTTTTTACAAGTTTATGCTGGGCCCATGCTCTACTTTTGCTTCTGAGGGTACTTTTCCATAATTCATGCTTACAAATCCAGCTTAGGCGCGACTAAAAGCTGTTAACCACCCTACTTTGTGCCTTGAACCATACTTGTTTAAACTTGCTTCAAGAACAAGCCAACGCCCTAGCATATGATGGATGTACTCTTGACTTCTCCAAGCTCCTAAATCTTTGCTTATAAATTAACCTTCATTTGCAACTGTAAAGAGGTCGGGAATTTGAGAAAAAAACCTTGAAACTTTGCTGAAATTTCCAAGATTTTGAAACTGCAAACATAAACAAAAACCAGCCAGATTTTGTTTTTTGCATCCAAACTCTAATTTTTCTCGCGTGTTTCTTGATCAAATCATCCATACAGCTTCTGAGCACACTTAGAAGTCGTCCCAACTTCTGTTTTCAGACTGTAACACAGTCTTAATCAATCTCCATCCTAAAAAAATTAGAACTTTGCTTCCTGGTTTTTTCCAGAACATTTCAGCCATCCACAACTCAAGTTAAGGTTTGTTTTAGCTTTCTGATAACTTGAGGAAGTTGACCAGAACATCGCAGCAATCAGAACCAGGTTCTAATTCACAAAACAATTTCCAGCTGCAAGGTAAATTTCTTCTGACTTTTATCTCATTACTTAGGCATTGATAGGCTTTCATGCTCAAAAATACAATGTAGACATCCTGACTCTGATGTTGTACATATTCATAGATTTCATGTATTTTTTTGCCTAAGTAGTGAGAATTTCTGTTCAGAACTTCTTGAGGAAATAAGGATTCAGAATTAGGATTAGCAAAGTTCATGCTTCCTTCTGATTTACAGTTCTGATACTTTATATTTCTGAAACCATGACGAAAACTGTCACAACTGCTATGTTTGTGTTTTCTGTTTTGTTGAGAAATGGCTAACCTGCAGATACTCTGATTGACGTGGAGAAAGAGATAAAGTTCATCATCAGAACTTACTTTGTGGTATATGTTTATGTTTTTGCTTCTAATACCAGATGTATAGCCACCCCAGTGGTAGAGAGCGCGTGCATAAGACATTAGTGTTAAGGGTCCTGAGTTCTAACCCCAAAAACACCTTTTTTTAATGTTTATTTCCTGACATTTTTTCCCTATTAGTTGGATCAGAACTTCTAGATAAAACCCTTCTCATTTGTTTTTAAAAATAGTTACCCTGGACCAGAAGTTCTAGATATTCTCATCCAACAACATTAACACTTCACTTGCCCACTATCAGAGTTTCCAGGTATCCAGTTGCATTAGAACTTCTAGTCTCTCTCAAACGACCAGAACTTCTGACCTACCAGTGACATTAGAACTTCTAGATTCCCATTTGCACTAGAGCTTCTAGACTCCCTCAGCAATCAGAATTTCTAGGCTTTCGTTTGTTCCCAGCAACCTCATAACTTCAATGCACCCGGATCCAGAACTTTTGGCCTTCCCCATTTCTGCTAACGTTTATTTTCTGATTTGTAGCGCGTATGAGTCAGAACTTCTGCACTCTCCTTTTTCAGCAATACGCTGATTATGACTTTTGCTCTCTATTATTTTTATCATCATTTTATTTTCATTAATCAAAAACACAAAAAATACTTTATATTCATACACTTTTCTTTATTTATTTTAAAACCAAAAGACTAAAAATATTTTCTTAAGCAAATTTATTTCTTCTCTTAACAAAAACAAGACAAGCCTAATTTATATTTCTTGCGCATTATTTTAATATGGTTGTAATAGATAAATAGGACTTTAATTTCTTTCAATCCCCATTTGTAAATTTGTACACCCCATCCCCCTAATGATTGTAATAGCGTAGAGTATTTACTTTCCGCAATTTATCGCTTTCATATAAATGCTAGTAAAGTAGGATTTGTATGGGAAGATAAAAAACAACAAGTAGATAACCCATAATCAAAGACTAAATGCATGCAAATCAAACACACTATTCACACATGCACCCCTAGGGTTAATCCACTTGTTGCCTAAAAAATGGTCATGTTATGCATGTGGGACGTCTTAGTAAAACAATCAAAAAAATACAAGATCATAGTCCCTCGACGATGCTTCAAATGTTGCCTTTCAAATGATATTAGTCCCTCAAGAGAAATGTTAAGACATCTCACAACATTGCTATCATGACTATACGATGACCCACGCCCGTCCCTTACATCCAAAGATAAGGCTTCTTACCAATCAATGGTAAGATAGAAACATCTAAAGAAGGAGGAAAAGAACAAAGACTTTTGAGTAGGTAGAAACGTTCCTAGTTGCTTGCTCACTCTCAAAACAAACTTCCTTGAAAACACACACCAAACACTTTCAAAACATGAAATATTTTCAAAAGTCCAACACTTTGTATACGTTCTTATAAGACGAGAACCATTACAAAGTTTGCCTAAACGAATGCGCTTTTCAAAAATACTTTCAAAAACCACCACAAAGCACACTTTTAAACAAAGAAAGTGATCTAGCAAGCAACTAAGAGCCCATAGATAACTATGGATGAAAATGGTTCTAACACCTTCCCTTTTCATAATCTACCCCCCGAACTCAAGAAAATAATCTCAAAGGTCTTTCCCGTTCTTTTCACCCTTTCCTTTATTTGGATAAAAGAAAAGTCGATGGCGACTCTTGCTAAACCGAAACAATTGCGATAAAATGCAAAACATACCAAGCCCGTTCTCCCATTGTATTACAGGTACAATCTAGACATCAACTATGAATTTATAGTGGGGTAGCAGGTCACTTCATTAAAGATTGTATAGTTCTTGAGGAAAAGGTGTAAGACCTAATTGAAAGTAAGATAATCTCTTTCATGGACATTGGTCCTAATATGGTCACCAATCCCATGACTTAACGAGTGCCGAGACACCAGTAAATTCCCTTAAAGTTAGTAGATTAGACAGGAAATCTCATCTTTGTTATTGATAGTCACTAGGCCCTTTATTATTTCATATCTGCAATTTTCCTTGTTTGTAATATGTTGTGTTACATTTGAATTCTATTATTTTGAATCACAATTTTAATGAAATGGGCATTTCATCTTTTGAATCAATCATATCATGTTCACTCGCTTTTATTTTCTTATTATCACTCGAAATAACCAAAACAATATTGCTTTTCATTTCTATTTTGCTTTCTTTATCATCTTTTTGTTTAAGCAAAGATTGGAGGATGAATAATGAAAGAACAAACACCCAATTTGCAATTTTATGCTTTCGAATAAAATCTTGTTGATGATATACATGCATTACTTTAAATCCTCAAACAACAGAGATATAAGGAAGATAACCCATTATCAAGCCTTTCCTAGAAGTCGGTGTTTTCTTTATGTATAAAGTTGAGACCCTTAATCTTAACTTGGGACAAGGTAGTTGCTCATTTGAAATTACTAATGCATTTGATTTCCAAAATAAACATTTCGTCTCTACAAGAACCATTCCTAAAACTTTCTAACAAGAGGTTCAACTGTATACTATCTTCATACACAATGTCAGAGAAGTAGTGAAAATCTAAACTTTGCAACTGTTGTTTCTCTTGAACCATCAATATGGCAGTCACAACCCTTTAAACACAAACATTAGATGGCCAATGTCACACAAGTTATTCCAACAAAAAAAAGTGGAAAAAATGAAAAAAGAATTTTAAAAAAAATATAGCCTACTAAGTCGAGAACATCATGCGACTTAGGAAAAAATTAGGGCATCTTGCTAAACTGAAGACTCAAAAGAAACAATCCAAAAAAAATTAGGGATACAAAACAAAAAGAGAAAAAAAATAAAGATGATCAAAAATCCTTGACAAAAGGAAAAAAGAAGCTAGAACAAGCTTGTGTGACTACCAAAGAAGAATAGGTGACTACCACCTTAAATATCATTGGTTCTCAAAACACCATCACATGCAAATCCTCTTGGAAGTTGAATGTGTGTGTCAAATTAACTGAACATGGATTAGAGAACATCATGAAGAACGGGTTAGGTTAAAATAAAATTGTAAGCCTTATATCCTTTGTTTCATAACCTATGAACCAAGCCACGTTACAACATTCAAAAGACCTAATTGAAGTAGAGTTTCTTTAAAAAGCATACTACAACAAGGTTGCGTTAACCTGACTTCTAAATGTTTTCTAATCACTTATTTTGATACTATAATACAGTGGGAGAACTGACTTATTTTTGCGTTTTATCGCAAATGTTACGGATAGCAAGAGTTGCCACCGACTTTTCTTTTATCCAATAAAGGAAAGGGTGAAAAGAACAGGAAAGACCTTTGAGAATTTCTGAGTTTGGGGGGTAGGTTATGAAAAGGGAAGGTGTTATCACCCTTTTCATCCGTAGTTATCTACGGGATCTTAATTGCTAGCTCACTTTTGAAAATGCTTTATGAATTTGTAAGTTTGAAAATATTTTGAAAATGCCTAAGTTCGGAAACTTTGTAATGATTCGTGTATTAGTTGAGAACACGTACAAAGTGTTTGTTTTGAAAATATTTCAGAAAAGTGTTTGTGTGAAAAAGGATGTTTTTGTGATTAAGCGATTAAAAGCTGTCTACCTACTCAAAAGTCTTTCGCGTTATTTTCATCTTCTTTTAGATAGCGTTATCCTACCATTAGTTAGTAGAAAGCCCTATCATTGGATGTTTTGAGGGATAGGCGCAGGTCATCGTACAGTCATAAAGGCAACTTGTAGGGCGCTTTAGGAATTTTTGTAAGGGACTAAGATCGTTTACCGAAGGCAGCATCGAAGGCTCATCAAGGGACTACGATCTTTTAACCGAGGGTCTTTTCTAAAGTGTCCCACGTTCGAGGGACATGATTGTTTTAACCGAGGTAACAAGTGGGGGTCACCCTAGAGGTGCGTGTGTGCAAAGTGTGTTGTGATTCAGTTATTTTAATCTTTGAGATTAGGTTTAGCTATTGTTTTATTTTTAAATCTTATCATACAAACCTAATTACTATGCAATTATGTATACATACAAGCATACATAGTACAGGTGCGTAAAGTAAAGTGCGGGAAATAAAACCTACGCTATTACATCCCATGAGCAGTTACGATATTTAGAAAAAAAGAAATGCGAGAAGATAAACTAACTATTACAAAATTTTCTGCGTGACCTATACATCTATTTCTAGAATTTAGATAGCAAAAAATAAAAGAAATTTAGGAAAAGATATTAAAACCTAAAAAATTCTAAGCGTTAGGAAATTATTTTTGGTGTTTTGTTTAGAAAAATAGTTTTATAGTGTAAAATAATAATTAACCCTAATTCTAATTAGTTTACAAATTAATTAATAAAATAAAATCAAAACCTAAATCTAATTTTTAGTGATTTTTTCTGATTAAAATTGATTTAATTAATTATTAAAAAAAAATTAATTATTCAAAACAAAATAAATATAAAAAAAAAAGAATGGGCCTGAAAGTAATCAAAGGGGGTGTGAGAAGTCTGAAATCATTGGGCCCAAACAAATGAACCCAGATTGCTTGCATTGGATCTGGTGAGGATGGCCCTTGAAGGTTCATGGTGGGGGCGTGCATTTGAGGCGCTGGATCTGGATTTATTGATATCTGATGGTCAGGATATGAGATGTACCATACGCGGGTTAGATTGGATTCGTGATGGATCTGCAAGAGAAATGTGAGAAAAATAACATACCAGGGGCACAGATTAAACCCTTGCCCTGGTATACTAATGCCTTTACTGCGCTTGCTCTACCGTTGGGATGGCTGTTTCATCTGGTATTGGAATGCAAACTAATTAATATATTATAAAATGAAAACTAATATCAGACAAACAAAAAAACCCACGCGTGGTGGGACCCTGGGATTTTGAATCAGCCAATCATGTCACCTCTTTCTGCCATGCATGTATTGACCTTCCCTGCATTTTTCAAACCACTGTGGAGGGTGGAAAACACCATCATCTCCACTGGGGTGTTTTTCCAAAAACCTGCAAGATCACTCAAACTGAAAAAATTAAAAGCCTAGATCAAGTATGTTGGACCTCGCGATCTCAGCAGTGCCCTTAGTTTTCAATGAAACAGCCTGCATCATGAGATTTAAAGATTCATCGTTCTTGATCCCTAACAATGGTGTTTTGAAATTTAGACACCCAAACTCACATGTAATATGTTAGATTTGTTCTAAACATCAACAACAAGATGAATGCATGCATAAAATTTATTTAAATTACACGAATTGAGAGTTTGAAAACATGAAAGTTTACCAATGGAGATACTGTGATGTGCTTGATTCAGGCGCTGACAGGCTTGGCTATGGTCTTGGATCGACTCCTGAGAACATCAGGAGTTGATTGTTGGCTTTTGTTTGGATTGAAAATGGATGGGAATATGAGATCTGATTTGCTTGGTTTCTTTGGAAATTTTGTGAACAACACCTTGGCTTGGAGGTAGTTGCCTCTGTCCTCTTGTGGTATGATGCTTGTGTATATATGAGGCATCATATTAGGTTAACAAAAATGGCCTCATGTTATGTACAATCAAAGTTATTCAATTGTTTCCAAAACAAATTGAAAACTTTCCAAAACCATGAAGATCCTTTCTAAAATACCTTCACATGTTTTTTAGTAGCTCGCTGGCATGGATTTGGGCTTTTGAATTGATCCAAAACAAGACTTGCACACCTAAGCCCATTTACCTTGTATTTATTTTGAATTAATTTTGATTTTAAATAAATAAAATCAAAATAAATAAAATAAAAAACTAAAATAATTCACATATGCACTTAGGGGCCTTTAAACATGTCACGAACAAATTTGAATTCCAAAACTTAGGCCCAATAGCCCAAAATCACAAAGTTGCTCAATTAAGATTTCATGCATTTCTTAAAATTTCCCTACTTGTGCAAGTTATAACTTGCTCAATATTTATCATTTGAATATGATCTTTGACTTTTTGGAAATCTCAATATTTCCTCTTGAATTTCTCTTTTGATAATTCTTGCATTTGGAGAATTTATCTTGATATAAGTTGCCTTGACAAGAAGTGTCTTTTTGTTGACTTTTGAACTGGCATGTAATGTATTAGCTCATATCTTTCAAATGAAGCACTTTTTGGATTTGAGCATTATGTCAAATTTTTAGAGAATTTAATTTCCTTCAAAATGGGCTTTGGTTGGGGAAAATTTGATGAAGTATGTGAAAGTTATGCTTGGTCAAAGTTCAGTTGACTTCTCCTAAAGAAACCCTAGTTTGACAACTTTTGACTTTTGATGATTTGAGGACTTTCTTTAAGGAATCATGATTAACCCTTCATAAAATGATGAATATCTCTTCAAAATGTTGATGTTGACCAAAAATCTTTAAGTTTGACTGTATTTTGACCATAGTCGACTTTTTACCCAATACAGTTGATTTTCAATCATTTGAGCCATTGACTGGGCAAACTTGTGATGCAAGACTTGAAACTTGACATGAAAATTGTTGAATACCTATGGAGACTCATGGAAAATTCTTGAGACCTTTTCAATCCAAACTTCATTGAGAAACTCAAAACCCTAGTTGTAGACCCTTTGCTTAGGAGGAGGTTTGACTGGTCAACCCTTGAGTAGCCTTGAGTACTTGAGACCTTTGTGAGCATGTCTTGAAGAAAAATGGGAGGGAAAATTTTGGGGTACAATAGATGCCCATGTTCAATCTTCTTAAACCTGAAGAGTTAGATTGGCATGTCTGCAATTTGTGACTTGAAGGTGGAAGATGATTGAACACTTAAGTGCCTGGAAATTTGCACTCGTCGGTGCACCAAGTAACACTGTTGGTTGATTATACCGAGAATGGGCTTAAAGATTCCATTTGGATAGGTGACAGAGAGTCATTAGAGATGGTCTTATAGATGCCATCCAAAGTAACCGTTGATAAAAATTAGACTAAGTCTACGCTCGACTTTGTCTAAGAAGATGTATTTGGACTGAGTCTACGCCCGACTTGGTCCAAAAGGATAATTAGAATAAATCTATGCTCGATTTAATCTGATCTAGAAGATATTTATGTCCAAATTCAACTGGAAGAAGTATTAGTATAAATCTATGCTCGATTTAATATGTGCTAGAAGATATCTATTTCCGTCTTCAACTGGAAGAAGTATCAGAATAAATCTAAACTCGATTTAATTTGAGCAATAAGATGTCTACACCCCTCTTCAACTGGAAGAAGTATCAAAATAAATCTATGCTCGATTTAATCTGAGCCAGAAGATGTCTACGCCCGACTTCAACTAGAAAATATGTTGGAAAGAGTCTACGCCCAAATTTTATGAAGGAGTATCAGAATAAATCTACACTCGATTTAATCTGAGCCAAAAGATGTCTATGCTCGACTTTAACTAGAAGAAGTATCAGAATAAATCTACGCTTAATTTAATCAGAGCCATAAGATGTCTACGACCGACTTTAACTAGAAAATATGTTGGAAATAGTCTTCGCCCAACTTTTAAGAATGAGTGTCAGAATAAATCTACGCTCAATTTAATATGAGCCAGAAGATGTATGTGCCCGACTTTAATTGGAAGAAGTATCAAAATAAATATACGCTCGATTTAATCTGATCCAGAAGATATCTACGCCCGACTTCAATTAGAAAATATGTTGGGAAGAGTCTACGCCCAAATTTACCGAAGGAGTATCAGAATAAATCTACGCTCGATTTAATCAGATCCAGAAGACGTCTATACCCGACTTTAACTGGAAGAAGTATCAAAATAAATCCTGTTGGGGAAATAAACCCTGTTGACGGAGCAATATTCTGCTGAGGAAATGAGCTCTGCTTGAGAGAAGAGATCTACAGGGGGTTTTATAGTTTTTGAGGAATAAACTCAACTAGGGAAGATAATTTTCATAAACTGTATTGATTGGGACTCTGTAAGTTGGATAAATTGCTGGGAAAAAGATCATATTCCCTTATCTTCCAGAGCGCTCTGCTAGTGAGCTTGTTAAGACTACTCTGTGGGGATAATTCGATAAGGATCTCTTTATGGGAATTTGTGGACAGCTTGGACGTTATCCCAACTCCTAGAGTCTTGAGGAACTGCTTTTTCCTGTTTTTATGCTTATATTTATTAACAGTTAATCGTATTCATATGCATATATTCATTCAACTTTAGTCATTGGACGTTTTTGCAAACAAAACAGAAAAAGGTAAAACAAAAAGTTTGAAACTTGAAATTCGTATTTCTATTGATAAGTTTGCCCATAAACATGCGATTTTATACAGCGAGACATAAATCCTAGTAAGAGGAAATTGTCGTGAAATGAAAAGAATACAAATTGAAAATAAGATAATACCTATGTGGGAATAATCTCATTGGGTTCCAACTCTGCTATTGCCCCTATATCTTCAAGCATCTCACCCCTCGCTGTTGGAAGAAGTGATTAAATTGATATGTACCGTTTTAACTTGATGTTGGTAATAAAGCTCGTTGTAAGTGATCCAACGGGACATAGTCATACGCTTTAATTCCTAACTTTTTCCTGGACCACCCTTTCGGGTTTTCAGTCCACCGAGATACCCTTTCTTGTCCAAGTCGCCTTTTCAGGTTTTCGACTTGCCGGGTGTATAATATTTTATATATATCCATAATTTTTGCCCAACCCTTTTTGTTCACCAAGATGCCCTTATTTTTTCTTAGGCTAGTCAGCCTAGTGGGTCGTTGTGATACGGTGGCAGAAACGACTGTTAATACCGGTTTGCGTTTTTTGTTTGCAAAATGTCGCGGTAAGCAAGAGTCGCCACCGATTTTTATTTTATCCAATCAGGAAAAGGAAAAAGAACAGAAAAAACCTTTTTCGAGATGTTTGAGTACGGGGGGTAGATTAAAGAAAGGGAAGATGTTAGCACCCTTTCTATCCATGGTTTTCCATGGGCTCTTAGGTACTTGCTCATTTTGAAAACTGCTTGTGTGTGCTTGTTTTGAAAAATTTTGTTTTACTTCATGTTAACCCTTGTTTTTGTCCTCAAGAGTGTTACAAAGTTGTTTTTGAAAACTTTGTTTGAAAAGTGTTTGTGTGAGAAAAAATTGTTTGTTTGAGCAAGTACCTGGGAACTAATCTACCTACTCAAAAAAGGTTTGTTCGTTTTCCTTTTAGACAATGTTATCCAATTATTGAGAAATAGGTAGCATCATCGTTGGAGTTTTTTAGGGACATTCGAAGGGACAAATACAATCACAAAAGCAATGTTAGGAAATGTTAGTAATCATCCTAAAACCTTAAAGATCTTTTTCCGAGGCAACATCCGAATGGGTCATTTTAGATCTTTCGGGGCTAGAGGACAGCCACTAACAAACCCTATACTTCATGACCGTTTACCGAAGGCAACCGAAGTGGAGTAAACCCTAGGAATGAGCATGTGCAAGTGTAATTTTCAGTTAATTTATCTTTGCATATTTAGGGTTTTCTACTGTATTAATTTTCAGTTAGTCTTTCCATACAATCCTATTAACATACATCTAAGCTGTTTATAGTTTGCGGAAATTAAAATGCAGGAAAGTTAAAAGTCCTAGCTATTACAAGGCTTTTGCATATACATAATTATTTTGACCAAAAATAAAGATGCGGAATTGAAACCCTAATTACTATTACAAACTCGGAGCAGTTACAATAATAATTAAAAGGAAATTAAAAAATGCGCGCGGCGAATTAAATGCGAGAATAAATTAGAAAACCTAAAAAATCTAATTGAAAAATATTTAGGTTATTTTTGAGAGAAAAAAAAAAGATAAAACTATGTACAAATTAACCCTAATTTCTAATTAATTTAAATTATGAAAAAAAGGAATTAAATTGCCCTAAATTAAATTAATCTAATTAATTAAGGAAATAAAATATTTTTATGAAAAAAATGATTTTTTATTTTTTTTGTGATTTTTGATATTATGATAAAAAATGATTTTATGTTATTTTGTGAAAAAAAGATAATTAGTAAATAATAAAAGAATTAAAAATAAAAAAGGAAAAGAGATGGGCCTGTATAAGCAACTCAGAGGGTGTATGTTGAATTGTTCAGGCCCAAGAACTATTGAGCCCATTCCATGCGTGAGATCTAGTGCTGCCCCTTTCTGATGGTGTACCATGGCCCTTCTTTGATGGAGCGCTGGATTTTGATTAGAGATGCATCAAACGGATGGATGGTTGTGGTGTATGGTGGATGCCTGGCAAGGTAACACATGGGAACTACAAAGGGATGTTAAGAAAATAAAATGTTAGGACCTGGGATCGAACCCAGGACCTCCCACTTTCAAACGTGCGCCCTTGCCACTGGACCATCTGTTTCAATTGTTTAAATAATACAAACAATATATTTTATAGAATGAAAAGTCAGAGCATTAATAAAAACGCGCGAGATTCAATTAGCCCACTCACGCCTCGCCATGCAACTGTCTTCTTTGCTGAGACCGTCGTTTTAGGTATGGACTTATACCTACGACCTGTGTTTGTAGCTACAAGACCTGCAAACTCCAAAATTCATATCAAGCAATGTAAATAAACTTTAAAGTCACATATCAACTCGTTTTGATCTCATGAGTGTGATGGTACTCTTCTTTTGGCCCAATTTCACCAGTATAGAAAAACCCTAAAACGGAGGGCAAAACCCTAATAATGGCAACTCATCGTTTATGCATCAAAGCTAGGAATTAAGTATACAGAAAGTTTCCATGCATCCATACGAACACAAATATGCAATCAAAACATATTAACAATGCAAGAAAGAAGAGATACGAATTTGGAAAAAGTGACAAACCGTGAGAGTATTATGTGATGATTCCTGGAGCTTTAAGGCGTGCAACTGGTCCTGTTAGCTTCAGGAGATATCTAGGAAGGGATTTGTGGCTTTGAATTGCTTTGAATCATCCTCTAGACTAGAAATCGGATCCACACTTTTTGTCAAAATTTTCAATTTTGTTTGATGCTTTCAGCGACCTCAATCCTTGTTTTCTTGCCTTGGCTGCGCATTGTATTTGTACTAGAGCACATTAGGTCATCAAAAACAATTTGTATCTTGGTAAATCATGGAGATTTGATTTGATATTTCTCCTTGTATGATATGTTTCCAAAATAGCCTAATCATGCCAATTTTGCTCCTAATCGTCCTTGATATGATTTGATCTGATATGACAACCTAATTAGATTTGATTCCTACAAAAAATCAGATCAAAACCAATCTTTTTATATTTTTTGCAATTTATTTGATTTAATTTAACTTTTAAATAATAAGAAATCAAAATAAATAAATAAATAAATAAATAAAGCAAAAAATGTGTGGATGCTGATTTGGGTCGTGTACTATGTCTCTAACAAGATGCAATCATGAGAAGCTAGGCCCATTTGACAAAAAAAATGCACTTTTGAGCACATTTGACTTTTGGCAATTTTCCAAAAATTGTCAACTTTGACAATGCATATCTCCTCCAATTTTAACCCTAGAGAGGTGTTCTTCGACTTTTTAGAAATCTTATGATGTCCCCTAAACAACCCTTTTGGTTTCATCTCAATTGGGTCTTCCATGTTCATGTGAGAAGCTTTGACCCAAAAGGTGTTTTTGTTGACTTTTCAAAAGGACCTATAATGTAGATATTCATATCTTTTGATGAGTGCATATTTTGAACTTGTGGGATGAGGATGAATTGTAGGGAATTGCATCCTCTTCAAAATGAGCCTTGGATGGAAAATTTCTGATCAAGTATGAAGAATTTATGCTTGGTCAAAGTTTGGTTTACTTTTCCTAAGAAACCCTAATTTAGCAACTTTTGGCTTTTGATGAATTTGGGGGCATCCCTTGAGGAATCATGATCAAACCTTTATAAAATTATGGATATCTCTTTAAAATGTTGATGTTGACCAAAAATCTTGAAGTTTGACTGTATGTGGGTCACAGTTGACTTTTGACTTAGTATAGTTGATTCTCAGGCATCTGGGCAATTGACTTGGAAAACTTCTTTTACAAGGCATGAAACTTGACATGGATGATCTTGAGAATATATTAGGACCATGGAAGGAATTTGGGACCTTTGGAGTTCCCCCACCCTTATGAAAAAGGAAACCCTAGCTTGAGGTACATTACCTTAGGAGAGAGTTTGTTTGGTCAATCCTTGAGCAAGTTGAGGACCTCAATGGGCATGTGTTGAGTAAAATGAGAGGGAAAATTTTGGGGTACAACAGCTGCCCCTGTTCAATCTTCTTAAACCAGAGGATGTAGATTGGATTATCTGCCTTTCGTAATCTGAAGGTGAAAGAAGATTGAACATTAGAGTGCCTAGAAATTTGCACTTGTCTGAGATGGTGCTAGATTGTGTAGGTAGTATCGGGAATGGGCTTGCAGATGCCATTTGGAGGAGATGACGGAAGGTCACTGGAGATGGGCTTAAAGATGCCATCCAGAAGATATGATAGAAAATCATCAGAGATGGGCATAAAGATGCCATCTAGAGGATGTTGATTTCCCGAGATATTCCTTTGATGAGAATTCTTGTTCCTGTTGTTGAGGAGGAATCTGTTGAGGATTGTTGGTCTCTGTCTTGGGAGAAATGGAATTTTAGGAACTTCGGTTGTTTGTTACTCTACTGGGGAATCATCTCTTAGTCGAGGAGATGAAAATGAATTGCTATCTGGTCGTGTTCCAGGCCTTACAGTGATTTGCTGAGGATAATAAGACTGACTGCTATCGGGTCGTGCTCCAGGGTTTACAGTGACTTACTGGGGAGATGAGATTAAACTTGCTATCTAGTCGTGCTCCAGGCTTTGCAATCTCAAAAACTGTAATATGTTCGTGCTCCAAGCTTCAGAAGGAATTAAGTGGTTATCTGGTTGCATCCGGGTTTCAACTTGAATTTAAGGCATACTAACATTAAGTCGTTTCCAGGCTTCAATAGTAATTGGCCAAGTAAACTGCTATTTGGTCAAATTCCAAGCTTCGCAGTACCTCATACTGTTATCTGGTCGTGCTCCAGGTTTCACAATGTCTCTTGCCGCTATCTGGTCGTGCTCCAGACTTCACAGCGTCTCATACCGTTATCTGGTCGTGCTTCAGGCTTCACGGTGTCTTATACCATTATCTGGTTGTGTCCCAGGCTTCAGTAATTTGGAGAAATTAAGATATTATCTGGTCGATTTCCGAGCTTCATAGCTTGAATTTGAGATATACCACTATCTGGTCGATTCCAAGATTTGTAGTATTTTGTATTGTTATTCGGTCGTGTCCCAGGCTTCAGTAATTTGGAGAAATTAAGATATTATCCGGTCGATTTCCGAGCTTCATAGCTTGAATTTGAGATATACCACTATCTGGTCTATTCCAGCTTCGTAGTATTTTGTACTGTTATCCAGTCGTGTCCCAGGCTTCAGTAATTTGGAGAAATTAAGATATTATCCGGTTGATTTCCGGGCTTCATAGCTTGAATTTGAGATATACCACTATCTGGTCGATTCCAGGCTTTATAATATTTTTTACTATTATTCGGTCGTGCTCCAGGCTTCATAGTATGATGTATTGTTGGTTGACTATTATTCCGTCAGTTTTTGGGCTTCATAGCTTTTGAACTGGAATAGAAATCTTAGTATCGATTTGACTGGACCAGGGAAAGGTCTCGAGTTTTCTTCAACTGGGAGAGAAATCTTAGTATCGATTTGACTGAACCCGGGAGACGTCTCGGATTAACTTTGATTGGCATAGAAATCAGGGGAATCTTAGCGGCGATTCGGCTGACCCAGACAAAAGTATTAGAACATCTTGAACTAGAATATAAACCTTAGTGTCGGTGTGACTGAATCAGAGAAAATCTTGAAAACTGTTGGAATATCTTCAACTGGAATAGAAACCTTGGTGTTTGTTTGACTGAACCAGAGAGAACTTGAGTTATCTTCAACTGGGAGAGAAATCTTAGTATCGATTTGACTGAACCCGGGAGAGGTCTCAGATTAACTTTGAGTGGCATAAAAATAAGGGGAATCTTAGCGGTGATTCGGCTGACCCAGATGAAAGTCTTAGAACATCTTCAACTAGAATAGAAACCTTAGTGTCGGTTTTACTGAACCAGAGAAAATCTTGAAAAGTGTTGGAATATCTTCAACTGGAATAGAAACCTTGGTGTTGGTTTGACTGAACCAGAGAGAACTCGAGTTGTCTTCAACTGGGAGAGAAATATTAGTATCGATTTGACTGAACTCGGGAGAGCTCTCGGATTAACTTTGACTGGCATAGAAATCAGGGGAATCTTATCAGAGATTCGGCTGACCCAAACGAAAGTCTTATAACATCTTCAACTAGAATAGAAACCTTAGTGTCGGTTTGACTGAACCAGAGAAAATCTTGAAAAGTGTTGGAATATCTTCAACTGGAATAGAAACCTTGGTGTCGCTTTGACTGAACCAAAGAGAACTCGTGAGAACTTGATTGCATCTTTCCCTGAAAGGTAAAGAGTTAGTCGTATGTAATGTCATGATGTATGAAATGTATTGAGTAATGATGTTCTCAAAATAAATGAGATTGTGTTGTGTAATATGTATGCACATGCCATGATGTATGGATATGCGTTGCTATTGTGATACTCTCTAGCTGGGAAAGATAAATCCCGGACTGCTGCTGGAGGATATTGAGAAGTTGAATTCTTCGTTTCCGCTGGAGATAGTGAACAAAGATGATTAGCTGGGGATTTACATCCATTCTTCTTGAGAACATTCTGCCGGAGGAGACTCTGTCTAAGAATAATCCTGCGGGGGAATGACTTTGTAGGGAAGAGATATACTCTATTGGAAGATCTGCTGATTTGGAGAAATAAATTCAGTTGGGGATGAACTTCCATTGCTAGAGAGAAGAGCTCTGTTGGAGATTGAGCTTCCGCTGTCAGAGAAATAAATTATGCTCGGGAGAAAACTTTATAAATTGTTTATGATTATAAAGCTCGGCTGGGGAATACATACATTAGGTTTCTGAAAGAGCCTGCTGGGGAAGGAATTCCTGCTTGGGGATACGGAGGTCAGACCTTGGTTGTCTCGGCTCTGTGAGGAATATAGGTATCATTGGCTTGTATGTGATAGTGACTTTGCTTCCAACTGTCTCTGCCTCTTGTACCATGCTGGAAAAAGTACATGCAAGGATTTTGTGGATTGATCTATGTCGTGATTATACTTGAACATGTATTTAATGAGTGTCAGGATGAGATTCGTCTCTAGATCGTATCTGAACTGTACTTGAAACATGTGTTGAATGAGTGTCAGAATGACATTTGTTGTACCCCAAAATTTGCCCTCCCATATTCTTCAAGATTTGTCAAGATCAATCTTCAAATGCTTTAAGACTTCTCAAAGATTGCACAGTCCAACTGCCTCCTAAGCCAGTCAAAATTAGGGTTTTGGTTCCTTCAATGAACTTGAGGTTTTCAGTGGTCCAAACAAGTCCCATAGGCCTATACATGTTCTCAAGCATCTACATGACAAGTCTCAAGACTCACAGGGTCAAACTGCACAGTCAAAAGCTTCATTTGGTTTACAATCAACTGTAGGGGTAAAATGGTCATTTTACAGTGAAAAGTCAAGATTTTTGGTCAACAACTTATTTTGAAGCCACAATCATCATTTGATCAAGTCTTGATCATGATTCCACAAGCATGGCTCAAAAATCATCAAGATGCAAAAGTTTCCATTTTTGGACAACTGAAAAGTCAACTGTAACTTGACCAAGGCATAACTTTTTCATGGTTCATAAGAAAAATCCCATCCAATGCTTATTTTGAAGGGGAGGACATTTCCTACAACTCATCTTCACATTCCAACTCCAAGAAATGCTCTCACAAAAAGTTATCAATTTCAACATTATAGGTCATTTTCAAAAGTCAACAAAAAGGCACTTTAAGTCAAAGACCATAACTTGAGATTGGTAAATCAAAATGACATGGGACCAAAGGCATTGGTTATAGGACTTCAAGACCTTTCCAAAATGTCCAAGAACATGTTCATATGATCAAAATTGAGCAAGATATGCATTGGAGAAGTTGGAAAATTTTTGTGAAATGGCAAAAGTCAACTATCCTTGAAACTTCAATTTTTGACAAAAGGGCCCACTTTCTTCCACTTGATTCAGCCTTGTCATGCCATACACGTGTCCCATGATTCATTTCAAGATTAAACATTAATTTTTCTATTTTATTTAATTTTATTTGATTTAATTCATTTTAAATCCATAAAATTCAAATAAAATCTAAAAAAATTAAATGGATAACATCTTTTGATTTGAATGGCTTTGATGTGTCATGAACAACCTACCAATTTCGTGTAAGGCTATTTTGTGCGCAAAATCAAGGTTTTGAACAAAACTTGGAAGGTTCTTTAATGGTGGTTATGAAGAATCTCAAAACTTGAATACAATGGATCATTGGCTCATCATGTCACTTAAATACATTCCCATACATATGCAAAAGGGAGACCTAATACATTACACGCACAAGCTGTTGCAGAAACAGGCTAACCATATTCAAAAAATCAAAGAAAACTTGAAATCTATTTTCTCACTTCCAGGCCATTTCCAAACTTTTAACTGATTCTAATACATTGCATAAGTCCCCAGGAATCTTTGGAGATCAAAATCACACGCTAACACTCAAGGAATCCCAAGAACCAGTCACACGATTTGACCATTTTTCCTTTAATCGTAATTCAATATTTGTGCATCATTAACGTATTATGATCATTGATTTACATTGCTAACATCCTTCTGAAGCTTTTGGTATAAGGCAATTGCATTGTGGTGTCCTAAAACAGAAAACGCCATGGACGAATTCTAGGGTTTTCAAACTCCTGATTTGGGGCTTTTCAGAATAGGAAAAATTAGACCTTGAGACGCATATGGTTGAACTCAGGAGATCCAGACGATTCAAACCCAACCCTCGCGAACAATTTATGTTTAACATGTGCCTGTTCACTATTTTTCCTCAAGCTATATTGTGGGGGTTCAAAACCCCCGCTATTTGATTTCTTTTGTGCAGGTTGCAGCGAAGAAGACGAGACGTGGAGGCATAAGAGTGGTCCGTTCAAATCAGGGCGCGTGTGTTTTACTTTTCCAGCATGATTTTTGATTTTTATATATTAATTTCGTTGATTGTTATATTAACAAAAGCACTCAAGTGGCTCAGTGGAAGATGGCGTGGCTTGCAACCATTGGGACCTGGGTTCGATTCCCAGGTCCACCCAAAAACTTGTTTCCATTTTTCTCAATGTATTCCTGTGCAGGCTTCTAAATGTGGTACACCATGTACCCTGACGCTTCAGTATGCCAAGTGTCTACAAACAACAATCCAGTGGCCCAAAGATGCTGAACATCATGTTTCCTGGTCAACCAACACGCACCTGATTCCAGAAGTCAACAAAGGCTTGCAGCTTAATGGGCCAATTTGCTTCTTCAAACCCCCATTGCTGGCCCAACACCCTTGGTTCACTGCTTTTTTTTTTCATTTTTTCTTTTCCTTTTTCTCTTTTTATTTTATTTTCTTTCATAATTTCCCTTTTTATTAATTATTAGTTTTATTAAGTATTTAATTAACCAATTAACATTTTTCACAATAAAACCAAAAAAACATTTTTATTATTTAATTAACTTATTTTGTAAATAAATTCTAATATTAATTAATTAGTTGTGCAATTAGAACAATTTTAACATTTTTTTTAATAAATAAAAACAATTTAGAATTAGGTTTTACTAACTTTTAATTTCCATTTTATTTTCTCTTTATTTTCATTAAAAACACAAAAACACAAAAAATATCATTTTATTAATTAATTAATTAATTAGTTATTAGTTTTAATTTCATTAATTACAAAAAAGGACAAAAATTCAATTCTTTCTTAAAAAAGGGTCAAAACCCTTAAGACGTTCCCGATTAAATTTCTATTCGCGCGTATTTATTTCTTTTGATTATATTTATGTAACTGCTCCCGGAAATGTAATAGTTAATTAGGACCTCCTTTATTGCTTTATTTATTTTCTTGCAGTTTATTTTCCAAACGGGTTTGTTTTTTTGGTGATGTATATACCCGCGCCTTGTAATAGCTAGATTTATATTTCTGCAATTTATTTTCCGCACTCCTAACTGTTAAAAAATGCATGAAAGAATGTATGAAAAATAAAACCGATCCGTAGCTCACAAATAACATGTACAAGATAACCTTAACTGAAAAACAACACACAAAGCACATGCCACTCCTAGGGTACGCCTCACTGGTTGCCTCGAACGTGGTCGTCAAGTATAAGGTGTTTTAGAGGTCGCCCTTCTGTCCAAAAGATCCAGTTGCCTCGAAACGGTTGCCTCGGATTAAAAAAGGATCTAGGACATTAGGGTTACTTCTAAGGTGTCCTACTATTGCTTCAGTGACCACATTGTCCCTATAATCGAATTGACCCGAACACCTCCAACGACGGTGCTACCTACCTCTCAATGGTGGGATAGCACTATCTAAAGGACTCTTACACAGCCTAATTCCTTAGAGTAGGTAGATTTCTCATGGGTACTTGCTCTCTCAAAACAAACAAAAAAAACTTTTCACACCTTACACTTTCAAAAAGTTTTCAAACAATACTTCATACACTCTTGAGGACTGATACAAGAGTTACTTAGAAGTTTTCAAACAAACTTTTTCAAAACCCACACACACTTGAAAAGCAAACAACTTTTGAAAACATAGAGTGAGCAAGTACCTAAGAGCCCGTGGATAACCACGGATAGAAAGGGTGCTAACACCTTCCCTTTCTATAAATCTACCTCCCGAACCGAGAAACATCTCGAAAAGGAATTTTGCTGTGCTTTTGTCCTTTCCTTGTTGGAGAACATAAAAGACGGTGGCGACTCTTGCTTAACCACGACATACGCGAACCAGCATTAACAAAAACAGTCAGTTCTATTTCCACCGATCACAGAACTGGCGACTCTGCTGGGGATATTTAAAAGTGAGGTGTACCTTAGGATTAGACCACTCTTGTTTTCAATTGCTTGCTTTGTTTGATTTAATATTGTGGGCCTGTTTTGGAGTTTCATAGATCCTAACCCGGACCTGGGGCACCCTTTTTAGGTAGCAACAAACTGTGAGGGAACTGTGCGGGGTATACCGACATGGTTGAAGCAGTTGCTTCGTTGATGTGGCACTTTGGTGAGTACCGGTAACCCTTGAGTCAAGTCAAGGAGAGTACGGGGCCGCCGCGTGGTGTCGTGAAGCATCAACTGACCTTAGGAACCTTACTTGACCATCCTGACCTCTTTAGGGGTAGTGAGATGACCGACTTTGGTGCAGTCCGAAGTTGGTAGATACTCGATACTACACTCATTGACGGTTGTTTTCTTGGAATTTTTTGATCGCCAGTTCAGTGGCTAAATCAAAACAATGAACATAGAAAACGACCCAATGATATTGAGCTCCTTAGAACCCGGTTACTTTTGATAGGACAGGTTTTGAGCCCACCAACTTCAAGAGGGTAGTACCTAGACCTCATGCTGGCCTAAACTCTAAGGGCTATCTTGTGTGACTTGTGTGACTTGTGTGACTTGTGTTCCTTCAAACTTGAACTACTCGCATACTTGTCATCTGACAACATGAGTTCTTGCAGGTTTTGGTTACAATCCTTAATCGACACTCATTACAGGGTTTATTTACACCACTCCACGCATAGCATGACATCATACCATCATACCATTGCATACATCCTGCATAAGGACTAATCCATTTCAAGGATATCAAGGGCTTGTGATGCAGGTCACGATGAACCAAAATGTCTAGTAAGGGGAAAAGGGGATTTATTTTCTTCTAGCCAAGGTTGTCAGGGGCTATGACCCACTCGATATGGTGAGCCTTGACTCTTGAAGAAGGACTCTCAACAACATGAAGTTCCTTCAATCAAGCCACAAAATTCAAATTCTAACAAGTTTTATGTTTACCCCGCGAGATCCTTGAAAACATTGCATGCATATCATACATATCATTGCATTACAGGTACCCTTGGTACAGGTCACTTACCTTCTTCGTTGTTTATTTCAGCAATGGCTTCCCAACAAGACAACCAGGACCTTCGTACTCTAGAGACTCAGTTCAGGGAGATCTTCCTAAGCCTATCCAAGGGGCAGGAAGAGTTGAGGACACTCCTCATGGGGAATCTGATCAGAAAAAGTCCTGAGGACGACAAGGACGAACGACTGAAACATCTGCAAGCTGAGGTGGATGCGCTGAGAACTCAAATGCTGGGGCAGATGGCTCTTATCCAAGGCTTAGCTCGGGAGCAAGAAGAGTTGAGGACCATGGTCAGTCAGCTTCACCAAGAGATATACAACATGAAGCAAACAGTCCAAGTCAGGGACCAGGTCATTGATCAGCTTCGAAGAGGGCAAGAGTCCGGTATGGTGAAGAATGGATCTCTCCAAATTGCTACCACTTCACAGGTCCAACCACAACCTCGCCCAGAGCAACGGGTTGATCAGAGTAAGCCCCGGAGGCATTTTACCCAACTCAACATGTCGCTGTTTCAAGCTTTATAGCACCTGTTGAGATTGAATCTGATTATACTAAGGGCTCCTCCCCGGAATCCCAACATCTCTGCTCCTAACTATCATCCCAATAAGAGATGTACATACCACTCTGATAGTCCTGGACATGACACTGCCGACTGCTGGGCTCTGAAGAACAAGGTCCAGGACCTGATCAATGAAGGAGCAGTGGATTTCACCCAAGAGGGTCAGGCTGAGTTCTTCTACCATCCCTGCGAGATTCACCATTTGAAGTGACAAGTCCTGAGATGAGAAGACTTTTTGTCCATTAGAATTTTCAAGTTGTAATTTTCTTTTGATTGTTCAAACAATTATTGTCATGGCAAACGTTATTACTTTATCAATGCATCGCATATGTCTGTTTTGAATCAATATATTCGCATTCGCTATATTCAATCTGCTTTCATTTTTTTTGTGATGTTCAAACTCTCGATTAATAACTCTAAGCCTTTTGAGGGAGGATGACGAAAACGATACCACGATCTACAGTATGCTTTTGAACATACCTTGCTGATGAGGTACAGGCATTGTTTCGAATCCTAAACAGTGGAGTTATAAGGCAGATAATCCCTAGTCAACCCCTTTGAGCCAAAGAAGTTGGAGTTTTTCTTTTCAGAAATTAAAACCCTTAATCATAACCTGGGGCAGGGTAGTTCTCTCAGTTGATCCAGGTGCACAACGAACGACATCGAAGAAGTCTTTCCGAATCAAAAGATGGTGATGGTTCCCTATAATCATAAAGACAGGCAGTCGTTATCTTTCAAAAATAAAAGCCTGTTAAAGTCAAAACCTATGAAGGAGACTTACAAAAACTGGGGCATCCCGCTGACTGTAATCACGAAAGAAACAGTTCAGGCAAAAACAGGGATAATCAAAAAGAAAGAGGTCCTACAAACCCTCAGCAAAAAAGGAATGACTGCCTATTCCATATAAACTGTCAATATCCGAACCATCACTAGTATATCAAAGCAAAGACTCAAACAAGGTCTAACGCACGATCAGCTGAGTTTAGGTTTGAAGAACATCACGAAGAACGGGTGGGTACAAATAAAATTTGAGCCTTTATCCTTTGTTTCTTAAACCGTGAACCAGGCCACGCTACAACCCTTAAAAGTCCTAGCTGAAGCATGGGTTAGTTCGAAAGCATATTGTTACGAAAGGTATTCTGACTCCTTAAGGTTTGCGGTAAAATAACGAGTTGACATCACAGTTTACAAAAAATTCACTTGTTTTTATGAAAAAAATGCATTTTCAAAAACTTCAAGACAGACATAAGCTTTGCATTTTTAATATAACATTGCTTGCATATGACTATTTGTTTGAACAACGGAGAAATTCGCACGACGAATATCCAGTGAACAAAAGTCTTCTCAACAAAGAGGTCACCTCAAACCGAGAAAACACCTTCAATCGAGGGGCATGGCATGATCAGTGTCCATCATCTGGGGCAGTCCAGTCAAGATTCGGAGAATCTCTCAAAAGGCCAACCAGCTTGGGGCAAATCTCCATCTGGATCACTTGGGGCATTGGACGATCAAACGAAGATCTTCTGGTGGTATAACAACGCAACACTACTGACAGGGGCACCTCCCTACATCCTGAGAGCATGGACATAGTCGAAAAATACTACGCATAATCAAAGACCCGCTAGGTCGACTGGCCTAGACAAAAATAAGGGCTTCCCGGCGAACCAAAAGGGTTCGGGCAAAAATAAGGGATGAAAATGAAAAATTTGTACACCCGGCAAGTCGAAAACCTGAAAAGGCGGCTTGGGCAAAAATGGGTATCCCGGTGGACTGAAAACCCGAAAGGGCGGTCCAGGCAAAAGTTAGGGATTAAAGCGTACGACTAGGTCCTGTCATCTCGTTACTTGCCTACCAAAAAGAAGATTTTCCAATCAGCAGGTATCAAGCACCTCATAGGCCTGCTTCTCCAGTAGAAACTGGGGCAATAATAAATTGTCTAAGCAATCTAGTTGCTCTGTCCACCAAGGTATCCAAGTAAATTTCAGCTGAAGAATGTAACCAAGATACCTTCACTCCCCGCAGAGTAAGACAATAATTCAGCAATACTCTCCCCCGAGCAGAGTTCATCTCCCATCAGCCCCGAAAAGGCACAGTATCCCTAGCAAGTCAGCAACACTCTCCCCAAGCAGAGTTAGCCTATTGTCAGCCTTAAGGAAGTTGGGTATCCCCAGAAGATCTCAACATTCCCCAGCGGAGTACAGATATTCCTCAACAAGCATCCCCGGCAGTCTTAATATAAGATTGTTCCCCGGCGGAATACAGACATCCAGCGGGGCCACTCCCCAGTACAGTCCAAAGTCTCCTCAGGAGAGTTGAATCATCCTCCCCAGTAGATTCTGGAAGCTTATCCCCAGTAGAGTCTGGAAGCTTATCCCCAGTAGAGTCTGGAAGCTTATCCCCAGTAGAGTCTAGAAGCTAGTCCCCTGCAGAGTACAAATATCTCTCCTCGACCGTAGTCAAAGGTTTTTCCCCACCAGAGCCTATAACTGGGTTATCCTCAGCTAATTGCAACGGAAAGATCGCCCTCGGAGAAGTTCTTGCTATCCCCAGCGGAGTTCATTAATTCCTCAATAAAGCTTATCAACGGTATCCCCAGCGGAGTTATCATCAAATTCTCAGCAGAGTATCTCTTCCCACAGAGTACATTCCCCGCAGAGTAATCTCTCCACCAAGTTTATTCCCCAACGGAGTCATCTTCTCCTACCGGTTTATTCTTGCAACCATCATCCCTAGCGGAAACGAAGAATTCCACTCTTCAACGTCAGCCCAGGATTCAAACTCCCGGCATTCGTCAAGGGTTTATTTTCCCAGACGAGAATACATTCATAAACATTACACTTTCATACATCCTGTTTACATACATGATAAAGTGCATACGCTTCATATCACACAATCATATTCATTTTGAGAACATCATGACATCATGCATTTCATACATCATGACTTTGCATACAACTGATGTTTTGCCTTTTCAGGAAAAAGGTCAATCCAAAGATAATTACTATAAACTGTCGCAATTCCAAATTCGATTCCTGTATCTAGCCAGGGCACGTCTGAAGAGTTTGAAGATTCGATACCTGTATCCAGCCAAGGCAAATTTGTAGACGACTAATTCCAGATTCGATTCCTGTATCTAGCCAGGGCACGTCTGAAGAGTTTGAAGATTCGATTCCTGTATCCAGCCAGGGAAAATCTGTAGACGACTAATTCCAGATTCGATTCCTGTATCTAGCCAGGGCACGTCTGAAGAGTTTGAAGATTCGATACCTGTATCCAGCCAGGGCAAATCTGTAGACGACTAATTCTAGATTCGATTCCTGTATCTAGCCAGGGCACGTCTGAAGAGTTTGAAGATTCGATTCCTGTATCCAGCCAGGGAAAATCTATAGACGACTAATTCCAGATTCGATTCCTGTATCTAGCCAGGGCACGTCTGAAGAGTTTGAAGATTCGATACCTGTATCCAGCCAGGGCAAATCTGTAGACGACTAATTCCAGATTCGATTCCTGTATCTAGCCAGGGCACGTCTGAAGAGTTTGAAGATTCGATATCTATATCCAGCCAGGGAAAATCTGTAGACGACTAATTCCAGATTCGATTCCTGTATCTAGCCAGGGCACGTCTGAAGAGTTTGAAGATTCGATTCCTGTATCCAGCCAGGGCAAATCTATAGACGACTAATTCCAGATTCGATTCCTGTATCTAGCCACAGCACGTCTGAAGAGTTTGAAGATTCGATACCTGTATCCAGCCAGGGAAAATCTGTAGACGACTAATTCCAGATTCGACTCCTGTATCAAGCCAAGGCACGTCTGAAGAGTTTGAAGATTCGATACCTGTATCCAGCCAGGGCAAATCTGTAGACGACTAATTCCAGATTCTATTCCTGTATCTAGCCAGGGCACGTCTGAAGAGTTTGAAGATTCGATTCCTGTATCCAGCCATGGCAAATCTGTAGACGACTAATTCCAGATTCGATTCCTGTATCTAGCCAGGGCACGTCTGAAGAGTTTGAAGATTTGATTCCTGTATCCATCAAGGGCAAATCTGTAGACGACTAATTCCAGATTCGATTCCTGTATCTAGCCAGGGCACGTCTGAAGAGTTTGAAGATTCGATTCCTGTATCCAGCCAGGGCAAATTTGTAGATGACTAATTCCAGATTTGATTCCTGTATCTAGCCAGGGCACGTCTGAAGAGTTTGAAGATTCGATACCTGTATCCAGCCAGGACACGTCTGTAAGCAACCTTTTGAAGTTCCAGATTCGATTCCTGTATCTAGCCAGGGCACGTCTGTGAGCGATTGTTTGAAGATTCGATACCTGTATCTAGCCAGGGCACGTCTGTGAGCGACTGATTGAAGATCAACCCCTGTAACAGGCCAGGTAATTATCTTTCTTTTTCAGGTACGCAAGTTCTCGCTAAGGAATCTCTTACGCGATCGACATCCCCAGATGGCATCTATAAGCCCATCCTCCTATCCATCATATCTCCAAAAGGAATCTGTAAGCCCATTCCCGCCATCACACTGCTGATACTCCATTATGCGAGTGCAAATTTCTGGGCACTTTAGTGTTCAATCATCTTCCACCTTCGGATTACGAAACGCACGCAAGCCAATCTAAATCCTCAGGTTTAAGAAGATTGAACAGGGGCAACTATTGTACCCCAAAATTTTCCCTCCCATATTCTTCAAGATTTGTCAAGATCAATCTTCAAATGCTTTAAGACTTCTCAAAGATTGCACAGTCCAACTGCCTCATAAGCCAGTCAAAATTAGGGTTTTGGTTCCTTCAATGAACTTGAGGTTTTCAGTGGTACAAACAAGTCCCATAGGCCTATACATGTTCTCAAGCATCTACATGACAAGTCTCAAGACTCACAGGGTCAAACTGCACAGTCAAAAGCTTCATTTGGTTCACAATCAACTACAGGGGTAAAATGGTCATTTTACAGTCAAAAGTCAAGATTTTTGGTCAACATATTATTTTTAAGCCACAATCATCATTTGATCATGTCTTGATCATGATTCCACAAGCATGGGTCAAAAATTATCAAGATGCAAAAGTTTCCATTTTTGGACAGCTGAAAAGTCAACTATAACTTGACCAAGGCATAACTTTTTCATGGTTCATCAGAAAAATCCCATCCAATGCTCATTTTTAAGGGGAGGACATTTCCTACAACTCATCTTCACATTCCAAGTCCAAGAAATGCTCTCACAAAAAGTTATCAATTTCAACATTATAGGTCATTTTCAAAAGTCAACAAAAAGGGCACTTTAAGTCAAAGACCATAACTTGAGATTGGTAAATCAAAATGACATGGGACCAAATGCATTGGTTAGAGGACTTCAAGACATTTCCAAAATGTCTAAGAACATGTTCATATGATCAAAATTGAGCAAGATATGCATTGGAGAAGTTGGGAAATTATTGTGAAATGGCAAAAGTCAACTATCCTTGAAACTTCAATTTTTGACAAAAGGGCCCACTTTCTTCCACTTGATTCAGCCTTTTCATGCCATACACGTGTCCCATGATTCATTTCAAGATTAAACATTAATTTTTCTATTTTATTTAATTTTATTTGATTTAATTCATTTTAAATCCATAAAATTCAAATAAAATCTAAAAAAATTAAATGGATAACATCTTTTGATTTGAATGGCTTTGATGTGTCATGAACAACCTACCATTTTTGTGTAAGGCTATTTTGTGCACAAAATCAAGGTTTTGAACAAAACTTGTAAGGTTCTTTAATGGTGGTTATGAAGAATCTCAAAACTTGAATACAATGGATCATTGGCTCATCATATCACTTAAATACATTCCCATACATATGCAAAACGGAGACCTAATACATTACACGCACAAGCTGCTGCAGAAACAAGCTAACCATATTCAAAAAATCAAAGAAAACTTGAAATCTATTTTCTCACTTCCAGGCCATTTCCAAACTTTTAACTGATTCTAATACATTGCATAAGTCCCCAGGAATCTTTAGAGATCAAAATCACACGCTAACACTCAAGGAATCCCAAGAACCAGTCACACAATTTGACCATTTTTCCTTTAATCGTAATTCAATATTTGTGCATCATTAACGCATTATGATCATTGATTTACATTGCTAACATCCTTCTGAAGCTTTTGGTATAAGGCAATTGCACTGTGGTGTCCTAAAACAGAAAACGCCATGGACGAATTCTAGGGTTTTCAAACTCCTGATTTGGGGCTTTTCAGAATAGGAAAAATCAGACCTTGAGACGCATATGGTTGAACTCAGGAGATCCAGACGATTCAAACCCAACCCTCGCGAACAATTTATGTTTAACGTGTGCTTGTTCGCTATTTTTCCTCAAGCTATATTGTGGGGGTTCAAAACCCCCGCTATTTGATTTGTTTTGTGCAGGTTGCAGCGAAGAAGACGAGACGTGGAGGCATAGGAGTGGTCCGTTCAAATCAGGGCGGGCGTGTTTTACTTTTCCAGCATGATTTTTGATTTTTATATATTGATTTCGTTGATTGTTATATTAACAAAAGCACTCAAGTGGCTAAGTGGAAGATGGCGTGGCTTGCAACCATTGGGACCTGGGTTTGATTCCCAGGTCCACCCAAAAACTTGTTTCCATTTTTCTCAATGTATTCCTGTGCGGGCTTCTAAATGTGGTACACCATGTACCCTGACGCTTCAGTACGCCAAGTGTCTACAAACAACAATCCAGTGGCCCAAAGATGCTGAACATCATGTTTCCTGGTCAACCAACACACACCTGATTCCAGAAGTCAACAAAGGCTTGCAGCTTAATGGGCCAATTTGCTTCTTCAAACCCCCATTGCTGGCCCAACACCCTTGGTTCACTACTTTTTTTTCATTTTTTCTTTTCCTTTTTCTCTTTTTATTTTATTTTCTTTCATAATTTCCCTTTTTATTAATTATTAGTTTTATTAAGTATTTAATTAACCAATTAACATTTTTCACAATAAAACCAAAAAAACATTTTTATTATTTAATTAACTTATTTTGTAAATAAATTCTAATATTAATTAATTAGTTGTGTAATTAGAACAATTTTAACATTTTTTTAATAAATAAAAACAATTTAGAATTAGGTTTTACTAACTTTTAATTTCCATTTTATTTTCTCTTTATTTTCATTAAAAACACAAAAACACAAAAAATATCATTTTCTTAATTAATTAATTAATTAATTAGTTATTAGTTTTAATTTCATTAATTACAAAAAAGGACAAAAATTCAATTCTTTCTTAAAAAAGGGTCAAAACCCTTAAGACGTTCCCGATTAAATTTCTATTCGCGCGTATTTATTTCTTTTGATTATATTTATGTAACTGCTCCCGGAAATGTAATAGTTAATTAGGACCTCCTTTATTGCTTTATTTATTTTCTCGCAGTTTATTTTCCAAACGGGTTTGTTTTTTTGGCGATGTATATACCCGCGCCTTGTAATAGCTAGATTTATATTTCTGCAATTTATTTTCCGCACTCCTAACTGTTAAAAAATGCATGAAAGAATGTATGAAAAATAAAACCGATCAGTAGCTCACAAATAACATGTACAAGATAACCTTAACTGAAAAATAACACACAAAGCACATGCCACTCCTAGGGTACGCCTCACTGGTTGCCTCGAACGTGGTCGTCAAGTATAGGGTGTTTTAGAGGTCGCCCTTCTGTCCAAAAGATCCAGTTGCCTCGAAACGGTTGCCTCGGATTAAAAAAGGATCTAGGACATTAGGGTTACTTCTAAGGTGTCCTACTATTGCTTCGGTGACCACATTGTCCCTATAATCGAATTGACCTGAACACCTCCAACGACGGTGCTACCTACCTCTCAATGGTGGGATAGCACTATCTAAAGGACTCTTACACAGCCTAATTCCTTAGAGTAGGTAGATTTCTCATGGGTACTTGCTCTCTCAAAACAAACAAAAAAAACTTTTCACACCTTACACTTTCAAAAAGTTTTCAAACAATACTTCATACACTCTTGAGGACTGATACAAGAGTTACTTAAAAGTTTTCAAACAAACTTTTTCAAAACCCACACACACTTGAAAAGTAAACAACTTTTGAAAACATAGAGTGAGCAAGTACCTAAGAGCCCGTGGATAACCACAGATAGAAAGGGTGCTAACACCTTCCCTTTCTATAAATCTACCTCCCGAACCGAGAAACATCTCGAAAAGGAATTTTGCTGTGCTTTTGTCCTTTCCTTGTTGGAGAACATAAAAGACGGTGGCGACTCTTGCTTAACTGCGACATACGCGAACCAGCATTAACAAAAATAGTCAGTTCTATTTCCACCGATCACAACATCCATCTCTAGATCGTATCTGAACTGTACTTGAAACATGTGTCGAATGAGTGTCAGAATGACATCCATCTCTGGATCGTTTATGAATTGTATCTCAAACATGTGTTAGGATAAGTGTCAGAATGACATCTGCCTCTGGATCGTATCTGAACTGTATTTAGAGGAGAATTTCGAGTAAGTATCTGGATGACATCTGTCTCTGGATCGTACCTGAACTGTTTCTAAAAGAGAAATCTAGAATAAGTACCAGGATAACATCTGTCTCTGGATCGTACCTGAACTGTTTCTAGAAGAGAAATCTGGAATAAGTACCAGGATAACATCCGTCTCTGGATCGTACCTGAATTGTTTCTCAATGTATGAAAATCTTGAATAAGTAGCAGAATGACGTCCGTATCTGGATTGTATCCGAACCGTTTCTCTATGTATGAAAATCTTAAATAAGTAGCAGAATGACATCCGTATGTGGATCATATCTGAACTGTTTCTAGATGTATGAAAATCTTGAATAAGTAGCAGAATGACACCCGCATCTAGATCGTATCTGAACCGTTTCTGGATGTATGAAAATCTTGAATAAGTATCAGAATGACATTCGTATCTGGATCGTATCTGAACTGTTTCTCAATGTATGAAAATCTTGAATAAGTAGCAGAATGGCATCCGTATCTTGATCGTATCTGAACCGTTTCTCGATTCTGGTGCTCTTGATGAATGTTGATCAAGGTATAAGTCTTCCACTGATAGACAGGTGACGGGACATAGTCATATGTTTTAAATCCCTAACTTTTGCCTGGACCTCCCTTTCGGGTTTTCAGTCCACCGAGATACCTTTTTGCCTAAGCCGCCTTTTCAGGTTTTCGACTTGTCGGGTGTACAGATTTTTTTTATGTATATCCCTAATTTTTTCCCGAACCCTTTTGGTTCGCCGGGATTCCCTTATTTTTTCCTAGGTGTGTCAACCTAGCGGGTCTTTATTTTTCATGCATAGTATTTTCCGACTATGTCCACGCTTTCAGGATGTAGAGAGTTTTCATTGTCCATGGTGTTGTGTTGTAGTACTGTCAAAAATGTTTTCTTGATGGCACATGATTCATTGCTGGAATGCGTGTGTAATTCCCCAAGCGATTCAGATGGAGATCTGCCCCTGGTTATTTGGCACTTTTGGAGAGACTATCCCAACTGTTTTTAGACATCATGACATGCCCCTTGCTTATGGAACACCTGTTATTGGAAGTGTCTTTCCCGCTGAGGTGATTATGTCCATTGAGAGGAGGTCTGTTCATTGAATATCCATTGTGCGGATTTCTCTTATGTCAAACAATTAGTCATATGCAAACAATGTCATTTAAAGAATGCAAAACTCATGTCTGTCTTGAAAACAATTTTGAAAATGTGTTTTGTGTAGTAAAACGAAATTTGCAAGAATGTGATATCAACTCAGGATTCGAAACAAAGCCTACAGGAGTCATGATACCTTTATAACAGTATGCTCCCAAAACTAACCCATGCTTCAGCTAGGACTTTTAAGGGTTATAACATAGTCTGGTTCACGGTTCAAGAAACAAAGGATAAAGGATCAAATTTTATTTGTACCCAACCCACTCTTCGTGATGTTCTTCAGTCCTATGCTCAGTTAATTGCGCGTTTAGATCCCGATTGAGTCTGGAATCTTTTCTCTGATACTTGGTGATGATTCAGAAATTGAACATTTGTTTTGAAAAGGCAGTCATTTTTGTAATCTTCTTTTTGTCGAGGATTTGTAGTAAGCTCTTTTTTTGGTTTTCGTTATCCCTTCTTTTGCCTGAACTATTTCTTTTGAGATTACAGTCAGCGGGATGCCCCAATTTTTCTCTTAAGTCTCCTTCATAGGTTTTGACTTAATGGGCTTTTATTTCGAGAGATAATGACTGTCTGTCTTGACGATTATACGGAACCATCACCGTCTTTTGTTTTGGAAGGACATCTTTGATGCCATTCATTGTGTACGAAGCGGGAGATTGTGATTGAATGTGCCTCTGAATTAACTGAGAAAACTACCCTGCCCCTGGTTATGATTAAGGGTTTTAATTTGTGTGAAAAGAAAAACTCCTACTTCTTTGGCCCGAAGGGGTTGACTAGGGATTATCTTCCTTATAACTCCACTGTTTAGGATTTGAAACAACGTATGTACATCGTCAGCGAGGTCTGTTCAAAAGCATACTGTAGAGATTGTGGTATCATTTTTGTCATCCTCCCTCTAAGGCTTAGAGTTTTTAGTCGAGAGTTGAATATCACGAAAAGGAAGTATAAATCAGTTTAAGCATAATGAAAACAAATTAATCCAAGACAAACATGTGTAATGCATTAATGAAATAATAAAGTTTGACATGACAATAATTGTTCGAATAAGCAAATAAAATATAACTTGAGAGTTCAAATGAACAAAAATGCTTTCAATCCTACCCATGTTTTGGAAAGGGAGCAGTGATCACGTTGGGAGTCTCTAGAGGGTCGAATTCAATCTCTTTGGCGTCAATCATATCCTGTACTTTGTTCTTCAAAGCCCAGCAGTCATTGGTATCATGGCCTGGACTTTTCGAATGGTAAGCACAACGAGCATTCGGTTTATAGTAGGGAGAGGTGGTGTTAGGATTCTTCGGAGCTTCCTTCAGAGTAACCAGATTGGACTTCAGCAAATGAGGTAAAACCTGAGACAACGTCATGTTGATCTGAGTGAACTATCTAGCTGGTCTTTCTGCTCTTGGTTGATTGTTTCTTTGCTGAGCAGGTGCAGGTTTGGGAATCATAACAGCCCCTACCGCCGAACGGCACTCGGTTCGATTCTGATTATTTTGGTTATAGACGACACTGACTTCCTTTTTACCTGCAAACGACTTCCTTGCAGCACTAGAAGAGGCATCCTTCTGAATTTTTCCACTTTGGATTCCAGCTTCCACTCTTTCTCCTATTAAGATCAGTTCAGTAAAACCCGTCGATGAAATTCCAATCAGATGGTTGAAGAATGGCCCAGTCAAAGTTCCCAGAAACATATCCACGAGCTCCCTATCAGGCAAGGGAGGTTGAACTCTTCCAGCCAAATATCTCCACTTCTGAGCATAATCCTTGAAACCCTCGTTCAAACCCATATACATATTTTTGAGTTGTGTATGGGTGGGAGCGAGGTCTGCATTATACTGATATTGCTTATAAAATGAAGCAGCAAGGTATTCCCAGTTACGAACATTGGCTATTTCCAGCTGATAGAACCAATCCAGTTGTGTTCCAGACAGACTGTCTTGGAAGAAGTGAACCCACAAGTCTTTGTCAGCAGTATGAGGCTGTATCTTCCTCACATAGGAACGGAGATGCATTTTAGGACAAGAGACCCCATCATACTTAGCAAATACCGGTGCCTTGAATTTTTGGGGGATGACAACCCCGGAGACCAGGCCCAACTCTTCAAAATCCATCCCAGGAACCTTTTGGATTTCCATAGCACTCAGACACTCTTCTAACTGCTTATACTTTTCATCAGCCGGAGGGTATTGCTCCTCATTATAATCAGTTTCGTTGTCAGACTCTTTAGGACTATGGTCCTCTTCTCTGGCTTCACCCTCTTGATTCTCTCCCTCTTTAGATGAAGAAGCTAAATCAATAACCTGTCTTGGAGGCCCTCTAAACCTTCTGCTCATATGTGCCACACCGGATGTCCTCTTGGTCTTCTTAGTATTCTTCTTAACAATCAGAGCCTTCAGCTCTTCCTATCCTTTGGCCAGAGCCACAATCATTTGCTGGAACTGTGTGTTCTGAGTCTGAAGATCTTTCACAATTTGTTCAAGAGCCATTGTTGAAATAAACAGCGAAGGAGATGAGAAACCTGTTATGAATCTTGTTATGCAATGATATGTATAATATGTATGCAATGTTTTCAAGGGTTCTTAAAGGCTCAAATTTTCTTAAACAAAAAGGAACAAACGCGAATTGTATTAGTAAACTTGAATTGTTACAATGAATTTTGAGAGTACAATTAAGAAAAATAAAACAAAAAGAAGACTAGGTTTCCCATGAGCGCATCCTCTTTGGCGCGATGTAGACATTGATATTACTCTCTACATGAAGTAGCCTAGTGAGTTCCAAGACCTTCTTCTCGCTGGCGTAGAATTGGGCTTCAAACGTATCCCGCTCCTCTTTGAGTTGAATCCAGGACTTTTGTAACTCTTCGTGATCAGATGGCATGTCTGGATGAAGAACAAGATGAGGAGTGTCTCACTCGGCAACTGGTTCCATAATCATAGGTCGGATAGCGGGATAAGGCATCATAAGAGTTTGAGCGCGGGCTCATACCTATCTGAGATAAGGCTCGAGAGGTATGGAATTCTTATGCCCAAGTGTCTTGCTGTCAACCCTATGTACCATACTCCAAGCTTGTATGAACCTTTTGCGGTAACCCATAACAGCATTCTCATAGTTGAAGGCGATTCCTTGAATAAGTGTATCATGAGGACCATCCCTTCTCGCATAACCAAATTGTCGTGATGCTAAGCAAGTGTTATAAGTGATTCCTCCCCTAATGCCTAAGAGAGGGACATTAGGGAATTCACCATAGTGATCGATGATAGTAACATCTTCTGAGAACCGTGAACACCAATGAATGTCTGAATGCGTACGGGACATCAGTCGATGAGACCATCTTTTACCCTGTTCATTCTTCAAAGTAGATCTGGGTAGGTGCGAAATAAACCACCTAGCCAATAGAGGAGTGCAACACTTGAGGGTCCCTATTCTTTTTAGAATGCGAGCACGCAGAGAGTGTAGAATATCCTCGAGTAATGTAGGTACCGGATTCTGAGACAAAAACCTGGATTGTGCTCACATCTACGAGTTGATCCGCATTAGGGAACAGTACCATCTCGTAGACAAAGAGCGCCAAAACCTCTTCAAAAGCTTGTAGATCCAGGGTATCCCAAAAATAGTAAGCCTTCTCAAACAGAAATTTAACTGGAATTCCTTGAACACTCCCTCTGGTTTCCCAATTTGTCACTATGTCGGACATTGTAAGGATAGAACTTTAGCAATTTCTTCAGGTTTGGGATGTCTTTCCGTACCGCTGAAAGGTAGCTGATCAAGAATGGGTATCCCTAATAACTGAGAAAATTCCTCCATAGTAGGCAGTAACTGGTAATCCGGGAATGTGAAACAGTGATGTAGAGGATCGAAGAACTGAAACATCACTTTCAACATTTCTTCGTCAGGTTTTGCAGTGACCAAGTTGAGCAACTGACCATGCTTTTCAGTGAAAGGAGATCTTTCGGGAATCCTTACTGCCAAGTCCCTTAATTGGGGAGATATTTTCACTAGGTTAATCTGAATAGTGTTCCTGTGGGCGGATGCCATATCCTACAAAACAAAGTAAAGATGAGCCCTAGAAACCCTTGAAACCCTTGAAACAGTTAGTATGATATGCTATGGTATGATGTTTATGATGTCATGATAAATCACAGGTATAGCAAACACAGACGAATCACACCAAGTCCTTAGGTTTAAGGCCTGCTTGAGTTTTAAGGTCATACCCTCTTGAAGCTGGATTGGTTCAACCTGCCCTATAAATATGTAACCGGGTTCTAAAGGGATCTCAATATCACAAATCTTTCCCCTAAGCCTTGTTCAATCGGCGATTGACTTGTAATCAAACAAAACTCAGAAGTCAAACCTCAATGAGTGTAGCATCTAGTATCTGTCGACCTTGGGCATACACCAAAGTCGGCCATCTCGCTACGTCCTATTGGCCAAGTTGTGCAATTAAAGGTTCTAAGGTCAGTTGATGCAAGAGTCGCCACCGACTTTTATTTTATCCAATCAGGAAAAGTAAAAAGAACAGAAAAAACCTTTTTCAAGATGTTTTTGAGTACGGGGGGTAGATTATAGAAAGGGAAGGTGTTAGCACCCTTTCTATCCATGGTTTCCCATGGGCTCTTAGGTACTTGCTCATTTTGAAAACTGCTTGTGTGTGCTTGTTTTGAAATTTTTTGTTTTACTTCATGTTAACCCTTGTTTTTATCCTCAAGAGTGTTACGAAGTTGTTTTTGAAAACTTTGTTTGAAAAGTGTTGGTGTGAGAAAAATTTGTTTGTTTGAGCAAGTACCTAGGAACTAATCTACCTACTCAAAAAAGTTCTGTTCGTTTTCCTTTTAGACAATGTTATCCCATTATTGAGAAATAGGTAGCATCATCATTGGAGTTTTTTAGGGACATTCGAAGGGACAAATACTATCACAAAAGCAATGTTAGGAAATGTTAGTAATCATCATAAAGCCTTAAAGATATTTTCCGAGGCAACATCTGAATGGGTCATTTTAGATCTTTCGGGGCTAGAGGACAACCACTAACAAACCCTATACTTCATGACCGTTTACCGAAGGCAACCGGAGTGGAGTAAACCCTAGGAGTGAGCATGTGCGGGTCTAATTTTCAGTTAATTTATCTTTGCACATTTAGGGTTTTCTACTGTATTAATTTTCAGTTAGCCTTTCCATACAATCCTATTAACATACATCTAAGTAGTTTATAGTTTGCGGAAATTAAAATGCGGGAAAGTTAAAAGTCCTAGCTATTACAAGGCTTTTGCATATACATAATTATTTTGACCGAAAATAAAGATGCGCAAAATTTAAACCCTAATTACTATTACAAACTCGGAGCAGTTACAATAATAATAGAAAGGAAATTAAAAAATGCGTGAGGCGAATTAAATGCGAGAATAAATTAGGAAACCTAAAAAACCTAATTGAAAAAATATTTAGGTTATTTTTGAGAAATAAAAAAAAGATAAAACTATGTACAAATTAACCCTAATTTCTAATTAATTTAAATTATGAAAAAAAAGAATTAAATTGCCCTAAATTAAATTAATCTAATTAATTAAGGAAATAAAATATTTTTTATGAAAAAAATGATTTTTGATGTTTATTGTGATTTTTGATTTTATGATAAAAAATGATTTTGTGTTATTTTGTGAAAAAAAGATAATTAGTAAATAATAAAAGAATTAAAAATAAAAAAGGAAAAGAGATGGGCCTGTATAAGCAACCCAGGGGGGTGTATGTTGAATTGTTCAGGACCAAGAACTGCTGAGCCCATTCCATGCGTGAGATCCAGTGCTGCCCCTTTCTGATGGTGTACCATGGCCCTTCTTTGATGGAACGCTGGATTTGGATTAGTGATGCATCAAACGGTAGGATGGTTGTGGCGTATGGTATATGCCTGGCAAGGTAATGCATGGGAACTACAAAGGGATGTTAAGAAAATAAAATGTTGGGACCTGGGATCGAACCCAGGTCCTCCCACTTTCAAACGTGTGCCCTTGCCACTGGACCATCTGTTTCAATTGTTTACATAATACAAACAATATATTTTATAGAATGAAAAGTCAGAGCATTAATAAAAATGCACGAGATTCAAACAGCCCACTCACGCCTCGCCATGCAACTGTCTTTCTCACTGAGACCGTCGGTTTAGGTATGGACTTATACCTACCGCCCGTGTCTGTAGCTACAAGACCTGCAAACTCCAAAATTCATATCAAGCAGTGTAAATAAACTTTAAAGCCACATATCAACTCGTTTTGATCTCACGAGTGTGATGGTACTCCTCTTTTTGCCCAATTTCACCTATATAGAAAAACCCTAAAACGGAGGGCAAAACCCTAATAATGGCAACTCATCGTTTATGCATTAAAGCTAGGAATTAAGTATACAGAAATTTTCCAAGCATCCATATGAACACAAATATGCAATCAAAACATATTAACAATGCAAGATGAAGAGATACGAATTTGGAAAAAGTGACAAACCGTGAGAGTATTATGTGATGATTCCTGGTGCTTTGAGGCATGCAACTGGTCCTGTTAGCTTCAGGAGATATCCAGGAGGGGATTTGTGGCTTTGAATTTCTTTGAATTGTCCTCTAGACTGGAAATCCGATCCACATTTTTTGTCAAATTTTTCAGTTTTGTTTGATGCTTTCCACGACCTCAATCATTGTTTTCTTGCCTTGGTTGTGCATTGTATTTGTACTAGAGCATATTAGGTCATCAAAAACAATTTGTATCTTCATAAATCATGGAGATTTGATTTGATTTTGCTCCTTGTATGATATGTTTCCAAAATAGCCTAATCATGCCAATTTTGTTCCTAATCATCCTTGATATGATTTGATCTGAAATGCCAGCCTAATTAGATTTGATTCCTACAAAAAATCAAATCAAAACCAATCTTTTTATATTTTTTGCAATTTATTTGATTTAATTTAACTTTTAAATAATAAAAAATCAAAATAAATAAAAAAATATAGCAAAAAATGTGTGGATTCTGATTTGGGTCGTGGACCATGTCTCTAACAAGATGCAATCATGAGAAGCTAGGCCCATTTGACAAAAAATGCACTTTTGAGCACATTTGACTTTTGGCAATTTTCCAAAAATTGTCAACTTTGACAATACATATCTCCTCCAATTTTAACCCTAGAGAGGTGTTCTTAGACTTTTTAGAAAGATTAGGATGTCCCCTAAACAACCCTTTTGGTTTCATCTCAATTGGGTCTTCCATGTTCATGTAAGAAGCTTTGACCCAAAAGGTGTTTTTGTTGACTTTTCAAAAGGACCTATAATGTAGAAATTCATATCTTTTGATGAGTGCATATTTTGAACTTTTGGGATGAAGATGAATTGTAGGTAATTGTATCCTTTTAAAAATGAGCCTTGGATGGGAAAATTCTGATAAAGTATGAAGAAGTTATGCTTGGTCAAAGTTTGGTTGACTTTTCCTAAGAAACCCTAATTTAACAACTTTTGGGTTTTGATGAATTTGGGGGAATTCTTTGAGGAATCATGATCAACCCTTGATAAAATGATGGATATCTCTTCAAAATGTTAATGTTGACCAAAAATCTTGAAGTTTGACTGTATGTGGGCCACGGTTGACTTTTGACCTAATATAGTTGATTTTCAGGCATCTGGGCAATTGACTGAGCAAACTTCTTGTGCAAGGCATGAAACTTAACATGGATGATCTTGAGAATATATTAGGACCATGGAAGGAATTTGGGACCTTTGGAGTTCCCCCACCATGATGAAAATGGAAACCCTAGCTTGAGGTACATTGCCTTAGGAGAGAGTTTGTCTGGTTAATCCTTGAGCAAGTTGAGGACCTCAATGGGCATGTGTTAAGTAAAATGAGAGGGAAGTTTTTGGGGTACAACAGTCGTTTTCATGCGTAGTATCTTTTGACTATGTCTGCATTCACAGGGTGCGGAAAATCTTCTCTGTCCATGATGGTCAGTATCATAGCACCGCCAGAAAATATCTTCTTGACTATAAATGGTCCTTCGTAGGTGGGAGTCAATTTACCCATGGGATCACCCTGTGGCAGAATGATGCTCTTTATTACCAAGTCACCAACCTGATATACTTGATGCTTAATTTTCTTGTTGAATGCCTTAATCATATGCTTCTGATACATCTGACCGTGACAGACAGCCGCAAGCCTCTTCTCGTTAATCAGATTCAACTGGTCTAGCCTGGTCTGAATCCACTAATCTTCGTCTAAGTCGGCATCTTTCATAATTCTTAGAGAAGGAATCTGAACTTCGATAGGTAGGACAGCTTCCATACCATAGACCAGAGATAACGGGGTTACCCCAGTTGATGTTCGAGCTGAAGTGAAATAGCCATGGAGAGAAAATGGTAACATTTCATGCCAGTCTTTATAGGTCACAACCATCTTCTGTATAATCTTCTTTATGTTCTTATTGGTGGCTTCCACTGCGCCATTCATCTTTGGCCGATACGGAGAAGAGTTGTGTTGCTTGATCTTGAACTGCATGCAGAGTTCAGTGATTATAGTATTGTTGAGATTAGTACCATTGTATATGATAATCCTTTCGGGGATGCCATACCGACAGATAAGGTTATGTTTGATGAACCGGGCGACCATATTCTTTGTAACAGAGGCAAATGAAGCTGCTTCAACCCACTTTGTAAAGTAATCAATGGCGACGAGGATAAAGCGATGTTCGTTAGAAGCAGTAGGCTTGATTTCTCCAATCATATCAATGCCCCCACATTGCGAATGGCCACAGAGCAGTTAAGTTGTTCAGAGGTACTGGAGGCACATGAACTTTATCAGCGTAGATTTGGCACTTATGACAAGTTCTTGAGTGGTGGTGACAGTCGGTTTCCATAGTCGACAAATAGTAACCTGCTCTCAAAATATTTTTAGCCATAGTATGCCCACTGGAGTGAGTACCAAAGACACCTTCGTGCATATCTTGCATAATTTATTCTGCTTCCTTGTTGTCCATACAACGAAGTAGAGTCGAATCGTGATTGCGCTTGTATAAAATTCCATTACTCAAGAAGAACTTAGCTAAGAACCTCCATAGGAATTTCTTGTCATTGATCGATGTACCTTCAGGGTATTCTTGAGCCTCAAGGTACCTTTTTACTTCATGAAACCAAGTTTTTTCTTATACTCCATCAATATCAATTTCATAGCAGTGTTCCGGTTTGTCGAATCTTTAAATGGTAATTCTGGGAGCCTCATTGTCCCATCTGACCTTGAACATGGATGACATGGTAGCCAATGCGTCCGCCAACTGATTCTCTTCTCTTGGGATATACTCAAAAGTAATCTCTTCAAAATACGGAATCAAGGTTAGCACATGTTCTTGGTAAGGGATAAGATTCAGATGCTTCATATCCCATTCTCCCTTAACCTGACTGATTACCAGGGTTGAGTCCCCATATACGCTCAAGAACTTGATTCTCAGGTTAATAGAAGCTTTAATACCCATGATGCACACTTCATATTCAGCCATATTGTTGGTGCAGTCAAAGCAAAGCCCGGAGTGAGGGCGTATGACAACCCTAAGGAGAGATAATTACAACACTGATTCTGTTGCCAAGTGCGTTAGAAGCTCCATTGAAAACCATAGTCCATCAGGATCCTGGCTCAGGTCCTTCATACGGTTCAGGTTCTTCGCAATCTGTAACTAGCATAATGTTCTCGTTTGGGAATTCGAAATTCATAGACTGATAGTCGTCAAAAGCATGATGCGCCAAATGGTTTTCCAATACACTTCCTTTGATTTCTTTTTGAGTGGTGTACTGGATGTCATATTCTGCTAAGACCATTTTCCATCGGGCTATTCTTCCTGAGAGAGTTGGCTTCTCGAATATGTACTTGATAGGATCCATCTTAGAAATCAATAGAGTAATATTAGTCAACATGTATTGTCTTAGTCGGCGAGCAGCCCATGCCAAAGTGCAGCAAGTTTTCTCGAGCAACGAATGTATTCTTTCATAATTGGTAAACATTTTGCTAAGGTAGTATATTGCATTCTCTTTTTGACCAGACTCGTCATGTTGCCCCAGTACACACCCCATTGAGTTCTCTAGCACTGTTAGGTACATGATTAGAGGTCTTCCTTCAACTAGTGGCATCAGAATCATAGGTTCTTGTAGGTACTCCTTAATTTTATCAAAGGCTGTTTGACATATGTCGTTCCACTTTACTACCTGATCTTTCTTCAACAGCTTGAAGATTGGTTCATAAGTAGTAGTCAAATGAGAAATGAATCGGGTAATGTAATTCAGTCGTCCTAAGAAACCTCTGACTTCCTTCTCGGTACATGGATCTGGTATTTCTTGAATATCTTTAACTTTTGTAGGATCAACTTCAATACCTTTACCACTGACAACGAAACCCAGGAGTTTACCGGATCTCACCCCAAAAGTGCACTTGTTCGGATTTAACCTTAGTTTATACTTCTTCAATCTTTCAAACAATTTATGCAGATGATCAATATGCTCTTATTCAGTCTGTGATCTGGATATCATATTGTCTATGTAGACTTTTATCTCGTTATGGATCATGTCATGAAATAAGGCTACCATGGCACGCTGATAAGTTTCCTCGGCGTTCTTCAACCCAAAAGGCATAACCTTGTAACAGAAAGTGCCCCACTGTTTGACGAAGGTAGTTTTCTCCATGTCTTCAGGCACCATCTTGATCTGATTATAACCCGAGAAACCATCCATGAAGGAGATTACCTTGTGCTAAGTGGTGTTGTTGACCAAAACATCAACATATGGCAGTAGGAAGTCATCTTTGGAGCTTGCCCTGTTCAGATCCCTGTAATCTACACATATACGTACCTTGCCATCTTTCTTTGGTACCAGAACAACATTAGCAACCCATTAAGGATATGATGTCACTGCTAAGAAACATGCATTGAATTGCTTCATAACCTTAGCCTTGGTCTTCTCTGACATCTCGGGATGCATGCGACAAACCTTCTGCTTTATTGAAGAACAACCCTCTTTCATTGGCAGACGGTGAACCGTAATATCAGTATCGAGCCTTGGCATGTCTTCGTATGATCAAGCAAAGATTTCAACATATTCATGCAACATCTGTATTAATCTGTTCTTGATAGTGCTCTCTAAGTTGTGCGCCGATCTTGACTTCTTTCATGTTTGTCTCGGTACCCAAGTCTATTACTTTAATTGGCTCTTCATGTGGTTGGATAGCCTTTTCTTCTTGTATTAAGAGCCTAGAAAGTTCTCCAGGTATTTCACAATCTTCCTTACTTTCATCCTCGGCTTGGTAGATTGGATTTCCGAAGTCATAAACGACAATAGCAGAATCTTTATCAACGAGATCCGGAGTGGACGGGGATCTGCAATGTAGTGTGTGGGTGTGTGTAAGAAAACATAGTTATTTGAAAATGAAATAAGTAAAATAAAAACAGGGAACACAAAATTTGAATGCAAACCATCCAATGTTTTTATTGAATGAACAATGTTTATAAATTATCAACCCTTAACAAATGCACCATTGTGCCCCGGGTAAGACACAAGGTTTAAAGTTATTTTTTATTACATAAACAAAATAAGAAAACATAAAAATGGCATTTACTGTGTCTGAAAGAGATTGAGATAACATCTTCAGTCTTCCAATTGCAAAGCCCGTTGTCGATAGTGGGAAAGATCCAGCTGTCAAAATTACTATCAGCATCTTCCTCATCAGAAACAACATCAATTGCATCCACACCTTTTTCGTGCTTCGGCATAGGTGCGGTAATCATATTTGTGGTCTCCGGAGGATCAAACTTAGCCTCTTAGTTGTCAATCAGATCTTGAATTTTGTTTTCCAGAGCCCAACAATTGTTGGTGTCGTGCCCAGGACTGTTAGAATGATAGGCATACTTCGCATTTGGATTGTACTTGGGAGAGGATGTGTTGGGATTCTGAGGAGGATCCCGTAGTGAAATGAGTTCAGCTTTTAACAAATGTTACAATGCTTGAGATAAAGGCATGCTGATCTTGGTAAACTGCCTTAACGGTGCGTCTGGCCTTCGTCGGTTTCCCTTTTGTTGTTGTTGAATGGGCGCCAGATTGGAGATCAACACCACTCTCACAGACTGATGGTGGTTATTTTTACTACGGCCCTTCTGGCTATAGACATCATTGGCTTCTTTTTTACCATTAAATGGCTTCTTCATAGCATTAGAAGACGTAGCCATTGAAATCTTACCATTCTTAATACCACTTTTAACTCTTTCCCCAGTCAGAATCAACTCTATAAAACCAGACGACGAGCTTCTAAATAACATATTAAAGAATGGACCTGTCAGAGTGCCCATGAACATATCCACCAATTCCCGGTCAGACAAGGGAGGTTTCACCCTTCCAGCTAAATCCCTCCATTTTTTTGCATACTCCTTGAACCCTTCATTCGAGCCCATGGACATGTTTTGCAATTGCACAGGAGTCGGCACAAGGTCAGCATTATATTGATACTGCTTGTAGAAAGCAACAACCAAGTCTTCCCAAGTGTGAATGTTGGTCCCTTCGAGCTGATAGAACCATTCAAGTTGAGTGTCAGCCAAACTTTCTTGAAAGAAATGGATACATAATTTCATGCCAGCAGTATGAGGTTTGATCTTTCGAACATACGACCTCAAATGGAGTTTGGGACAAGAGACCCCATCATATTTATAAAAGATGGGGACCTTGAACTTGTGAGGGATGACCACCCCCAAGATCATACCTAGTTCTCCAAAATCTAATCCAGGCACCTTCTGGATTTCCATAGCTTTAAGACGGTCTTCCAACTGCTTGTACTTGTTGTAACACCCCAATTCTACCCCAAGCAATTAGCGGGAAAATCAGAGTATAAAAATTTCCAATATAATCAGGATGTCACATATTCACAAAAACACATAAATTTGTCATGCTTTTAGAATAGATACATAAAACTTAAAGAATCAGAATGAACACAACTCATGAATATAGTATTCATAACATAAACCAAACTTTCATTAATCATGCAGCGGATTCATAATAGTTCTCTAAATAAGATATAGCATCTTTTGAATCATAACACAACATCGATACAATAAACTCCTCAAATAACAACATAAGGTTCAATAAATAAACAACAAAATAAGACAACCATTCATTTCCCCCCGAGTGCTACGTATCAGAGTAAATGACACAGAACTCGAACTAACAATGATATCGGCTACTCATATTAGTTACATGCATGTTACCAACAAAGGATAATATTCAAACAGAAGGGGTGAGATATCAAACTATATAAATAGGGTTATGATAAACAATATATTAGGTAAAGAATAAAAAGAATCACCACTTCATACAACAATATCTCAACATTTCACAAATCATCAACACCACAATTCAACATATACGACTTGAATATGCAACTCGAAACTATGTGAATGCATGTGGTACCATCAGAGTAAAACTCCCAACATAAACATTTGCCAATAATTTCGAGACACAAGGCATAAGCCTTCTTCACAAATCATTTTGCCAATACAGGCCTTCACAAAATCCGCCAATACAGGCCTTCACAAAATCCGCAAATACAGGCCTTCACAAATGCAAATGTATGAATGTACAACACATACAACAACATCATTAAACACTTCACGAGGCATACGCCTATATCACTACTTCACTGGCCATAGGCCTACAACGTCATTAATGTAATCAACAACAATTCATGGGGACAACATATTCATTATATATTCACTAGGATTCACACCATAAGGCTACCCACAGAAACAATTCATAATCACATTATCAATAGCTAATTCCACATATACTCAATAATATCTCGCAACAACAACACATTCATCGATCAGCAAAAAATAACAAAACATTGGTCATAAGACCTATCAACAATGTCTATAAACTGGACGAAACGACTTAACCAGCTGTACAGGCAAGTCGGCATAATCGACATAATTTCAACAAAAAGACATATCCATATTTACCTACTAATTAAACTTAGTTACCCGGTCAAATTTCAGTAAATTCCTGACAACTAATTATACCACCTAATTCGGCTACTGATGCTTTAGTTCAACTAATTTGTGACAACTTAGTTACTTTAGTTATTGTTTCGTTCAACTAATTGATGCTTTATTTATTATTACCATATTTTATGCTTTGGTTTGTTGTTTTAGTGATTTCAGGTACAAAGGAATAAAATAGGACGAATCGGGGCGAAAAAAGTGGATAAGTCCAAATTTCAAAGGATTTGCTACAGCAGCTCTGACACGGGTGGATGTGTTGCCTGACACGGGTATAACAGGGGAAGAAGGGGAAGGCGTGGAGCACAAGGGCTGACACGGGTGCCCGTGTCAGCTGACACGACCCGTGTCGGGAAGTCTGGAGCTTTAAAACCCAGTTTTTCCACCCTTTACACATGTGCCTTGTTCTTGTTCATTACTTGTTTCAATTTTCCAATTATCCTAGCTTAGCATTAACCCAACACAGTTCAAATACAACAATTAACAGCACAACTCAAGTCAATCGTTAATTTCAATAGTAACACAATCAATTTTCAGGACAACATAGTAGTGAAACTAATACCCTAAACCCCAATTAAATTCATCATACTCCCATTTATTTAGCAAGAACGCCACCCTTATCTTGGATTGAGTGCAACTCTAAGAAACTTCAATGGAATTTCTAGGAATTTGGCACTAGTAGCAACTTCCTCTTGTTCTTCTTCTCCTCTCAAAACCATATTCCTCTTTCTCTTCTTTTTCTTTTCCTGATAACACTATACTCTCTTTCTCCTCTAATTCTATTTCTAATATAATAATATTATTTTACTTACTCTCTTAATAAATCTAAATGGGCCTAAGTGACATACCCTTTTATTACTTCACAACACCACAAATTAAGCTCAATATTATATTTAAGCTTAATAATAAAAATAATACCTCAACTTAATTCCACCAAATTAAATCCGATTATTTATCATGCCACTAAATAAAATTATTCCGACTTCGACGATAAAAATTCGAATTAATATAAAATATTCAAAATAATATTTAATTAAATAAATAATTAAATATCGGGGCGTTACAACTCTCCCTCCACTTAGAACATTTTTGTCATCGAAAATAAAAGTTTACCTGGTTCAAATAACTCAGGATATGAGTCTCGCGTCTTGCTCTCCAACTCCCAAGTCATACTTTCTCCAGCAGCTCCTAACCAGATAACTTTCACCAAAGAAATCTCCTTTCCTCTTAGAATCTTCATCTCGCGATTTGTGACTCGCACAGGCATTGTCTCCACCGTGAGATTATCCCGTACTTGCACATCGTCCATCTGAATCACATGAGACAGATCGAGAATATACTTCCGGAGTTGTGATACATGAAACACATCGTGCAAATTAGAAAGGTTTGGCGGTAACACCACTCGGTAAGCAACTTTCCCAAATCGATCCGATATCTGATACAGACCAATACAACGAGGAGTGAGCTTCTTATACTTTAGAGCTCGCCCAACACCAGTCACAGGTGTGAATCTCAAAAACACATGATCACCAGCTTGGAATTCCAAATCCTTCCTTCTCTTGTCATGGTAACTTTTCTGTCTACTTTGAGAAACCTTCATCTTCTCTCGGATAAGCTTCACTTTCTCAGTAGTCTCTCGAACAATCTCAGGTCCAAGTACCACACTTTCACCAGATTCATGCCAACACAACAGATTTCTGCACCTCCGACCATACAACGCCTCAAAAGGTGCCATCCCAATACTCGAATGGTAACTTTTATTGTAAGTGAACTCAATCAACAGAAGATAAGTATCCCATGAACCTCCCGGCTCAAGAACACGTGCTCTGAACAGATCCTCCAACGACTGAATAGTCCTATCGGTCTGACCATCCGTCTGAGGATGATACGCCAAACTCAACCTCAACTTAGATCCCAACGCCTCTTGCAAAATTTTCCAGAAATTAGAAGTAAACCTCATATCTCTATCCGACACAATACACAAAGGAACACCATGCAACTTCATAATTACTCTGGTGTAAATCTCTGTCAACTTCGAAATCGGATATGTGATATTAATAGGTATAAAGTGTGTCGACTTTATAAGCCTATCAACAATCACCCATATCGAATCATGTCCTCTCAAGGTACTAGGTAATCCTGTTACAAAGTCCATCGAAATACTATCCCATTTCCACTCTGGAATCTCTAACTGTTGCATCAACCCTACAGGCTTTTGGTGCTCAATCTTTGACTTCTGACAAGTCAAACAAGCATACACAAAGTGTGCCACATCACGCTTCATACCAGGCCACCAAAATAAGCCCTTCAAGTCTTGATACATCTTTGTAGCTCCTGGATGAATACTCAAATTGCTTCTATGACTTTCCTCAAGAATCACTTTCTTAATCTCTTCATCATCAGGAATGCAAATACGATCTCAGAATCTCAACACACCTTACGCATCTATCTTGAAATCATCATTCTCAGATTGATCGATTCCTATCATCATATCCACCAACTTCACATCTAGCTTTTAAGCCCTACTGATACTATTGAGAAAGTCATTATTAATCTTTAACATTCCCGACATAACACTCTGCGGTGTCACTTCACAAACCAGACTCAAATCTCGTAATTTTTCAATCAAATCCAACTCTTTAACCATCATTGCCGACATGTGCAAAGTCTTTAGGCTTAAAGCATCGGGCACAACATTAGCTTTTCCTGGATGATAATTCAAACCGAAATCATAATCCTTCGACAATTATAACCACCTTCGCTACCTCATATTCAACTCTTTCTGATTAAAAATATACTTCAAACTCTTATGGTCACTAAACACTTCGAATCTAGAACCATAAATATAATCCCTCCATATTTTCAACACAAAGACAACTGCAGCCAATTCTAAATCATACGTAGGATAATTCCTTTCATGAGTCCTCAATTGTCTCGACGCATAAGCAACCACCTTACTATTCTGCATGAGTACACTACCTAACCCCATCAGACAAGCATCATAATACACAACAAAAGGTTCTCCTGGATTAGGCAAAGTCAAAACCAGATCCGACGTTAACCTCTCCTTTAACTCCGTCAAACTTTCTTCACATCGACTATCCCACACAAAGGTTTTACCCTTACAAGTCAACTTGGTCAACGGAAGTTCCAACTTAGAAAAACCTTCGATAAACTATCTATAGTAATCGGATAATCCCAAGAAGCTTCTAATCTCGGTAACCGACTTCATAGCTTCCCATTGCAACACAACATCAACTTCAGAAGGATCCACGGTAATGCCACTACCAGAAATGACATGACCAAAGAAACTAACCTCATGCAACCAAAATTCACACTTGGACAACTTCGCATACAACTTCTTCTCTTTCAAAACTTGCAATACAACTCTTAGGTGCTCTTCATGTTCTTCTTCCAATTTAGAGTAGACCAGAATATCATCAATTCTCAGAAACGGATACTTGTTCTTAATCGTCACTTTATTCAACTGTCTATAATCGACATAAAGTCTCATACTTCCATCTTTCTTCTTTACTAACAACACAGGCGCTCCCCACGGCGATACACTTGGTCTTACAAACTTTTTCTCAAGCAACTCTTCTAACTGCTTCTTCAATTCAGACAATTCAGATGCAGACATCCTGTACGGTGCCATAGAAACAGGTCTAGTACTAGGTACAAGATCAATCATAAACTCAACTTCTCTTTCTGGTGGTACGTCAGGAATTTCATCAGGAAACACTTCAGGAAATTCTCGCACCACCTGTAACTCATCAATCTTGACTTGGTTCTCAATAGATAGCGACGCCATCAACGAGAACATTTGCGCTTCATCTTGCATCAATTTCCGCAACTATTTACCAGTCAATAAACCAACTTCTTCCTCTTCAGGAGTAGAAAACCTCAAAGATTTGTTATAGAAATTGATATGAACATAGTTATACTCTAACTAGTTCATACCCAAGATCACATCCAAACCGCTTAACAACAAACAAATCAAGTCAACAACAAAGTCTTTTCCGAAGATCGACAAAGGGAAATTCAAACACACATGAGAAATAGTCACTGATCCCTTAGCCGGAATCTCGACGACCATTTCTCCATTCATAAAAGACAACAAAAGACCCAATCTTTCAACACAAACAACGGTTAATAAAAACTAATAATACTCGACTGTCAACAACTACGACTCAATAACTTGGCCGGACAAACCGGCTTGCTCTGATACCACTAATGTAAAACCCCAATTCTACCCCAAGCAATTAGCGGGAAAATTAGAGTATAAGAATTCCAATATAATCAGGATGTCACATATTAAAAAAAAACACATAAGTATGTCATGCTTTTAGAATAGATACATAACACTTAAAGAAGTGGAATGAACACAACTTATGAATATAGTCTTCATAACATAAACCAAACTTTGATTAATCACGCAGCGGATTCATAATAGTTCTCTAAATAAGATATGGCATCTTTTGAATCATAACACAACATTGATACAATAAACTCCTCAAATAACAACATAAGGTTCAATAAATAAACAATAAAATAAGACAAGCATTCATTTCCCCCCGAGTGCTACGAATCAGAGCAAATGACACAGAACTCGAACTAACAATGCTATCGGCTACTCATCTTGGTTACCTGCACGTTACCAACAAATGGAAACATTCAAACAGAAGGGGTGAGATATCAAACTATATAAATAGGGTTATGATAAACAATATATTAGGAAAAGAACAAAAAGAATCACCACTTCATACAACAATATCTCAACACTTCACAAATCATCAACACCACAATTCAACATATACGACTCAAATATGCAACTCGAAACTATGTGAATGCATGTGGTACCATCAGAGTAAAACTACCAACATAAACATTAGCCAGTAATTTCGAGGCACAAGGCATAAGCCTTCTTCACAAATCATTTTGCCAATACAGGCCTTCACAAAATCCGCCAATACAGGCCTTCACAAAGACAAATGTATGAATGTACAACACATACAACAACATCATTAAACACTTCACGAGGCATACGCATATATCACTACTTCATTGGCAATAGGCCTACAACGTCATGAACGTAATCAACAATAATTCATGGAGACAACATATTCATTATATATTCACTAGGATTCACACCATAAGGCTACCCACATAAACAATTCATAATCACATTATCAAAAGTGAATTCCACATATACTCAATGATATCTCGCAACAACAACACATTCATCGATCAGCACAAAATAACATAACATTGGTCATAAGACCTATAATAAACAATGTCCATAAACTGGACGAAACGACTTAACCGGTTGTAGAGGCAAGTCGGTGTAATCGATATAATTTCAACAAAAAGACATATCCATATTTACCTACTAATTAAACTTAGTTACCCGGTCAATTTTCGTTAAATTTCAGAAAACTAATTATACCACCTAATTCGGCTACTGGTCAGTGGTTTTTACACAGGAATTTAGTAGTTACTTTAGTTATTGTTTCGTTCAACTAATTTATGTTTTATTTCTTATTACCATATTTTATGCTTTGGTTTGTTGTTTTAGTGATTTCAGGTGCAAAGGAATAAAACAGGACGAATCAGGGGGGAAAAAGTGAATAAGTTCAAATTTCAGAGGATTTGCTACAGTAGCTCTGACACGGGTGGCCGTGTTGCCTGACACGGCCGTGTCAGGGCAAGAAGGGGAAGGCGTGGAGCATAGGGGCTGACACGACCCGTGTCGGGAAGCCTGGAGCTTAAAAACCCAGTTTTGTCACCCTTCACACATGTGCCTTATTCTTGTTCATTGCTTGTTTCAGTTTACCAATTATCCTAGCTTAGTATTAAGCCAACACAGTTCAAATACAACAATTAACAGCACAGCTAAAATCAATCATTAATTTCAATAGTAACACAACCAATTTTCAACACAACATAGTAGTGAAACTAATACCCAAAACCCCAATTAAAATTTATCATACTCCTATTTATTTAGCAAGAACCCCACCCTTACCTTGGATTGAGTGCAGCTCTAAGAAACTTCAATGGAATTTCTGGGAATTTGGCACTATTAGCAACTTCCTCTTGTTCTTCTTATCCTCTCAAAACCCTATTCCTCTTTCTCTTATTTTTCTTTTCCTGATAACACTATACTCTCTTTCTCCTCTAATTCTATTTCTAAAATAATAGTATTATTTTACTTACTCTCTTAATAAATCTAAATGGGTCTAAGTGACATACCCCCTTATTACTTCACAACACCATAAATTAAGCCCAATATCATATTTAAGCTTAATAATGAAAATAATACCTCAACTTAATTCCACTAAATTATATCTGATTATTTATCATGCCACTAAATAAAATAATTTCGACTTTGACGATAAAAATTTGAATTAATATAAAATATTCAAAACAATATTTGATTAAATAAATAATTAAATATCGGGGTGTTACAACTCTCCCCCACTTAGAATAATTTCGTCCTCGGAAATAAAAGTTTACATGGTTCAAATAACTTGGAATGGAGTCTCGCATCTTGCTCTCAAACTCCCAGGTCATACTTTCTCCAGCAGCTCCTAACCAGATAACTTTCACCAAATCAATCTCCTTTCCTCTTAGGATCTTCATCTCGCGATCCGCGACTCACACAAGCATTGTCTCCACCGTGAGATTATCCCGTACTTGCATATCGTCCATCTGAATCACATGAGACGGATCGCGAATATACTTCTGGAGTTGTGATATATGAAACACATTGTGCAAATTAGCAAGGCTTGGTGGTAACACCACTCGGTAAGCAACTTTCCCAACTCGATCATATATCTGATACGGACCAATATAACAAGGAGTGAGCTTCTTATACTTCAGAGCTCGCCCAACACCAGACACATGTGTGACTCTCAAAAACACATGATCACTAGCTTGGAATTCCAAATCCTTCCTTCTCTTATCATGGTAAATTTTCTGCCTACTTTGAGAAACCTTCAACTTCTCTCGGATAAGCTTCACTTTCTTAGTAGTCTCTTGAACAATCTCAGGTCCAAGTACCACACTTTCACCAGATTCATTCCAACACAACAGATTCCTACACCTCCGACCATACAACGCCTCAAAAGGTGCCATCCCAATACTGGAATAATAATTGTTATTGTAAGTGAACTCAATCAACAGAAGATAAGTATCCCACGAACCTCCCTGCTCAAGAAAACATTCTCTCAATAGATCCTCCAATGATTAAATAGTCCTCTCGGTCTGACCATCCGTCTGAGGATGATACGCCGAACTCAACCTCAACTTAGATCCCAACGCCTTTTACAAACTTTTCCAGAAATCAGAAGTAAACCGCGTATCTCTATCCGATACAATACACAAAGGAACACCATGCAACTTCATAATTACTCTGGTGTAAATCTATGCCAACTTCGAAATCGAATATGTGATGTTAATAGGTATAAAGTGTGCCAACTTCGTAAGCCTATCAACAATCACCCATATCGAATCATGTCCTCTCAAGGTACTAGGTAATCCTGTTACAAAGTCCATCGAAATGATATCTCATTTCCATTCTGGAATCTCTAACCGTTGCATCAACCGTGCAGGCTTCTGATGCTCAATATTCGACTTCTGACAAGTCAAACAAGCATACACAAACCGTGCCACATCACGCTTCATACCAGGCCACCAAAACAAGCTCTTCAAGTCTTGATACATCTTTGTATCTCCTAGATGAATACTCAAACTGATTCTATGACTTTCCTCAAGAATCACTTTCTTAATCTCTTCATCATCAGGAATGAAAATACGATCTCATAATCTCAACACACCTTGCGCATCTATCTTGAACTCGTGCCCTGGTATACCAATTCCTTTACTGCGCTTCCTCTACCATTGGGACAGATGTTTCATCCGGTATTGGAATGCAAACTAATTAATATATTATAAAATGAAAACTAATATCAGACAAACAAAGAAACGCGCGTGGAGTGGACCCTAGGATTTTGAATCAACCAATCATGTCCCCTCTTTCTGTCACTCCTGTATTGACCTTCCCTTCATTTTTCAAACCACCGTGGAGGGTGGAAAACACCATCATCTCTGATGGTGTGTTTTTTCCAAAAACCTGCAAGATCAATCAAACAGAAAAAAGCAAAAGCCTAGATCAACTATGTTGGACCTCGCGATCTCAGTGGTGTCCTTAGTTTTCACTGAAACAACCTGCATCGTGAGATTTAAAGCTTTATCGTTCTTGAGTCCTAACAATGGTGTTTTGAGATTCAGACACCCAAACTCACATGTAATACGTTAGATATATTCTATACATCAACAACAAGATGAATGCATGCGTAAAAATTATTTAAATTACCCGAATTGAGAGTTTAAAACCATGAAAGTTTACCAACGGAGCAAGTGTGATGTGCTTGATTCAGGCGTTGACAGGCTTGGCTATGGTCTTGGATCGACTCCTGGGAACTTTAGGAGTTGATTGCTGGATTTTGTTTGGATTGAAAATAGTTGGGAATGTGAGATCCAATTTGCTTGGTTTCTTTGAAAGTTTTGTGAACAACACCTTGGTTTTGAGGCAGCTTCCTCTGTCCTCTTGTGATCTGATTCTAGTGTATATATGAGGCATCATATTAGGTTAACAAAAATGGCCTCATATTATGTACAATCAAAGCTATTCCATTGTTTCTAAAACAAATTGAAAACTTTCCAAAACCATGAAGATCCTTCCCAAAATAGCTCCACACGATTTTTTGTAATTGGCTGGCATTGATTTGGGCTTTTAAATTGATCCAAAATAAGACTTGCACGCCTAAGCTCAGTTACCTTGTATTTATTTTGAATTAATTTTGATTTTAAATCAATAAAATCAAAATAAATAAAATAAAAACTAAAATAATGCATGGATTCACTTAGGGATCTTTAAACATGTCATGAACACATTTGAATTCCAAAACTTAGGCCCAATAGCCCAGAATCACAAATTTGCTCAATTGAGATTTCATGCATCTTTCAAAAATTGCCCAACTTGTGAAACTCATAAATTTCTCAATATTTATCATTTGAAGGTGATATTTGACTTTTTGGAAATCTTAAGATGTCCTCTTCAATTTCTCTTTTGATCATTCTTGCATTTGGTGAATTTATCTTGATGTAAGTTGTCTTGACAAAAAGTGTCTTTTTGTTGACTTTTGAACTGACCTGTAATGTATTAGCTCATATCTTTCAAATGAAGAACTTTTTGGATTTGAGCATAAATACAAAGTTGTAGAGAAATGAATTTCCTTCAAAATGGGCTTTGGTTGCAGAAAAGTTGATGAAGAATGTGAAAGTTATGCTTGGTCAAAGTTCAGTTGACTTCTCCTAAAGAAACCCTAGTTTGATAACTTTTGACTTTTGATGATTTGAGGACTTTCCTTTAGGAATCATGATCAACCCTTAATAAAATGATGAATGTCTCTTCCAAATGTTGATATTGACCAAAAATCTTGAAGTTTGACTGTATGTTGACCATAGTTGACTTTTTACCCAATATAGTTGATTTTCAATTATCTGAGCCATTGACCGAGCAAACTTGTGATGCGAGACTTAAAACTTGACATGAACATTGTTGAAGACCTATGGAGACCCATGTAAACCACTTAAGACCTTTTCAGTCCAAACTTCCTTGAGAAACACAAAACCCTGGTTGTAGACCATTTGCTTAGGAGGAGGTTTGACTGGTAAACCCTTGAATTGCCTTGAGTACTTGAGACCTTTGTGAGCATGTCTTGAAGAAAAATAGGAGGGAAAATTCTGGGCTACAGCAGATACCATACTATCACATCATCTTTCACATCCCGAATTTCAAAATTACTATTACATGCTCATCAGAAGTTACCCATGTTATATCGTAATATCATTTTAATAAATTATTTGATTTCAAAGTTTTCATAATCATCGCATAAAAATTATTGTTTCAAAAGAAAAAATTTATCTGCATGTCAGCACTTGGCACTAATGAAATTTCAACATTATGAAATCATTCGAGGAGCTTGATAATTTGCAAGTGTTCACTCAGGGGGAAATCTCCTCAAGATTAGTTAATCAGGGGCATTCCATTACAAAGTTCCAAACACTGGGGCACACCATCTCAAGATCATCAGTTGTTTCTAAACTCATGTTGATGAAGTGTCTTCAAAGACTCAGTAATATGGGGCAAGAGAAGACACAAGACCTCTCCGTATATTCAAGCTGCTCAAAGCAGACCGTGTTATACATCAAATATTTATGAGCTTAAAATGGGTGTCGGGAGATCATGTTTGTGTAACATCCTACTAGAGGACCATTTTTACTTTAAAAAAACTTTACCATATACCCTTGACAAAAGCCTTATGTCCTAGAGCCTTTCTCATTTTAACCATCTGTAACCCTCCATAGGGGCACTCGTTAAAATATTCAGACAACTATCCCCAATCATAGCATGCATCATGCATTGAACCATGCATATCATCCATGGGGAATCCTCCCATCCCATCTACAAATACAAAATCCCAATCTTGCTTGGTCCTTTTCCACTAAAAACCAAGGTCTTTCTGACATACTTACCTCAAAATCCAATGTCCATTGGCCAATGTCCAGTAAACCATTATATGCATTGATCTGTCATCACATGCATCATTTCATGCGTATTAATATGCTCAAAAAACTAAAATATCTCATGCATCAGCATAAAGCATGCATAGATTTGGTGGCCACTCATGGAAGTCTGCAATAATCCCCAACAAAGCTATTGCAATTATTCCTTTCTTGCTAACCTTTTTCAATCCATTGGTTGAAGTTGGTTGTTTATTGTCATGTTAACTTTTGTCAACCCATTGGTTGTAATCAATCATTAACTTTCTTTTCAATGTGAATCAACCCATTGGTTTAGGATAATCTTTCACTTTTTGTCGACCCATTGGTTGAAATTGATCAATTGTATTCTTGTCAACCCTCATCTACCCATTGGTTGAGATTGGTCATTTACTTTCTGGTTAATTCAAATAAATCCATTGGTTGAGAATAGTTTTTCATCAACCTTCGTCAATCTAATTGGTTGAAGTTAGTTAGTTCATCTATTTGTCAACTTTCATCAATCCACTGGTTGATGTTAAGTTCTTTCTTGTTTATTGGAATCCACTCATTAGTTGATAACATTTTTTTGTTTAACTTCATCAATCCACTGGTTGATGTTGGCTTTTTATTTTTGTTTGGACTCAATCCACTAGTTCAGGATGATGGGTAGAATTTTATCAACCCACTGGTTGGTGTTAGTTTTGCCTGTTGTTTGGAATCAACTCGTTAGTTGATAACAATTTGTTATTCACCTTCATCAATCCACTAGTTGATGTTGGCTTTTTCCTGTTGAACAAACACAATCACTGGTCAAGGATAATGGGTCGATTTTCATCAATCTGCTGGTTGATGTTAATTTATTTCTTGTTTACTGGAATCCACTCATTTGTTGAATACTACTAGCTTTTCACCTCCATCAATCTACTGGTTGATGTTGGCTTTTTTCCTGTTGATTGGACTTAATCCACTGGTTGAGGAATATGTGTCAACTTTCATCCATCCATTGGTTGGTGTCAGTTATTTCTTTTGATTGGAATCAACTCATTAGTTTAACAATTTGCTGTTCACCTCCATCAATCCACTGGTTGATGTTGGCTTTTTCATTGATCGAACTCAATCTACTGTTCGAGGATGATGTGTCAACTTTCATCAATCGACTGGTTGATGTTAATTCTATTTTGTTTGTTGAAATCAACTCATTAGTTATTCACCTCCATCAATCCACTAGTTGATTTAAGTTTTTTTCCTATTTATCAGACTCAATCCACTAGTCGAATACGATGTGTCGACTTTCATCAATCCACTGGTTGATGTTAGTTATGTCTTAGTTATTGGAGTTAGCTCATTAGTTGATGACAATCTGTTTCTCAGCTCCATCAATCCACTGGTTGATGTTGGACTTTTCTTGACTGATCGAACGTAATCCGCTAGTAAATGACAATTTATTGTTCACTTTCATCAATCCATTGATTGATGTTAACTATTTCTTTTGATTGGATTCAACTCATTAGTTGAAAACATTTTTGGTTCCATTTCCTTTCCCTAGCGAGTCTTCCCATTGGAATTATTTTGCAAATTATCTCATCAATCTCCATAGAGTTTACTTATCATTTTCATATCCCCGGCGATAGAATCCTCACATTCATATCATTACATCAGGGACGAAATTCATGTCTTTTGATATTTAATTATCTTTTACAACTGATGTTGCGAAGACCAAAGTCATCCATGCCATCTAAATAAAAGATAATTAAATAGGAGCAACTATCACACCCTAAATTTTACCTTGACTTTTTTCGTCTATCTAATTCATTTTCATAGTACATTTTCAAATTAAATCTTGCATTCATGCTAATTTGCACTTCTTAGTAGTAGGATTCGCATTTGAAACAACATTTAATTAATACATGAACCTTACATCTGTGTTGTTATTACATATTGCATTTGTCATGTAATTCGCATTTTACATTAACAATTGGATTTCCATTTGATTAAAAACTGTTTAATTAGATAACAAGTTTTGTTATTAAGAGAACTGACATTCCATTAATAATTAAATTGGTTAAGTGCATTTTGTAGTTATTATTGTTTTCTTGATGGATTTTCAGGATATTTTCATATTCATATTGCACCTGAAGATTAAGAAAAGACTACTTTTACTTGCCCATTTGGTACTTTTGCTTACAGGAGGATGCCTTTTGGTCTTTGCAATGCTTCTGGCACTTTCCACCAATGCGTGATTAGCATTTTTGCTGGTTTTATTGAGAATTGCATGGAAGTTTTTATGGATGATTTCACTGTTTATGGTTCTTCTTTTGATGCATGCTTGAGTAGTTTGAATTTGGTTTTACAGAGATACATCGATACTGACCTTGTTTTAAATTATGAAAAATGTCATTTTATGGTTGAGCAGGGAATTGTTCTTGGTCACATAATTTCTGAAAAAAGGAATTTTTGTTGACCCTGCTAAGATTGATGTAATTTCTACACTGCCTTACCCTACTTGCATTCGCGAGATTCATTCTTTTCATGGTCACGTAGGTATTTACAGGCGTTTCATCAAGGATTTCAGCAAGATAGCCCTTCCGCTGTCAAACTTGTTGAAGAATGACGTCACTTTCAACTTCGGCGACAAATGCAAACATGCGTTTAACTTCTTGAAGAAAGCATTGACCTTCGCACCCATCATTCAGCCCCCTGATTGGACCCTCCCTTTTGAGATTATGTGTGGTGCTTCTAATTATGTTGTTGGGGCTATCCTTACACAAAAAGTTGACAAGGCTGCCCATGTTATTTATTATGCTTCTAGGGCTTTAGATTCTGCACAGTCAGATTACACCACCACTGTAAAAGAACTTCTAGCCATTGTTTTTGCTCTCGATAAATTCATATCATATTTGCTAGGTTCCAAGGTTGTTGTTTTTACTGACCTTGCAGCTTTAAAGTAATTTTTGAAGAAGCCGGAAGCAAAACCAAGATTGACTCGGTGGATGTTGTTTCTCCAAGAGTTTAATGTAGAGATTAAAGACAAAAGTGGAGTTGAGAACTTAGTGGTTAACCACTTAAGCAGGATAGAGAGAGACGAAGATCCTTTTCCCATTCAGGATGACTTTTTTGGTGAGCATCTTTTACTCTTACATGGGATCACCCCTTGGTTTGCTGACATTGTTAATTATCTTATTGTTGGCATTTTCCCTATAGGTGCATCCAGGTCACAAATTCACAAACTCAAGAGTGATGGCAAATATTATGTTTCAGATGATCCAGATCATTAGAAGTTTGGTAGTGATCAAGTAATTAGGAGGTGTGTCCCCGACTATGAGATTGAATCTATTTTGAATTTTTCTCATGCATCTCAAGTAGGGGGACACTTTGGTCCTCAAAGGACTGCAAGAAAAGTTCTAGACTCAGGTTTCTATTGGCCCATTGTTTTTAAAGATACTTATGAGACTTATCGCACTTGTAAAGAGTATCAGATAGCTGGTATATCTATCACTCGTAAGAGTGAAATGCCTTAGCAACCTCTGCTTTTCAGTGAGGTATTTGATGTATGGGGTATCGACTTCATGAGTCCCTTTCCTATATCATTTGGTTTTCTCTATATTTTACTTGCTGTTGATTATGTTTCAAAGTGGGTGGAAGCTATCCCCACTGGAACTAATGATTCTAGAGTTGTTACAGATTTTGTTAGGTCCAATATCTTTTGCAGGTTTGGAATACCGCGATCTATCATAAGTGACCAAGGTACTCATTTATGTAACCGCACCATGGAAGCTTTGCTCCGGAAGTATGTGGTTGTGCACAGAATCTCTACTGTATATCACCCACAAAGTAATGGGCAAGATAAGATCTCAAACAGGGAGATCAAACGGGTTTTTGAGAAAATGGTGCAGCCTAACAGGAAGGACTGGAGCCGCCATCTAGAAGATGCACTTTGGGCTCAAAGAACATCTTTCAAGACACCCATTGGGATGTCTCCTTATTGAATTGTTTTTGGTAAGGCATGTCATCTTCGTGTAGAGATAGAACACCGTGCTTATTGGGCAGTAAAAAGTTATAATTTGGAGATGCAACAAGTCGGAATTGAAAGAAAACACCAATTACAGTAGCTTAAAGAGATAAGGCTAGAGGCTTATGAAATATCTAGGATTTATAAAGAGAAAACTAAGCACTTCCATGATAAAATTATTTCTAGAAAGGAATTCTCTGTGGGCCAACAGGTTTTACTGTTTAATTCCCGCCTTAAGCTTATGGCTTAGAAACTTCGATCCAAATGGAATGGCCCTGTTATTACTAATGTTTTCCCTCATGGTGCAGTAGAAATTAAAAGTGTCGGTATTGACAAAGTCTTCAAGGTAAATGGGTAGCGCCTAAAGCTATTTCATGAAAGTTCATCACCTGAAGATGCAAGCATAGGGGAGCTTTCTTTGAAGCGCCCAAGTATACTGCAACTTGATTAGGGAGTTCTTATTCCTTTCTCTTAACTTTAATAGATATGTTCTTTCATTGAGGACAATGATTGTTTTAAGTGTGGGGGAGGGAATCATTATCATTTATTTTGTTCGTCATTTTGTTTTGTTTACAGTTATTATTAAAAAAATGCATCCTTTTGTAAGTTTTGGGTTATAAGATTAATCTGAGGTTAGTTATGGAGACTTGGGAAAAGTTCGCAAGATCGGTATTGTCTTAACACCGTAAGTCTCCTGCATATGGAAATTAATTTGAATAATTATTATGACATAGTCTTGAATTCTCATTCTCTAACAACTCTTGAGTAGTTTATCTTAGCAGTCAACACCTTTTCACACATGCTCTACGTAAGGAAGCCGATGAATATAAGTGAGTGATCCATGTTTATTTAAAAAAAATAGGGAAAACACCTTCTAAGTTTGGTAACCCTCACCCGATCACTTAATCCAACGGTTGTGGAACCTACAAAATTTAATTATCAAACCCGTTGTTGGTTTTTTCAGAGGTTTCTGGTGCTGAACTTGGTAGGGCAGATTACGGTCTGATCCCCCGCAACTACAATTGGGTAAACCAAGGGTTATACCACTCATGTACCAGAACCCCATGCAAAAAGGATCGGAGTCACTAACTGGTCACCTTACTATGAGTGTGTGGAGATAACGGGCTTATGTGATTGCGCCAGAATGAAAGAGAGCAAAAATGAAAATGAGTAAGTTAGGCTTTGGCATAATAATATGATTCAAATTGGGTTGTATATTAAGGAGGATTATGACGGCACAATTGCATAGTAGTATTCTTACGATATCCTTAGTGTGCAAGATTAGTACCTATCGATGCAATCTTAACTGAAGAAGAGTTTGTAGCCTAGAACGAGTAAATGATGATGTTGTTGTGTTTCTTTTGATTTTATTTTGCTCGGAGTGTAAATTTTCAAGTGTGGGGGAATTTGATCAGTGAATTTTGATGCACATTCTTCCATGTTTATACTTAAGCATTTATATGTTTTACTTTTTTTATTTTTATGTTTTATAATGTTTTTCTAATTTAGTTTATTTTTAGTTTAAATTAATTTTCGTATTTATTTTTCAGCATTAGCATCTTTCATTGAAAAATTCATAACTGTGTTGTACCCCAATTTTTCCCCTAAGATCCCTTCATCATACCATATTGTTTCAATCACCACAAAATCACATTACGGCTTTTGGTTCTTCTACTTATCTTTAGCTTTGCTCTATGAGGAGTTACCAAGCACCTTAACTTGTTTTCTCTTATGATCATGGATATTTTGCTTTGATTTTCTCTCTAAATTAACAAAATTCAATATTGGTTTGTCTCACTTGTTGATAATGTAGGTCAAGGCAATGAGGTTTTAGCATGTTGCTTCATGGGATCATGAGTTTATTTCCATGCCCTAGTCAAAATCTTGAGAGATTCAAACCTCACTATTGAAGTTGTTTTGAAGTTGGTATGAAATTGGTTGGTGGCCATAGGTCCTCATCATCATCCTCAACAATTTTTATTCACAAAGGAAGAGTATTGGCACAAAAAGTTTGTTCAAACTTGGAAAAGTTCCACCAAGCTTTCTTTGGATCTAGAGGCTAGGGTTTTGGACTTCAAAGGGGCATATCTTGCTCATCTTTTGGTATTTTTGAGTGATTCCAAAAAACATTCTTATATTCAAAGAGTTACCAACAAATCACTTCAAAAATTCCAAGGAGTTTTCATGTGGAAGGAACTTAATAAAGGAGGAAAGTTACAAGTCACCCAGATGAATTCCCATTTTCCTATATATGATTTCAAATGGTCATAACTTGGTCAATTTTTATCACTTTGAGCCCATTATTTTTTCATGATTACCCTAAGGGTGTGTACTTCATGCCCTCTTTTATGTGCAAAGTAATAAAATGCATGGAAGTTGCCTTAAGAATGCAAGAGATTATAGGTCATTTCATGATTTTTGGCCAACTTCAACAAGTCATAACTTGCTCAATTTTTGGAGATTTTGATTGGTTCAAATTGAAAAATGTCATTCAAGAGGTCTACTTCATTCCATCTTTTTTGATCAAGAGCAAATTCTAAGTGCAAGGCCATGTTTAGAAGCAAGAGATTATAAGTCATTTTTAAAGAAGAATTTGAAATATTTCTAAGTATGGAAAGTCAACTCTTTTTCCTCAACTTTGAATCCATGTAACTTTCAGCTCAAGCATCCATTTGATTCCATTCTTTTTCCATTACAAATCTTGTAACGTCATCTTTCCAAAGCATCAAGAATCTTGTCCTAAGACCCCTTGAGGTGGAAATGCCATTGGATTGAACTTGGTAACTTGGAACTGAAGTTTCACCATAAGTCAGAATTTGAAATCCATGTTTTGGCCTTTAAACATCAAATTAGCACGCGTTTGTGATCTAAACATGTTTAATCAAGTTTCCAAAGTGGATTAGAGCCTTAAAATGCAAGGATTTGATGAGTTTTGATACAAATCAGATCACACTTTGCTCGTGTATCAGGTTCACACGATTTCCCTCCAATTTGCATCATTCCACACGCTTGAGCATTCCATTTGATTTCCTATAAATAGAGGGTCATCCCCCATTCAAATTCCCAAGCTTAGATAGCCAGAATCACCCTGTCAAACTTACTTCATAACTCAGAATTCATCTACTTCGAATCCTATTCTCAAGCTTTTTTCAATCCATTTTCTCCATCAATTCACCTTCCTTGATCTTCCCTGAACCTAACCATACATTTACATTCAAGAATCGTGCCCTACATTGCTCCATAGAAGTCCAGTTTTAGAGCTCTGCAACTCAACTTCAATAGGTAGATTCCTTCATCAATTCTTCAAAACTTTGGTATCATTGTGTTGCTCTCATTGCCCTGGTTCTAGTCGCAACAGTTACTTTCATCTGGAAACACGTTTTGACCATGAATTTTCAAATCCCTTTTCAAAACTTTCTTTCCAAATTGTTTGAGTTACAGTTTATAAAAAAATGGCGTGAGGGTATGGTTGTCTTCGTCTTGAAGAGACGAAACGAATGACATAGGTCTGAGCTTCTAATTTTACAGTTGGAGAGACCTGCAATTCGTGAGGGCTGGAGGTTGAAGATGACCAATGTGTCATCTTCTAACCAATGAAAGCGTGACATTTGTGATTTTCAAATTCTGATTCATTTAATGATTCTGTACATTATTCAGTAAAGACCATGATATGCACAGCGCGCCAGATCCCTTGGATTTGATTACTAACGCGTTTTGACTCTCATCCAATGGTCCACATCTTTTTCTTTTATTTTCTTTTTCTGATTTTTATATTTTAATTGTTTTAAATTTCAAAAAATCATAGAAAATTCATTTTTAGTCAAAAAAATCTGAAAAAATTATGAAAAATATTTTTGATTATTCTCTTTCTGATTTTTATTTTTTCACAATTTATTTTTGTGTTTTGGTATTTTTTATGAAATTTACACTTATTTGATTTGTTTAAAATGTTTAAAAATACTTTTACACATTTTTTAATTCTGAAAAAATTATGGAATGATCGAATGACATTGTGACAAATATTGGTGACCTTATTTTATTTTTGTTTCTGACTTTGTTATTTTTTAATATTTTTGTTTATTTTACCCATTTATTTTAATTTTTAAAAATAGTTTCTGACTTTTAAAAATTACCAAAAATTTTATAAAAATTATTGGATCCATTTCTGGTTTTTCTATGGCCTTATTTTTCATTTCTTGATTAATTTGAACATAATTGATATTTTCCTCATTATTTTCTTTTTTTAAAACATTTTTAAACCTTTCAATGTATATATTAAATATGATATTATTTTGTGATTATTTTTTGGATGACTTGAGTTCTTTTTTTTTATCATGATTTTATTAACATCATTGGATCTTGGGTGTTGAGTTCAACTCCACGAAAATGGATGAATGATTTTAATAATAGTTTGATTAACTATTAATTCAAAAGTGGTTTGTTCTTTTTTACCCTAATCCCTCTTCATCTCATCCCCTTCTTATTGCACTAAATGTTGTTGGAGCATGATCTCTATATCATGTCTCAAAACAAATGGTGCATAGATTGCTATTGACCTGCCTCAAAATAGGTGCGACTTCTATATAAGTCCACTTACGATTGCTTAACATTGCGCTAAATTTTGTCTCGATTCGAATAAATGATCATTCTTGGCCCAAACTTATGATTGCAAGCCCAAGTATGTTAATTTGATCTCTTTGATCCAATAACCTTGAGATTCATTGTGTGGAGGCTTTGGTTCTACCAATCCTCTAATAGATCTACAACACCTTTGGTCAACGCGGATCACTTAAACATCGTTGATCATTAAATGGTACTTATGAGAATTCTAAATGGATGATATACTTGACAAAAAGCAAATGCAACTTGTTGTGTGGAGGCTTTGGTTCTACCAATCCTCTAATGAGTTCCAAATGCAAGTTTCAAGATGGTCATCCAACTAACCACTAATTATTAACTTGCTTTATTTTATGCTTTTTATTCTTTTATCCTTTATGCATTATTTACTTTTAGCATTTACATTTCATGCCATTTTCATCTTTGCTCATTTGAGCATTTATTTTCTTGTCATTTTTACTTTGCTCACTTAAGTTTTCCTTTTCCTTTTCCAAAGATACTTAATAACCAACTTAAACCCTAAAAAACTCTTAATGGTACTTAGACTATTTGGTTACTATCCTTTGCATGATGGAGCAGTGGACTTTTTCTTGGACTTAGGATTATAAACCTTGGCCTATCTTGGAGACCTTGTGATCTTATCTGATTATTTTATCTGGAGCTCTTGAGGTTTACCTCAAGACATTGGGTTGCTTGTTTGTTTTTGTGTGCAGGTTTTTGTGATTGCATCATTTGTTTGTAATCTGGAATTCACCCGTATATAGCCGTTACTCTGCCCAATTTTTTAGAAGACTTAATACACTTGAAGAGGTCTAGTATCTTTGCTTGCTTGGTTTTAATCCAAAGAATGGGAATTCTATCTTGACTCATAATGTCAAGTTGTGGCTTCTTGTTGGTTAGATGGTCATTATCCTTAGCTTTTACCTTATGCTTTAGGATAGCCTCTTCTTCTCCTCCCACCTTCTTTAATTTCAAAAATCTTCTCCCTCCTTTTGAAAACCCTTCTTGTTTTTTCATTTGAACCACTTTCATAATAAACTTGGGCTTATGTCCATGCATTTTCAAAAATATTTTCATAAATAAACTCCAATCAATTTAATAATACCTTTACATTTTTGTGAGAAGACTAAAAGTCAAATAATCTCATTTCAAACTATTTTTCCACTTTGGTTTTTATCTTTAAACTTTTCTCAAAAGGTTAGAATTTTGTCAATCCTTGTAGTGATGCAAACAACTATACTTCTACAATATGTAGTAAAGTGAGATGTTTTCCACTTGGTTGTTGAGTGAGGCATTGTTGATTTTAAAATCCAAGCCTTTATCCTCCACTTTGAGATGATGAAAATTCTCTTTTCTCATGATTGTGGGTAGTAAGTATGTTTTCCACACGGACAATGACGATGATGTCTTATCTCTTAAAATTAACTAACATACTTTTTTCAAACTTTTAAAAGAGGAACTACATGTATTCTGATCCCCTATTGCATGAAAGATGGTACGTAGGCACTAAAGGTTCGCAACCACGGCGGGTGCAAAAATCATAAAATAATATATTTATTTTCTCACCTCCACCATCCATTTTATACATAACCCATTTTATAGCCAAAATACACAGATTTTACAAAGAGGTTCCTGCAGAGTACCGTAGATGTTTAGGGTGCTAATACCTTCCCTTTGCATAACCAACCCCCTTACCTTGAATCTTTCCCCTTTTTTTTGGGTTATTCGCTCTTTTCCAATTCCTTTGGAAACAATAAAGCGCGATGGCGATTTTTATTTTTGATTTGTATAAAGTCTAGTCAATCCAATGGCTTAGTCTTGAACATTTCTACCACTACAGAAAAATGGCGACTTCACTGGAGAAAGATTGACCTCTTGTTAGTCCATACCTAAGTGGGTTAAACCTATCTTTGTTTATATGTGTATATGTGCTATTGTTGTTTATGTGTTATATGTTGTATATATGTTTGTTTGGATTTTCCTGGTTTTCAGGGTGTTTGGTGATTACTCATAAGTCCTATACCCGAACTTGGGCAAACTTTAAGATAGGACGGGCGGTATAGTCATGTTAACTTTGAGGGAGTAATCCCAAAAAAGGAGGCATGAGATCCCCCACTTAGTGGAGGCCCCTTTGACTGTAGTGTCATTTACCGAGTAATCGGGAAGACGTACTGCTTTTGACCTGGGAGCCTGCTGAAATTGAGGAACGTAGAATACCAAACCCATCTTGGCCTTTTAGGTGTAGTGCGGAAGCTATGATGGAGTAATCCGGAAATAGTTGTCATGTGATACTACACTCGGACGATTCTTTATTGAGAATATTACTAATTACCGAGTTAATTGGGATGTTGGTAATATCTGAAGGAAGGATGTAGACTCTGGGAACCTCTAGAACCTTGTTCGGCAGGTGATAACTTTTTAGACCAACACCTTATGGGTAGTACCTTTGACCTCATGCTTGTGACGTTGAACCTATGAACCCTGTATTTGTGATCTTGTGTGTGGTTGTTGCATCATACATCCATGCACTCATAAGCATCTTTTGAAGATAATATTTCAAGGGATTTAAAGGTTGACTATTTGTGAATATCTCAGGTACTTTTAACCATGGATTATGGAAAGAGAAAGACCGGGAAATACAGTTTCAAGGATCCCAAGATAGATGAGTTGGTCAGTCTGATTCCAGAGATCGAGTGTTCTGCAGACTTTCGGAAGAAGTATGGATCCATTATTCCTATCATGAAGCTGAAGATGATGGAGGGTATTCTCTCGACCTTGGTCCAGCTCTATGATCCGGTGTATCACTGCTTTAATTTTCCTGATTATCAGTTGATGCCTACACTAGTGGAGTATTCTTATCTATTGGATTTGCCTGTTACCGATCGTGTTCCTTTTACTGGTTTGGAGGGCGAGCAAAAACCACATGAGATTGCTGCTTTAATTCATCTGGGGAAGTATGAGGTGGAAGCCCATATGACTACCAAAGGAGGGATTATAGGATTACCAACTCAGTTCTTATTGGAGAAAGCTCGTTGCTTTGCCAGAATAAAGAGTACGGTTGCCTTTGAGGCCATCTTTGCTTTACTTGCTTATGGATTATTCTTATTTCCTAATGTGGACAAGTTTGTCGACATTAACGCTATCAGGATTTTCATGATTGGAAACCCAGATCCTACATTGTTAGGCGAGGCTTATTACTCTGTTCATCTTCGGAGTTCTTATCATGGAGGAATGATTATCTGCTGCACCCCTTTGTTATACCGATGGTTCATCTCTCATATGCCTCAGTCTGATGCTTTTTGGGATATCAAGAAGGAACCTCGTTGGGCTCCTAAGATCATGGCACTTACTCATTCAGATATTGATTGGTATCATCGAGCTTATCAGGATATACAGATTATTGACAATTGTGGTAGTTTCCCCAATGTACCTCTTCTTAGTACAAAGGGAGGAATTAACTATAACCTTGTTCTTGCGCGACGACATCTTGGTTATCCGATGAGGGATAAACCAAACAGTATTCATTTGATAAGTTTCTTTGAATGGAGAAATGGTCGTCGAACCTCCAGCCAAGGGGTCGGTGACTACTTCTTTTGTGTGTGTTAAGTGTTCCTTGTCGATCTTCGATAGAGACTTTGCTGTTGATTTGGTTTATTTACCGTTAAGAGGTTTGGATGTGATTTTGGGTATGAACTGGTTAGAGCATAACTATGTTCATATTAACGGTTATGACAAGTCTGTGAGGTTTTATACTCCTGAAGAAGAGAAAGATGATTTGCTGTCTGCTAAACAGTTGAGGAAGTTGATACAAGAGGAAGCACAGATGTTCTCGTTGATGGTGTCATTATCTGTAGAGACTCAAGCTATAATTGAGGAATTGTAGGTGGTGTGTGAATTTCCTGAAGTTTTCCCTGACAAAATTCCTGATGTACCGCCGGGGAGGGAGGTTGAATTTGCAATTGATCTTGTACCTGGTACCAGACTTGTGTCTATGGCACCATACAGGATGTCTGCATCTTAATTGTCAGAGTTAAAGAAGCAATTGGAAGAGTTACTTGAGAAGAAGTTTGTAAGACCAAGTGTATCGCCATGGGGAGCTCCAGTGTTGTTAGTAAAGAAGAAAGATGGAAGTATGAGGATTTGTGTTGATTATAGATAGTTGAATAAAGTGACGATTAAGAACAAGTATCCGCTTCCAAGAATAGATGACTTGATGGACCAATTGGTGGATGCTCGTGTGTTTAGTAAGATTGATTTGAGGTCCGGTTACCATCATATTAAGGTGAAGGATGAATATATTCAGAAGACGGCTTTCAGAACGCGTTATGGTCATTACGAGTATTCGGTGATGCCTTTCGGTGTTACCAACGCGCCTGGAGTATTCATGGAATATATGAATTGTATCTTTCATACTTATTTGGATCAGTTCGTAGTGGTGTTCATTGATGATATTTTGATTTACTCTAAGTCATAAAAAGAGCATACATAACACTTAAGGGTAGTATTGCAAGTTTTGAAAGAGAAGAAGTTGTATGCAAAGTTGTCCAAATGTGAATTCTGGTTAAAGGAGGTTAGTTTTCTTGGTCATGTGATTTCAGGTAGTGGCATTGTTGTAGATCCATCGAAGGTTGATGTTGTGTTGCAATGGGAAACTCTGAGTTTAGCTACTGAGATTAAGAGCTTTTTGGGACTAGTTGGTTACTATAGAAGGTTTATCGAAGGTTTTTCTAAGTTGGCACTTCCGTTGACTAAGTTGACTTGTAAAGGTATAGCTTTTGTGTGGGATGTTCAGTGCGAAGAAAGTTTTACAGAATTAAAGAATAGGTTGACGTCGGCTCCGATTTTGACGTTTCCTAATCCAGGAGAGCCTTTTGTGGTGTATTATGATGCTTCTAAGATGGGTTTAGGAGGTGTGCTTATGCAGAATGGTAAGGTAGTTGCTTATGCGTCGAGGCAGTTGAGAACTCATGAGAAGAACTATCCTACGGATGATTTAGAGCTTGCTGCAGTTGTCTTTGTGTTGAAGATTTGGAGGCATTATCTTTATGGTTCTAGATCTGAAGTGTTTTGTGACCATAAGAGCTTAAAGTATTTATTCGATTAGAAAGAGTTGAATATTAGGCAACAAAGATGGTTGGAATTTTTAAAGGATTATGATTTTAGTTTGAAATATCATCCAGGAAAAGCGAATGTGGTAGCTGATACGTTGAGTCGAAAGACTTTACATATGTCGACAATGATGGTTAAAGAGTTATAATTAATTGAGCAGTTCAGAGATATGAGCTTAGTTTGCGAGGTTACACCGCAGAGTGTTAGGTTTGTTATGTTGAAGATTAATAATGACTTTCTAGACAGTATCAGAGAAGCTCAGAAGTTGGACATGAAACTGGTAGATCTGATGGTTGGGATCGATCAGTCTGAGAATAATGATTTTAAGTTAGATGCGCAAGGTGTGTTGAGGTTTCGTAACCGGATTTGTATTCCTGATGATGCTGATATAAAGAAAGTGATACTTGAAGAGAATCATAGAAGTAAGTTGAGTATTCATCCAGGAGCTACTAAGATGTATCAAGATTTGAAAGGTTAGTTTTGGTGGCCTGGAATGAAGAGTGATGTGGCTCGGTTTGTGTATACATGTTTGACTTGTCAGAAGTCTAAAGTTAAACATTAGAAGCCTGCAGGGTTGATACAACTGTTAGAAGTTCCAGAATGGAAATGGGATAACATTTTAATGGACTTTGTGACGGGGTTACGTAGTACTATAAGAGGACATGATTCGATTTGGGTGATTGTTGATAGGCTTACGAAGTCAGTTCATTTTATTCCTATTAACATCAGTTTTCCAGTGTCGAAGTTGGCTGAGATTTACGCTAGTGTGGTTGTGAAGTTGCATGGTGTTCCTTTGTGCATTGTGTCAAATAGATATCCAAGATTTACTTCTGATTTTTGGAAGAGTTTGCAAGAAGCGTTGGGTTCTAAGTTGAGGTTGAGTTCAGCGTATCATCCTCAGACAGATGGTCAAACTGAACGGACTATTCAGTCGTTAGAAGACTTATTGAGGGCATGTGTTCTTGAGCAGGGAGGTTCGTGGGACACTTGTGTTCCGTTGATAGAGTTCACTAATAATAATAGTTACCATTCCAGTATTGGGATGGCGCCTTTTGAAGCATTGTATGGTCGAAGATGTAGAACTCCTTTATGTTGGCATGAATCTGGTGAAAGTGTAGTACTTGGACCTGAACTTGTTCGTGAGAATACTGAGAAGGTGAGGTTGATTCGAGAAAAGATGAAAGCTTCCCAAAGTAGACAGAAGAGCTATCATGACAAGCGAAGGAAAGGTTTAGAATTTCGAGCGTGTGACCATGTGTTTTTGAGAGTTACACTTGTGACTGGTGTTGGGCAAGCGTTAAAGTCGAAGAAGCTCACTTCTCGTTTTATTGGACCATATCAGATTTCAAAGAGAGTTGGGAATGTTGCTTATAGAGTGGATTTACCGCCTAATCTTTCGAATTTGCATGATGTGTTTCATGTGTCGCAACTCCGAAAGTATGTTTCAGATCCATCTCTGTGATTCATATGGACAATATGCAAGTATAGGATAATCTTACGGTAGAGGCGATGCCTGTACGAATCGCGGATCGTGAAACTAAGACTCTAAGGGGAAAAGAGATTGTTTTGGTTAAAGTGGTTTGGCTAGGATCTGCCGGTGAAAGCATGACTTGGGAGTTGGAGAGCAAGATGCGGGACTCCTATCCTGAGTTGTTTGATTAAGGTAAATTTTCGAGGACGAAAATATTCTAAGTGGGGGAGAGTTGTAATGCCCTTAATTTAATTAATCATTTAATTAAATTGTTTTTGGAATATTTGTGAAGTTGTGTTGTGATTAGTTGGAATTATTTATTTTATTAAGTGGTAAAATAATATTATGAGAAGGATGGTATTATTTTGTTGTGGGCTTGTTTTAAAGGAATAGAAGCAATAAGGGGGTGTATTAGTTTTAAGCCCATTAAGGAATAAAGAGAATAATAGGTTATTTTATTATTGTTAGAAAGAATAGGAAGAAGAAGCAGTAGAAGAATAAGGTTTTGAGATGAAGAACGTGAAGCTGTTGGAAAAGAGGAAGAATGGCAGAGCGGAAATTCAATTGGAGAAAGTTGTAGAGCGACCTTCAATCCAAGGTAAGGGTGGGGTTCTGACTCTATAATTGGGTTCATGATAATTGGTATGTGGGGTTAGAGGTAAAATGTTGTTTGGTTCATGATTGAATTATATATGATGTTGTATGATGGAAATTGTTGTACCCCAAAATTTTCCCTCCCATATTTCTAAAAGACATTTCAAGAATAACTTTCAAGTTGCTCAAGATGGCTCAAGAGTTGGACAGTCAAATCACCTCCTAAGGCAGTCAACCTCAAATTAGGGTTTTGTGTTGCATCAAGGTCCTTAATTACAAATGACCTCAAGTTCTCCCCAATGTCCTCATATGTTCTCAAGTTCATCCATATCAAATTTCAAGCCTTGCAGAGGAAGTTTGGTCAGTCAATGGCTCAAGAGGCCCAAAAATCGACTGTACTAGGGCAAAAGTCAACTGTGACCTACAAACAGTCAAACCTCAAGATGTTTTGTCAACATTCTCATTTTGAAGGTTAATTCCTAATTTGATCAAGGGTTGATCATGATTCATCAAGGATTGCTCAAAATTCATCAAGATTCAAAAGTTGCTAAATTAGGGTTTTGCAAGACAAGTCAACTCAACTTTGACCAAGCATAACTTTCTCATACTTTATGAGAAATGACCCATCCAAATCTCATTTTTAAGAGGATGTAATTTCCTACAATCCATCTTCACACCCCAAGATCAAGAAATGCACTCACAAAAAGTTACAAATTTGGACATTATAGGTTTATTTTTGAAAGTCAACAAAAACACCTTTTTTTCCAAAGCTTATAACTTGAGCATGGAATATAAAAATGAGATGAAACCAAATGGGTTGGTTATAGGACATCTCAAGGTTTCTAAAAAGTCCAAAAACACCTCCAAAGGTTCAAAATTGAAGAAGTTATGGATTGTTGAAGTTGGGCATTTTTCCAAAATTGCCAAAAGTCAACTATCCCCAAAACTTCAAATTTTGTCAAATGGGCCCACTTTTTTCCACTTGATTTGATCTTGTCACACCACACACGTGTCATATCTTCAGTCTTGTGCCAATTTATTAATTTTTCTATTTTATTTGATTTTTATTGATTTAATTCATTTTTAATCAATTTAAATCTAAATAAAATCTAAATATTAATAACTTGTGATCTTTTTTATTGATATAGGTTTCAATTATCATCATGGACCAAATCAAATACGAATCATGCCATGTTGTGAACAAAATATTTGTTTTTGACACTTTTGGAAGCTTTGTTAATCGAGAATAAAATCAAATCTTCAATCATCAATTCACATGGATTCAAGGCCCAAAATTAAACCTAATTTCTTCTATTATATTCACACAATGCAGAGGGACAAAGGACACGACTTGAAAGCTGCCAAATCTCAAAAACCAAAAATTGAAAAAGCTTGAAAAAGTTGAAAACTGAAATCCATACTAGAGGCAAATTCAACCCAAAATCTCAACGTGGTTCAATTGCCAGGAGTCCACTGAAGCTATTGCAACCATTCACAAGCTCTGAAGCCACCTGAATCGCGCTGTAAGTATCCATGAACATGGCCCTGTACACGAAAACATAACCTCTCATTCTTGCATCTTTTTGACAAAACATTGGCATATTCGTGATCCTTGCATAATTTCCAAGCTATCTGCAATATTTGATTTCGTTTTTATGGCTTGTAATGTAATACCCGAACCTAGGGTTTCCGTTTCTTGTTTTTAGGCGTTTTCTTTGCAGGTAAAATTAGGACCAATAATGGACATGGTTGTGTTCAGGGAGGAGAGACGAGCATGGTGGTGGTCTCCGTTTGCATTTATATGGCATATAGTTCATTTTAGAAGCAAGCCACGGATCTTGCTGCGGATAAAAATCTGCAGGTAAGGGAACCAGGTTTTGTTGAAGAAGACGAAGACGTGGCTTGTCTTCATTGGCCCCTTCAAATCTCGCGCCTTTTTATTTTTTATTTACAACATATTGTTTTTTTTTAGCATATAATATTTACCACTTATTCCACTAACAATAGAAACAAAGTGATGCAATGGCAAGCGCGTTGGTTCAAAGTCCAATGGGACCTGGGTTCGAATCCCAGGTCCCCCAATATTTGTTGAATTTTGTTTACAGGCAATCCAGTGCAAAGCTAACGTTATGGTCTACAATACACCTTCATCCAACGCCTGCCAGATGGCCTTCAGGCTAAATCTGATGGCCCAGATGGAAGGCTCACCATACTCCCCAGTCAATGCATACGCGTGGAATGGTAAAGGTCAACCAGGCTTCCAGCGTGAATGGGCCTCAAAATGCTGATTTCACCTCCTCTTGGGCCCAACACCCCCCTTGGTTTATTTTTCTTTTCATTATATTTATTTATTTGTTTTATTGTTATTATTTATTATTAATCACTAACCAATTAATATTTTCCTTAATAAAATCAAAAACACAAAAAATATATTTTTATTTATTAAAATTAAATTCATACTTTATTTTTGTAAATAAAATAATTTAATCAATTTAGCATTAATTAGGTTTAACTTTTAATATTTTTTTGCAAAATAATTAAAATTAATGTAGAATTAGGTTTTTACTAACTTTAAATCAACTTACTTTATTTCTTAAAATATTCAAAAATCCAAAAAATATCTTTTTAATTAATTAATTTAATTGTTAATTTAGATTTAGTTTCTTTTAATTCAAAAATAACAAAAAAAAATGTTTCCTTTAATAAAAAAGGGTCAAAACCCTAAAAAATGCGCCGTTTTAATTTCTCGCACGCGATCCATATTTCCAATATTGTAATTGCTCCCGGTATGTAATAGCTTTTAATTAGGACTTTAAATATTTTTACCGCTTTATTTATTTTCCTCAATTTAAATTAAAGGGTTGCTTTTGGCTATGTAAATACCCGACGCCTTGTAATAGTTTAGATTTAATTTCCGCAACTATTAACTGCTAGATGTTTGATAATAGGGAATGCATGACAAGATCAAATGTATGAACTTAAAATCAACATAGCTCACCCATAACATGTACAAAGATAAAATTAACTGAAATAACACACTCACACATGCGCACTCTTAGGGTACACCTCACTTGGTTGCCTTCGAACATGGTCATTGAGTATAGGAAATTTTAGAGGTCGCCCTCTTGTCCAAAGATCATAAGTTGCCTCGATAGGTTGCCTCGGAAAAAATGATCTAAGACATTAGGGTTACCGCTAAGGCGTCCTAACATTGCTTTAGTGACCACACGTCCCTTAATCGAATTGACCCTTAAAACTCCAACCACGGTGCTACCTACTCCTTAATAGTGGGATGGCATTGTCTAAAGGACATTTGCACAGATTAATTTCATTTTCGAGTAGGTAGATGGTTCTTAAGTACTTGCTCTTTTAAAACAAAACAAAACTTTTCGCACTTACACTCCTTTCAAACAAGAAAACTTCTTTCAAACCCACAAACACAAAGAAAAGCAAATTTTGAAAACACAATGAGCAAGTACCTAAGAGCCCGTGGATAACCACGGATAGAAAGGGTGCTAACACCTTCCCTTTCTATAATCTACCCCTCGGACCCGAGAAACATCTCGAAAAAGGAATTTTTCTGTGCTTTTTTCCTTTCCTTGTTGGATAAAATAAAAGACGGTGGCGACTCTTGCTTACCGCGACATTTTGCAAAAACAAACGCAAAACGCAAACTAGCATTCCAAAAACAGTCAGTTCTCTTCCCACCGCATCACAAAACTGGCAACTCTGCTGGGGATTTAATAAGTGAGGTGTACCTTAGGATTAGATCATTGTGTTTTCAATTGTATGCTTTGTATGATTTAATTTTGTGGGCTTGTATCGGAGTTTCTATAGATCCTAACTCGGATCTGGGGGATACCTTTTAGGTAAGTAGCAATAAACTGTGAGGGAACTGTACGGCGTAGACCGATATGGTTGAAGTAGTAGCTACGTTGGTGTGGCACTTTAGATTGTACCGATATCCCTTTGTGATCGGTGGGAATGAGAACTGACTGTTTTTGGAATGCTGGTTCGCGTTTGCGTTTGTTTTCGCAAAATGTCTCGGTAAGCAAGAGTCGCCACCGTCTTTTATTTTATCCAACAAGGAAAGGACAAAAGCACAGAAAAAATTCCTTTTTGAGATATTTCTCGGGTTCGGGAGGTAGATTATAGAAAGGGAAGGTGTTAGCACCCTTTCTATCCGTGGTTATCCACGGGCTCTTAGGTACTTGCTCATTGTGTTTTCAAAAGTTTGCTTTTCTTCGTGTTTGTGGGTTTGAAAAGAGTTTTTTGTTTTGAAGAGAGTGTAAGTGCGAGAAGTTTTGTTTTGTTTTAAAAGGAGCAAGTACTTAAGAACATCTACCTACTCAAAAAGGAATTAGACTGTGCAAATGTCCTTTAGACAATGCTATCCCACTATTGAGGAGTAGGAAGCATCATCATTGGAGTTTTCGGGTCAATTCGATTAAGGGACGTGTGGTCACTAAAGCAATGTTAGGACGCCTTAGCGGTAACCCTAATGTCTTAGATCATTTTATCTGAGGCAACTGTTTCGAGGCAACTTATGATCTTTGGACAAGAGGGCGACCTCTAAAACTTCCTATACTCAATGACCACGTTCGAGGCAACCAAGTGAGGCGTACCCTAAGAGTGGCATGTGCGAGTGTATTGTTTTTCAGTTATATTATCTTTGTACATGTTAATGGTGAGCTACTGTTGATTTTAAGTTAAGATTGATCTTGTCATGCATAGCCTATTATTCAAACATCTAACAGTTAATAGTTGCGGAATATAAATTGCGGAAAATAAATCTAAGCTATTACAAGGCGTCGGGTATTTACATCGCCAAAAACAAACCCTTAAAATTAAATTGCGGAAAGTAAATAAAACGATAAAATAAAATCCTAAGTCCAAAAACTATTACATTCCCGGAGAGGTTACAATATTTAAATATGGATAAAAAGTAATTCGCGCGCGAGAAAATTAAATCGAAGTGTCTTAGGGTTTTGACCCTTTTATTAAATAAAGCATATTTTTGTTATTTTTTGAATTAAAAATTAAGTCTAAATTAATAATTGAATTAATTAATTAAATGAAAAGATTTTTTGGGTTTTTATTATTTAAGGAAATAAAAATGGTTAAAAAAATATTAAAAAAAAACCTAATTCTAAATCAATTTTAATTTATTGCAAAATATATTATTATTAAACCTATTTAAACTAAATAAATTAATTAATGGTTTATTTACAAAAATAAATAATAAAATTAATGGAATTAATAAAAAATATTTTTTGTTGTTTCTGATTTTTTATGAAAAAATTAATGGGTTAATTAATTAAGGTAATAATAATAATAAAATAGAAAATAGAAAAAATAATGAAAAGAAAATAAAATATAAGCAAACTCAGGGGGGTGCTGGGCCCAATTTGGTGGTGAAAAGAGCATTTCTGAGGCCCAATGCGTCCAGGCCTTGTTGGACTTTTATGATTCAGTGCACGCTTGTTGGCCAGGGAGTATGGTAGTCCTTCCACTTTGGCCACTGGATCTTGGCCTGAAGCCACTTGGCACGTTGATCTCTGCAAGCGCATGGTGGTCCATCCTTTGAGAATTGCACATGAATCTCTGAAGAAAAATTAAAAGAAAGTTTTTGGGGACTTGGGATTCGAACCCAGGTCCCAATGCTATCACGCACTAACTCCTTGCCAGCTGAGCCATGTTGTTAACTTGTTAGTGGAATGTATAACAAATATTATATGGTAAACAACTAATTATGCTTGGCAAAATAAAAAACGCGCTAATTATTTAAACGGGCCAATCACGCTAAGCCACGTTATCATCTTCTTCAACGCAACCCTGGTTATTTACCTGCGGATTTTTATCCGCAGGAAGTTTCGTAGGGCATCTCAAAAACCCTCTCTAGGCCATATAAATGAAACCTAAGAGTACCAATGTACTCGTCTCTTCCTCCTGGTCATCCCTGTAACCATCATTAGCCTCAATTTGACCTGTATCAAAAATACCTAAAAAGTAAGAACAAGAACCCTAGTTCTGGATACGGGGTTATAAGCCACGAAAATAAAATAAAATATTGCAGAATCAATGGAAATTGAATGGCCAGTATGAATGTACAAGAAAATTGGCAAGAGGATGCAAGAAAGCAATTTCACGATGCCATGTTCAGAGAAATGTTCGTGGAGACTTACAGTGAGTTTTAGGCAATGAAAAGGCTTGTTTTTGATTGGTATAGCTCCACTGGATGTCAAGGAAGAGTGCTACGTTGTGATTTTGGATTGAATTCGCCTGCAATGTTGATTTCGATCTTCACTTTTTCAAGGTTTTTGACAAACTTGGTATGGCCGTTTCTGCAGAGCTTTGTGCGTGTCTTAGGTCTGACTTTCTTGTGTGCATATAATAGAACGTGTTTAGGTCAAAATATGGGCCATAATCCTTATGCATTGAAGATGGAAGATTGGATTTTGATCACCATAACCAAGTTGCCATATTTGCATCAAATCTGAGATTTTGTGCTTGTTTTGACTTGGCACGAGTTTGATTGAGTACCACATGATATTTGAAAGCTGGAATGATCACTAGAATCCTTTTACATTAATTTTTAGATTTTATTTGATTTAATATTGATTTAATATTGATTTAAAATGAATTAAATCAATAAAAATAAAATAAAATAGAAAAATAAATGAATGGCCATGAAATTAAATATGGGACACGTGTGTAGCATGACAAGACCATATCAAGTGGAAAAAAGTGGGCCCTTTTGTCAAAAATTGGAGTTTTGAGGATAGTTGACTTTTGGCAAATTTGGAAAAATGGCCAACTTCAACAATGCATAAATTCTTCAATTTTGAACTTTTGGAGGTGTTCTTGGACTTTTTAGAAACCTTGAGATGTCCTCTAGTCAACCCTTTTGGTCTCATCCCATTTTTATTTTCCATGCTCAAGTTATAAGCTTTGGAAAAAAAGGTGTTTTTGTTGACTTTCAAAAATGACCTATAATGTCCATATTTGTAACTTTTTGTGAGAGAATTTATTGATCTTGGTGTGTGAAGATGGATTGTAGGAAATTGAATCCTCTTCAAAATGAGCTTTGGATGGGTCATTTCGCATAAAGTACGAGAAAGTTATGCTTGGTCAAAGTTGAGTTGACTTTTCCTACAAAACCCTAATTTAGCAACTTTTGAATCTTGATGAATTTTGAGAAATCCTTGATGAATCTTGATCAACCCTTGATAAAATGATGAATTATCCTTAAAAATGAGAATGTTGACAAAAAATCTTGAGGTTTGACTATTTGTAGGTCACAGTTGACTTTTGCCCTAGCACAGTCGATTTTTGGGTCTCTTGAGCCATTGACTGACCAAACTTCCTCTACAAGGCTTGAAATTTGATATGGATGAACTTAATAACATATTAAGAAATTGGGAAGCACTTGAGGCCATTTGGATGTAAGGACCTTGATGCAACACAAAACCCTAATTTTGACTTGACTGCCTTAGGAGGTGATTTGACTGTCCAACTCTTGAGCCAACTTGAGTAACTTGGAGATTATTCTTGACAAATCTTGAGGAATATGGGAGGGAAATTTTGGGGTACAACAGTTTCCCCTGTTCAATTCTCTTAAACCTGAAGATATAGATTGGCTTTCGAGCCTTTCGTGATCCGAAGGTGAAAGATAATTGAACACTAGAGTGCCCAAAAATTTGCACTCACATGGTGTAGAATCAGCATTGTGATGTCGGGAATGGGCTTACAGATGCCATTTGGAGATTGTTGGTAGGAGGATGGGCTTACAGATGCCATCTGCAGGAGTGTCGATCGTATAAGAGATTCCTTAGCGAGAACTCGCATACCTGTTGTTTGTAAAAGATTCTGCTGGGGAAGTCTAACCTTTTGTCGAGATTCAGGAATATGGTTTGTACTTCAACTGAGAGAATGCCTCGGCTGAGTCTTAAGAACCTGTCCATAATTCAAATGGGGGGAAACATCTTCATGAAGATCTAGGAACTGTCTCGTGCTCGACGGAGTATACCGCTGAGGTTATAGAACTTGTCCACACTATGACGGAGGAAAACATCAAGATCTAGGAACAGACTCATGCTCAATGGAGTATACCGTTGAGGTTATAGTACTCGTCCACACTATGACGTAGGGAAACATCTTCATCAAGATCTAGGAACTGTCTCGTGCTCACCGGAGTATACCGTTGATGTTATAGAACTTGTCCACACTATGACGGAGGAAAACATCAAGATCTAGGAACTGACTCGTGCTCCACGGAGTATACTATTGAGGTTATAGTACTCGTCCACACTATGACGTAGAGAAACATCTTCGTCAAGATCTAGGAACTGTCCCGTGCTCCACGGAGTATACCGTTGAGGTTATAGAACTTGTACACACTATGACGGAGGAAAACATCAAGATCTAGGAACTGACTCGTGCTCCACGGAGTATACCGTTGAGGTTATAGTACTCGTCCACACTATGACGTAGAGAAACATCTTCATCAAGATCTAGGAACTGTCTCGTGCTCCACGGAGTATACCGTTGAGGTTATAGAACTCGTCCACACTATAACGTAAGGAAACATCTTCATCAAGATCTAGGAACTGTCTCGTGCTCCACGGAGTATACCGTTGAGGTTATAGAACTTGTCCACACTATGACGGACGAAAACATCAAGATCTAGGAACTGACTCGTGCTCCACGGAGTATACCGTTGAGGTTATAGTACTCGTCCACACTATGACGTAGAGAAACATCTTCATCAAGATCTAGGAACTGTCTCGTGCTCCACGGAGTATACCGTTGAGGTTATATAACTCGTCCACACTATGACATAGGGAAACATCTTCATCAAGATCTAGGAACTGTCTCGTGCTCAATGGAGTATACCGTTGAGGTTATAGAACTTGTCCATACTATGACGGAGAAAAACATCAATATCTAGGAACTGACTCGTGCTCACCGGAGTATACCGTTGAGGTTACAGTACTCGTCCACACTATGACGTATAGAAACTGTCGAGATTGAGAACCTTATCTGAAATTCAACCGAGGATAATTCAATTGAGATTTAAGAACTGGTCAGATCTTCGACTAAGTTGAGAACTTAACTGCATCTTTCCTGAAAGGTAAAGGTCAGTCACATGCAATGCATGAGATGAATCAAGCAATGATGTTCTCAACATAAATGAGATTGTATGGTATGATGCGTATATGCATGTATCATGATGTATGGAAATGTGATGTTTTAGCTGGGGAAAATAAATCCCAGAGCTGCTGGAGAATAGAGTAGAGTTCTTCATTTCCGCTGGGGATGATGAACGAAGATGATTGTGAGAATAAACCTGCAGGAGAAAAGAACTCCGTTGGGGAATAAGCTGATGAAGAGATTACTCTGTGGGGAATTACTCTGTTGGGAGAGATATTTTGCTGAAGATTTTAACGATAAACTCCACTAGGGATTCCGTTGATAAGCTCCGTTGGGGATTTCAATGATGAACTCCGCTGGGGGTGGATTATCGTTGCAACTTGCTGAGGATAACCCAGTTAGACTTCTATGGGGGGTAACCTATGAATTTGGATGAGGAGACTTATTGGTGCTTCGCAGGAGATAGGCTTCCAGAGTCTACTGGGGAAGATGATTCAACTCCATTGGGGAAGCCTTTTTTTAGATTGCACTGGGGAAATGAATCCACTGTGGATATCTTGTATTCCGTCGGGGAACATTCTTATATTCTATTGAGAAATATTAAGACTGCTGGGGATGCTCTTATACTTGCTGGAGGATATCTTTATACTCCATTGGGGAATATTAAGACCTTTTGGGGATACCAAACCTTTTTAGGGCTAATGGTAGACTAACTCTGCTTGGGGAGAGTATTGTTGATTCGTCCATAGTTGCAAGTCTCAGCTGGGAGAGCTATCATTATTATATTACTCTGCGGGGAGTGATGGTATCTTGGTCATATTCTTCAGCTGAACCTACCTTGGTACCTTGGTGGACAGAGCAACTTAGACAGCTCGGACAATTCTTATTGCCCCTGTTTTTGATATTACCGGTAATTCCTCTTTCGTTTCGCATGTAAGTATTTATGATCAGCAGTTAATGTCAAATGCATATATCAAAAATGAACTTTGGACATTCTTTGCAAAACAAAACAGATAAGGGAAAAACAATTTGAAATTTGTCTGAAAATGAATTTGTATTGATTTTGATGTTTGCCTGTAAATAGGCGCTTTTGTACAAGAGGCTGGCGTCCTATTAAGAGAACGCCGTCGAACAAATGGATTTTATACAGTTTGTAAAAATAAAAACAAAACAGCTATGTGAATAGTCCCACTGGGTTCCAGCTCTGCTATTACCTTTATATCCTTGAGCATCTCATCACTTTGCTACTGGTTGAAGATGAATCAGATTGATTAGTGCTGTCTGAGCTTGATAGTCGATACCGAAGTCTGGATGCAGGGTGATCCAATGAGACATAGTGTTACGCTCATCCCTAACTTTTGCCTGGACCGCCCTTTCGGGTTTTCAGTCCACCGGGATACCCATTTTTGCCCAAGCCGCCTTTTCAGGTTTTCGACTTGCCGGGTGTACAGATTTTTATTTCCATCCCTTATTTTTGCCTGAACCCTTTTGGTTCGTCGGGAAGCCCTTATTTTTTCCTAGGCCAGTCAACCTAGTGGGTCTTAGATTATGCGTAGTATCTTTTCACTATGTCTGCATTGACGGGGTGAGTAAGGTCGTCACCATCCGTGGTGGTTAGAATCATAGCTCCGCCTGAGAAAATGTTCTTAACCACAAATGTCCCTTCGTAAGTAGGGGTCCATTTGCCCCTGGGATCACCTTGAGGTAAAATAATGCGTTTGATTACCAGATCCCCAACTCGATACTCTTGTCGTCTGACTTTCTTGTTAAATGCCTTGATCATCCGTTTTTGATACATCTGACCATGACAAATAGCGGTAAGTCTCTTTTTGTCGATTAGGTTTAACTGATCAAGCCGGGTCTGGATCCAGTCATCTTCACTCAAACCTGCATCCTTCATGATTCTAAGAGAGGGTATCTGAACTTCAATAGGCAAGACTGCCTCCATGCCATAAACCAAGGAATAGGGTGTTGCCCCTGTTGATGTCCGTGCTGAGGTACGGTACTCATGAAGAGCAAATGGTAACATCTCGTGCCAGTCTTTGTACGTCACTGTCATCTTCTGCACAATCTTCTTAATGTTCTTATTTGCTGCTTCTACAGCCTCATTCATCTTCGACCGATAAGGAGAAGAGTTGTGATGCTGTATCTTGAACTGATTGCAGAGCTCGGTAATCATCTTATTGTTGAGATTGGTACCATTGTCCGTAATGATCCTCTCTGGTACACCATACCGACAGATCAGGTTATGCCGAATGAACCGTGCCACGACGTTCTTGGTTTCTGCAGCAAAGGAAGCTGCTTCAACCCACTTCGTAAAGTAATTAATAGATACAAGGATGAAATAATTCCCTTTGGATTCCGTAGGTCTGATCTCGCCGATCATATCAATGCCCCACATTGCAAAAGGCCAAGGAGCTGTCAAGATGTTCAGAGGAACTGGAGGTATGTGCACCTTATCAGCATAGACTTGACACTTGTGACATGTCCGAGAATGCTGATAACAGTCGGCTTCCATTGTGGACCAATAATATCCTGCCCGAAGGATCTTCTTTTCCATGGTATGTCCACTGGAATGGGTCCCGAAAGTACCTTCATGCAGCTTTGCCATGATCCTTTCTGCTTCATTCTTATCCACACAGTGCAGTAAGGTTGAATCATGATTTCGTTTGTAAAGTATATCATTGCTGATGAAGAACTTCGCCGCGAACCTCCTCAAAAACTTCTTATCATTAATAGATGCACCCTCGGGGTATTCTTGAGCTTCAAGGTACCTCTTCACTTCATGATACCAGGGCTTTTCTGTTACCTCTTCAGTCTCAAGATCACAGCAATGTGCAGGTTCGTCCAATCTTTCAATAATGATCTGGGGAGCCTCGTTGTCCCAATTGACTTTGAACATAGAAGACATCGTAGCTAGCGCGTCCGCCAACTGATTCTCCTCTCTAGGGAAGTGTTCAAATGTTATCTCCTTGAAATGGGGAAGCAACGTCAACACATACTCCTTGTAAGGAATAAGATTTGGGTGTTTTGTATCCCACTCGCCTTTGATCTGACTGATCACGAGAGCGGAATCTCCGAAGACACTTAGAAACTTAATCCTTAGGTCAATTGCAGCTCGAAGACCCATGATGCACGCTTCATACTCCGCCATGTTGTTGGTGCAGTTGAAACATAGTCGGGCAGTGAACGGAGTATGAGAGCCTTTAGGAGATATGATCATGGCGCCAATGCCATTACCCAAAGCATTTGAAGCTCCATCGAAGTACATAGACCATCGGGATCCTTCCTCGGGTCATTCATCCGGTCCAGGTGTCTCACAATCAATTATCAACATGATATTCTCGTCTGGGAAATCAAAGTTCATAGACTGGTAATCATCCACTGGCTGATGCACCAAATGGTCTGCCAATACACTTCCCTTGATTGCTTTTTGAGTTGTGTACTGGATGTCATACTCAGTCAAGATCATCTGCCATCTTGCTATTCTTCCGGACAAGGCAGGCTTTTCGAAGATATACTTTATTGGATCCATCTTTGAAATCAACAGAGTAGTGTGAGTCAGCATATACTGTCTCAACTGGCGAGCAGCCCATGCCAAAGCGCAGCAAGTTTTCTCAAGCAGTGAGTATCGGGTCTCACAGTCGGTAAACTTTTTGCTAAGGTAATAAATAGCATGCTCTTTTCGGCCAGACTCGTCATGTTGTCCCAGCGGACACCCCATTGAGTTGTCAAGTACTGTCAAATATAAGATCAGGGGTCTCCCTTCAACTGGTGGCATTAGGATGGGTGGCTCCTGGAGATACTCTTTGATTCTTTCGAAAGCGGCCTGGCATTCATCGTTCCAACGTACTACCTGATCTTTCTTCAGCAGCTTGAAGATTGGTTCACAAGTAGAAGTCAGGTGAGAGATGAATCGGGCAATGTAGTTCAGTCGTCCCAGAAAGCCTCTGCCTTCTTTCTCTGTCTTGGGAGCTGGGATCTCTTGTATAGCTTTCACTTTGGCAGGGTCCACTTGAATACCTTTCTCGCTTACAACGAAACCTAGCAGCTTACCAGACCTTACCCCGAAGGTGCACTTGTTTGGGTTCAACCTCAACTTGTATAACTTCAACCTGTCGAACAGCTTCTGTAGATGGTCAAGGTGTTCCTCCTCAGTCTGGGACCTCGCAATCATATCGTCGACGTATACTTCAATCTCATGATGGATCATATCATGAAACAAAGCAACCATGGCACGCTGATACGTTGCCCCAGCATTTTTCAACCCAAAAGGCATGACCTTGTAACAAAAGGTACCCCACTGAGTAACAAAGGTGGTCTTCTCCATGTCTTCGGGAGCCATCTTAATTTGATTATATCCGGAGAAACCATCCATAAAGGAGAACACCTTGTGCTGAGCAGTATTGTCAACCAGAACGTCGATGTGAGGTAGAGGGAAGTCATCCTTAGGGCTTGCCCTGTTCAAATCCCTGTAGTCAACACACATTCGAACCTTACCATCCTTCTTAGGTACCGGAACCACATTGGCAACCCACTGAGGGTAAGAAGTCACTGCTAGAAAACCGGCGTCAAATTGTTTCATAACTTCAGCCTTGATTTTCTCAGACATCTCTGGGCGCATACGGCGAACCTTCTGTTTTACGGGAGGATAGTCTTCCTTGGTAGGCAGACGATGAACCACAATGTCGGTATCCAAACCAGGCATGTCTTCGTAAGACCAGGCAAATATTTCAACGTAGTCATGCAGCATCTGAATCAACCGCTGTTTCACACTAAGCTCCAGATTTGCACCGATCTTGACTTCCTTCTTGTTTGTCTCAGTACCCAGATTCACTGTTTCCATTGGCTCTTCATGTGGTTGAATGGCCCTCTCTTCCTGGAGTAGTAGTCTTGCAAGTTCACCAGGCACTTCGCAATCATCTTCACCTTCGTCTTCGTCTAAGTTGATCGGATTTTCGAAGTCATAACTGGCAGTAGCAGAGTCGTTACCAGTGAGATCCAGAGTGGATGTAGACCTGTATATGTTAGTGTGTGTAAATAGCTGTTTTGAAATATATAATAAAGAAAAACAAAGAGCGCAAAATTTGAAATGCAAGAACGTCCGATGTTTTTATTGATGATATATGAAAATGACACACAAAAGCCCTCACAAATGAAGCCACGGTGCCCCGGGTAAGACACCGGGCCATAAAGTTTCAAAACATTGTCTGTTACAAATTTAAAACAAAAGTTTCATTACTGGGTAAAAAAAGTAATGGGGATTAAGTCCTTTGCTGTCCAGTTGCTTGGTCCACCATTGGTCGTAGGATAGATCCAGCTGTCGAATTCAGACTCTTCCACATCATCTTCAATGGCATTTACTCCCGAGTTGCTGATGAACACAGGAGGTCTTCCAATCCTTGCACCTCGAACAGCCCTTTGAGCTTCTGCAGTGAAACCCAAACCAAACTTGTTAGTCTTCTGAGTGAAATCAGGAAGTCGGCCCCAATTTGCACACTCACCCTTCTCAATAACAGCCCGGGCATCCTTTAAGGAAGCCATCTTCATAGGAAAATCTTCAACCACAGTCTCAGCTGATGCCAGTGTCCAAGGAACCTCTTCAAAATGCTGAAATGGGGTCTCAATGAACTCCCCATCCATCTCTACGTATCTGAACGAGTTGAGGTGGCTAACCATATACTCTTCCTCCCCTTGTACTGTCACAATCTTCCCTCTGACCGGGTACTTCAGCTTCTGGTGGAGCGTTGAGGTCACAGCTCCAGCTTTGTGGATCCATGGACGACCCAGAAAACAAGAATAGGATGGCTGAATGTCCATCACGTAGAATGTAGAATTGAAGACCTGAGAACCAACTTTAATTGGAATATCAACCTCACCATGCACCATCCTTTTAGACCCATCAAAGGCCCTGACAACGATGTTACTTGGCTTTATCTCTAACCCTTCGCAATCCAACCGGTCTAGAGCTCTCTTGGGTAAGACGTTCCGTGAGGAACCAGTATCAACCAATACATGTGCAAGAGTAGTGCCCCTGCATTCAATGGAGACATGCAGGGAATCGTTATGATCTTTCCCCTTGGCAGTCAAATCGGCGTCGGAGAAACCCAAGCCATTATCAGCAGTTAAATTGGCCATGCAATCTGTAAACTGATCAGCTGATGTCTCTTGTGGCACGTGGGCAGTTTTCAGGAAGGTGATCAGAGCCTTGGCATGGGCCTCTGAACACAACAGCAATGACAACATAGAAATCTTGGATGGGGTTTGCCCCAGTTGCTCAACTACGTTATAATCACTCTTCTTAATAATCTTCAGAATCTCTTCCATCTCCTGCTTGGATGCTTCAACAGTGATGGTCTTCGGAGCCTCCGTCTGGGCAGGCACATCAGTGATGATCCCTTTGCCCCGAGCGTCAGATGACTCGGCGACAGGGGTAAGAATAGGGACTTGATCAGGAATAGTGGTAGGTGCACTTGCAGGCTTAATGGCAACAGGTCTTCGTACAGTTGGTGGAGCAATATCAGGTGAGAAAAGTCTACCGCTGCGGGTGACTTTAGCAGGTCCAGTAATGTTGCTGACGCTGATATCAGCATCCAAATCTTGCTTAACTCCAAGAACATAAACATCAGCCCCATAGTGCCAAGGGACAACTTTGTCAGAGGTATAGGGGATGGGCCCCAGAACGGTGATAATTATAGGTGCAATCATCGGAGTAGATGTAATTCTAACAGGCTTCCTCGAGGGAGCCTTGGAAGAATTGTCGAAAATGGTAATAATGGCAACTTCTTCAGGATGAACGGATGGAACAACAGTCTTTTCAAACAGGATCTCTTTGCTATCCATCAGGTTTTGGATACCTGACTTTAGAGATGGGCAACCAGTAGGTAAAACAGAACACATATGGCAACCTTCGCCACAGCCCGGAAATAAACCGGCTAGTAACAGGTTCTTCTTGACAGTCATTAGAGGGGTAGCAATTTCTTCTACGGAAACCACAAACAAGTCATCTTCTAGGGCATTCACTCCATGCTTGGGCATGGGAGCAGTTACAACATTAGGCCTCTCGGGCGCCTCAAACTCAATCTCCTTTGCATCAATTAGGTCTTGCACCCTGTTCCTCAAAACCCAACAATCATTTGTATTATGCCCCGGGCTATCAGAGTGAAAAGCGCAGCGGGCATTAGGGTTGTACTTTGGCGATGTGGTACTTGGATTCTTCGGAGCTTCTTTTAGAACCACCAGATTGGTCTTCAGCAACTGTGGCAGAATCTGAGATAGAGTCATGCTGAGACGAGTGAATTGCCTTCGAGGTCTCTCGTCCTTTTGTTGATTGTGATGCTGAGGAGCACCAGTAGGTTTTGAAATAACAACCGCATTGACAACTTGGCGGTGTTCAGGTCTATTATGTCTTTTCGAACTGTAGACAACACTGGACTCTTTCTTAAACGGTTTCTTCTCGGTGCTGGATGAGGCACCCTTTTGTATCTTACCAGCCTTAATACCAGCTTCAATTCTCTCACCCGTCAAAATAAGATCTGTAAACCCAGCAGAAGAGTTTCCAATCAAATGGTTAAAGAATGGACCAGACAGGGTCCCTAGAAACATGTCCACAAGCTCACGATCAGCCAGAGGTGGTTGCACCCTTCCAGCAAGGTCTCTCCACTTTAGAACATAATCTTTAAATCCTTCACCCGTTCCTATTGACATACCCTGGAGTTGGGTACGCGTAGGAGCGAGGTCGGAGTTGTACTGATACTGCCTATAGAATGCATTAGCCAAATCTTCCCAGCTACGGATACTGGCTCCGTCCAGCTGATAGAACCACTCAAGCTAAGTCCCTGAGAGACTGTCTTGAAAGAAATGGATCCATAAGTTCTTATCAGCAGTGTAAGGCTGGATCTTCCTCACATATGACCGGAGGTGCATCTTTGGACAGGAAACTCCGTCGTACTTGGCAAAGGCTGGTGCCTTGAACTTATGGGGAATCACCACCCCAGATGACAGACCTAGATCTCCGAAGTCCAGACCGGGCACCTTATGTATTTCCATAGCGCTCAAACGGTCTTCCAGTTGTTTGTACTTATCCTCAGCAGGAGGATATTGTTCTTCATCATAGTTTGTCTCGTTGTCGGAGACCACAGGGCTAGGAGCCCTCCTTTCTTGTGAATTATCCTTCCCTCCAGATGAGGTGGTCAGATCAACTTCATTCTGCAGCCCATTTCCAAACCTGCGTCCAGTATTGAACAGGATGGTCCTCTTCTTCTTCTTCTTTTTCTCCTTCATAATCAAGGTCTTCAGGTCCTGCTGACCCTTAGCTAGATTCATGAACAGCTCTTGAAACTGGGCATTTTGGGCCTGGAGGGCCTTGATAGCTTGCTCAGTTGAAGGTTCAATAGACACGATGATCGCTGAAATAAACAGCGAAGAAGATAAGAGACCTGTAAAGGGTACCTGTTTATGAAGTGCATGGGATGAAATGCGTATGATTTATGATTTCAAAGACAATCGGGATTCAAATTTGTAAACAAGAAAGGAAACACACTTTATTAGATTTAAAACTTCAAAATTTAAATTGTTCAACAAACTGCCCTTAGGTGTTACAAGAATGGAAATACTGAAAAGTAAATAAAACTGTAAAGAAAACATCAAAGGTCCATCAATGCTCCCATGGTCTCTTCTTCTCAGTGCAGACATAATCATTCAGAATCCGCTCATTCTCCAGTTTCCTAGTCAGCTTCTGGATCTTCTGCTCTTGTTCATTGAACCTCTTCCGATAAGAATCCCATTCTTCCCGCAGTTGCATCCAAGACCTCTTCAGTGCCCCAATATCAGTGGGCATATAAGGGTGGAGAATAGTTGGAAGAACCCCCTCCTCATCAGCAACTTCAAGAGTAACAGGCCTGACAACTTCATATGGCATACCTAGCTTCTGGGCGCGGATGCGGACCCATCTGAGATATGGCTCCATTGGCAGGGAAGTCTTTGGGCCCAACTCATGTGGTCAGATTGGTGAACTCTGTCCCAAGCCCTTATGAATCTACGACGCATCTCGTCGCTATCTCCCTGAAAATCAAAGATGATATGAGGCATCAACATCTCATGAGGCCCTTCTCTTCTGGCTCTTCCAAACTGACGGAGAGCTAGGCATGGGTTGTAAGAAATTCCTCCATGGGTTCCGATTAATGGAACATTAGGATACTCTCCACAGATATCAATGACAGTCACCTCATCCATACCTTTAAGAGTCCAGATAATGTCATCATTAGAAAGAGACATCACCCTATAAGCCCAGCCCATTCCTTCTTTGTTTTTCAGCACGGACTTAGGGAGGTGCGAAATAAACCACCTCGACAATAAAGGAGCACAGCACATCAAAGTTCCCCGCTTTCGGGCAGTACGAGCATAGAGCTGATGAAGGATGTCACCCAAGAGAGTGGGTACAGGGTTCTGAGAGATGAAGATCTTTATGGCATTAATATCAACAAAAGTATCAGGATTCGGAAACAATACCAAACGATAAATCAAGAGATCCAGAATATCCTCGAACGCCTTGAAGTTTAAACTGTCCCAGAAGTAATTGGCCTTGTCAACCAAGAACTTAGCCAGAAAACCCTTAGCTTCACTTCTAGTTTCCCAGTTAGCCATTACTTCCTCTTTGGTCAAGTGAAGGGCGGAAGCAATCTCTTCAGGCCTAAGAGTCTTTTCCCAACCAGTGAACAGAGTCTGCTCCAAAACAGAGATACCGAGCAACTCAAAAAACTCTTCTAGGGTAGGAACCTGCTGAAAGTCCTGGAAAGTAAAACAGTGGTACAGCGGATCATAAAACTGGACCAGGACGCTCATCATTTGTTCGTCAAATTTTGAGGTGACCAAACTGAGCAGAGAACCATGCCTCCTGATGAAGGAAGTAATGTCTGGTATCCTGACAACCAACTCTTTAAGCAGGGTAGGTACTTGGACAAAGTTGATCTGGATAGTATTCCTACGCATGGGCATCATAATGACGTACAAAACAGAGCAAAGATGAAACCCTCTTGTATTTGAAATAGGTTAGTCCTTATGCAAGATGTATGCAATGTTATGATGTCATGATGTCATGATAAAGGCACACCACAAGTATCCACAAAAGGCAAACATGGTAAAGGCACACAAGTCACACTGAGAGCCCTTAGATTTCAGGGGGTATGGAACTTAGGTACTACCCTCTTTCAGTTCAGTTGGTTTAAACCTGTCCTAAAAATAGTAACGGGGTTCTAGAGGATCTCAATATCACTGACTACCCTCAATCAGTCATAACTCCAGTTTAGCAACCTTTCCTTGCGGCCGGAATCATCGCGAGAGTTTAGTCTCAATGAGTGTAGCATACTGCTACTGTTCTATGGCCAAGTTGGTCAATTTAAAGGTTCTAAGGTCAGTTGGTGCTTAATGACTCCTTAGAAGACCCATATTCTCCTCGTTCCAACACAAGGGATATCGGTACAGACCAAGGTGCCACACCAATGTAGCTACTGCTTCATCCGTATCGGTCTACGCCGTACAGATCCCTCACAGTTTATTGCTACTTACCTAAAGGGTATCCCTAGATCCGGGTTAGGATCTATAAAACTCTGATACAAGCCCACAAAATTAAAGCATATAAAGCATACAATTGAAAACAATAGTGATCTAATCCTAAGGTACACCTCACTTATTCAAGTCCCCGGCAAAGTCGCCAATTCTGTGATCGGTGGGAATGAGAACTGACTGTTTTTGGAATGCTGGTTCGCGTTTGCGTTTGTTTTCGCAAAATGTCGCGGTAAGAAAGAGTCGCCACCGTCTTTTATTTTATCCAACAAGGAAAAGACAAAAGCACAGAAAAAATTCCTTTTTGAGATATTTCTCGGGTTCGGGAGGTAGATTATAGAAAGGGAAGATGTTAGCACCCTTTCTATCCGTGGTTATCCACGGGCTCTTAGGTACTTGCTCATTGTGTTTTCAAAAGTTTGCTTTTCTTCGTGTTTGTGGGTTTGAAAAGAGTTTTTTGTTTTGAAGAGAGTGTAAGTGCGAGAAGTTTTGTTTTATTTTAAAAGGAGCAAGTACTTAAGAACATCTACCTACTCAAAAAAGAATTAGACTGTGCAAATGTCCTTTAGACAATGCTATCCCACTATTGAGGAGTAGGAAGCATCGTCGTTGGAGTTTTCGGGTCAATTCGATTAAGGGACGTGTGGTCACTAGAGCAATGTTAGGACGCCTTAGCGGTAACCCTAATGTCTTAGATCATTTTATCCGAGGAAACCGTTTCGAGGCAACCTATGATCTTTGGACAAGAGGGCGACCTCTAAAACTTCCTATACTCAATGACCACGTTCGAGGCAACCAAGTGAGGCGTACCCTAAGAGTGGCATGTGCGAGTGTATTGTTTTTCAGTTATATTATCTTTGTACATGTTAATGGTGAGCTACTGTTGATTTTAAGTTAAGATTGATCTTGTCATGCATAGCCTATTATTCAAACATCTAACAGTTAATAGTTGCGGAATATAAATTGCGGAAAATAAATCTAAGCTATTACAAGGCATCGGGTATTTACATCGCCAAAAACAAACCCTTGAAATTAAATTGCGGAAAGTAAATAAAACGATAAAATAAAATCCTAAGTCCAAAAACTATTACATTCCCGGAGCGGTTACAATATTGAAATATGGATAAAAAGTAATTCACGCGCGAGAAAATTAAATCGAAGTGTCTTAGGGTTTTGACCCTTTTATTAAATAAAGCATATTTTTGTTATTTTTTGAATTAAAAATTAAGTCTAAATTAATAATTGAATTAATTAATTAAATGAAAAGATTTTTTGGGTTTTTATTATTTAAGGAAATAAAAATGGTTAAAAAAATATTAAAAAAAAAACGAATTCTAAATCAATTTTAATTTATTGCAAAATATATTATTATTAAACCTATTTAAACTAAATAAATTAATTAAAGGTTTATTTACAAAAATAAAAAATAAAATTAATGGAATTAATAAAAAATATTTTTTGTTGTTTCTGATTTTTTATGAAAAAATTAATGGGTTAATTAATTAATTAAGGTAATAATAATAATAAAATAGAAAATAGAAAAAATAATGAAAAGAAAATAAAATATAAGCAAACTCAGGGGGGTGCTGGGCCTTGTTGGACTTTTGTGATTCAGCGCGCGCTTGTTGACTAGGGAGTATGGTAGTCCTTCCACTTTGGCCACTGGATCTTGGCCTGAAGCCACTTGGCACGTTGATCTCTGCAAGCGCATGGTGGTCCATCCTTTGAGAATTGCACATGAATCCCTGAAGAAAAATTAAAACAAAGTTTTGGGGGACCTGGGATTCGAACCTAGGTCCCAATGCTATCACGCACTAATGCCTTGCCAGCTGAGCCATGTTGTTAACTTGTTAGTGGAATATATAACAAATATTATATGGTAAAAAACTAATTATGCCTGGCAAACGCGCTAATCATTTAAACGGGCCAATCACGCTAAGCCACCTTATCATCTTCTTCAACGCAACCCTGGTTATTTACCTGCGGATTTTTATCTGCAGGAAGTTTCGTAGATCATCTCAAAAACCCTCTCTAGGCCATATAAATGAAACCTAAGAGTACCAATGTACTCGTCTCTTCCTCCTAGTCATCCCTGTAACCATCATTAGCCTCAATTTGACCTGTATCAAAAATACTTAAAAAGCAAGAACAAGAACCCTAGTTCTGGATACGGGGTTATAAGCCACGAAAATAAAATTAAATATTGCAGAATCAATGGAAGTTGAATGGCCAGTATGAATGTACAAGAAAATTGGCAAGAGGATGCAAGAAAGAGATTTCACGATGCCATGTTCAGAGCAATGTTCGTGGAGACTTACAGTGAGTTTTAGGCAATGAAAAGGCTTGGTTTTGATTGGTATAGCTCCACTGGATGTCAAGGAAGAGTGCTACGTTGTGATTTTGGATTGAATTCGCCTGCAATGTTGATTTCGATCTTCACTTTTTCAAGGTTTTTTACAAACTTGGTATGGCCGTTTCTGCAGAGCTTTGTGCGTGTCTTAGGTCTGGCTTGCTTGTGTGCATATAATATAACGTGTTTAGGTCAAAATATGGGCCATAATCCTTATGCATTGAAGATGGAAGATTGGATTTTGATCACCATAACCAAGTTGCCATATTTGCAACAAATCTGAGATTTTGTGCTTGTTTTGACTTGGCACGAGTTTGATTGAGTACCACATGAAATTTGCAAGCTGGAATGATCACTAGAATCCTTTTACATTAATTTTTAGATTTTATTTGATTTAATATTGATTTAAAATGAATTAAATCAATGAAAATAAAATAAAATAGAAAAATAAATGAATGGCCATGAAATTAAATATGGGACACGGGTGTGGCATGACAAGACCATATCGAGTGGAAAAAAGTGGGCCCTTTTGTCAAAAATTGGAGTTTTGAGGATAGTTGACTTTTGGCAAATTTGGAAAAATGCCCAACTTCAACAATGCATAACTTCTTCAATTTTGAACTTTTGGAGGTGTTCTTGGACTTTTTAGAAACCTTGAGATGTCTTATAATCAACCCTTTTGGTCTCATATGATTTTGATGTTCCATGCTCAAGTTATAAGCTTTGGCAAAAAAGGTGTTTTTGTTGACTTTCAAAAATGACCTATAATGTCCAAATTTGTAACTTTTTGTGAGAGAATTTCTTGATATTGGGGTGTGAAGATGGATTATATTAAATTTCATCCTATTCAAAATGATATTTGGATGGGTCATTTCTCATAAAGTATGAGAAAGTTATGCTTGGTCAAAGTTGAGTTGACTTTTCCTACAAAACCCTAATTTAGCAACTTTTGAATCTTGATGAATTTTGAGCAATCCTTGATGAATCTTGATCAAACCTTGATCAAATGTTGAATTATCCTTCAAAATGAGAATGTTGACAAAAAATCTTGAGGTTTGACTATTTGTAGGTCACAGTTGAATTTTGCCCTAGTATAGTCGATTTTTGGGTCTCTTGAGCCATTGACTGACCAAACTTCCTCTACAAGGCTTGAAATTTGATATGGATGAACTTGAGAACATATTAAGACATTGGGAAGAACTTGAGGCCATTTGGATGTAAGGAACTTGATGCAACACAAAACCCTAATTTTGACTTGACTGCCTTAGGAGGTGATTTGACTGTCCAACTCTTGAGCCAACTTGAGTAACTTGGAGATTATTCTTGACAAATCTTGAGGAATATGGGAGGGAAAATTTTGGGGTACAACACCCTTGTGTTGGAATGAGGAGAATATGGGTCATCTAAGGGGTCATTAAGCACCAACTGACCTTAGAACCTTTAAATTGACCAACTTGGCCATAGAACAGTAACAATATGCTACACTCATTGAGACTAAACTCTCGCGATGATTCCGGCCGCAAGAAAAGGTTGCTAAACTGGAATTATGACCGATTGAGGGTAGTCAGTGATATTGAGATCCTCTAGAACCCGATTACTATTTTTAGGACAGGTTTAAACCAACTGAACTGAAAGAGGGTAGTACCTAAGCTCCTTGCTAGCCTGAAATTTAAGGGCTCTCTGTGTGACTTGTGTGCCTTTACCATGTTTGCTATTTGTGGATACTTGCGGTGTGCTTACTATCATGACATCATGACATCATGACATTTCATACATCTTGCATTGGACTAACCTATTTCAAAGACAGGAGGGATTCATCTTTGCTCTCTTTTGTAGGTCATCATGATGCCTATGCGTAGAAACACCATCCGGATTAATTTTGTCCAGGTTCCCACTATGCTTAAAGATTTGGTTGTAAGGATGCCTGATACTACTTCCTTCCTCAGAAGACATGGTTATCTTCTCAGTTTGGTCACCTCCAAATTGGACGAGCAGATGATGAGTGTCCTAGTCCAATTCTATGATCCATTGTACCATTGTTTTACTTTTAAAGACTATCAGCTGGTTCCCACCCTAGAAGAAATCTCTAAGCTGCTCGGTATCTCTGTTCTGGAGCAGACCCCGTTTACTGGTTGGGAAAAGATGCTTAGGCCCAAAGAGATTTTGCAGCCCTTCATTTGACCAAAGAGGAGGTAATGGCTAATTGGGAGACTAGAAGTGGAGCTAAGGGCTTTCTTACTAAGTTCTTGGTTGGTAAGGCTAACTATTTCTGGGATAGCCTAGATTTTAAGGCATTCGAGGATATTCTGGCCCTTATGATATATGGCTTGGTATTGTTTCCGAACTCCGACTCCTTTGTTGATGTGAATGCGATAAAGATCTTCATCTCTCGCAATCCTGTGCCCACTCTCTTGGGTGACATCCTTCATCAGCTCTATTCTCGTACGGCCCAAAAGCGGGGAACCTTGATGTGATGTGTTCCGTTATTGGCAAGGTGGTTTATTTCGCACCTTCCCAAGTCAGTGATGAAGAACAAAGAAGGCATGGTCTGGGCTTATAGGGTAATGTCTCTCTCTCATAATGACATCATCTGGACTCTCAAGGGTATGGACGAGGTGACTATCATTGATCGCTGTGGGGAGTACCCTAATGTTCCACTGCTAGGAACCCATGGAGGAATTTCTTACAACCCGTGCTTAGCCCTACGTCAGTTTGGAAGAGCCCAAAGAGAAAGACCTCATGAGCCGTTAATGCCTAGTATCATCTTTGATTTTCAAGGGGATAGCGACGAGCAACGTCGCAAATTCATAAGGGCTTGGGATAGAGTTCACCAATCTGATCCACATGAGCTGGGCCCAAAGACTTCTCTGCCAATGGAGCCACAGATGGGTCTGCATCCATGCCCAAAAGCTAGGTATGCCATATGAAGTCGTCTGACCTATCACTCTTGAAGTTGCTAATGAAGAAGGAGTTCTTCCAACCATCCTCCATCCTTATATGCCCACTGACATTGGGGCATTGAAAAGGTCTTGGATGCAATTGAGGGAAGAACGAGATTCTTACCGAGAGAAGTTCAACGAGCAAGAGCAGAAAATCCAGAGGTTGACTAGGCAGTTGGAGAACGAGCGGATTCTCAACGACTATGTCCGCACTGATAAGAAGAGACCACGGGAGCATTGATTGACCTTTGATTGTTTCTTTTCCAGTTTTCATTTAGTTTTCAGTATTTCCATTCTTGTAACGCTCTGAGGGCATCAGTTGAAAAATTTGAATTACAAAGCTTATCTAATAAAGTGTGTTTCCTTTCTGGTTTACAAATTTGAATCTCCCGATTGTCTTTGAAATCATAATCATACGCATTTCATCCCATGCACTTCATAAACAGGTACCCATTACAGGTCTCTTATCTACTTCGCTGTTTATTTCAGCACTCATCATGTCTGCCGAACCTTCAACTGAGCAAGCCATCAAGGCCCTCCAGGCCCAGAATGCCCAATTCCAAGATTTGTTCATGAATCTAGCTAAGGGTCAGCAAGACCTGAAGACCCTGATTCTGAAAGAGAAGAAGAAGAGGACAGTCCTGTTCAACACTGGTCCTAGGTTTGGAAACAGGCTTCGGGATGAAGTTAATTTGACCACCTCATCTGGAGGGAAAGATAGTCAAGAAGAAAGGAGGGATCATAGCCCTGTGGTCTCCGACAACGAGACAGACTATGATGAAGAACAGTATCCTCCTGCTGAGGATAGATACAAGCAACTGGAAGACCGGTTGAGTGCTATGGAAGTTCAGAAAGTGCCTGGTCTGGACTTTGGTGATCTAGGTCTATCATCTGGGGTGGTGATTCCCCACAAATTCAAGGCACCAGCCTTTGCTAAGTATGACGGAGTTTCTTGTCCGAAGCTGCACCTCCGGTCATATGTGAGGAAAATTCAACCGTACACTGCCGATAAGAACTTGTGGATCCATTTCTTTCAAGACAGTCTCTCAGGGACTCAGCTTGAGTGGTTCTATCAGTTGGACGGAGCCAGTATCCGCAGTAGGGAAGATTTGGCTACTGCATTCTACAGGCAGTATCAGTACAACTCCGGCCTCGCTCCTACGCGTACCCAACTCCAGGGTATGTCAATGGGAACGGGTGAAGGATTCAAAGATTATGCTCAGAAGTGGAGAGACCTCGCCGGTAGAGTACAACCACCCTTAGCTGATCGAGAGCTAGTTGATATGTTTCTGGGGACCCTGTCTGGTCCATTTTTCAACCACTTGATTGGAAGCTCTTCGGCTGGGTTTACAGAGCTTATTTTAACCGGTGAAAGGATTGAGGCTGGTATTAAGGCTGGTAAGATACAGAAGGGTGCCTCATCGAGCACCGAGAAGAAGCCCTTTAAGAAAGATTTCAGTGTTGTCTACAGTACGAGAAGACAGAATAGACCTGAACACCGCCAAGCTGTTAATGCGGTTGTTATTTCAAAACCGGCTGGTGCTCCTCAGCACAACAATCAACAGAAGGATGAGAGACCTCGAAGGCAGTTCACCCGTCTCAACATGACCTTATCTCAGATTCTGCCACAGTTGCTGAAGACCAATCTGGTGATTCTAAAGGAAGCTCCGAAGAATTCAAATACAACATCACCAAGGTATAACCCCAATGCCCGCTGTGCTTATCACTCTGATAGCCCGGGGCATAATATAGATGATTGTTGGGTTTTGAAGAACAAGGTACAAGACTTGATTGATGCGAAAGAGATCGAGTTCGGAGCACCAGAGAAGCCTACACAAGATGCAGGGGTGAATGCTATCAGGGATGACGATGATGAAGAGTTTGATATCGACAGTTGGATCTACCCGACTGCCAATGGTGGATTAAGCAACTGGACAACGAAGGATTCTATGCCCGTTTCTGTTATCACCCAGTAATGAAACTTTTTGTTTTGAATATGTAACAGACAATGTTTTAAACTTTATGGCCCGGTGTCTTACCCGGGGCACTGTGGCTTCATTTGTGAGGGCTTTTGTGTGTCATTCTCATATATCATTAATAAAAGCATTGGACGTTCTTGCATTTCAAATTTTGTGCTCCTTGTTTTTCTTTATTATATATTGCAAAAAATCTATTTACACACACTCACATATACAGGTCCACATCCACTTTGGATCTCACTGGTAACGACTCTGCTACTGCCAGTTATGACTTCGAAAATCCGATCAACTTAGCCGAATACGAAGGTGAAGATGATTGTGAAGTGCCTGGTGAACTTGCAAGACTGTTACTTCAAGAAGAGAGGGTTATTCAGCCACATGAAGAGCCGGTGGAATCAGTGAATCTGGGTACTGAGACAGACAACAAGGAAGTCAAGGTTGGTGCCAATCTGGAGCTTAGTGTGAAGCAACGGTTGATTCGGATGTTGCGTGACTATGTTGAGATCTTAGCCTGGTCTTACGAAGATATGCCCGGTTTGGATACTGATATTGTGGTTCATCGCCTGCCTACCAAGGAAGACTGTCCTCCAGTGAAACAGAAGGTCCTCCGAATGCGCCCAGAGATGTCTGAGAAAATCAAGGTTGAGGTTATGAAACAGTTCGATGCCGGTTTTCTAGCAGTTACTTCTTACCCTCAGTGGGTGGCTAACGTGGTTCCTGTGCCAAAGAAGGATGGTAAGGTCCGAATGTGTGTTGACTACGGGGATTTGAACCGGGCGAGCCCTAAGGATGACTTACCTCTACCTCATATTGACGTTCTGGTTGACAACACTGCTCAACATAAGGTATTCTCCTTTATGGATGGCTTCTCAGGTTATAATCAGATAAAAATGGCTCCCGAAGACATGGAGAAGACAACTTTTGTTACTCAGTGGGGTACCTTTTGCTACAAGGTCATGCCTTTTGGACTAAAGAATGCTGGGGCAATGTATCAGCGCGCCATGGTTGCTTTGTTTCATGACATGATCCATCATGAGATTGAAGTATACGTCGACGATATGATTGCAAGGTCCCAGACTGAGGAGGAACACCTTGACCATCTGCAAAAGTTGTTTGACATGTTAAAATTGTACAAGCTGAGGTTAAACCCGAACAAGTGCACCTTCGGGGTGAGATCTGGTAAACTGTTGGGTTTCGTCGTGAGCGACAAAGGTATTCAAGTGGACCCTGCCAAGGTGAAAGCTATACAGGAAATGCCAGCTCCCAGAACAGAGAAAGAAGTCAGAGGCTTTCTAGGACGTCTGAATTACATTGCCCGATTCATCTCGCACCTGACTGCTACTTGTGAGCCAATCTTCAAGTTGCTGAAGAAAGATCAAGTAGTGCGTTGGAACGATGAATGTCAAGCCGCTTTCGAAAGAATCAAAGAGTATCTCCAAGAGCCACCTATTCTGATGCCACCAGTTGAAGGGAGACCTTTAATCTTATACTTAACAGTACTTGACAACTCAATGGGGTGTGTGCTGGGGCAGCATGACGAGTCTGGCCGAAAAGAGTATGCTATTTATTACCTTAGCAAAAAGTTTACCGACTGTGAGACCCGATACTCACTGCTTGAGAAAACTTGTTGTGCTTTGGTATGGGCTGCTCTCCGACTGAGACAGTATATGTTGACTCACACTACTCTGTTGATATCAAAGATGGATCCAATCAAGTATATCTTCGAGAAGCCTGCTTTGTCCGGAAGAATAGCAAGGTGGCAGATGATCTTGACTGAGTACGACATCCAGTATACGACCCAAAAGGTAATTAAGGGAAGTGTGTTAGCAGACTTTTTGGCACATCAGACAGTGGATGATTACCAGTCTATGAACTTTGAATTTCCGGACGAGAATATCATGTTGGTAACTGACTGTGAGACACCTGGACCGGATGAAGGACCTGAGGAAGGATCCCGATGGTCTATGTGCTTTGATGGAGCTTCGAACGCTTTGGGTAACTGCATTGGCACTGTGATCATATCTCCTAAAGGCTCTCATACTCCGTTCACCGCCCGACTATGTTTCAACTACACCAACAACATGGCGGAGTATGAAGCATGCATCATGGGTCTTCGAGCAGCAATTGACCTAAGGATTAAGTTTCTAAGTGTCTTCGGAGATTCCACTCTCGTGATCAGTCAGATTAAAGGCGAGTGGGATACGAAACACCCTAATCTTATTCCTTACAAAGAGTATGTGTTGACATTGCTTCCCCATTTTGAGGAGATAACCTTTGAACACTTCCCTAGAGAGGAGAATCAGTTGGCGGACGCGCTGGCTATGATGTCTTCTATGTTCAAGGTCAATTGGGACAACGAAGCTCCCCGGATTATCATTGAAAGATTGGACGAACCGGCACATTGCTGTGATCTTGAGGCTGAAGAGGTAACAGAGAAGCCCTGGTATCATGAGGTGAAGAGGTATCTTGAAGCTCAGGAGTACCCCGAGGGTGCATCTGTTAATGAAAAGAATTTTCTGAGGAGGTTCGCGGCGAAGTTCTTCATCAGCAATGGTATTCTTTACAAGCGTAACCATGATTCAACCTTACTGCGTTGTGTGGATAAGAATGAAGCAGAAAGGATCATGGAGGAGTTACATGAAGGTACTTTCGGAACTCATTCCAGTAGACACACCATGGAAAATAAAATCCTACGGGCAGGATATTATTGGCCCACAATGGAAGCTGACTGTTATCAGCATTCTCGGACATGTCACAAGTGTCAAGTCTATGCTGATAAGGTGCACATACCTCCAGTTCCTCTGAACGTCTTGACAGCACCTTGGCCTTTTGCAATGTGGGGCATTGATATGATCGGTGAGATCAGACCTACGGCATCCAACGGGCATCATTTCATCCTTGTAGCTATTGACTACTTTACGAAGTGGGTTGAAGCAGCTTCCTTTGCTACTGTAACCAAGAACGTCGTGGCACGGTTCATTCGGCATAATCTGATTTGTCGATATGGTGTACCATAGAGGATCATTACGGACAATGGTATCAATCTCAACAACAAGATGATCATTGAGCTCTGTGATCAATTCAAGATACAGCATCATAACTCTTCTCCTTACCAGCCAAAGATGAATGGGGCTGTCGAAGCGTCTAATAAGAACATTAAGAAGATTGTGCAGAAGATGACAGTGACATACAAAGACTGGCACGAGATGTTACCGTTTGCTCTTCATGGGTACCGTACCTCAGCGCGAACGTCAACAGGGGCAACACCCTATTCTTTGGTATATGGCATGGAGGCAGTCTTGCCCATTAAAGTTCAGATACCCACTCTCCGAATCATGAAGGACGCAAGTTTGAGTGAAGATGATTGGATCCAGACCCGGCTTGATCAGCTGAACCTAATCGACAAAAAGAGACTTACTTCAATTTGTCATGGTCAGACGTACCAAAAACGGATGATTAAGGCATTTAACAAGAAAGTCAGGCGACAAGAGTATCAAGTTGGGGATCTGGTAATCAAGCGCATTATTCTACCTCAAGGTGATCCCAGGGGAAAATGGACCCCTACTTACGAAGGGCCATTTGTGGTTAAGAACATTTTCTCAGGAGGAGTTATGATTCTAACCACCATGGATGTTGACGACCTTCCTCACCCCGTCAATGCAGACATAGTAAAAAGATACTACGCATAATCAAAGACCCGCTAGGTTGACTGGCCTAGGCAAAAATAAGGGCTTCCCGGCGAACCAAAAGGGTTCGGGCAAAAATAAGGGATGAAAATGAAAAAATATGTACACCCGGCAAGTCGAAAACCTGAAAAAGGCAGCTTGGGAAAAAAAGGGTATCCCGGTGGACTGAAAACCAGAAAGGGCGGTCCAGGAAAAAATTAGGGATCAAAGCGTAATACTATGTCTCATTGGATCACCTTGCATCCAGACTTCGGTATCGACTATCAAGCTCGGACGACACTAATCAATCTGATTCATCTTCAACCAAGCAGCAAAGTGATGAGATGCTTGAAGATATAAAGGCAATAACTGAGTTGGAACCCAGTGGGATTATTCACACAGCTGTTTTGTTTAGTTTTTCACAAATTGTGTAAATTCTATTATTCGGCGGCGTTCTCTTACTAGGACGTCAGCCTCTTGTACAAAAAATGCCTATTTACAGGCCAAACTTCAAAAGCAATGCAATTCATTTTCAGACAAATTTCAAACTGTTTTTCCTTTATCTGTTTTGTTTTGCAAAGAACGTCCAATGTTCATTTTTGATATATGCATTTGACATTAATTGCTGATCATAGATATTTACATGCGAAACAAAAGATGAATTACTGGTAATATCAGAAGTAGGGGCAATAAGAATTGTCCGAACTGTGTAGTTGCTTTGTCCACCAGGTACAAGGTAAATTCAGCTGAAGAATATGGCTAAGATACCTTCACTCCCTGCAGAGTAAGACAATAATGGTAGATCTCCCCAGCTGAGACTTGCAACTGTGAACGAATCAGAAATACTCTCCCCAAGCAGAGTTAATCTACCATCATCCCTAAAAAGGTTTGGTATCCCCAGAAGGTCTTAATATTCCCCAGTGGAGTGTAAGAATATTCCTCAGCAAGTATAAGAGTATCCCCGACAGTCTTAATATTCCTCGACGGAGTATTAGAATGTTCCCCGACAGCATACAAGGTACCCCCAATGGAGTCAATATTTCCCCAGCGCAGTCTGAAAAAAGCTTCCCCAACAGAGTTGAATCATCATCCCCAGTAGACTCTGGAAGCCTATCCCCTGCAGAGTACAAAATAAATTTCCCCAGCCAAATTCAAGGAATCATTCCCGGCATAATTCAGAGGATTGTCCCCACAAGAGTCTAACAGGACTATCCCTAGCAAGTTGCAGCTGAAAGATCATACCCCGATGAAGTTCTTTCCTTTCACAAGCAGGAATTCAATCCTCAACAGATTTAATATCACTAGCAACGGTAATCCATCCCCAGTGGAGTTTATCATTGAAATCCTCAGTGGAGCTTATCAGTGGAATCCCCAGTAGAGTTTATCAGTGACATTCTCAGCAGAACATCTCTTCCCCACAGAGTAATTCCCCTTGGAGTAATCTTTTCATCAGTTTATTCCCCAACGGAGTTATCCTCTCCTGCAAGTTTATCATCTTCGTTCGTCATCCCCAACGGAAACGAAGAATTCAACTCTACTCTCCAGCAGCTCCGGGATTTATTTTTCCCCAGCTAAAACATTACATTTCCATACATCATGATACATGCATATACGCATCATATCATAGAATCTCATTTATGTTGAGAACATCATTGCTTGATCCATATCATGCATTGCATATGACTAACCTTGACCTTTTAGGAAATATGCAGTTAAATTCTCAACTATGTCAATGGAGACAAAATCAGTTAAATCGATTCCTAAAGATTTTTCTGAGTCCAAGCCATTCAATGGAGACAAAAATCAGTTAAATCGATTCCTAAAGATTTTTCTGAGGCCAAGCCAGTCAATGGAGACAAAAACAGTTAAATCGATTCCTAAATATTTTTCTGAGGCAAAGCCAGTCAATGGAGACAACATCAGTTAATCGATTCCTAAAGATTTTTCTGAGGCAAAGCCAGTCAATGGAGACAAAATCAGTTAAATCAATTCCTAAAGATTTTTCTGAGGCCAACCCGTCAATGGAGACAACATCAGTTAAATCGATTCCTAAAGATTTTTCTGAGGCCAACCCGTCAATGGAGACAAAACCAGTTAAATCTATTCCTAAAGATTTTTCTGATGCGAACGCAGTCAATGGAGACAAAAAATAGTTAAATCGATTCCTAAAGATTTTTCTGATGCGAACGCAGTCAATGGAGACAAAACCAGTTAAATCGATTCCTAAATATTTTTCTGAGGCAACCCGTCAATAAAGACAACCCGTCAATGGAGACAACCCGTCAAAGGAGACAACCCGTCAATGGAGACAACCCGTCAATGGAGACAACCCGCCAATAGAGACAACCCGTCAATGGAGACAACCCGTCAAAGGAGACAACCCGTCAATGGAGACAACCCGTCAAAGGAGACAACCCGTCAATGGAGACAACCCGTCAATGGAGACAACCCGTCAATGGAGACAACCTGTCAATGGAGACAACCCGTCAAATAAGATAACCCGTCAAAGGAGACAATCTATCAAAGGAGACAATCAGTCAAAGAAGACAAGACCACCTACCAACAATCTCCAAATGGCATCTGTAAGCCCATTCCCGACATCACAATGTTGATACTACACCATGCGAGTGCAAATTTCTGGGCACTCTAGTGTTCAATTATCTTCCACCTTCGGATCACGAAAGGCTCGAAAGCCAATCTATATCCTCAGGTTTAAGAAAATTGAACAGGGGCAACTGTTGTACCCCAAAATTTTCCCTCCCATATTTTTCAAAGACATTTCAAGAATAACTTTCAAGTTGCTCAAGATGGCTCAAGAGTTGGACAGTCAAATCACCTCCTAAGGCAGTCAACCTCAAATTAGGGTTTTGTGTTGCATCAAGGTCCTTACATCCAAATGACCTCAAGTTCTCCCCAATGTCCTCATATGTTCTCAAGTTCATCCATATCAAATTTCAAGCCTTGCAGAGGAAGTTTGGTCAGTCAATGGCTCAAGAGGCCCAAAAATCGACTATACTAGGGCAAAAGTCAACTGTGACCTACAAACAGTCAAACCTCAATATTTTTTGTCAACATTCTCATTTTGAAGGTTAATTCATCATTTGATCAAGGGTTGATCATGATTCATCAAGGATTGCTCAAAATTCATCAAGATTCAAAAGTTGCTAAATTAGGGTTTTGCAAGACAAGTCAACTCAACTTTGACCAAGCATAACTTTCTCATACTTTATGAGAAATGACTCATACAAAGCTCATTTTGAATAGGATGCAATTTCCTACAATCCATATTCACACCCCAAGATCAATAAATGCACTCACAAAAAGTTACAAATTTGGACATTATAGGTCATTTTTGAAAGTCAACAAAAACACCTTTTTTTCCAAAGCTTATAACTTGAGCATGGAATATCAAAATGCCATTAGACCAAAAGGTTTTGTTATAGGACATCTCAAGGTTTCTAAAAAGTCCAAAAACACCTCCAAAGGTTCAAAATTGAAGAAGTTATGCATTGTTGAAGTTGGGCATTTTTTCAAAATTGCCAAAAGTCAACTATCCCCAAAACTTCAAATTTTGTCAAATGGGCCCACTTTTTTCCACTTGATTTGATCTTTTCACACAACACACGTGTCATATCTTCAGTCTTATGCCAATTTATTAATTTTTCTATTTTATTTGATTTTGATTGATTTAATTCATTTTTAATCAATTTAAATCCAAATAAAATCTAAATATTAATAACTTGTAATCTTTTTGATTGATATAGGTTTCAATTATCATCATGGACCAAATAAAATCCGAATCATGCCATGTTGTGAACAAAATATTGGTTTTTAACACTTTTGGAAGCTTTGTTAATGGAGAATAAAATCAAATCTTCAATCATCAATTCACATGGATTCAAGGCCCAAAATTAAACCTAATTGCTTCTATTATACTCACACAATGCAAAGGGACAAAGGACACGACCTGAAAGCTGCCAAATCTCAAAAACCAAAACTTGAAAAAGCTTGAAAAAGTTGAAAACTGAAATCCATACTAGAGGCAAATTCAACCCACAATCTCAACGTGGTTCAATTGCCAGGAGTCCACTGAAGCTATTGCAACCATTCACAAGCTCTGAAGCCACCTGAATCGCGCTGTAAGTATCCATGAACATGGCCCTGTACACAAAAACATAACCTCTCATTCTTGCATCTTTTTGACAAAACGTTGGCATATTCGTGATCCTTGCATAATTTCCAAGCTATCTGCAATATTTGATTTCGTTTTTATGGCCTGTAATGTAATACCCGAACCTAGGGTTTCCGTTTCTTGTTTTTAGGCGTTTGCTTTGCAGGTAAAATTGGGACCAATAATGGACATGGTTGTGTTCAGGGAGGAGAGACGAGCATGGTGATGGTCTCTGTTTGCATTTATATGGCCTAAAGTTCATTTTAGAAGCAAGCCACGGATCTTGCTGCAGATAAAAATCCGCAGGTAAGGGAACCAGGTTTTGTTGAAGAAGACGAAGACGTGGCTTGTCTTCATTGGCCCCTTCAAATCTTGCGCCTTTTTATTTTTTATTTACAGTATATTGTTTGTTTTTAGCATATAATATTTACCACTTATTCCACTAACAATAGAAACAAAGTGATGCAATGGCAAGCGCGTTGGTTCAAAGTCCAACGGGACCTGGGTTCGAATCCCAGGCCCCCCAATATTTGTTGAATTTTGTTTACAGGCGATCCAGTGCAAAGCTAACACTGTGGTCTATAATACACCTTCATCCAACGCCTGCCAGATGGCCTTCAGGCCAAATCTGATGGCCCAGATGGAAGGCTCACCATACTCCCCAATCAATGCATACGCGTGGAATGGTAAAGGTCAACCAGGCTTCCAGCGTGAATGGGCCTCAAAATGCTGATTTCACCTCCTCTTGGGCCCAACACCCCCTTGGTTTATTTTTCTTTTCATTATATTTATTTATTTGTTTTATTGTTATTATTTATTATTAATCACTAACCAATTAATATTTTCCTTAATAAAATCAAAAACACAACAAATATATTTTTATTTATTAAAATTAAATTCATACTTTATTTTTGTAAATAAAATAATTTAATCAATTTAGCATTAATTAGGTTTAACTTTTAATATTTTTTTGCAAAATAATTAAAATTAATGTAGAATTAGGTTTTTACTAACTTTAAATCAACTTACTTTATTTCTTAAAATATTCAAAAATCCAAAAAATATCTTTTTAATTAATTAATTTAATTGTTAATTTAGATTTAGTTTCTTTTAATTCAAAAATAACAAAAGAAATCTTTCCTTTAATAAAAAAGGGTCAAAACCCTAAAAAATGCGCCGTTTAAATTTCTCGCACGCGATCCATATTTCCATTATTGTAATTGCTCCCGGTATGTAACAACTTTTAATTAGGACTTTAAATATTTTTACCGCTTTATTTATTTTCCGCAATTTAAATTAAAGGGTTGCTTTTGGCGATGTAAATACCCGATGCCTTGTAATAGTTTAGATTTAATTTCCGTAATTTAAATTCCGCAACTATTAACTGCTAGATGTTTGATAATAGGGAATGCATGACAAGATCAAATGTATGAACTTAAAATCAACATAGCTCACCCATAACATGTACAAAGATAAAATTAACCGAAATAACACACTTGCACATGCACACTCTTAGGGTACACCTCACTTGGTTGCCTTCGAACGTGGTCATTGAGTATAGGAAATTTTAGAGGTCGCCCTCTTGTCCAAAGATCATAAGTTGCCTCGAAACGGTTGCCTCGAAAAAAATGATCTAAGACATTAGGGTTACCGCTAAGGCATCCTAACATTTCTTTAGTGACCACACGTCCCTTAATCGAATTGACCCTTAAAACTCCAATGACGGTGCTACCTACTCCTCAATAGTGGGATGGCATTGTCTAAAGGACATTTGCACAGATTAATTTATTTTTCGAGTAGGTAGATGGTTCTTAAGTACTTGCTCTTTTAAAACAAAACAAAACTTTTCGCACTTACACTCCTTTCAAACAAGAAAACTTCTTTCAAACCCACAAACACAAAGAAAAGCAAATTTTGAAAAAACAATGAGCAAGTACCTAAGAGCCCGTGGATAACCACGGATAGAAAGGGTGCTAACACCTTCCCTTTCTATAATTTACCCCCCGGACCCGAGAAACATCTCGAAAAAAGAATTTTTTTGTGCTTTTTTCCTTTCCTTGTTGGATAAAATAAAAGACGGTGGCGACTCTTACTTACCGCGACATTTTGCGAAAATAAACGCAAAACGCAAACCAGCATTCCAAAAACAATCAGTTCTCTTCCAACTGCATCACAGAAATTGATGAACTATAGATGAATAATGACATCCCGATGCTGTTTATTTGATGTGGAATTATAGGATAATTGTAAGTGATGATTATCCATGATTTGATTAATTTTTTAGGGATTAAAGTATGGAACCCGTAGTGAAAACTAGAGAAAATTGCAGAAATTATGCAGGATAGAGCAGTATGCGTCGATCCTGTTGTACCCCAAAATTTTCCCTCCCATATTTCTCAATACATATCAAGTGAGGTCCTCAAATTGCTCAAGGAGGTCCAAGAGTTGACCAGACAAACTCTCTCCTAAAGTAGTTTATCTTGTATTAGGGTTTCATTTTGCATTAAGATGCTTGAGTACAAAGGATCCCAAATTCTCACCATTGTCCTGATATGTTCTCAAAATCATCCATGTCAAGTTTCAAGCTTTACAGAGGAAGTTTGCTCAGCCAATTGCTCAAATACCTAGAAATCGATTGTGCTAGGTCAAAAGTCAACTGTGGCCCACATACAGTCAAACTTCAAGATTTTTGGTCAACATCCTCATTTTGGAGTATTATTCATCATTTGATCAAGGGTTGATCATGATTCCTCAAGGATTGCCCATAATTCATCAAAACCCACAAGTTGCTAAATTAGGGTTTTTTAGAAAAAGTCAACTCAACTTTGACCAAGCATAACTTTCTCATACTTTATCATAAATGACCCATCCAAATCTCATTTTGAAGAGGGTGTAATCCCCTACAATTCATATTCAGCTCCCAAGTTCAAAATATGCACTCACAAGAAGATATGAATTTTGACATTATAGGTCATTTTTAAGAGTCAACAAAAACACCTTTTGAGTCAAAGCTTCATACATGAACATGGAAGACTCAATTGATATGAGACAAAAAAGGTTGGTTAGAGGACATCCTAAGCTTTCTGAAAAATCTAAGAGCACCCTCATAGGTTCAAAATTGAAAGAGATATGCCTTGTCAAAGTTGACCATTTTTGCAAAATTGCCAAAAGTCAAATGTGTCCAAAATTGCATTTTTTGCTAAATGGGCCTAACTTTTCATGCTTGCACTGAGTTTGTGATGTGATCCACGACCCATGAGCCCTTCCACTTGTCATTCTTTTATTTTTATTATTTATTTTTATTTTATTTCATTTAAATCTCATAAAATCAATATAAAATAATGAAAATATCAAAAATCAATTAAACCTTGAGATTTTGTGCATGATTAGAGTCATTATACAGCTGGTGGCAAGATCAAATCGTGCAAGACTTCATATGGACAGAAAAGGATTGAAAATGCTTGTTTTGGAAAGATTTGGTGCAAGGAATAAATCATTGGTCAATCTTCATAAATGGCAAAGATTTGATGCAAACTTTTACCCTAATTCACTCTACTATAGATAGTGAACAAAGGCAGACAAAAAAAGGGTTTTGGAAGCGTGAAAAGGCAGAGGAAAAGTTCAAATTTTTCAAAGAAAAGTGTTGATCAAATCTTGCTCTGTAGGCCGTTTCAAGCGCTTCATAAGAGCAATTCATATTCTTGGATCATCCCTGAAGCCAACAAGATTGTTTGCAAGGCCTGAGACACTCAGAACCACCCTACAACATTCATACAATTTGCTTGATTCCTTGAAATCGAATACACTAATTCTTGCATATTTAGCGTATTTGATTGGCATATTTATAACCTTTGAGATGTTTGCAACGTCACACTATGATTCAATTGCATTTTTAACGCCTGTATGCGCATATGCCATGACTAGGGTTTGTTCGTTATTTTTAGGGGTTTCTTATGCAGGAGAAATTGGGCGTTGATAATGGTACCATGATGCTCGTGAGATTGAAATGAGTTGATTGGTACCATTAGGTTTCATTTATCATGCGCGTACAGGATTTTTGAAATGGACAGGGGCTATACCTACGCTTGATGTCTGTAGGTAAAAGTCACAAAACCTAAAGCGACGGTGGGGAGGAAGACGACAATACATGGCGCTCCCTGACTTGCCAGTTTGAATTTCGCGCGTTGGTTGGCCCCACTAGCTTGTTTTTGCATCTTATATATTGTGTTTATTTAACTTACAAGTTAACATCATGGTTCAGATGGTTGGGGCGAAGGCCTTTGATACACACGTCCTGGGTTCGATCCCAGGCGTGTGCATTTTGTTATTTTCTGGATTATTCCAAGCAGATCTCATGCATTACAGTAGCGCATGTCCACCAAATGCCCTTGTGCTCCACCATCAGATCCATCAGCCATGTGGATCGAACGTCACGTGGCGAAGAGACCACCATGCGCCTGAGTCAAGCATGCACACAGGATTGGGCAAAGTCAAAAAGGCCAGGATTTTGTTGGGCTCAAAATTTCAGACAACACCCCCCACAATTGCTAATCAGCATCAGGCCCATTACTAATCTTTTTTTTATATATTTCTTTTCTTTATTTCTTTTTACTCTTTTAATTTTCTTTATTAATTTAATTCACACACTATTTTTTTTTCACCAAAAAAATATAAAATCAAGAATTCACCAAAAAGATTAGAATTAGTTTTTATTTTATCAAATTTAATTTAATTAATTTAATTTAATTTAGAGCAACTTTAAGTTGTTTCTCACAATTAAAATCAACTAGAAAATTAGGTTTAATTATTTAATTTAATTGTTTCCCTTTTGCAAATAAAATAAAAAAAATACAAAAATAGGTTAATTTAATTATTTTTCTTAATTAAAATTAATTAGTAATTAGGTTCTTTTTTTATTCAATTAGGCCTTATTTTCTCAAATAACAAAAACGACAAAAAATGATTTTTTTTCTTTAATCAATTACAATTAGGTTTAGTCAAGGGTCAAAACCCTAACCGTCTCGCATTTAATTCATTGCGCGTGTTTTTATTTTGTCAATATTATTGTAACTGTGCACGGTTTGTAATAGCTTAATCTAGGTTTTTTTATTATTTATCGTCTTTTGCGGGTTTTTGGCTATGTAATTAATCCCCTCCCCGAAGCCTTGTAATAGCATAGGTTTACTTTCTCGCATTTTAATTCTCGCAAATATTTAACTGTCTAGATGTATGTTAATAGGATTGTATGACAAGATTGCATGAAAATTTAATACAGTTAGAAAAACCCTAATGTGCAAAGATAAATAACTGAAACTAATCACTCGCACATATCACTCTTAGGGTATACCCTCACTTCGGTTGCCTTCGGTAAATGATCATTAAGTATAGGATGCTTTAGTGATTGCCCTCCTGTCTAGCAAAGATCAAATGTCCCGTTCGGATGTTGCCTCAGAAATGTTGCCTCGAATACGATCTTAAGACTTTAGGGTTATTACTAAAACGTCCTAACATTGCTTTAGTGATCATACATCCATTTCGAATTGACCCTTATAAATCCAACGACGGTGCTACCTACTTCTCAATAGTGGGATGGTGCTGTCTAAAGGAAACAAGAATAGAAACAATCCTTTTTCGAGTAGGTAGATGCTAGTAGGTACTTGCTCAAGTCAAAACTTTTCACAATTACACTTTTCAAAACAAATTTTCAAAAAACTTCGTCACACCTTTGAGGACTGATACAAGGGTTATCACGAAGTCAAACTATTTCAAAACAAAGCACAATACACAAGAAATTTAAAAAGATGAGCAAGTACCTAAGAGCCCATGGAAAACCATTTATAGAAAGGGTGCTAACACCTTCCCTTTCTATAATATACTGCCCCGTACTCAAAAACATCTTGAAAAAAGATTTTTTTTTTCTGTACTTTTTTCCTTTCTGGTCGGATGAAATAAAAGTCGGTGGCGACTCTTGCTTACCGCGACATTTTGCGAACAAAAAACGCAAAACGCAAAACGCAAACCAGTATTTCAAAAACAGTCGGTTCTGCCACTGTATCATAGAACTGGCGACTCTGCTGGGGACTATAAGTGGGGTATACCTTAGGATCTAGTTCATATTAATTGCTTCTCCTGATTGATTTGATTGCTTTACTTTTAAGGCTTTTGTTTGGGAGTTAATATAGATCCTAACCCAGATCTGGGGACACCTTTTAGGTAAGTAGCAATAGACTGTGAGGGAACTGTACAACGTAGACCGATACGGTTGAAGCAGTAGCTACGTTGATGTGGCACATTGGTTGGTACTGGTATCCCTTGTGGAGAAACGGGGAGAATACGGGGCCGCTGCGTGGTGTCGTTAAGCATCAACTGACCTTAGAACCTTTAATCGACCAACTTGGCCATTAGAAAGTAGTGAGATAGCCGGCCTCGGTGTAAAGCTGAGAACTGGTTGATACTCGATGCTACACTCATTGAGACCATACTCTCGAGATAGTTCCGGCCGCAAGAAAAGATTGTGTGAGTTGAAACCATGATCGGTGGAGGATGGTCAGTGATATTGAGATCCTCTAGAACCCGGTTACTTTTGCTAGGACATGTTAAAACCAACTTAACTTCAGGAGGGTATTACCCTTGACCTCATGCAAGCCTTAAACTTAAGGGCTTTGTGTGACTTGTTTGTCTTTGCCATGCCAGTTATCTGCTATACCTATTGTTTTTATCATGACATCATGCATCATAACATGGCATTCATGCTTCATTATACTAACCATTTCAAAGACCAAGGGAATTTATCTTTGTTCTGTTTTGCAGATTATGGCTTTCAGGTGCAGAAATACCATCCGAGTCAACTTTGTGCAGATACCTGTCCAACTTAAAGAGCTAGTCTCAAGAGTTTCGGAGACTTCTATGTTCATTAAGAGACATGGTCAGCTTCTCAACCTGGTCATTTCAAATCTTGATGAGCAGATGATGAGTGTACTTTTTCAGTTCTTCGATCCTGTGCATCATTGCTTCACCTTTCCAGATTACCAGTTGGTTCCCACCTTGGAAGAGTTCTCTCACCTATTGGGCATATCCATCCTTGAACAAGTACCCTTCACATGTATAGAAGAAGCTCCTAGACCAGAAGACATTGCCTCAGCTCTACACTTGAAACGGGTTGATGTAGTATCTAATTGGGAAACACGAAGCGGGGTCGAAGGTTTCTTAGCCAAATTTATGATAGACCAGGCCCAGCTATTCTGGGATAGTTTGGATTTTCAGGATTTCGAAGATATCTTGGCTCTCCTTATCTATGGTTTGGTTCTCTTCCCGAATCCGGATTCCTTTGTAGATGTGAGTGTTGTCAAGATTTTCCTTTCTCGCAATCTTGTGCCTACCATGCTGGGTGATATCTTGCATGCCCTCTATACTCGTACCGTGAGGAAAAGAGGGACTCTTATGTGTTGCATGTCGCTGCTGTCGAGGTGGTTTATTTCTCACCTCCCTAAGTTTGTGCTGAAGAATGAAGAAGGTTTGGGTTGGTCCTACAGGATAATGTCACTTGCCCATACAGATATTCTTTGGAGTTCCCGGGCTATAGAAGACATCGTTGTTATTGACCGTTGTGGGGGATACCCTAATGTCCCATTGCTTGGAATCAGAGGGGGTATAACTTACAATCCTTGTTTAGCTTTGCGATAGTTTGGTAGTGCTCGGAGAGAGTGTCCCCATGAGCTACTTCTTGGGGACATTGCATTTGACTACAAGGAGGACGTTAAGGAGCACCGCCGGAGGTTTATACGAGCTTGGGGCATGGTGAACAGATCTGACCCCCAAGAGTTGGGACCAAAGACTTCCCTTCCAATACAACCTTACCTCCAATGGGTCCGAGCTCGTTCCCAGAAGCTTGGGATGCCCTATGAAGCCGTATTTCCAGTGATTGTGGAGCCCACTAATGAAGAGGGCATTCCTTACACGGTTCTCTATCCTTACATGCCCACTGATACTGGGGAGTTGCAGAGGTCTTGGATTCAGCTGAAGAATGAGCGGGATACTTATCGGGAAAAGTACCATGAGCAAGAAAGGAAGATTTTGAAGCTCACCAAGCAGCTCGAGGAAGAAAGAGTGATCAATGACTACATCGGCACAAAGAGGAAGCGTCCATGGGACTTTTGACTTTACTTTTCTAGTTTTAGATTTGTTTTCTATTCACTTCTTTGTAGCGCCTTAAAGGCATTGTTGAACCTTTCAAAGTTTAAAGCTAATAAAGTTTGTTTATTTTTGGTTTACAAATTTAAATTTCCCAAAGTCTTTGAAAACATTACATGCATCCCATTATCATGCACACCATTACAGTTACCGCTACAGGTTTCTCATCTTCTTCGCTGTTTATTTCAGCAGAAATGTCTTCTGATCAAGCCATCAAAGATCTTCAGGCACAGAACGCCCAATTCCAACAGATGTTCCTAAGTCTGGCTAAAGGGCAGGAGGATCTGAAGACCCTTATTCTGAAAGAAAAGAAGAAAAAGAAGAAGGTCCGTATTTTGAACATGGGTAGAAGATTCGGAGAAAGGATAAGACAATCAGCTGATCTGACCTCCTCATCCAAAGACGGGGAGAACCAAGAAAGGACAAAGGACCCTAGTCATGCAGTTTCTGATAACGATACGAATTACAACGATGAGCAATATTCTCCTACTGAGGATAGGTACAAGCAGCTAGAAGACCGTCTGAGTGCTATGGAAATTTAGAAAATACCTGGTTTGGATTCCGGAGAACTGGGACTGGTATCAGGAGTGGTCATCCCTCATAAGTTCAAAGCTCTGGTTTTCGCCAAGTATGATAGGGTGTCCTGCCCAAAGCTCCATCTCCGCTCGTATGTCAGGAAAATCCAACCCCACACTGCTGATAGAAATTTATGGGTGCATTTCTTTCAAGATAGTCTGTCAGGGACTCGGCTTGAATGGTTTTATCAGTTGGAAGGAGCCAGTGTCCGAAACTGGGAAGTCCTTGTTGCTGCTTTTTACAGGCAGTATCAGTATAACTCCGACCTTGCTTCCACTCGTACTCAGCTCCAGGATATGTCCATGGGTGCAGGTGAAGGTTTTAAGGATTATGCTCAGAAATGGAGAGACTTGGTTGGAAGAGTTCAACCCCTTTTGTCTGATAGGGAGTTGGTTGACATGTTTCTGGGGACGCTATCTGGTCCATTTTTCAATCATCTGATCGGCAGTTCGTCGTCTGGGTTTACTGAGTTGATTATGACTGGAGAGAGAGTGGAAGCTGGTATCCGAAGTGGTAAATTATAGAAGGATGCTTCATCAAGTGCAGTAAAGAAGCCTTTCACCGGTAAGAAGGAAGCTAGTGCAGTCTATGGCCCAAGGGGCCAAAGCAGACCTGAACACCGTCAAGCGGTAAATGTTGTAGTAATATCAAGACCAACAATTTCTCCACAACGCAACAATCAGCAAAGGGTGGAAAGACCACAATGACAGTTTACCCGCATCAACATGACTTTAGCTTAAGTTCTGCCTCATTTGTTAAAATCCAACTTGGCAACCTTGAAAGAGGCTCCCAAGAATCCAAACACTGGTTTTCCCAGATACAATCCCAACGCGCGGTGCGCCTACCATTCAGAGAGTCCTGGCCACGACACAAACGATTGCTGGGCTCTGAGGAATAAAGTGCAAGATTTGCTGGAAGCTAAAGAGATTGAGTTTGATGCTCCAGAAAAGCCAAGCGTTATAACTGCTCCTATGCCCAAACATGGTCGTGGAGTCAATGTTGTAGACACCGATTCATTTGTGACCTCCGTGGAAGAAATTTCTACTCCTTTGATGACGGTTAAGAAGAATTTATTGTGGGCCGGTTTATTTCCGGGCTATGGTGAAGGTTGCCACATATGTTCAATTCTGCCTTCTGGTTGTTGTTTATTAAAGTCAGGTGTCCAGCGCCTGATGGATAATAAAGAAATTTTGTTTGAGAAGACTATGATTCCGTTAGAAGATGTTGCCATCATAACCATTTCTGCCAACCCTTCCAAGGTTTCCTCGAGAAAACCTGTTAGGGTTACACCCGTTCCAAGAATTGTTGCGTTAATAATCACGGCTCCAGGTCCCATCCCATATACCTCAGATAAGGCTATCTCATGGCATTACGGTGCTGATGTATATTACCATGGTGTTAAACAAGATCCGAGGACTGAAGAAGCCGATATGGATATCAGTAATATTTTTGGGACAAGCAAGGTCACCAGAAGTGGAAGACTCTTTTCTCCCGAGATCTCCCCTCTGACTTCCCACAAACCTGTTGTCATTCCATCTGCTAGTACATCAACTACTATCCCAGTTTCTACTCCAGTTATCACCCCTGTCGCTGAGCCATCTGGGACTCGGGGCAAAGAAATTGTAGGTGAGCCTGCCTGGATGGAGGCACCAAAGAAGATAATTGTAGAAACCTCGAAACAAGAGATAGAGGAAATATTGAAGATTATCAAGAAGAGTGACAACAATATGGTCGAACAGTTGGGGCAGACCCCGTCAAAGATTTCCATGTTGTCCTTGTTGTTGTGTTCTGAAGCCCATGCAAAGGCTTTAATTGCATTCCTTAAAATTGCGCATGTGCCGCAGGAAACTTCAGCCGATCAGTTCAAAGATTGCGTAGCTAGCCTGACTGTCGACAATGGGTTAGGATTTTCAGATGCGGATCTGACTACTAAGGGGAGAAATCATAATGATTCTCTGCACGTCTCGATCGAGTGTAGGGGCACCACTATGTCCCATGTGCTAGTAGATACCGGATCCTCATTGAATGTTCTGCCAAAGAAAGCGCTAGACCGTCTGGATTGTGAAGGTTTGAGTCTAAAGCCAAGTAATATTGTGGTAATAGCTTTTGATGGGTCAAAAAGGATGGTGCACGGGGAGATGGTCATCCCTGTCAAGGTGGGTTCTCATACCTTTGGGTCCACCTTCTACGTAATGGATATCAAGCCGTCGTATTCTTGCTTGTTGGGTCGTCCTTGGATTCATAAGGTTGGGGCAGTGACTTCCACACTCCCTCAAATGCTGAAATATTCGGTGAAGGGGAAGATTGTCACGGTACAAGGTGAAGAGGAGTATATGGTGAGTCATCTCAATTCCTTCCGCTACGTGGAGATGGACGGAGAATTCATAGAAACTCCTTGTCAGAATTTCGAAGAGGTCCCTCAGATTTTGGCGTCAACTGAAGTCACTACCAACAAACCTCTGTTGAAGATGGCTTCTCTCAAGGATGCCAGGGCTGTAGTTGAAGAAGGTGGGTGTACCAATTTGGGCAGGCTCACTGATTTTACTCACAAAACTGACAAATTTGGTTTGGGCTTTACTATAGGGGCTCAGAGGGCTGTTAGGCACGCACTGATTGGAAGACCTCCTCTACACATCAGCAATTAGGGAGTTAATGCAATTGAGGACAGTGAAGAGGATTCAGACATCGACAGCTGGATCTACCCAACAACCAATGGTGGACTAAACAACTGGACGGCGAAGGACTTCATACCTGTCTCTTTTATTCCGCAGTAATTGACTTTTTGTTCTAAGATTTGTAATAAACAGTTTGAAACTTTACGGCCCGGTGCCTTGCTCGAGGCACCTTGGCTTTGCTTGTGAGGGCTTATTATTTGTCATTTCATATATCATTAATAAAACATTGGACGTTTCTTGCATTATAAATTTTGCACTCCTTGTTTTTCTTTTGTGTCTCTTGCTTTATCAAAAACAGTTATGCTCTTACACACACACACACACGTATCATAATGCAGATCCATATCCACTCTGGATCCCATTGATAACAGTTCTGCTACTGCCAGTTATGACTTCGAAAATTCTATCAACCAAGCCGAGGATGAAGGTGAGGATAATTGTGAGGTGCCTGGAGAGCTTGCTAGACTATTACAGCAGGAGGAAAGGGCCATACAGCCTCATGAAGAGCCAGTTGAGGTAGTGAATTTGGGTACAGAGGAAGACAGGAAAGAGGTCAAGATAGGTGTGAATCTGGAGCCTAGTGTCAAACAATGGTTAATACAAATGCTATGCGACTATGTTGAAATCTTCGCCTGGTCCTATGAAGATATGCCTGGTTTGGACACTAATATTGTGGTACACCGCCTACCGACCAAAGAAGACTGTTCTCTGGTAAAGCAGAAGGTTTGCCGTATACGCCCTGAAATGTCAGAGAAAATCAAGGCAGAGGTCATGAAACAGTTCGACGCAGGATTCTTAGCTGTCAATTCTTATCTGCAGTGGGTTACCAACGTCGTTTTGATACCTAAGAAGGACGGTAAGGTACGAATGTGTATGGACTACCGAGATCTGAATAGGGCAAGCCCCAAGGATGACTTCCCACTTCCTCACATTGATGTTCTAGTCGACAACACCGCGCAGCACAAGATCTTCTCCTTCATGGATGGTTTTTCTGGCTACAACCAGATCAAGATGGCTCCTGAGGACATGGAGAAGACAACCTTCGTTACACAGTGGGGCACCTTCTGTTACAAGGTAATTCCTTTTGGGTTGAAGAATGTTGGGGAAACTTATCAGCGTGCCATGGTCGCTTTGTTCCATGATATGATTCACCACGAGATCGAGGTTTATGTTGATGACATGATAGCCAGGTCCCAGACTGAGGAAGAGCACCTTGATCATCTCCAGAAACTGTTTGACAGGTTGAAGACGTACAAGCTGAGATTGAATCTGAACAAGTCTACCTTCGGGGTAAGATCTGGTAAGCTTCTAGGTTTCATCGTCAGTGATAAGGGTATTCAGGTGGACCCTACAAAGGTAAAGGCCATACAAGAGATGCCGGCTCCCCGCATAGAAAAAGAAGTTATAGGCTTCTTGGGACGTCTGAATTACATCTCCAGGTTCATTTCACATCTGACTGCTACTTGTGAGCCAATCTTCAAGCTGCTGAAGAAAGATCAAGTGCTAAAGTGGAATGAGGAATGCCAGACCGCTTTTGAAAGAATCAAGTAATACCTTCAAGAGCCACCAATTATGATGCCTCCAGTTGAAGGAAGACCTTTGATTTTATACTTGACAGTGCTAGACAATTCAATGGGGTGTGTGTTGGGGCAGCATGACGAGTCTGGCCGAAAAGAGCATGCCATTTATTACCTTAGCAAAAATTTTACCGACTGTGAGACCCGATAATCATTGCTCGAGAAAACTTATTACGCTTTGGCATGGGCTGCTCGCCGGCTGAGACAGTATATGCTGACTCACACCACCTTGTTGATATCAAAAATGGATCCAATCAAGTATATTTTCTAGAAGCCCTCTCTCTCAGAAAGGATAGCAAGATGGAAGATGATCTTAACCGATCCAATACACAACCCAAAAAGCAATCAAGGGGAGTGTGTTGGCGGATCATTTGGCGCATCAGGCCGTGGATGACTACGTGTCCATGAATTTTGATTTCCCGGATGAGAACATCATATTGGTAACCGACTGCGAAGAACCTGGACCGGATGAAGGACCCGAGGAGGGATCGCAATGGTCTATGTATTTTGATGGAGCCTCAAACGCGTTGGGTAATGGCATTGGCACTGTAATCATATCTCCTGAGGGCTGTCATACTCCGTTCACCGCCCGATTATGTTTTAATTGCACCAACAATATGGCGGAGTATGAAGCATGTATCATGGGTCTTCGAGCTGTTATTGACCCGAGGATTAAGTTCTTGAGTGTATTCGGAGATTTTTCTCTGGTGATCAGTCAGATCAAAGGCGAGTGGGATACGAAGCATCCAAATCTCATTCCTTACAAAGAGTATGTACTGACGTTGCTCCCACACTTTGAGGAGATAACCTTTGAACATTTCCCAAGAGAAGAGAACCAGTTAGCGGACGCGCTAGCTACTATGTCTTCTATGTTCAAAGTGAGATGGGATAATGAAGCTCCTCAGGTTACCATTGAGAGGTTGGACGAACCCGTACATTGCTGTGAGATCGACACTGAAGAAGTAGCAGATAAACCCTGGTTTCACGAGGTAAATAGGTACCTTGAGGCTCAAGAATACCCCGAGGGGGCATCTGTTAATGATAAGAAGTTTCTGAGAAGGTTCGCTGCAAAGTTCTTCATCAGTAATGATATCCTCTATAAGCGTAACCATGATTCAACCTTACTACGGTGTATGGACAAGAGCGAGGTAGAAAGGATCATGGCAGAGTTACATGAAGGTACCTTCGAAACCCATTCCAGTGGACATACCATGGCAAAGAAAATCCTATGGGCAGGATATTACTGGTCCACTATGGAAGCTGATTGTTACCAACACTCTCGAACCTGTCATAAGTGCCAAGTCTATGCTGATAAGGTGCATGTACCTCCAGTTCCCCTGAATTTTTTGACAGCTCCTTGGCCCTTTGCAATGTGGGGGATCGACATGATTGGCGAAATCAGACCTACCGTGTCTAACGGCCATCGCTTCATTCTGGTAGCTATTGATTACTTCACAAAGTGGGTTGAGGAAGCCTCCTTTGCTACAGTAACCAAGAACGTTGTGGCGTGGTTTATCCCACACAATCTGATCTGCCGATATTGTGTACCCGAGAGGATTATTACTGACAATGGTACAAATATCAATAACACGATGATCACCGAGCTCTGTAAACAGTTCAAGATTCAGCATCATAACTCTTCTCCCTATCGACCGAAGATGAATGGGGCTGTTGAAGCAGCTAACAAGAACATCAAGAAGATTGTACGGAAGATGACGGTGACATATAAAGACTGGCACGAGATGTTACCATTCGCCCTTCATGGGTACCGTACCTCAGCACGGAAGTCGACAGGGGCAACACCCTACTCTCTGGTATATGGCATGGAGGAAGTCCTACCCATCGAAGTCCAGATACCCTCTCTCAAGATTATGAAGGATGCACGTTTGAACAAGGACGATTGGATCAAGACCAGACTTGATCAGCTGAATCTAATCGATGAAAAGAGGCTTACTGCTATCTGTCATTGTGATACGGTGGCCAGAACCGGGACGTGGTTTCCCTATTTCGTTAAGTAATTTTGCTGGTTTACGTTTTGCGTTTGTTTTCGCAAAATGTCGCGGTAAGCAAGAGTCGCCACTGACTTTTATTTTATTCAACAAGGAAAGGAAAAAAGCATAGAAAAATTCCTTTCTCGAGATATTTCTGAGTACGGGGGGTAGATTATAGAAAGGGAAGGTATTAGCACCCTTTCTATCCGTAGTTATCTACAGGCTCTTAGGTACTTGTTCATCATTTTCAAAATTGTTTTCTTTATGTTTGTGTGATTTGAAAAGCTTTTGTTTTGACTTTGATTTAACTCTTGCTTCTGTCTTCAAGAGTGTAATGAAGTGTTTTTGAAAACTTTGTTTGTAAAGGAGTGTAAGTGTGAGAAAAAGTTTTGTTTGGATTGAGCAAGTACTTAAGAGCTAATCTACCTACTCGAAAAAAGAATCGTTCTATGTTTGTTTCCTTTAGACAGCGCTATCCCACTATTAGTGAGTAGGTAGCACCATCGTTGGAGTTTTGAGGGTCAATTCGAAAGGGACGTGCGGTCACTAAAGCAATGTTAGGACGTCTTAGTAGTAACCCTAATGTCTTAGATCAATTATTCGAGGCAAAAATTCTGAGGAAACCATTCCGAGGAAACTTTTCCGATTCGGGACTTTGATCTTTGTTTAGACAAAAGGACGACTACTAAAGCATCCTATACTCAATGACCGTTTACCGAAGGCAACCAAGTGGGAGTATACCCTAGGAGTGCGCATGTGCGAGTGATTCAATTTCAATTTATTTATCTTTGCATATTTAGGGTGATCTAACTGTTTTAAAATTAATCATTCATTCTTGTCATGCATCCTTATATCATACATCTAACAGTTAATAATTTGCGGAATTTAAAGTGCGGAATTTAAATTACGCTATTACAAGGCTTCGGGTATTTACATAGCCAAAAACAAACCCTTTGAAAATAAATCGATAAATGAAATAAACGTCCTAATTAAACTATTACAAACTGTAGGCAGTTACATCAATATGAATAAAAATAATAGTAAAGCGCGCGATGAAAATTAGAACGAGTGCGAACTAGGGTTTTGACCCTTCTATCCTAATTAAAAGAGAAAAAATGTTTTTGTTGTTTTTAATAAAATAATTAAGTTTTCTAAATTAAATATGCAATTAATTAGTTAATTAAATAAATTAATAAAAATAATTACATGACCTATTTTTGGTTTTTGATTATTTTAGGAAAGAAATAAAATATAATTAAGTTAGTAATAAAACCTATTTATTCTAATTATTTTTAAGTTATTTACAAAATAATTAAATTTGTACCTAAAATTAAAATTTAATTAAGAAAAAATCCTAAATCTATTTTTATGTGATTTTTATATTTGTTTATTTATAAAAAAATAAAAGGGATTAAAAGAAATAAATAAAACGAATAAAACATGAAAATAAAGACGGGCCTAGTAGCAAAAGTAAACAAGGGGTGCAATCATCAGAACTCAAACAAACGTGGAACCTATAATTCAACCATCCATAAATGTTCTATATAAACTCAAACAAACGTTAGCATACCATAAAATATGGTTAAAATTAGAGATTCGAAGTTTAAAATTTTACCAAACCGGTGTTGTCAAACGGGGGGCGTGCTAGGCGTGTGATGGATTGCTCTTGGGCCTTGTAATACTCTTGAGTACTTCAAGAGGATGGTTTGAGGCTTGATGTCAATTGAGAGAGACCGGAACCTCGAGATATGACTTGCACCAATTCTTTGATTTCTGGAGAGCTTTTTGAAGAGCTTTTAGAGAGCTTTTTAGAGGGGATTTTCGTGTCTTTCAAGCTTGTATGGCTCTATATTTATAGAGGAGAATGAGGAGACAAGAAAGCATGGAAAGAATCTCCCTCATAATGTTGTGTTTTAAGACCATGATCAAAACTTGAAAAAAATGCCATATTTGATGATTTTATGCCATTTTCACATGTGGATGAACCTGTACACATTTGAAAGGTTATTGCACGAAATCAATTGACATAAACCAGCATAAAACTTGCCCAAAATAGATTCACATCAAAATTTACATTATTTCTATTATTTATTTATTTATTTCTGAATTTTAATGAATAAAATACCAAAATAAATAGCATAAATAGTAGAAAAATGTATGGGTGGTCTTAGAGGTCTTGGACCATGTTACAAACTCAATGCAAGCATAAAAAGTTGGGCCCATTTGGCAAAAATTGCAAATTTGGATATATTTGACTTTTGGCAATTTTGCAAAAAAGGGTCAACTTCACCAATGCATAACTTCCTCAATTTTGAATTTTTGGAGGTGTTCTTGGACTTTTTAGAAAGCTTTAGATGTCCTCTAATCAACCCTTTTGGTATCATCTCAATTTTATATTCCATACTCATGTATGAAGCTTTGACAAAAAAATGTGTTTTTGTTGACTTTTCTAAATGACCTATAATGTCCAAATTCATAACTTCTTGTGAGTGCATATTTTGAACTTGGGAGATGAAGATGGATTGTATAGAATTGCATCCTCTTCAAAATGAGATTTGGATGGGTCATTTCTCATAAAGTATGAGAAAGTTATGCTTGGTCAAAGTTGAGTTGAGTTTTCCTATAAAACCCTAATTTAGCAACTTTTGGTTCTTGATGAATAGTGAGCAATACTTGATGAATCATGATCAAACCTTGATAAAATGATGAATCATACTTCAATATGAGTATGTTGACAAAAAATCTTGAAGTTTGACTGTATGTGGGCCACAGTTGACTTTTGCCCTAGCACAGTCGATTTTCAGGCCTTTGAGCAATTGACTGAGCAAACTTTCTCTGTAGGGCTTGAAACTTGACATGGATGATCTTGAGAACATATTAGGACATTGGTGATAATTTGGGATCCCTTGGACTCAAGTATATTAATGCAACATGAAACCCTAATTTGAGGTGGACTGCCTTAGGAGAGAGCTTGTCTGGTCAACCCTTGGACTACCTTGAGCAACTTGGGGATCTTTCTTGAAATATTTTGAGAAATATGGGAGGGAAAATTTTGGGGTACAACAGCTTCCCCTGTTCAATCTTCTTAAACATGAGGATGTAGATTGGCTTGCTGGCCTTTCGTGATCCGAAAGTGGAAGAGGATTGAACACTAGAGTGCCCAGAAATTTGCACTCGCATGATGTGGTGTCTGTCTTGCAATGTCGCGAATGGGCTTATAGATGCCATTTGGAGTTTGATGACGGGGGGACAGGCTTAAAGATGCCACCCGAAGGAGTTTCGGTCGCATAAGAGATTCCTTAGCGAGAGCTTGTATACCTGTTTGTTGAGGGAGATTCCGCTGGGGAATACTGATCTGTCTTGAGAGGAATAGAATTTTAGGAGCTTCATTCGTCGGAATTCTACTGAGGAACCATCTTTGTTGAATTTTAGGAACTTCGGTCGTTTGTATTCTACTGAGGAACCATCTCTGTTGAATTTTAGGAACTTCGGTCGTCCGTATTCGACTGAGGAATCATCTCTGTTGAATTTTAGGAACTTTGGTCATCCGTTATTCTACTGAGGAATTAACTCCGACTTGAGGAAGCGTAAGTGAACTGTGTATCTAGTCGTGTATAGGCTGCATTGCGACCTGCTAGGGAAAGGTGAAATCGATCGTATTTGATAGGTCCAGGTCTTACAGTGTTGTGGACTGCTGTCTGGAGATAAGAGAAAAGAAACGTGGATGGTAAGGTTATGAGAAGGAACTTGGATAGTAGGGCTTATGGGAAGGAACCTGGGTAAGGTTGCTCTCTGAAGAGTTTGGGTAAAACTGCATCTGAACCGAGAAGGAACCTAGGTAAGGTTTCTCTGTGAGGAGTTTGGGTAAAATTGTATTTGAACCGAGAAGGAACCTGGGTAAGGTTGCTCTGCGAGGAGTTTGGGTAAAACTGCATCTGAACCGAGAAGGAACCTGGGTAAGGTTGCTTTGTGATGAGTTTGGGTAAAACTGCATCTGGACTGAGAAGAAACCTAGGTAAGGTTGCTCCATGATGAGTTTGGGTAAAACTGCATTTGAATTGAGAAGGAACCTAGGTAAGGTTGCTCCATGATGAGTTTGGGTAAAACTGCATCTGAACTGAGAAGGAACCTGGTTAAGGTTGCTTTGTGAGGAGTTTGGGTAAAACTGCATCTGAACCGAGAAGGAACCTGGGTAAGGTTACCTGCGAGGAGTTTGGGTAAAACTGCATCTGAACTGAGAAGGAACCTAGGTAAGGTTGCTCCATGATGAGTTTGGGTAAAACTACATCTAGACTAAGAAGGAACCTATGTAAGGTTGCTCCATGATGAGTTTGGGTAAAACTGCATCTGAACTGAGAAGGAACCTAGGTAAGGTTGCTTCCGGATGAGTCTGGGTAAAACTACATCGGGAAATTGTAAGGAGGAACCTGGGTAAGGTTGCTTCAGGATGAGTCTGGGTAAAACTACATCGGGAAATTGTAAGGAGGAACCTGGGTAAGGTTGCTTCAGGATGAGTTTGTGTAAAACTTCAGGAGGAACCTGGGTAAGGTTACTTTGGGATGAGTTTGTGTGAAACTTCTAGAGGAACCTGGGTAAGGTTACTTCGAGATAAGTTCGTGTGAAACTTATGGAGGAACCTGGGTAAGGTTACTTCGGGCTAAGTTTGTGTAAAACTTCAGGAGGAACCTGGGTAAGGTTACTTCGGGCTAAGTTTGTGTGAAACTTCTGGAGGAACCTGGGTAAGGTTACTTCGGGCTAAGTCTGTGTAAAACTTCAGGAGGAAATTGGGTAAGGTTACTTCGGGCTAAGTTCGTGTGAAAATTATGGAGGAACCTGGGTAAGGTTACTTCGGGCTAAGTCTGTGTAAAACTTCAGGAGGAACCTGGGTAAGGTTACTTTGTGATAAGTTCGTGTAAAACTTTAGGAGGAACCTGGGTAAGGTTACTTCGGGCTAAGCATGTGTAAAACTTCAGGAGGAACCTGGGTAAGGTTACTTTGTGATAAGTTCGTGTAAAACTTTAGGAGGAACCTGGGTAAGGTTACTTTGGGATAAGTTCGTGTAAAACTTCATTCATAAATATATGAGAAAGGACTCGTGTAAGATTTCTTCGTGACGAACCCGTGTAAAGCTGCATTTGATCGTGCAGATAATTACTCTGTTTAGTTTCCAGAGTTAATCTTGAACTTGCTGAAAGTTGTTGATGATAACCATCTTTCCTGAAAAGGTACATGATTAATCGTATATGATGCATGACATGCAGTGTATGATGATGTTCTCAAAATAAATGAAATTATGTTGTATGCAATATGTATGCGCACGTCATGATATATGAACATGAAATGCTATTGTGGTACGTCCGAGTTTGGGAAAATAAATCCTTGACTATTGTTGGAGAATAAAGAGTTTCGCTCGCTGGAGATAACGACCGAATATGATTGGGAGAATAATCCTGCAGGAGAGAATAACTCTGTTGGGGAATGGACTGACGAGGAAATGACTCTGTGGGGATTATATATACTCTGCTAGAAGATCTGTTGATTTAGAGAAATAAAACTTAGCTGGGGATGAATTACTGTTGCTGGTGATAGTGAACCCTGTTGGGGATTGAATTTTTGTCTGTGAAAGGAATGAACTCCGCTGGGGATGATTTTCCAATGGTGACTTCACTGGTGATAATCTTTTAGACTCTACTGGGGATAATCTTCCAGACTCCACTGGGGATAATCTTCCAGTGCAGGTGATAGATAAATTCTGCTTAGGGAGAATCTTACAGACCCATTCGTAGTTGCGAGCCTCGGCTGGGGAGAATTAACACCACTGTGCTTTTCTTACTCTGCGGGGAGTGTAGATGTTACTGGGACGCGGGATGAGGATATGACAATGACTTTGCATCGAGACTTTTCTGCCCCTTGTGGATCGAGTATTATTCCAACCTATGAGGTGCTTGGTAATTGTCGATTGAAATGACAAATCTTCTTCTGGTAGGAAAGTGACGAGATGACAGGACATAGTTGTACGCTTTAATCCCTAACTTTTTCCTGGACTGTCTTTTCAGATTTTTAGTCCATCGGGATACCCTTTCTTGCCCAAGCCGCCTTTTCAGGTTTTCAACTTGCCGGGTGTACAAATCTTTTTTTGTTTTTATCCCTAATTTTTGCTCGAACCCTTTTGGTTCATCGGGATGCCCTTATTTTTGTCTAGGCCTGTCAACCTAGCGGGTCTTTGTTCATGCGCAGTATTTTCTGACTATGTCCACGCTCTCAGGGTGTTGGGAGTTGTCATTGTCAGTAGTGTTGTGTTGCCATACTACCAGAAGATGTTCGTTTGATCATACAAGATTCATTGCTGGAATTCATGTCCAATGCCCCAAGTGATTCAGATGGAGATCTACCTCTGGCTATTTGGCATCTTTGAGAGACTCCTTGAATCTTGACTTGACTGCCCCAGATGATAGACAATGCTCATGCCGTGCCCCTTGGTTGGAAGTTTTTTTTCCACTTGAGGTGACCCTTTTTATTGAGAAGCTTTTTTTTGTTCACTAGATGTTCGTCGTGCGAATTTCTCTGCTGTTGAACAAATAGTCATATGCAAACAATGTTATTTTAAGAATGCAAAGCTTATGTCTGTCTTGAAATTTTTGAAAATGCATTTTTCAGTAAAACAGGCAGATTTTGTAAAATGCGATGTCAACTCAGGATTTGTAATAGACCTTTAGGAGTCAGGATACCTTTTATAACAGTATGCTTTCGAGCTAACCCATGCTTCAGCTAGGACTTTTAAGGGTTATAACGTGGCCTGGTTCCCGGTTTAAGAAACAAAGGATAAAGGCTCAAATTTTATTTGTACCCACCCGCTCTTCGTGATGTTCTTCGATCCTAAACTCAGCTAATTGTGCATTTAGATCCCGTTTGAGTCTTTGCTCTGATATTCTAGTGATGGTTCGGATATTGACAGTTTATTTTGAACAGGCAGTCATTTTTGTTGAGAGTTTGCAGGACCTCTTTCTTTTTTGATTTTATTATCCCTCTTTTTTGCCTGAACTGTTTCTTTTTGTGATTACAGTCAGCGGGATGCCCCCGTTTTTTTCTTAAGTCTCCTTCATAGGGTTTGAGTTAATGGGATTTTATTTCGAGAGATAATGACTGTCTGTCTTTGACGATTATAGGGAACCATCACCGTCTTTTGTTTTAGAAGGACATCTTTGATGCCATTCATTGTGCACCCGAATTAACTGAGAAAACTACCCTGCCTCGGGTTGTGATTAAGGGTTTTAATTTCTGTAAAAAGAAAAACTCCTACTTCTTTGGCTCAAAGGGGTTGACTAGGGATTATCTTCCTTATAACTCCACTGTTTAGGATTTGAAACAATGCCTGTACATCGTCAGCGGGGTCTGTTCAAAAGAATACTGTAGAGATTTTGATATCATTTCGTCATCCTCCCTCTAAAGGCTTAGAGTTTTTTAATCGAGAGTTAAACATCACAAAAAGGAAATATGAAGCAATTTAAGCATAGTGAAAACAATTAATTCAAAACAGACACGTGTAATGCATTAATGAAATAAAAAAGTTTGACATGACAATAATTGTTTGAATAAGCAAAGAAAAATACAACTTCAGAATTCAAATGAACAAAAGTGCTTTCAATCCTAGCCATATTTTGGCAAGGGAGCAGTGATCACATTGGGAGTCTCAGGAGGGTCGAATTCGATCTCCTTAGCGTCAATCATATTCTGAATCTTGTATTTCAGCGCCCAACAATCGTTAGTATCGTGCCCCGGGCTACCGGAATGATAAGCACACCTTGCATCTGGGTTGTAGTTAGGAGAAGAAGACTTAGGGTTCGGATGAGGGTTTATCACTGTAATCAGATTCATCTTCAACATGTGCTGCAATGCTTGTGACAATGGCATGTTGATTTGGTTAAACTGCCTTTGAAGTCTTTCCCCCTTTGGCTGATTATTTCGTTGTTGTGGTCGTTGTGTGCATGCCGAATTAGAGATCAACAATGCCCCTACAGATTGGTGGTGGTCTGCCTAGCTACGCCTCTTCTGGCTGTGCACAGCATTGGCTTCCCTCTTGCCACCAAATGACTTATTCTCTGTACTCGAAGAGGTATCTTTCTGGATCTTACCACTCAGGATCCCAGCTTCTACTCTTTCTCCAGTCAGAATCAGTTCGGTGAAACCCACTAACGAGCTGCCGATCAAATGATTAAAGAATGGACCAGATAAAGTCCCAAGAAACATATCCACCAACTCCCTGTCAGACAGAGGGGGTTGTACTCTTCCGGCCAGATCTCTCCACTTTTGAGAATCGTCCTTAAAACCTTTGCTTGCACCCATAGACATACCCTGAAGTTGAGTACGTGTGGGAGCAAGGTCGGCATTATACCGGTATTGCTTGTAAAAAGCAGCAGCAAGGTCCTCCCAGTTACGGACAATAGCTCATTCCAGTTGATAGAACCATTCAAGCTGAGTCCCTGACAAACTATCTTGAAAGAAATGAACCCAAAGGTTCCTATCAGCAGTATAAGGTTGAATCTTTCTGACATACGAGCGAAGGTGTAGCTTCGGGCAGGATACCCCATCGTACTTAGCAAAGACAGAAGATTTAAACTTGTGTGGGATCACCACCCCAGATGCCAAACCCAAATCACCAAAGTCCAACCCAGGTATCTTCTGGATCTCCATTGCACTCAACCGGTCTTCGAGTTTCTTATACCTATCCTCAGCAGGAGGATACTGGTCTTCATTAAAATCAGTGTCATTGTCAGAAACCATAGGGCTGGGACCCTTTCTTTCCTCTTTATTCTCTCCCCCTCCAGATGAATGGGACAAATCAGTTTCTTGTCGCAAATTGTTCCCGAATCTGCGACCCATATTCAGGAGGACCACCTTCTTTTTCTTCTTCTTCTTGTCCTTCAAGATGAGAGTCTTCAAATCTTGTTGCCCCTTGGCTAAGTTCAAGAACATTTCCTGGAACTGAGCATTCTGAGCTTGAAAAGCCTTAATAGCTTGATCAGTGGGTGTTTCAGAAGACATGATTGCTGAAATAAACAGCAAAGAAGATGAGAAACCTGTAATGGTACCTGTTATGCAATGATATGTATGATATATGTATGCAATGTTTTCAAGGATCTCGCGGGGTAAACAAGAAACTGTTAGAATTTGAATTTTGAAGCTTTGATTGAAGAAACTTCGTGTCGTCAAGAGTCCTTCTTCAAGAGTCAAGCTCACCATATCGAGTGGGTCATAGCCCCTGACTCAAGTTATCGTGTTTTGATCTCTAGATGACATTGGCTAGAGGAAAATAAATCCCCTTTTCCCCTTGCTAGACGTTGTATTTACCATAACCTGCATCACAAACCTTTGAGATCCTTGAAATGGTTAAGGAAATGTTAAGGCATGATGTTATGATGTGTATGTTATGCGTTTAAGCAAAAGTATGAGGTAATGTAAACAAGTAAATTCGGCAAGAAATCCAAGTTATTGGATAAGGACTGTAAACAAAACCTGCAAGGAACTCTAGTTGTTAGGTAACAAACATGTGCAAGTAGTTCAAGTTGAAAGCACACAAGTCACACAAACAGCCTTAAGTTTAGGCTTGCATGGGGTCTAGGTATTACCCTCTTTCAGTTTAGTTGGTTCAACCTGTCCTAGTAATAGTAATCGGGTTCTAGAGGTTCTCAATATCACTGGCCATCCTCGATCGATCATAATTCCAGTTTAGCAAACTTTTCTTGCGTCCGCAATCATCGCGAGAGTATGGTCTCAATGAGTGTAGCATACTGCTACTTTTCTATGGCCAAGTGGGTCAATTATAGGTTCTAAGGTCAGTTGATGCTTAAAGACCCATTAGCAGCCCCATACTCTCCTTGTTGCTCCACAAGGGATATCGGTACCAATTAATGTGCCACATCAACGTAGCTACTGCTTCAACCGTATCGGTCTACGCCGTACAGTTCCCTCACAGTCTATTGCTACTTACCTAAAAGGTATCCCCCAGATTCGGGTTAGGATCTATAGTAACTCCGATACAAAGCCCACAAAATAAAGCAAACAAATCAAACAATTGAAAACAATATGATGAACTATTCCTAAGGTACACCCCACTTATTAACTCCCCAGCAGAGTCGCCAGTTCTGTGATACGGTGGCCAGAACCGGGACGTGGTTTCCCTATTTCGTTAAGGAATTTTGTTGGTTTGCATTTTGCGTTTGTTTTTGCAAAATGTCGCGGTAAGCAAGAGTCGCCACCGACTTTTATTTTATCCAATAAGGAAAAGAAAAAAGCACAGAAAAATTCCTTTCTCGAGATATTTCTGAGTACGGCGGGTAGATTATAGAAAGGGAAGGTATTAACACCCTTTCTATCCGTAGTTATCTACGGGCTCTTAGGTACTTGCTCATCATTTTCAAAATTGTTTTCTTTGTGTTTGTTTGATTTGAAAAGATTTTGTTTTAACTTCGATTTAACTCTTGCTTCTGTCTTCAAGAGTGTAATGAAGTGTTTTTGAAAACTTTGTTTGTAAAGGAGTGTAAGTGTGAGAAAAAGTTTTGTTTGGATTGAGCAAGTACTTAAGAGCTAATCTACCTACTCGAAAAAAGAATCTTTCTATGTTCGTTTCCTTTAGACAGCACTATCCCACTATTAGTGAGTAGGTAACACCATCGTTGGAGTTTTGAGGGTCAATTCGAAAGGGACGTGCGGTCAATAAAGCAATATTAAGACGTCTTAGTAGTAACCCTAATGTCTTAGATCAATTATTCGAGGCAACAATTCCGAGGCAACCATTCCGAGGCAACTTTTCCGAATCGGGACTTTGATCTTTGTTTAGACAAAAGGACGACTACTAAAGCATCTTATACTCAATGATCGTTTACCGAAGGCAAACAAGTGGGAGTATACCCTAGGAGTGCGCATGTGCGAGTGATTCAATTTCAATTTATTTATCTTTGCACATTTAGGGTGATCTAACTGTTTTAAAATTAATCATACATTCTTGTCATGCATCCTTATATCATACATCTAACAGTTAATAATTTGCGGAATTTAAAGTGCAGAATTTAAACTACGCTATTACAAGGCTTCGGGTATTTACATAGCCAAAAACAAACCCTTTGAAAATAAAGCGATAAATGAAATAAACGTCCTAATTAAACTATTACAAACTATAGGCAGTTACATCAATATGAATAAAAATAATAATAAAGCGCGCGATGAAAATTAGAACGAGTGCGAACTAGGGTTTTGACCCTTCTATCCTAATTAAAAGAGAAAAAATGTTTTTGTTGTTTTTAATAAAATAATTAAGTTTTCTAAATTAAATATGCAATTAATTAGTTAATTAAATAAATTAATAAAAATAATTACATGACCTATTTTTGGTTTTTGATTATTATAGGAAAGAAATAAAATATAATTAAGTTAGTAATAAAACCTATTTATTCTAATTATTTTTAAGTTATTTACAAAATAATTAAAGTTGTACCTAAAATTAAAATTTAATTAAGAAAAAATCCTAAATCTATTTTTATGTGATTTTTATATTTGTTTATTGATAAAAAAAATAAAAGGGATTAAAAGAAATAAATAAAACGAATAAAACATGAAAATAAAGACGGGCCTAGTAGCAAAAGTAAACAGGGGGTGCAATCATCAGAAATCCCTAGGCCCGAATCTTCGAAAGCTTCATGCTCTAACTATGGTGTTTTTTTTATTCTTGCGTGGAACCTAAGATTCAACCATCCATAAATGTTCTATATAAACTCAAACAAACGTTAACATACCATAAAATATGATTAAAATTAGAGATTCGAAGTTTAAAATTTTACCAAACCGGTGTTGTCAAATGGGGGGCGTGCTAGGCGTTTGATGGATTGCTCTTGGGCCTTGTAAGACTCTTGAGGACTTCAAGAGGATGGTTTGAGGCTTGATGTCAATTGAGAGAGACCGGAACCTCAAGATATGACTTGCACCAATTCTTTGATTTCTGGAGAGCTTTTTGAAGAGCTTTTAGAGAGCTTTTTAGAGGGGATTTTCGTGTCTTTCAAGCTTGTATGGCTTTATATTTATAGAGGAGAATGAGGAGACAAGAAAGCATGGAAAGAATCTCCCTCATAATGTTGTGTTTTAAGACCATGATCAAAACTTGAAAAAAATGCCATATTTGATGATTTTATGCCATTTTCACATGTGGATGAACCTTGACACATTTGAAAGGTTATTGCACGAAATCAATTGACATAAACCAGCATAAAACTTGCCCAAAATAGATTCACATCAAAATTTACATTATTTCTATTATTTATTTATTTAATTCTGAATTTTAATGAATAAAATATCAAAATAAATAGCATAAATACTACAAAAATGTATGGGTGGGCTTAGAGGCTGTGGACCATGTTACAAACTCAATGCAAGCTTAAAAAGTTGGGCCCATTTGTCAAAAATTGCAATTTTGGACATATTTGACTTTTGGCAATTTTGCAAAAAAGGGTGAACTTCACCAATGCATAACTTCCTCAATTTTGACTTTTTGGAGGTGTTCTGGGACTTTTTAGAAATCTTGAGATGTCCTATAATCAACCCTTTTGGTATCATCTCAATTAGATATTCCATACTCATGTATGAAGCTTTGACAAAAAAGGTGTTTTTGTTGACTTTTCAAAATGACCTATTATGTCCAAATTCATAACTTCTTGTGAGTGCATATTTTAAACTAGGGAGCTGAATATGGATTGTAGGGAATTCCATACTCTTCAAAATGAGATTATGATGGGTCATTTATCATAAAGTATGAGAAAGTTATGCTTGGTCAAAGTTGAGTTGACTTTTCCTACAAAACCCTAATTTAGCAACTTTTGGTTCTTGATGAATAGTGAGAAATCCTTGATGAATCATGATCAACCATTGATCAAATGATTAATAATACTTCAAAATAAGGATGTTGACCAAAAATCTTGAAGTTTGACTGTATGTGGGCCACAGTTGACTTTTGCCCTAATACAGTCAATTTTTAGGCCTTTGAGCAATTGACTGAGCAAACTTTCTTTGTAGGGCTTGAAACTTGACATGGATGATCTTGAGAACATATTAGGACATTGGTGAGCATTTGGGATACCTTGGACTCAAGTATCTTGATGCAACATGAAACCCTAATTTGAGGTGGACTGCCTTAGGAGAGAGCTTGTCTGGTCAACCCTTGGACTACCTTGAGCAACTTGGGGATCTTTCTTGAAATATTTTGAGAAATATGGGAGGGAAAATTTTGGGGTACAACAGTCATGGTCAGACATATCAAAAGCGAATGATCACGACTTTTAACAAGAAATTCAGACGTCAAGAATATCAAGTTGGGGATCTGGTGATCAAACGCATCATACTACCGCAAGGTGATCTCAGGGGCAAATGGACCCCCACATACGAAGGGCCATTTATGGTTAAGAACATTTTCTCGGGAGGAGATATGATTCTAACCACCATGGATGGTGACGACCTTCCTCACCCCATCAATGCATACATAGTGAAAAAATACTACGCATAATCAAAGACCCCCTAGGTTGACTGGCCTAGGCAAAAATAAGGGCTTCCCGGCGAACCAAAAGGGTTCGGGCAAAAGTAAGGGATGAAAATGAAAAAAAACTGTACACCCGGCAAGTTGAAAACCCAAAAAGGCGGCTTGGGCAAAAAAGGGTATCCCGGTGGATTGAAAACCCGAAAGGGCGGTCCAGGCAAAAATTAGGGATTGAAGCGTAACACTATGTCTCATTGGATCATCTTGTAACCAGACTTTGGCATCAACTATCAAGCTCAGATGGCGCCAATCAATCTGATCCACCTTCGACCCAGCAGCAAAGTGATGAGATGCTTGAAGATATAAAGGCAATAGCAGAGTTGGAACCCAATGGGGTTGTTTCACATAGCTATTTTTCTTTCTTTTACACAAATTGTAATATCTATCTTTCAGCGACATTCTCTTACTGGGACGTCAGCCTCCTTGTACAAAAACGCCTGTTATGGGCCAACTTCAAAATCAATACAATCCATTTTCATAAGGAATTTCAATTTGTTTTTATTTTTGTGTCGTTTTGCTAGAACGTCCAATGAATCATTTTTGATATATGCGTTTGAGAATAATTGCTGCTAATAAATATTTACATAAGAAACAAAAGACGATTACTCGTAATTCCAGGAACAGGGACAAACAAGAAGTGTCCAAGCCTTACAGTTACTCTAACCACCAGGTACAGGGATAGAACCAGCTGGAGAACATGAGAAGTGGTACATACACTCCCTACAGAGTAAGAAGTATCCAAAGACAGTGGTGTTAACTTTCCCAACAGAGCACAACTCTCCCCAGCTAAGGTTCACAATTGCGAGTGAGTCAGTAAAATTTTCCCCAAGCAGAGTTTATTTCTCTCACAAGAAGAAATTCAATCTCCAACAGAATTCATTATCACCAGCAACAGAAATTCATCCCCAGCTGATTTATTTCTCCAAGTCGACAGATCGATCAACAAATTATCTCCTCTCCAACATAGTTATTCACCGCGGAGTTATCCTCGAACGAAGTCTCTTATGGTAGAACATTTACCAGCCAAGGGGAAAATCCCTATCACGGTCATCGTTGTTCACCATCCCTAATAGAAGCAGAGGAACTATGGTTTGTTACAGCAGTCAAGAATACCGTTTCTGATACTCTACAAACAGTGGTCGGGGATTTATTTTCCCAGACTCAGATTATCACGTCAGCATTTCATGTTCATACATCATGACATATACATGCACCAAATATAACACAACCTCATTTATTTTGAGAACATCAGCATACAATACATCTCATGCATTACATATAACTAACCCTGTGTTTATCTCAGGAAAGACATTATTATCAACAATTTCCAGCAAGTCCATGATCAACACTCGAAGCTAAACAGAGTAATCATCAGCGCAACAAAAGCAGCCCTACTACCCAGGCTTTCATATCGAAGTAACCCTACTATCCAGGTTTCTTCTTACAGTCCTACTACCCAGGCTTTCATATCGAAGTAACCCTACTATCCAGGTTTCTTCTCACAGCCCTACTACCTAGGCTTTCATATCGAAGTAACCCTACTATCCAGGTTTCTTCTCACAGCCCTACTACCCAGGCTTTCATATCGAAGTAACCATACTATCCAGGTTTCTTCTCACAGCCCTACTACCCAGGCTTTCATATCGAAGTAACCCTACTATCGAGGTTTCTTCTCACAGCCCTACTACCCAGGCTTTCATATCGAAGTAACCCTACTATCCAGGTTTCTTCTCACAGCCCTACTACCCAGGCTTTCATATCGAAGTAACCCTACTATCTAGGTTTCTTCTCACAGCCCTACTACCCAGGATTTCATATCGAAGTAACCCTACTATCCAGGTTTCTTCTCACAACCCTACTACCCAGGCTTTCATATCGAAGTAACCCTACTATCCAGGTTTCTTCTCACAACCCTACTACCCAGGCTTTCATATCGAAGTAACCCCACTATCCAGGATCCTTCTCACAGCCCTACTACCTCGGCTTTCATATCAAAGTAACCCTACTATCTAGGTTCCTTCTCACAACCCTACTATCCAGGCTTTCATATCAAAGTAACCCTGCTATCCAGGTTCCTTCTCATAACCTTACTATCCGGGTTCTTCCTCTCTTATCCCCATACAGCAGCCCACAATACTGTAAGACCGGGACCCGATCAAACACACTTGATTTCACATTTCCCCAGTAAGTCGCGGTGCAGTTTGTACCCTGACCAAACACACAGTTCACCTCCGCTTCCCAAACCGGAATTATTCCCCAGTAGAGTAACAGACAACTGGAGCTCCTAAAACTCTATTTCTCTCAAGACAGAGACCAATATTCCCCAGTAAAGTCCTTCTCAACAACAGGTACACGGGTTCTCGCAAAGGAATCTCTTATGCGATCAACACTTTTTCGGATGGCATCTTTAAGCCTATCTTCTGTCATTGACTTCCAAATGGAATCTATAAGCCCATTCCCGATATCACAAGACGAGCATCACTTCATGCGAGTGCAAATTTCTAGGCATTCTAGTGTTCAATCATCTTCTACCTTCAGATCAAGAAAGGCAGACAAGCCAATCTACATCCTCAGGTTTAAGAAGATTGAACAGGGGCAGACCCCAAACTTGATGTGTCGATACAAGCAGGTCCTTAGACTCAGGATGAGTCGACACGAAGGAGCCTTGCATCGATACATGAGGACTTTTAGACTCAGGATGAGTCGATACGTAGGAGCATGTGTCGATACATGCTGTGTAGTAGATTCAGTATGAGTCGATACAAGAGGGGATGTGTTAACTCATGTTGCAAGTTCAGTGCAGTACGCGTTGATCCAAGATTTTATGCATCGATCCATGTTGTCTGGTTTTTGGCAGAATCAGTTTGAGAATGTTGTAACTTGAGTTTTCAGACTCCGTTTGAGGTACTGTTTGAAGCGTTGAATAGCTAACGCAATGAGCTTTATTCTTAAGGATTAAATGAAGAATAGGAAGTGTATTTCTAGTATCCAAATTAGGACTAAAGTTAATTCCCGCGTTAATCGCCATGTTGATTTTTGTGAAGAATGATGAGGATGAGATGTATATAGATTACTGTTTGGTTTGTAATAGTAGAATTAATGATAATAACGATGTAATATTACAGAATAGTAGTATGTAGAGGTTTGTTGATTTATAAGTAAGCCTTAGTTGATTAACTAATTATAGGCAATACCTTGTATAGGCCTATGGCCAACATTGTGAAATTGATGAGTGTTATCGTGTTATTATACAGCTGAGTTGTTGATGAGATGATATTAATGAAATTGTGTTTGATAATTTATGATGATAAATGATGATGATAAACGACGTTGATGAAAAGATGTTTTTAGATGCTTTTAAGATGTAGGCTTTTGGCCGACGATGATGTCGTATTGAGATGTTGTCAATTATGGTGTTGTTATTACATTCATGATTGTGTCGCATACATTGCATTTTGAGATGGAGCTTATGCTCGTTGAGATGGCCTGTATTGGCAAATATTGAGATAAAGGCTTATGCCTTGTTGATGCCTCTATTAATTGGCAATTTTTGAGATGGGAGTTCTGCTCCAAATGGTACCACATGCATTTGTATAGTATTGAGTCGCATTATATGATTGCATAAAGAAGTATGCTCTGATGTGGTGAATGTGTATTATTGTTGTGATTATTGTTGATTATGAGATGAGAAGTGGTGATGTTATGTGATCTAATTTAATATATTAATTATCATGCGCTTTATTATATTGTTAGATATCTAACCCCCTTCTGTTTGAATGTTACCCTTACGTTGGTAACGTGGAGGTAAATGAGAGTGAATGTCGTATACCTTCAGTAGTTCGAGTCGGTGTCATTGCTCTGATATGTAACACTCGGGGGGATGAACGCTTGTTACTTTTGATTGTTGATTATTCAGTTGATGAACCTTAAGTTTACTATTATTAATATGTGTTATTTTGAATTTGATGTAATGATGATAAAAATGTTATTAAGAATTCCACTGCGTAGATGTTTGAATTGTTGAATTAAGAGACTAAAGTGTTTTGATGACGGTTCATCCGAAGTTTTAAAGTGTTACGTATCCACGATGAATGCAATGAGTTTTGAATGATGAATTTGTGGCATCCTGATTCGTGTGCATGATTGATTTTATAACTCTGATTTATTTATATAATTGTCGGGGTAGAATTGAGGTGTTACACAACCACCTTTGAAACCTTCCGACTGGAACTTTGATGAACATATTCTTAATCAGGATTCCATTTTGTCTACAAAATTTAACTCAGATTTCTTTGAGGTTGTTGATCTAGTCTCTAAAGATGTTGATGACGACACTAGTTCAAATTCAGACTTAGACCCCTTTCCTCGCCCTACATAGGAACCCCCCGAGAACTTCTATTTTCACAAGGATAATCACTTTAGGTTTGCTGAGTCTCATATGCCACTCCCTTATCTCGGTGATGTCGTTTTCCCTCTTGTTATAGATGAGTCAATTTCCAACACACATTTCGATCCAGGTCCATTCTCATTTCCACCTTAAACCACGACAATCAGTTTTACCATGTATCCATTACAGACACAAATCCATGTTTCGATATGGGCTTTGTTTGCTTACAATTTTTCTGCTCATGGGATTGATATCTTCAACATATTTTTTCAAATGAATCACTTGAATAATGCGAGCAAGATGTTTGATCAAATGCCAAACAGGGACTGCATTTTCCTCTATCTTCCTAAAGAATTCGTTATAATATTAAACATAGGTGTGCAACATACTGGTATTGTTTTTGAATTAGTTTTCTACTTAAGTTCTACTATTAATAAAATACTTGCAACATCAAAACCTCTAGAGGCTATTGCACTTATATTTATGTTGAGAAAAACTAGTGCAGTTTGTAAGCTTCCTTTGATGAGTTAGGCCATAACTCATAGGCACAACAAACTCACTGATCTTCATATTTGTTATTCAATACACATGTTGCAAAATAAAGTAATTAAACTAGAACCACAATTATATGATCTAGTTTTGTTAAAGGACACTAGGGATTCTGCATGTATATTCTCAACTGTTATTCTAATATGTAATTGTAATAAGGAAACTAATTTATTTATGGAAAATTTTAGGGTGGGAGGTGAACTCATTTCCTTGCTTGGTTATAGTTTTATGGATACATGGACCCCTCTATTATTATCCAAAGACATTTTGTTGGCGCCTTATCTTTTTCATATTATTCTTGCTAAAGTGTTTATTGTGGGTGACATTATAGTTCGTGAGTTTCATGGAAGTTTAATTTATTTTGTGGAGATGGAAAGAACTTGTATGTGTTATTTCTCTGAAATTATGATTTACATATATTTTGGTAAAACCAACTTGGCAGCAACATGTTGAACAAGATGTTCCAACTTATAGTTTTCAACATGTCGAGTAAGATGTCTCAACCAGGAGATATGATATCGTGTCTGCAGTAGCAGACAATTATGGTTCAGTTGATTTGTTAGCTACTGCATATTCATGGAATATTTAGTTAGCTTATATGGCGACCAAGATTGACAAATCAGATTATTTTATGTTAGTTTTCAAAGATATGAAAAGTTTCTAAATATGGATAAATTTTAGGAAACTAATGATTGAAGAACTATTTTCTTGGAGAAGAATTTGCAAACTTTGTGCAGCCTCATTGTTGCGGTTTTGAAGCCCAACCCAGTCCAAAATAATGTTATAAATAGAATGATGTATACCTAGTATTAGGTGGAACTTACGTGTGTGTTTTGTTAGGGTTTTAGAATCCTTATTGTTGGGGTGTAAGTTCTGTGTCAGATGTTCATGAGCTTTTAAGCATTGAACATTTGTGTTTCAGATGCTCATAAGTTGTTAAGCATTGAGTATTTGTGTGTCAATTCTCATAATCTTTTAAGCATTGAGTTTTGTGTGTCTTGGAAGAGTGACTTCCAGTTTTATTCTCTACTTGTATTTAGAGTTGCTCCAATTGATGAGTGTAATTGAAGAGGGATTTGAGGAGGGCCTCATACCTAGGTGCGTCTTAGATAGAAGTTAAGCAAATTATAGTGATTAAGTGAGTAGCTTGTAAACTGGGATGTTTGCTATGAGGTCTACAAATTGATACTATCTAGTTAATTTCGTCCCTGGCTTGGTAGCCTCCAGAGTAGGTGTTGTTGTCACCAAATTGGGTAAACACATTTGTGTGTTATTTACTTTCAGCACTATTTATTTTGTCAATACATCTTGTTGTTGCATGTTGAAGTAGGAATTTCAATTGGTATAAGAGTTGGCATCCTACTCTGACTCTGGGTGAGATTCAGGAAAGTTACTTTTTGGTGCAATGGACAAGGATAGTGGACCTGTGGTTAAAGTACCTATTTTGGATGGTACCAACTATGACAGTTGGAAACCTCGTATGGAGATGTGCATAAAATACCTTGGCAACCAGGCCTGGAAAAATTATGCAAAGGATGGGATCCTCCAAAGATTTTAGATGCGGAAAGGAAGACCACTAATGTGTTGAATCCTGAAGAAGATTGGGATGATAATGATGAGGCATCATCTCAAGGAAACTCTAAAGCATTGAATGCTATATTCAATGGAGTGGATAAGAATGTCTTTGAGCTGATAAAGAATTGCAAGCATGCTAAAGTGGCTTGGGAAACCTTAAATAAGGTTCATGAAGGAAATTCTAAGGTAAAGATGGCAAAACTTCAATTGTTGTCTTCAAAATTTGAAAATTTGAAGATGAATAAGGATGAAATTATTCAGGACTTTCATATGACTATTTTAGATATTGCAAATGATTCAGAAGACTTGGGAGAGAAGATATATAAAGATAAATTAATCAGGAAGATGCTTAGATCTGTTCCAAAAAGTTTTGACATGAAGGTGATTGACATTAAAGAATCCCATGATATAAGCACCATGACTGTGGATGAACTTGTAAGCTCCCTTAAGACCTTTGAATCTGCTATCAGCGGAAGGTATGAAAAAAGAAGAGTATAGCCTTTACCTATAGTACTGAAGACTCAAGTAACTGTGATGATTTGAACTTAGAAGGAGTATTTAAAGATCTTATGTTACTAGGAAGATAGTTCAACAAAGTGTTGAGAAAGTCCAAGTAAAATTCCAAGAACATGTCATTTGACATCAACAAAAATCAGGACAATGGAGGAAGGTCCAGGATTGAAGAAAAGACCAGTCAGAGAAAAGGAATTCAATGCTACGAATATTGAGGGATTTGGACACGTAACATCTGAGTGTGCCACTTTTCTCAAGAAGTAGAAGAAAGGTTTATTTGTGTCATGGTCAGAGGAAGATTTTGAAAGCGGTCATGAAGAGAAATCAACCAAACAAGTGAATGCCTTGACTGTAGTCAATGATTGTGATGAAGAATCAGATGGTGAACTTACTTTTGAGGAACTAATTGCATCATATAGGGAGTTGTGTGTAAAAAGTGAGGAAATATGTCAACAAGGAGAAAAGAAAAAGATGGTCATTGCTCAACTACAGGCTGAGAAAGTGAAACATGTATTATTATCTCTAATCTTAAGGAAAAGTTTATATTGCTCAATTCAAAACTGGACAATATGATTAAAATTATAAGAATGTTAAATAGTGGTTCTGATGCTCTGGATGAGATTCTTGAATCTGAAAGGAATACTGGGAATGTTAGAGGTCTTGTTTATGAGAGTCAAGCCGTGAAGAATAAATAAGTAAAGCTTGTTGTAAATTTTGTTCATCTAGAGAAGAAACAAGAACAAAAGATGTCAGATCACATGTCCCAACATCAACATAAGCATCAGACAAATTATAAAGAAGACATAAATCAGAAATGGAGATGCTCGTATTATGGTAGGATTGATCATCTAAAATCCTACTGCTACAAATTATATGGTGTTGTACCCCAAAACTTGCCCTCCCATATTTCTCAAAACATTGCAAGAAAGATCTCCAAGTGGCTCAAGGTAGCTCAAGAATTGTCCAGACAAGATCTCTCCTAAGGCAGTCTACCCCAAATTAGGGTTTTGTGTTGCATCAAGATCCTTGAGTCCAAATGACCTCAAGTGTTCCCTACTGTCCTAATATTTTCTCAAGATCATCCATGTCAAATTTCAAGCCTTGCAGAGGAAGTTTGCTCAGTCAATTGCTCAAAGGTCCAAAAATCGATTGTGCTAGGGCAAAAGTCAACTGTGACCTACAAACAGTCAAACTTCAAGATTTTTTGTCAACATTCTCATTTTGAAGTATATTTCATCATTTGATAAATGGTTTATCATGATTCATCATGGATTGCTCAAAACTCATCAAGACTCAAAAGTTGCTAAATTAGGGTTTTGCAGGAAAAGTAAACTCAACTTTGACCAAGCATAACTTTCTCATACTTTATGAGAAATGACCCATCCAAAGCTCATTTTGAATAGGTTGCAATTACCTACAATCCATCTTCATACCCCAAGATCAAACGATGCACTCACAAGAAGTTATGAATTTGGACATTATAGGTCATTTTTTAAAGTCAACAAAAACACCTTTTTTCCCAAAGCTTATAACTTGCGCATGGAATATCAAAATGAGATGAGACCAAAAGGGTTGGTTAAAGGACATCTTAAGCTTTCTAAAAAGTCCCAGAACACCTCCAAAGGTTCAACATTGAAGAAGTTATGCATTGTTGAAGTTGGACTATTTTGCAAAATTGCCAAAAGTCAACTATCCCCAAAACTTCAAATTTTGCCAAATGGGCCCATTATTTTCCACTTGATTTGGGTTTGCATCATTGCCCACGTGCCCTAGCTTCAGCCATGTGCCCATATCTCATTTTTATTATTTAATTTGATTTTTATTTGAATTTATTCATTTTAAATCAAATAAAATCATATAAAAACCCAAGGCATTAATAACTCATGATTTTTTGGTTGTTTTAGGCTTTGATCACAGCTAGCATTACCATAAAATTCGAATCAAGGCTTGTATGCACAAAAAGATCCAAATGAAATCAAATTTGGAAGGTTTTAATGGTGGAATCAAATCAAATTCATGAGCATTGATATGGAGAGATTTGGGCCAGGTTTGTGAACCTAATGCAACATACAATACATAAGCAAGCTGGAGGACACGAAATAAGGGTTGGAAATCGTTGGAAGAGGCAGAACAACTGTGCAAAAAATCACAAAAAAGTTGGAAATCAAAATCCAGGTTAGAGGCAGTTTCAGGACGTGAGAGATGTCTCAATCAATTGCTGGCCATCTCCAGAAGCTATTACGATCCAAACCACGCATCCTCAAGCCTCCATACGTGTTGTAAGTATCACGCAACTCATCCCTGTTCTTGAAATCGATTTGAATTATTCTGGCATCATTCGAGAAAACTAATGGCATATTTATGATCATAAGAACATTTGCAAGCTTTTCATAATATTCAATTGCATTTATCTGGCTTATATGGAGAACCACCATAGTTAAGGTTCTTGGAGTTTTTTTGGGGATTTCTGTTCCAGGTACAATTGGCCCATAAGAAGAACATGGTTGTGATCAGGAGGTCATGACGAATTGAACCATGTTCTTGGAACGTATTTAAATGGCCTGGAGAGGATTTTAGAACAAGGCTGCGTTTTTTGCTGCGGATGAAAATCTGCAAGTAATTTTTACAGGTTTTGGAGGACAAGGATGAATTTGGGTCATCCGTCCATTGGTGGATTCAAATATCGCGCGCGTTTTTTTGTTTTTTCTGGCATCTGATTTGTTTTCTACATAATATATTATTTGCATTATTGTTAACAAACAACAACACGCCCCAGCAGTTGCCATGTCAGCTTTAAAGTGTTCCAAGGCTGGAGGTCAGGGGTTCGATCTCCGCCTCCAGCACTTTGTATTTTCTTCATGTTTTTCAGATAATCACATGCGCGCTCAAGCTTGCAACCCACCATACTCCATCATCCATCCAAGCGCCAGATGGCCAAGAGCCAGATCTGATGATCCACGTTGGAGATCCACCAAAGAGCAAGTCAATGTACTCAGACTGGATCCCAAAAAGTCAAACGAGCCAGCATTATTGGGCCTACAGATTTGCTACTCACACCCCTCAAATCAGGCCCATTACCTCCTTTCTCTTATATCTTTATATTTTTATTTAATTGTTTTATTTTATTTTAATTAATTTCTAACCAATAACTTTTTTTTTCTTTTATTAAAAAAAATCACAAAAATATTTTTTTTTCAATCAAATTTTAAAACTTTTATTTTTATTAATAATTACTAACCAATTAATTTAGTTTTTTTTTAATTCTAGCAAACTCTAACTTATTTTTGTAAAATAATTACAATTAATTAGATTTAATTAGGTTTTAACTACTAATTTAATTAATTTTATTTTCTTTCTTAAAATAATAAAAATCCAAAAAATATGTCATTAATTAATTTTTTTCATTAATTAATTTATTAATTTAGTTTAGTTATTTAATTTAGGAATAATTTCTTTTCTTAAAAAAATAATAAAAACAACAAAAAGATGACATTTTTTCCCAAAGGGTCAAAACCCTAAATTTCACACTCGATTTAATTTCCCGCGCGCTTTATTTATTTTCATCCAATAATGTACCTGCTTCCGGATTGTAATAGTTAAATAGGACATTTAATTATTTTTACCGCTTTACTTTATTTTTCAAAGGGTTTTTCTTTGGTGATGTAAATACCCGACGCCTTGTAATTTAAATTCCACATTTTATTTCCGAAAATTATAACTGCTAGATGTTTGATAATAGGGTTTGTATGACAAGACTGAATGTTAATCTTAAAATCAAATTAGACCACCTTTAACATGTACAAAGATAAAAATAACTGAAAACGACACACTCGCACATGTGCACTCTTAGGGTACACCCCACTTATTTGCCTTCGTACGCGGTCATTGAGTATAGGTTGTTTTAGAGGTCGTCCTCTTGTCTAAAAGATCATAGTCGCCTCGAAATGGTTGCCTAGGATATTGTTGCCTCAAACAAATGATCTAAGACATTAGGGTTACCGCTAAGGCGTCCTAACATTGCTTTAGTGACTGTATGTCCCTCATTCGAATTGACCCTCAAACTCCAACGACGATGCTACCTGCTCATAAATAGTGGGATAGCATTGTCTAAAGGAAATTAGTATAGAACGATTCCTTTTTTGAGTAGGTAGATGGTTCTTAGATACTTGCTCTTTAAAAAAACAAAACCTTTTTCACACTTACACTTCTTTTCGAACAAAATTTTCAAAACACTTCATTACACTCTTGAGGACAGAAGCAAGAGTTAAATCGAAGTTTTCAAACAAAAACTTTTCAAAACCCACAAGCACAAAGAAAACAATTTTGAAAATGATGAGCAAGTACCTAAGAGCCCATGGATAACTACGGATAGAAAGGGTGCTAATACCTTCCCTTTCCAAAATCTACCCCACGTACTCAGAAATATCTCAAAAAAGGAATTTTTCTATGCGTTTTTCCTTTCCTTGTTGGATAAAATAAAAGTCGGTGGCGACTCTTGCTTACTGCGACATTTTGCGAACAAAAACTCAAAACGCAAACAAACATTCCAAAAATAGTCAGTTCTCCCACCGTATCACAGAACTGGCGACTCTGTTGGGGATTTATAAGTGGGGTGTACCTTAGAATTAGTTCATAATGTTTTCAATTGCTTGATTTGTATGCTTTATCTTTGTAGGTTTGAATCGAAGATACTATAGAACCTAACCCGGATCTGGAGGACACCCTTTAGGTAAGTAGCAATAAACTGTGAGGGAACTGTACAGCGTAGACCGATACGGTTGAAGCAGTAGCTACGTTGGTGTGGAACTTTAGTTTGTACCGATATCCCTTGTGGCGCAACGAGGAGAATATGGGTCTTCTAAGGGGTCATTAAGCACCAACTGACCTTAGCACCTATAATTGACCAACTTGGCCATAGAACAGTAGCAGTATGCTACACTCATTGAGACCAAACTCTCGCGATGATTCCGGTCACAAGAAAAGGTTGCTAAACTGGAATTATGACCGATCGAGGATGGTCAGTGATATTGAGAACCTCTAGAACCCGATTACTATTACTAGGATAGGTTGAACCAACTAAACTGAAAGAGGGTAATACCTAAACTCCATGCCTGTCTGAAATTTAAGGGCTATTGTGTGACTTGTGTGCTTTCAACTTGAACTACTTGCACATGTTTGTTATCTAACAACTTGAGTTCCTTGCAGGTTTTGTTTACAGTCCTTATCTAATACCTTGGATTTCTTGCCGGATTTACTTGTTTACATTACCTTGTACTTTTTCTTAAACGCATAACATACACATCATAACATCATGCCTTAACATTTCCTTAACCATTTCAAGGATCTCAAAGGTTTGTGATGCAGGTTATGGTAAATCAAACGTCTAGAAAGGGGCAAAGGGGATTTATTTTCCTCTAGCCAATATAGTCTAGAGATCAAAACATGACAACTTGAGTCAGTGGCTATGACCCACTCGATATGGTGAGCTTGACTCTTGAAAAAGGACTCTTGATGACACGAAGTTTCTTCAATCAAAGCTGCAAAATTCAAAATCTAATAGTTTCTTGTTTACCCCGCGAGATTCTTGAAAATATTGCATACATATATCATACATATCATTGCATAACAGGTCTCCCAGTACAGGTCTCTCATGTTCTCGCTGTTTATTTCAGCAATGGCTCTCCAACAAGACAACCGAGATCTTCAAACTCAAGAGGCTCAGTTCAGGGACATATTCCTAAACCTATCCAAGGGGCAGGAAGAGTTGAAAACACTCCTCGTCAGGAACTTGGTCAAGAAAAGTCCTGAAGACAATAAGGACGAACGGCTGAAACAACTGCAAGCTGAGGTAGATGCAATAAGAACCCAAATGCTGGGGCAGATGGCTCTTATCCAAGGCTTAGCCCAGGAACAAGAAGAGCTGAGAACCATTATCAACCAGCTTCATCAAGACAAATACAACAGTATGAAGCAAACAGTCGAGGCCGGGGACCAAGTCATTTATCAGCCTCCAAGAAGACAAAGGTTGGTTTGGTGGAGAGTGGACCTTTCCAAATTGCTACTACATCATGGGTCCAACAACAACCTCGCCAAAAGCAACGGGTTAATCAGAGTAAGCCAGATACGCCCAAAAGGCAGTTCACCGAGCTCAACATGCCGATGTCTCAAGCTTTACAACACCTGTTGAGATTGAATCTGGTGACGTTAAGGGACCTTCCTCAGAATCCCCACATAGCCTCCCCAAACTACAATCCTGATGCAAGGTGTGCATACCATTCCAACAGCCCGGGGCATGATACTGATGACTGCTGGACATTGAAAAACAAAATTCAAGACCTGATCGATAAAGGAGCATTGGAATTCATACAAGATGGTCAACTGGAATGTTTTTGTCAATCCTCCAAGGCTCACCATTTGAAGTGACAAGTCCTGAGACGAGAAGACTTTTTGTTCATTAGAATTTTCAATTTGTAATTTTCTTTTGATTGTTCAAACATTTATTCATGTTAAAACTTTATTACTTTATCAATGCATTACATATGTCTGTTTTGAATCAATCCATTCGTATTCACTATATTCAAATTGCTTTCATTTTGTGATGTTCAACTCTCGATTAAAAAACTCTAAGCCTTTAGAGGGAGGATGACGAAAATGATATCAAAATATCTACAATATGCTTTTGAACAGACCCCGCTGACGATGTACAGGCGTTGTTTCAAATCCTAAACAGTGGAGTTATAAGGAAGATAATCCCTAGTAAACCCCTTTGAGCCAAAGAAGTTGGAGTTTTTCTTTTCACACGAATTAAAACCCTTAATCACAACCCAGGGCAGGGTAGTTTGCTCAGTTAATTTAGGTGCACAAGGAATGACTTCAAAGACGTCCTTCCAAAACAAAAGATGGTGATGGTTCCCTATAATCGTCAAGACAGGCAGTCATTATATCTCAAAACAAAATAAAAACCCATCAAGGAGACTTAGAAAAACTGGGGCATCCCGCTGACTGTAATCACAAAAGAAACAGTTCAGGCAAAAAATAGGGATAATAAAATCAAAAAAGAAAAAGGTCCTACAAACTCTCAACAAAAATGACTGCCTGTTCAAAATAAACTGTCAGTACCCGAACAATCACTAGAATATCAGAGAAAATACTCAAACGGGATCTAAATGCACAATTAGCTGAGTTTAGGATCGAAGATCATCACGAAGAACGGGTGGGTACAAATAAAATTTTAGCCTTTATCCTTTGTTTCTTAAACCGTGAACCAGGCCACGTTATAACCCTTAAAAGTCCTAGCTGAAGCATGGGTTAGTTCAAAAGCATACTGTCGCAAAAGGTATCCTGACTCCTGTAGGACTTGCTATAAATCCTGAGTTAACATCACACTTTTACAAAAAAAAAAAACTTGTTTTACTAAAAAATGAATTTTCAAACTTCAAGACAGACATAAGCTTTGCATTCTTAAAATAACATTGTTTGCATATGACTATTTGTTCAACAGCAGAGAAATTCGCATGACGAATATCTAGTGAACAAAAACCTTCTCAATAAAAAGGATCACCTCAAGTGGAAAAAACACTTCCAACCAAGGGGCACGGCATGATCATCGTCCATCATTTGGGGCAGTCAATTCAATATTCAAGGAATATCTCAAGGATGCCAAATAGCCAAGGGCAGATCTCCATCTGAATCACTTGGGGCATTCGACATGAATTCTGGTAATGAATCCTGTACGATAAAACAAACATCTTCTAGTAGTGTGGCAACACAACACTACCGACAGTGACAACTCCCTACACCCTGAGAGTGTGGACATAGTCAGAAAAGTACTACGCTTAATCAAAGACCCGCTAGGTCGACTGGCCTAGGCAAAAATAATGGCTTCCCGGCGAACCAAAAGGGTTCGGGAAAAAATTAGGGATAAAAGACAAAAAAGATTTGTACACCCGGCAAGTCGAAAACCTGAAAAGGAGGCTTGGGCAAAAAAGGGGTATCCTGGTGGACTGAAAATCTGAAAAGACAGTCCAGGCAAAAGTTAGGGATCAAAGCGCACAATTATGTCCCGTCATCTTGTCACTTGCCTACCAGAAGAAGACTTGTCATTTCGACCGAAAGATACCAAGCACCTCATAGGTTGGGATAATACTCGATCCACAAGGCCTCTGCAGGCACCTTCTCCCGCAGATACAGGGGCAGAAAAGTCTCGATGCAAGTCCATCATCATATCCTCGGCACGCGTCCCAGTAACATCCACTCCCCGCAGAGTAAGAAAAGACAGTAATGTTAACTCTCCCCTAGCTGAGACTCGCAACTGTGAATGAATCGGTAATATTCTCCCCAAGCAGAGTTTATCTACCATCAGCATTGAAAATTCTTATTATCCCCGGCGGAGTATAAAATATCCCCAGTGTAGTTTGAATTTTTCCCCAGCACAGTCTGAAAAAGCTTCCCTAGTGAATTTTGGAGGATCATCCCCAATAGACTTTGGAAGATTGTCCCCAGTAAAGCCAAAAAGGGTTATCCCCAGTGAAGTCGCAACTGAAAGATCATCCCCAGCGGAGTTCATTCCTTTCACAAACAGGAGTCCAATCCCCAACAGGAATCAGTATCACCAGCAACGGTAATTCATCCCCAACGGAATTTATCAGTAGAATCCTCTACAGAGCATATCTTCCCCACAGAGTAATCTCCTTATTAGTTTATTCCCCAACGGATTTATCCTCTCCTGCAGGTTTATTCTCACAATCATCTTCATTCGTTATCCCCAGCAGAAACGAAGAATTCAATTCTTTTCTCCAGTAGCTACTCGGGATTTATTTCCCCCAACTAAAAACATTACATTTCCATACATCATGACACATGCATATACACATCATACAACACAATCTAATTTATTTTGAGAACATCATTGCCTGATACATATCATGCATTACATACAACTAATCTTTACCTTTCAGGAAGGATGCGGTTAAGTTCTCACAAAATTCAAAGTTTTGAAGCTTTTATCTCAGTTGAATTACAGACAAGTTCTTAAATCTCAACAGAATCATCCTCAGTTGAATTACAGACAAGGTCCTAAATCTCGACAAAGTTCCTCCATTGAATTACAGACGAGTTCCTAAATCTCAGCAGAGAAGTTTTCTCAGTTGAATTAAGGGCAAGTTCTGAAATCTCGATGAAGATGTTTCCCTCAAGTCGAATTACTGACAAGTTCTTAAATCTCAACAGAGTATTTCTCAGTTGAATTATAGACGAAGTCCTAAATCTCGACAAGTTCCTCCGTCGAATTACAGACGAGTTCCTAAATCTCAACATAGTTTTCTCAGTTAAATTATGGGCGAGTTCTTAAATCTCGATGAAGATGTTTCCCTCAGTCAAATTACTGACCAGTTCTTAAATGTCAACAGAATTATCCTCGGTTGAATTATAGACGAAGTCCTAAATCTCGACAAGTTCCTCTGTCTAATTATAGACAGTTCCTAAATCTCAGCAGAGTTTTCTCAGTTGAATTACAGGAAAGTTCTTAAATCTTGATGAAGATGTTTCCCTCAGTCGAATTACCGACATGTTCTTAAATCTCAACTGAATTATCCTCAGTTGAATTACAGATGAAGTCCTAAATCTCGACAAGTTCCTCCGTCGAATTACAAACAGTTCCTAAATCTCAGCAGAGTTTTCTCAGTTGAATTACGGGCAAGTTCTTAAATCTTGATGAAGATGTTTCCCTCAGTCGAATTACCGACCAATTCTTAAATCTCAACCGAATTATCCTTAGTTGAATTACAGACGAAGTCCTAAATCTCGACAAGTTCCTCCGTCGAATTACAGACAGTTCCTAAATCTCAGCAGAGTTTTCTCAGTTGAATTACGGGCAAGTTCTTAAATCTTGATGAAGATGTTTCCCTTAGTCGAATTACCGACCAGTTCTTAAATCTCAACCGAATTATCCTCAGTTGAATTACAGACGAAGTCCTAAATCTCGACAAGTTCCTCCGTCGAATTACAGACAGTTCCTAAATCTCAGCAGAGTTTTCTCAGTTGAATTACGGGTGAGTTTCTTAAATCTCGATGAAGATGTTTCCCCCTCAGTTGAATTACGGACAAGTTCTTAACACTCAACAGAGATGTTCTCTCAGTTGAAGTACAGGCAAGTTCCTAAATCTCAACAAAGATCAGACTTCCCCAGCGGAATCTTCCACAATAACAGGTATACAAGCTCTCTCTAAGGAATCTCTTATGCAATCGACACTCCTCAAAATGGCATATGTAAGCCCATTCCCGACATCACAAGGTTGATACCACTTCATGCGAGTGCAAATTTCTGGGCACTCTAGTGTTTAATCATCTTCCACCTTCGGATCAAGAAAGGCATGAAAGCCAATCTACATCCTCAGGTTTAAGAAGATTGAACAGGGGCAGCTTTTGTACCCCAAAATTTGCCCTCCCATATTTCTCAAAACATTGCAAGAAAGATCTCCAAGTGGCTCAAGGTAGCTCAAGAATTGGCCAGACAAGATCTCTCCTAAGGTAGTCTACCCCAAATTAGGGTTTTGTGTTGCATCAAGATCCTTAATTCCAAATGAGCTCAAGTGTTCCCTACTATCCTAATATATTCTCAAGATCATCCATGTCAAATTTCAAGCCTTGCGGAGGAAGTTTGCTCAGTCAATTGCTCAAAGGTCCAAAAATCGACTATGTTAGGGCAAAAGTAAATTGTGACCTACAAACAGTCAAACTTCAAGATTTTTTGTCAACATTCTCATTTTGAAGGATATTTAATCATTTGATCAAGGGTTGATCATGATTCATCAGGGATTGCTCAAAACTCATCAAGACTCAAAAGTTGCTAAATTAGGGTTTTGTAGGAAAAGTCAACTCAACTTTTACCAAGCATAACTTTCTCATAATTTATGAGAAAGGACCCATACAAATCTCATTTTTAATAGGATGCAATTACCTACAATCCATATTCATACCCCAAGATCAAAAAATTCACTCACAAGAAGTTATGAATTTGGACATTATAGGCCATTTTTGAAAGTCAACAAAAACACCTTTTTTTCAAAAGCTTATAACTTGCGCATGGAATATCAAAATGAGATGATACCAAAAGGGTTGGTTAGAGGACATCTTAAGCTTTCTAAAAAGTCAAATAACACCTCCAAAAGTTCAAAATTGAAGAAGTTATGCATTGTTTAAGTTGGACTTTTTTGAAAATTGCCAAAAGTCAACTATCCCCAAAAATTCAAATTTTGCCAAATGGGCCCATTCTTTTCCACTTGATTTGGGTTTGCATCATTGCCCACGTGCCCTCGCTTCAACCATGTGCCCATATCTCATTTGTATTATTTAATTTGATTTTTATTTGAATTTATTCATTTTAAATCAAATAAAATCATATAAAACCCAAGGCATTAATAACTCATGATTTTTTGGTTGTTTTAGGCTTTGATCACAGCTAGCATTACCATCAAATTCGAATCAAGGCTTGTATGCACAAAAAGATCCAAATCAAATCAAATTTGGAAGGTTTTAATGGTGGAATCAAATAAAATTCATGAGCATTGATATGGAGAGATTTGGGCCAGGTTTGTGAACCTAATGCAACATACAATACATAAGAAAGCTGAAGGACACGAAATAAGGGTTGGAAATCGTTGGAAGAGGCAGAACAACTTTGCAAAAAATCACAAAAAAGTTGGAAATCAAAATCCAGGTTAGAGGCAGTTTCAGGACGCGAGAGGTGTCTCAATCAATTGCTGGCCATCTCCAGAAGCTATTACGATCCAAACCACGCATCCTCAAGCATCCATACGCGCTGTAAGTCTCACGCAACTCATCCTTGTTCTTGAAATCGATTTGAATTATTCTGGAATCATTTGAGAAAACTAATGGCATATTTATGATCACAAGAACATTTGCAAGCTTTTCATAATATTCAATTGCATTTATCTGGCTTATATGGAGAACCACCATAGTTAGGGTTCTTGGAGTTTTTTTGGGGCTTTCTGTTTCAGGTACAATTGGCCCATAAGAAGAACATGGTTGTGATCAGGAGGTCATGACGAATTGAACCATGTTCTTGGAACGTATTTAAATGGCCTGGAGAGGATTTTAGAACAAGGCTGCGTTTTTTGTTGCGGATGAAAATCCGCAGGTAATTTTTTCAGGTTTTGGAGGACAGGGATGAATTCGTGTCATCCGTCCATTGGTGGATTCAAATATCGCGCGCGTTTTTTTTGTTTTTTCTGGCATTTGATTTGTTTTCTACATAATATATTATTTGCATTATTGTTAACAAACAACAACACGCCTCAGCGGTTGCCATGTCAGCTTTAAAGTGTTCCAAGGCTGGAGGTCAGGGGTTCGATCCCTGCCTCCAGCACTTTGTATTTTCTTCATGTTTTTCAGATAATCACATGCGCGCTCAAGCTTGCAACCCACCATACTCCATCATCCATCCAAGCGCCAGATGGGCAAGAGCTAGATCTGATGATCCACGTTGGAGATCCACCAAAGAGCAAGTCAATGTACTCACACTGGATCCTAAAAAGTCAAGCGAGCCAGCATTACTGGGCCTACAGATTTGCTACTCACACCCCTCAAATCAGGCCCATTACCTCCTTTCTCTTATATCTTTATATTTTTATTTAATTGTTTTATTTTATTTTAATTAATTTCTAACCAATAACTTTTTTTTTCTTTTATTAAAAAAAATCACAAAAATATTTTTTATTCAATCAAATTTTAAAACTTTTATTTTTATTAATAATTACTAACCAATTAATTTAGTTTTTTTTAATTCTAGCAAACTCTAACTTATTTTTGTAAAATAATTAAAATTAATTAGATTTAATTAGGTTTTAACTACTAATTTAATTAATTTTATTTTCTTTCTTAAAATAATAAAAATCCAAAAAATATGTCATTAATTAATTTTTTTCATTAATTAATTTATTAATTTAGTTTAGTTATTTAATTTAGGAATAATTTCTTTTCTTAAAAAAATAATAAAAATAACAAAAAGATGACATTTTTTCCCAAAGGGTCAAAACCCTAAATTTCGCACTTGATTTAATTTCCCGCGCGCTTTATTTATTTTCATCCAATAATGTACCTGCTTCCAGATTGTAATAGTTAAATAGGACATTTAATTATTTTTACCGCTTTACTTTATTTTTCAAAGGGTTTGTCTTTGGTGATGTAAATACCCGACGCCTTGTAATTTAAATTCCGCATTTTATTTCCGCAAATTATAACTGCTAGATGTTTGATAATAGGGTTTGTATGACAAGACTGAATGTTAATCTTAAAATCAAATTAGACCACCTTTAACATGTACAAAGATAAAAATAACTGAAAACGACACACTCGCACATGTGCACTCTTAGGGTACACCCCACTTGGTTGCCTTCGTACGCGGTCATTGAGTATAGGTTGTTTTAGAGGTCGTCCTCTTGTCTAAAAGATCATAGTCGCCTCGAAATGGTTACCTCGGATATTGTTGCCTCAAACAAATGATCTAAGACATTAGGGTTACCGCTAAAGCGTCCTAACATTGCTTTAGTGACCGTATGTCCCTCATTCGAATTGACCCTCAAACTCCAACGACGATGCTACCTGCTCATCAATAGTGGGATAGCATTGTCTAAAGGAAATTAGTATAGAACGATTCCTTTTTTGAGTAGGTAGATGGTTCTTAGATACTTGCTCTTTAAAAAAACAAAACCTTTTTCACACTTACACTTCTTTTCGAATAAAATTTTCAAAACACTTCATTACACTCTTGAGGATAGAAGCAAGAGTTAAATCGAAGTTTTCAAACAAAAACTTTTCAAAACCCACAAGCACAAAGAAAACAATTTTGAAAATGATGAGCAAGTATCTAAGAGCCCGTGGATAACTACGGATAGAAAGAGTGATAATACCTTCCCTTTCTATAATCTACCCCCTGTACTCAGAAATATCTCAAAAAAGGAATTTTTCTATGCTTTTTTCCTTTCCTTGTTGGATAAAATAAAAGTCGGTGGAGACTCTTGCTTACCGCGACATTTTGCAAACAAAAATGCAAAACACAAACCAGTATTCCAAAAACAGTCAGTTCTCCCACCGTATCACATATGGCTATCCCAAATCCATTCTACAAACTAGAAGAAGACATAATGTAGGTAAAATGAAGGAAAGATTGATTCCTAAAAGGAGAATGTCTGAAGAAACAACTCACACCTCACTTAAAGCATCAGCTAGAGAAGCTTGATATTTTGACAATAGTTGTTCAAGACACATGACAAGTGTCAAGAAGTTTTTAGTGTAAATCAAACCATCTTCCACTAAGGTTGTGACTCGTGGAGACAGATCTAAAGGAAAAGTAATGGGTGTTGGAAAGCTGGATTATGCAGGGCAACCTAGCATTGATGATATGTTATTTGTTGAAGGATTAGATGCCAACCATATATATATATATATATATATATATATATATATATATATATATATATATATATATATATATATATATATATATATATATATATATATATATATATATATATATATATATATATATATATATATATATATATATATATATATATATATATATATATATATATATATATATATATATATATAAGCACATAACCATTAATCACTCATTCAATAATCAAGTCACGCCATACATACCAACTCCATTGTCGATTAATTCAATTATTCACCTTAACCAATCCACAACACAACATAATATACTATGTAATGCAATAAGACTCAATATGCGACTCAATGCATATGGTATCATCGGCTCATAAGATCCCACCATTTAATTCCCATTGAAATTTGGGTACATCGCTCACACCCCACATGGGCACACAATCATATCACTCTTTATTGATCACACCCCACATAGACACACGACCAATCCTCATCGCTCACACCTCATCAACCACACGATGATCCGCATCGCTCACATTCAACTGGACACACGATGATATGATTCTCGTATAGAATCCAGGTTTATCGCTCATACTCCATATGGGTACACGATAACCCCACTCATGTACATAAATGTATGCATGACATATGTACAACTCATACAATCAACAACCATATGCACATCGGCATTCACCATGGTTGGTGCACTTCGCCACTACTGGCCACCATGCAACATTCTCCTGCCAAAGCATGCAGCAATAGAAATACATCGATATAGAAAACATTAACAATATATTTGCATGCATCCAAAAACACAAAATCTTAGTATCACAATTCACCAAGAATGTTATCAACTAATCATGTTATATTCAATAACAATAGCATGACATCACACGCATACTAACAATTTATCGTGTTATAATCAGAAACGATAACACAACTTCACAACGTCACAACAACACAACATCATGGTATCATAATTCACCAAGCATGTTATCACAACATATAATAGAGTTTAACAATTCATTACAACCAATATGCAAGCATCCCGATCTTAACGAAACCCCAATTATAGCCCCTCATCATCAAGTCAACTGTATACGAACTCAACATTTAAATGAGCATAGCACACCACATGGAAAGGTATTGTTAATACATATCATAAGCAACACAACACAAAAATACATGTCATTTTACACAACCACGCAGTAATTAAATCACCTACTGCCAACAAAATTATTTTTATTAAAAATATTGTCGCACTAGCTTTCTAACACTCTGAGCGTTACTCAAAACGAACTCACGGTTCAAAATTTATGAATTTTCAAAGAATTTCGAAATTGTTGCCAACACAGTGGTAACTGGTTATCCAAAAACTGGTAACCGATTACACCCCCTATAACTAAAATCTAGCGCCACTATTTTGTGTGTGCTAACTGGTTACCCAAAAACTTCTAACTGGTTACACCCCCTGCAGAATCATTTTTTTTTGCTCTTTGCTGCTACAAAAATACTTTTTTATACACACTCAAACAATCTCAAACATCACACAATGCATAATTTAGATTTCTACTGTCAGCCCTATTCACATACATCATTAGCAACAATCTATTTGGCTCAAAAACATGATTACACATAATTAAATCATACAATTTCAAGCATTAACATACACTTTAACACTGACACACAATTTATATCATGCAATCCCTAGGCAATAGAAAACCCCACCATTACCTTGATCGATTTTATTTAAAGGTGCTCTAACAGAAGTTTTCTTAGCTCTAGCTCTTCCTCTCTTACGCGCTTCCTTTTCTCCCAAAACACTTTTTTTTTATTTTTCTCCCCAATTTTCTACAATTACTCAAACTAAATTGATTCTCCCCTTCATGGTTTTTACTAGTTTAGCCCTTGGTTCCTTTCTATGATATCTCAAAAATAGCCTCACTTATTCCTCCTGATTTACCAATAAGTCCTTCATGTCTCTACACCATTTTCACCTATATTTTAATTATAAATAATATTTTAAATGATTATTAATAATTATCTAAAATCAAATTAACATTAAATATCAACTAATTATCTAAATTATAATTAGTTCTAATTATCTCTTTAATCCAACACTATCCCACAACATAGCACCTATAACCCATAACATAAAAGCCACTACCACATTATTCAACACTAAACCACATATATTCAATTTAATTGTTATTATAACATAGAGTAAAACAATTGAATCAAAATAAATATGGCGACGAAGAGGAACCGGGGGCGGCCGCCAAAAGTTCCGGTACCGCCGGTAACTCTGAACCCTTCACCACCTCCTCTGATACCGGAAGATAGGCCACAAGCTGAGTTGGAATCAGAGTCAACAATGGATGTTCAAGAAGAAGGAGCTAGCTCTGCAGACACCGTAACAAATACGAATCAAGAAGCCCCGAATCGAAAGTTATGGGTTGATGTGTTATCTGAAAATAGGAATAAAGCTAAGGGTTTGGAAATGAAGTATATCCCCCCTACTGTGATCGATGGGAGAATGGAAGTTGAAATCGATGAGGATGATGCAAACCACGAGGCCAAACACTGGGAAAATTCGCTAATCATGTACGTTTTGGGGGATGACCTAAGTATGCATTCGGTGAAGAACTTCATGACAAAGACTTGGAACTTCGTTCAGCTTCCTAATATCTTCTACCATGAAGAAGGATACTTCATACTCCGCTTTAGTACCAAAGATGCGATGGGAATATTTCTCATGAAGGGGCCTTACACCTATAGAGGAATGCCAATGGTCCTGAAAGAGTGGAGGAAGGGTTTCAACCTAAAGAAGGATATGATGAGAACCATCCCAATCTGGGTGAAATTGCCTATGTTGCCCCTCCACCTCTGGGGTAAGTCTAATTTGAGTAAACTTGCTAGTGTTATTGGAGTACCATTGGTGACCGATGAGTGTACTGCTAGTAAACTGAGGGTATCCTATGCAAGAGTCCTAATCGAGGTCGATGTCACTCAGAAACTGTTAGAGGAAATCAGTATAAAGGAAAAGGAGGGCACCACGGTTGTACAGAAGATTGAATATGAATGGAGGCCAAAATTCTGTGAAAGATGCCAAAAAGTGGGTCACAACTGTGAACTCGGAGCTAGGCAAAATGAATGGAGACCAAAGAAGAGGCAACCAGTAGCTGCAGTTCAACAAAAGGAAACAGTCGTTAACCAACCACTGCAAATTTCCGAGATAGAAAAGACTACTGCTTTAGTGTCTACTCCCAAAGGGATTATTTCTGATAGCAGTAATCAGGGCATGGTTCCAGGATCAAAAGAGGAAGGGAGCTGGACTTCTCTTAACAGACAAGGGAAAAGCAGAATTCATATGAAAGATTATGCAGAAGGTTTAACAGCTATACCTTGTGAGAATGGCTATGGGGTACTAGGGGACTTGATTGAGCCTCTAGTACTTGATAGAGGACCATGTTAGTCTCCTGGAATGTTAGGGGGCTCAACAAGTTGGGGAAGATAAAAGAGATTAGCTCCCTTCTCTTACATCTTCAACCTACCGTTTGCATCTTGCTGGAAACTAGAGTGAAAGAAACAAAGGCCAAGACTATCAGAGACAAGCTTAAAATGAACAAATCCTACATTGATAATTACTCTGCCCACCCTAATGGTCGAATCTGGATTCTTTGGGATGATACAAAGGTTGATCTGAAGTTGTGTAGCAGTTCTAGTCAACACCTTCATTGTGGTATCTACACAGTCACAGGTGAGTTCCTCTACTGGCTTACTGCAATCTACGCCTACAATCAATTGGACATGAGAAGAATCCTTTGGAGGAAGATGGAAAACATTCATATGAACCAAGTTGGTCCTTGGTGTGCCATTGGTGATTTCAATAATGTGGTCACAGCTAGGGATAGAATTGGTGGAAAAATGGTGAGTGATAAAGAATATATTGATATTGCTAGCATGATGAGGAAAAGTGATCTGTTTGAAATGGACAATGTGGGGGACCACTACACTTAGTCAAATAAACAGGTCTCTGGTACTATTTACTCCAGGATTGACAGGGCCATCTGCAATCCAGAATGGTTCCAACTCTTTCCTAGGCATGTGCTGAGTATTTTGCCCCCCAATGTTTTTGACCATTCCCTTCTTTCTATCAGTGGGCCTGCTGAGTATAAAAGAGGTAATCAATTCAAATTCAATAATTATCTCACTGACATCAATGGCTTCAAAGAGATGGTAAAAGCATCCTGGGATATTCCTGCCTGTGGGGACCCTATGCTAGTTCTTTGGTACAAGCTCCAAAGGCTAAAGGCAAACATTAAGAATTTTAGCAATCAGACTGGTAATTTAAAGAAAAGGCTGTTGGAAGCAAGGGGAAATTTACACAAAGCCCAAACTGAGCTCAAGAATAACAGGCATGATGGTATTTTGATTGAGCAGATTAAAAAACTTACTGAAGATATCATTAATCTTCATGACCATGAAGAGAATAGATTGATCCAAAGGGAAAAAATTGATTGGTTAAAAAAGGGAGATGGCAATAACAAATTCTACTTCGCGTATACTAAAGCTAGGCAACAAAGGAACCACATTAAATTCCTGCAGCAGGATAGTGGGGAAGTCATCACAGGGCAAGAAAAGATAGAAAAAGAGGTTATGAATTTTTATACCCATCTGCTGGGAATTACCCCTACCTAAATTAAGTACATTGATGCAGAAGCTATGAGAATGGGAAAGTAGGTTCTGGATGACCACAAGAGCAATCTAGTCAGTTTTGTGTCAGCCAAGGAGATTGAAGACGCCCTGAACAGTATCGGAGACAACAAATCTCCAGGCCCTGATGGGTTTACTGCCAAGTTTTTCAAAAGCTGTTGGGGTATTCTGCAGTTGGATGTTATTGCAGCTGTTGAAGAATTCTTCATAACTGGTAAAATCCTAAACAATTTCAACAGAACCCTGGTAACCCTTATTCCTAAAGGAGACAGAGCTTTAGGGATTAAGGACTACAGGCCCATTTCTGGTTGCAATATCTTCCTCAAAATTATCTCAAAGGTTCTTACTTCTAGACTGAAAAAGGTATTGCCTTCCATTATTAACAAGAATCAGGCAGCATTTGTTTCGGGTCAAGACATTCATAACCACATCCATTTAGCTAATGAGCTTGTCAAAGGGTATGATAGGAAGCATGGTACTCCTAGATGCATGATGCAAATCGATCTTCAGAAGGCGTATGACATGGTTAATTGGGGGGCTCTAGACAATATCCTGAGGGAATTGGGCTTCCCAACCAGATTTGTCCAGTGGATCCTTACCCTGATCTCTACAGTTTCTTATACCTTCAATATAAATGGAAACACTTCAACTTTTCTGCAGGCAAAGAGAGGCATCAGGCAGGGCGACCCAATTTCCCCGCTTTTGTTCGTGATCATGATTGAGTATCTTGATAGATGCTTGGTGAAAATGCAGCGCAACCCTGATTTTAATCATCACGCAAAATGTGAGCAGTTGGAATTGACAAACCTTGCTTTTGCAGATGACCTCCTCCTCTTCTGCAGAGGTGATGCTGTTTCTGTGGAAATCCTCATGGCAGCTTTTAGGAATTTTCCCCTCTCCACTGGCCTAATTTGCAACCCTAGGAAATGCAATATTTTCTTCGGCAGTGTGGAGGTGATCGTGCGGAACAAGATCAGAAGTATGGTTGGGTTTGCTGAAGTTAGTTTCCCTATCCGCTACCTAGGTGTTTCTCTTAGCAGTAAAAAGCTCAATTTGCAGCACTACCTGCCCCTCATTGCGAAAATAACGGGGCGTATCCGTCATTGGGCTACGAAACTGCTTAGCTATGTTGGTCGCATCCAACTCATGAACAACATCATCTGCTCAATAACTCAGTACTGGATGCTAAATTTCCCTCTCCCTAAAGGTGTGCTTAGGAAGATTGACACTATCTGCAAGACGTTTATTTGGACAGGAAGGAACGATGTTAGCAACAAGAGCTTTGTTGCTTGGAAGAATATGTGTAAGCCTAGGAAGCAAGGTGGTTTAGGTATCAAGAACCTAACTGTTTGGAACCAAGCTACCTTACTAAAGTGCCTTTGGAACATCAGCAACAAAAGTGACAACCTGTGGGTTAAATGGATTCACAAGGTCTATCTGAAAAAAAGTGACGTCATGGAAGTAACTGTGTGGCAAAGCTGGACGTGGACCACTAGGAACATCATGAACCTTAGAAGTAAGGTCACTCAAATCCAAAGTCACTGGGACCAAACGCTTCATCAAAATAAGTACTCCATGAAAGAAGTTCATTCCTTGCTCATTGATGACCTGAGTAGAAGTAACTGGTGTAAGTTACTTATGCATAATTATGCTAGGCCTAAGGAAAAATTTACTACCTGGATGTTGTGTCATGGGAAGCTCCCTACTAAAGATAGGTTGGTGCGGTTTGGTATTGCTCAGGATAGCTTATGCAGGTTGTGTGGCGTGGAGGAAGAAAATGCTAATCATATTTTCTTTAGTTGCCCTAATACCATTACTGTTTGGATGGCTACTTTAACGTGGTTGGGGGTTAACCATAAACCCCTTCCCTGGGAGGATGAGTTGAAGTGGGTTCTGGCTAGTACCAAAGGCAAGGGCTGGCGGGCAACTGTGCTCAAAACAGCGTTAACAGAAGCTATTCATGAAACATGGCTTCTTAGGAATGCAACTATTTTTTATAATACTTATAAATACAATTTGGTAAAAAGAATTGTTGATTGTATAGTGTATAGATGCTGGGGAAATAGGAAGTTTAGGCATAACCTTGCTAGATTAATGATTTAGCATTTTTGTAGATTTAGTTGGCTGAATCTGTTGAGATTGCCTTGGTTTTATCTCTTCCTTTGAATTAATATAATCATTTTGGTTCAAAAAAAAAACCCACATATATTCACCAATAAACCACAAAAATAAAATAAATGATTAATTATGAATTTAGAGGTGTTACATTGTGTATATTATATTTTATATTTAATTAATAAGATATCGAGTGCACGTGTAGATTTTGCAAGAAACTATCTTTTGATATTAAGCATGAGCAGAGAGAGAAATAATAGTTGACTGTCACAAGTTCAGTTATCTCTTTAGAACATATCTAAAATAGTGCAAGGAAAGAGTGGAAATATATCAAAAGTGAATTAGTTGAGCTATGATCCATTAATATTATAGAAGTAAATATGTATTCATGATGTGTTGTGTCATGTCAGGCAAGGTCAGAGTGAGCTTAAGGTGTATTTCTAAAATATCAAAGTATGCATAAAATGGAAAGGAAACAAATCTCTAAGTCACAATTATAACCCTAACATACGTCTATTTGTATTATGAATTCCTAAATAATTGTAGTTCCTTATCTCAAAATAAACTAGGTGAGTGTATATCTCTATTCAACTCATTTCAACTACTTTTATTATTAAATCCACTTGTTGTTGGATATCTCATAACAACGTTTATCTTTTTCTCAATTGATCAGTCAAAGAAACATATTTATAAAAAAGTTATCACATAACAAAACAAGACACTAAACCACATATCATTTAACAAAAAACAACTTAATATTAATTTGACATTGCTCAACTAAAAAAGGTTTAGCTCATAATAAACTGAGTACAAACTACAAGCATGGTTCTCAGAAGCAACATCCTTAAACAAACAATGAAAAAGAGATATAAATCTAAGAGAGACTTAAGGACTTCTTGAGATGGATAATCATCAAGAGATAACTCCATTCGTACCAAAACTCAATAGCTGGTACATGATTGGGTGAGAAGAAGAAAACTCTCTACACTCTCTATTATCCTTACACTATTATCTTATGTATTTCTCTTAGAATTGCTGAACTCCCTTTTCATTCTTAACAAGGTATTATATATAGTCCTTCACAAGGGTTTCTTGTGATACCTTGGATCATGGGCCCAATATGAGGAAATCACATCAGACCCATGTAATAATTAGCACCATCACCTCAATTCTTCTTCTTAGCCAACAAGGAATCAAGTACGAGGTAACATTTGTGGGAGACAAGGTGTCTTGTGGTAGGCTGTCATAGTAGGGTATAGGCGGCGGTACGCAGACTGCGTAGAGTACTATTGTATTATTTTTATCTTCTAGTGCCTCCAAGCCTTATCCACTTTGATTCGAATGAATTTTTCTCTAAGACAACAAATATTCCCTCCAATGCTTCCATCCTGCCACATTTTCCCTTTAACAAGCTGGCTTCACCATTTTTATCTCTTAGATAAGTCTAGCTCTTGCTCCAGCTTACGCTTCCAGGTACTGATCACAACCGTCTTGCCTCAACTCGACAGAGTTAACCTTAAAGTAAACATAAAACACATCAAAAGAACAAAAAGGAGCACCTATTATGCTCCAAGAAAATTACTTATAAAAACAACTATAGTGCAATAAAATAACAACTAAAAAGTAATTTAACATCTAATAAGAAAAAGATTAAGGTATGTATTAACTCAAAAATTATGTGTTAACAAATGCACCACTACAAATAATACATTTCATGACGAAGCTTTCACCTCAGTGAGAAAAAAACAAGGTATTATGCCAAGGCGCAACATGTTTATTTTTTTTTATAAAAATAAAAATAAGATATTCCCTTGGTTTTTAATAAAATCAAGGGGAAAAACAAATCAAGACACGCTTCGAATCCTAGCTTTCGTAGTTTATGTTTTTATTTGATTATAAGTGTAAACTAAATGATCTAACCCTTCAATTTTTTGATATAACCGAGGGATCCAATAATCAGATTTCACTATAAAAGCCCTCGTTAAATAAATTTTACCCTAATCCTCACTTATATGAAGTCGCTCTAAACTCGAATGTATCATTCTTTGGGATGAATTGCAAGACAGAAAAAATCTTCAATGTTCTTCTATCTAGAACAAAACATTTTCTTGTCCTTACAATCTATCTCACATAATGGTGTTAATATTGTTGTTGTAGTTGTTGTTGTTGTTGTGTTTTGGCTCATTTGATAGATTGCAAGTGCAGAAAATCAATCTTGCTTCAAGTTACGCAAAGAATGAAGCTCAACCTTTGAAAAGTTAAACAGAAAAGGGAGCTTAATTGATCGGAAGATGGATGAATATTAGCGAAGATATTCATTAATAAGAGAAAATATTTGTTGTAAACAATTTATTTTAGTATTTTGTGTAAACAAGTAATTTAAAAAAAAATATTCACCTCGGTTTTTTGTAATAACCGATGTGATAGTTAAAATAAGAAGATAATGTACCTCAATTTTCTTATAAAACCGATGGGTATATTAATCAGATTTTACTATAAATACTCTCGTTAAATATATTTTACCCTAATACTAACTTATATCTAGCCGTACCAAATAGAGGAAATATTTACCGCTGTCCATTTCATGAGTTACTACTTCAAAAAATATTTTTGGATGAATTTGTCATGAAAAATTTTGATCTATAAACGCTTAAGAACTTGACAAACAAATCTCTCTGAAATGGATTGCAAGTGGAGAAAATAAAAATTCTCATGGTGGAAACAAAAAACTTATCAGAAGTTGGGTAAGTTATGGAGTGTTTTTTAGATATACAACATAAAGATAAGAAACAATTTGGATTCCACCAAAGATTTATTGTAAACAATATATTTTAGTATTCTGTATAAATAATATAATAAGTGGAGTGAATTAATTTGGAAATTAACTTTTTATTATTTTAAGCTTTTCACTGCTACATAATATTGAATTAAAATGGAAATATCATTAACTTTAAAGATAAAAGTATGAGAGGGGTGTAAAAACTATTTAAATTTAAAATAGGAGAATAAATTTCGTAAATCAAATGAAATAAGAAGATCAAATCGGTAGTACTTAGTTGTGCTTATACTTTTTAGTTCTTTTTTTAGAAAAAGAAGGGGGGATATTTTAATTATTTTTTAGGTAAACCATATTATTATAGTGGAGTTTCAATTGAAAAGTATTTTACATAATAAATTTAGTTTAAGCAGAATTCAGACAAGATTATAATGCTAACACAATAAAAAATTCAGACAATATTTTTGCAATTGCTTGTGTCAATTCTTTTTTCTAAATAATTTATTAAAAATAATATTTAAAAATAAAAGTTTAAAATAAACTTATTTATGAGTCAAACTTATTCATGCATGCAACCATCGATTTTCAAATTTGAAGGAGTACATGTAACAACTTTGATGGTGCGGAGCGCATTTCAACATGGATGGACTGTGATCATAGTGAGATACCATCATATTAATCAACTTTGCATTGGGAAATACGGACAGCCATTCAAATCTAACCATTGCCCTATCAAACCTTTCCTCCACAACATTCTCAGTACCTCTACTTCTGATCCATGTAAAATGGTGCCCCTCTAGATTGATATTCGTTAAACCACATTCCCCTATAATAACATTTCGGAAACCCACACACAACCAAAATCCCACCAGGGTAGTTATGCTATATTTCAGGGTAGTTCCGTGGAGCTTGAAAAATTCCTTCCAGAAATTGCTAAGGAATAAAGGATTGTGATCTGAGATGATGGACTTTGGGATTCCATGGAGTCTAAAAACCTCGACAGTGAAACGTTCGGTGAGATCTTTAGCAGAGAACTTGGATGTGAGTGCAATGAAGTGTACAAACTTGGACAAGCGATCACAGATGACCCAGATGACTGTGTGGCCGAAAGAGTTGGGTAGATGGGTGATGAAATCCATGGTGATGTCTTCCCAAACCTTGTTATGGATTGGTAAAGGTTGCAACAGTCCTTTTTTCTGGGTTTCATAATTATTTTATTGAAAAATAAAATAATGCTTGATCATGTTTTTCACGTCTAGGTACACGCCCTAGACTCGTAAGCGTCGCTTTCACGCCCGAACAACATGATGATGGGGTGGCGTGATATTTATAGAGAATGTTCTGATGAATTTATGGAAGGTCAGGTATAAAGACTTTATCTTTGTAGTAGAGAAACCCCTTTGAAAATTGAAAACCTTTATTTTCTTGGTTTTGTTATCTGTTTGAGTAAATTCATACCAGCACTATTTTTTTCAAAAAACATGCGGAGTCGTCAAGAGGTCAGGAACATAAGAAGAAAAGGACAACAACAACAAAGGTTCCGAAGAGCAAAACTTACGGTTTAATGCATTAGCAACCACGTTTGATTTTCCATGTTTGTAAAAGATTTCAAAATTAAAGCCTTGCAATTTTGATGCCCATTTTTTATGTTCGGGTGTTTGTATCTTCTACAAAAGTAAATTTTGTAGGTTTTTTATCAGTATAAATGTGGAACTTTGACCGATATGATACTGTCTCCATTTCTTGACAGCTTCAGTGATGGAAAACATCTCACAGACATATACGACGCAGCTTTCATTCTTCTACACATCTTCTTGCTGAAAAAAGCTATAGGATGCCCATCTTGAAACAAGGCTGCTCTAATGGCTACTCCCGAAGCATCCGTTTCTATTATGAATTTTTTTTGTAAAGTCTGGTAACACCAGGACCGAATGTCAATTATCTTTTTCTTTAGCTCTGAAAAGGCCAATTGAGCCTCTGTATCCCTTGAGAATTTAGTGGAACTAACAAATCGGTGAGAGGAGAGGCGAGAGTGGCGTAGTTACACACAAAGCGTCTATTAAATCCGGTGAGGCCCAAAAATCCACACAGTCATGAGAGAGCGGGGTGCTGACTATCTTTTTCTGGGTCGGGTGCAACACCACCCACCAAAATTACATGGCCGAGATAGTCAATTTTATCCACTGTAAACACATTTAGATAACTTGAAAAAATTAATTGGACTGTAATAAGTCAAAGACAACCTGCAAATGAGTGGGGCTGTAAATGAGTGGGACTAAAAGTGGGCCTGTAAATTAGAATGTCATCAAAAAACTAAAACGAAATGCCTTAAGTAAGGGCATAAGAAATCATTCATTGCAGAGTAGAATATAGAGGGTGTGTTTGTTAAACTGAAGGGAAATATAAGAAACTCATAGTGCCCGTCAAAAGTGTGAAAAACTTTATTATGAGTATCTTCTGGTGATAGCTTGAGCATAAATCTAGCTTGATGAAAATGGTTGCAGATACTATCTCATCGGGTAATTCGTCTATTGTGGGTATGGGAAAAAGGTGTTTTTTTTTATAGTGATGGTATTTAATGCTCTATAATCCACGCAAAAACGCCCAGTACCATCCTTTTTCTTTATGAGTAAAACGGGTGAGGAAAAGGGTTGTGACTAGGGATGATAGTACAATCCTGCAACATTTCTTGAATGATGGTGCTCATTGCATGTTTTTGATAATATGGGTAACAATAGGATTTCACGTTGATGGGAGGTGTGTTTGGTGAAAGCGTAATGTGGTGTTCATGAGGCCTAAATAGGGGTAGGCCCGTATGGGAGTGAAAAATGGTTTGATAGGAATGGATAAGGTTAGAAATCTCAGGATGAATTTTAGAAGGTAATGTATCTGGAGAGGCAGATGTCATGGAGTTAGGATTGGATTGTAAGTCAAGTGGGTTGAGAATCATTAAGTGGAATGAAATAATGGAATTAGTGTGGATTAATTGACGAAGTTGGTGAAAAGAGGTATGAATAAGATGGATTGTCGGATCCTCTTTCAAGGTGATTGAATTGGTTTGGTGTGAAAAAGTAACGGATGGAATAGAGAAATCGGCTTGGATAGGACCTAGGGTGCGTAACCAAGTCATACCCAGAACAACATCAACATCCTCAATAGGTAATAAGTAGAAAGCTAGGATGAACAACAAGAACCATGGCAGCGAGGCCTCCAATGAAACCTTTAAATTTTAGTGTTTGGGGGAGAAAATTGACCCGTCATAGCTTGTGGAGACAACTGAAAGTAGGTAGCACAAAGGTCTGTCTCAACTTCTCGAGTAATAATATCCTCATCAACATGATCAGTTTCACTAGATTCTTTGTCAACCAGAAGTAGTAATAACCTGCTAGTGGAGCACCTACGGTCTGTGACAAATTTGTCATTGCAATTAAAACATAAGCCATGAGCTTGTGTTTCTTGTAGTTACTTGAGGAAGGCGACAAATAGATATTTTGGAAGAAAGTGGGGTTTGGGTTTTGTTGAGGGAAGGCACCGGCAGGTTGGTGATAGGTTGGGGTTTGAAAGTGGCTGGGTTGGACATGGTAAGGTTAGGTTTATGGTACTGGTTTGGGAAAGGTTTGGAGAATTTTTCCTTGGTGTCTTTGAGTATGGATTCAATAATTTTGGCTAAACCAATGGCTTGGGAAATAGAGATAGAGCGGTGGATAGCCATTTCATTTCTAATTTCAATGGACAAACCTGAAATAAAATAGTTCAAGAGCGCCTCTAGCGGTAAACCAACAATTTGGTTTCCTAATTTCTCAAATTTTGATTGGTAATCTATAATTGAACCCTCCTATTTTAACTTAAATAACTCAGTTTGATGATTATCATATGTAGAAGGACCGAAATGTAACTCTAAAGCCCTTGCAAAAAAGAACTAATAAGTTAATAATTGATTTTGATGCATCTATTTAAACCAACTCAAGGCATCATCTTTCAGGTAAAATGAAATTAAGGATAATCGATTTTCGAGTGGTATATCATAAAAACTGAAAAATTGGTTAGCTTGAAATAACCATTCAAGGGAGTTTGATTCGTCAAATAAGGCTAATTCCAATTTAGGGGTGGGAAAAGGGGATAATGGGGGAATCTGCTGGATGTTGGAACAAGAAACTTGAGGTGACAATAGAAAGGGATATGGTGGTGGGGTTGTCAGCGTGGGTTGATAAGGTGGGTGTGGTGGTGGTGGTTGGGATAGAGTAGCACGAACTCGTAATGAAACAGTAGGGTGGATAGGGTTTGGGAGAACACAGTAGAATTTCTTAATGGTGTGTGTAGGTGTCACCACAAGGGAAACATGGATGGTAATCATAGGACTAGAGAAAAGATTGTGAGTTATACCTGATGAACTATCAGCAGTATGAACAATAGCAAAATGTGAGTGTAATAGCAAAATGTGAGTGTTCTCTTTGAGTGTCTAATTTAGAGAGCATGAACATGAGAGAATCATACCAAGAGTTTGAGATCTGATTCTCATTATCCATTCGTGTGTGGATTTGAGCAAGATGCTGCTGTAAATCAGTAGTGGTTTTGTTAAAACATTCATTCATTTGTTGTTGAGTTTGTTGTATAGCATTTTCAAGATGAAGATGAGCTATTTGGACAACTTCATCAATAATTTCTCTAGAAAAGGAGTTAGAAAGTTTGGGGGGAGCCATGAGAACAAAGAATGAAAGCACCAATGATTAATTATGTTAGACTAATTTTAAATCCAAATTGCATAAGAGATAAAAATGATAAAATAACTTTTCTTCTTATCTCATTATATATATATATATATATATATATATATATATATATATATATATATATATATATATATATATATATATATATATATATATATATATATATATATATATATATATATATATATATATATATATATATATATATATATATATATAGTTAGTTAGTTAGTTAGTGTTTTGCAACTAATGGGCCATGGGCCACTTAAAACAAATAAAAGTACAAACATAAATAAAATAACATGCTGAAAACACCCCTAACTCATGATAAAATCTTTGAATAAGATTGAATTCTTCTTTTTTCTAATGGACCTTGTAGGCTTCATAACAGTCTTCTTGAGATAAAAAATCATTGAAATCTTTAATTATGCACCACGAAACAGTAGACATGTCCCGAAATTCACAAGTTTCACGCTTAAAATGTGAAAAATTGTGAACTCATTCATAGAAACATACTATAACACATGAATTTATCATTATAATACATTAACATCTAATTACATTAATAAATTTCACGTCTCCTCCACTATCAATTTCTAAATTAATGGGTGAATTAGTCTACCATGTTATTAAAAAGTGCTAGTAGTGGGTGAAAATATGAGTAGTTTTTTTTTATTGTTTCAGTTTCTCATCTGTAAGGCTATATATGAGCTAAGTTGTTTCTTTCAATATATCAAATATTCCTTCTGTCAATTTCCTTATACTTTCACATACGAATTATAGTTCCTAACATTTGGTATCAGAGCTCCACCATGGGGCCTGATTAAAGTAGAAGCTGCAGTCTTCTAAGTGTGAAAAATTATGGCATCAGAAAGTTCATTTGTGCAACCAACAATGCCGAAGTTTGATGGGCATTATGACCATTGGGCGATGTTCGTGGAAATTTTTTTGCGTTCTAAGGAGTATTGGGGTCTGGTGGAAAATGGGGTCCTGCGGCAGCGGAAGGAGTAATTTTTACAGATGCACAAAGAAAGAACATCGATGATCAGAAATTAAAAGATTTGAAGGCAAATAACTATCTATTTCAAGCATTAGATCATTCAGCTCTGGAGACGATTCTTAACAAAGATACAACATATAACATATGGGACTCCTTGAAGCAGAAGTATGAAGGTTCAACACGAGTCAAGCACGCACAGTTGCAAGCTCTAAGAAAAGAGTTTGAAACTCTCCATATGAAGGAAGGAGAATTTGTGAATGATTATTTTGCTCGGACACTTACCATAGCAAACAATATGAAAGCTAATAGTGAAAACAAGGGAGATGTTGCAGTAGTTGAAATTTTTTTGAGATCCATGATTCCCAAGTTCAATTATGTCATGTGTTCCATTGAGGAATCTAAGGATACAATCACTTTGACTATTGATGAATTGCAAAGCAGCCTACTTGTTCATGAACAACGCATGTGTCTCATGTTGAAGAAGAACATGCTTTGCATATTACTCATGGATATCAAGATAATCAATATGCTTAATATGTAGAGAGGGGTCGAGGTCGTTGAGGTTTTGGACGACGAGGACGAGGCAGAGGCAGACAAAGATTTGACAAATACACAGTGGAGTGCTTTAATTGTCACCAACTCGGGCATTTTATATGGAAATGTTCGAACCGAAGAAAGGAGGCCAATTATGTAGAGACTCAAGAAGAAATATTATTGATGTCCTATGTAACACCCGATAATTTAATTAATTATTTAATTAAATTATTTTCGAATTACTTGTTGAAATGTGTGAAACTTTGTTATATGTTGCTAAGTTGTTATTCGGTTGATTATTTTAGTTGATTAATGTGATCGGTGGATCTGGAACTGACTGTTTTAAAGCTGGTTCGCGAAATGTCGCGGAAGCAAGAGTCGCCACCGTCTTTTATTTTCTCCAAATGGAAAGGACAAAAGCACAGAAAAATTCCTTAAAGAGATTGCTCTCGGTTCGGGAGGTATGTTATAGAAAGGGAAGGTGTTAGCACCCTTTCTATCCATGGTTATCCATGGGCTCTTAGATACTTGCTCAATGTGTTTTCAAAAATGTTTGCTTGCTTCTCAATGTGGGTTTAAAAAGTTTCTTTGAAAAATTTCAGTTCGACTCATACGTCAGAGTGTTTGAAAAATTTGCTTTGAAAGCTTTTGAAAAGTGTTGGTGTGAAAAGATTTCAGTTTGTTTTGAAGAGAGCAAGTATCCATGAGTCGTCTACCTACCCTAAGGAATTCGTCTGTGTAAATGTCCTTTAAAGTAGTGCCATCCCACCATTGAGAGGTAGGTAGCACCACCGTTAGAGGTGTTCGGGTCAATTCGAGTTTATAGGGACATGGTGATCACCGGAGCAATGGGAAGACACCTTAGAAGCTACCCTCATGCCAGGTTCCCGGATCATGAGGACTTACTAAGACATCCTCTACTCGACGATCACCTTTCGAGGGCAAGGCAACAGTGAGGCGTACCCTAGGGGTGGTGTGTGATTTGTGTGCCGTTTTCAGATATTTTGTCTTGTCATGTTCATTGGTGTTCTACGCTTGATTTTATTTTAAGCCCATATATTCTTTCATGCTTTTGTTAACAGTTAAAAGTTACGGGAAAAGTAAATCTAAGACTATTACAAATGGCGCGGGTCCACATCGCCAAAATTAAACCGGACCCGATTTGACGGAACATAAATAAAGCAAAAGAAATAAAGGATGCGAGAAGTAAAATTGTCCGAGTTACATGGCTTTGGGAGAGATACATAATTATTTAAGCAATAAAATAAAATGCGCGAATAAAATAAATTACGAACGAGGGCGTTGGACCCTTTTGCAAAATATTATTAATAAGGAATTAAAATTAAGAATTAAAAGAAAATGTTTTTTAGTATTTTTGTGTTTTTTGAGATTTAATAAAAAAAGAATTAATTAAAAACCAAAATGAAATGTTAAACCTAGTTCTAATTATTTTTAAGTTTATTATGAAAGTATTAAAATTTAACCTAAATGCAACCCTAATTAGTTTACAAGTTTAATTATGAAAATAAATAAATCACTAACATTATGGCAAAAAACAAGGAAAATTAAAAGGAATAAAAAGTCATTAAACCTAATGCTATATTTTTGGATTTTTTTATGGAAAGCATTAAAGTTGCAACCTAAATTAATACTAAGTTAATTTACATGTTAATTTATTTATGAAAATAATTAAGTTAAATATTCATTATATTTTTTTCATTTTTTCTGGATTTTTTATGATGTTTTTTATATTTTGTAAAAATAATAATTACTTTAAAACAATAAAATAAAATAAGAATTAAAAACAAAATAAACAAAAAAAAAAGAAATTGCAAACCAGGGGGGGTGATGGACCCAATGGAGGTTTTTGTTTCAGGGCATTAAATTGTACCAAAAGCTTCGTACAGTCCCTGTGAGCACAAAACAATCCACAAAATACGTTAATGATGCATGAATCGAAGTATGCGTTTATGGAAAAAATTCAAACCGTGTGACTTGTTCTTGCGTGTTCTTGGAGCTTTATGGCTTGTTTTTTTTTATTCCAATCCGTTCCTGGGAATATCAGCAGTGTGTTGGAATCACTCTAAGGCTTTGAATTGTGCTTGAATGTGGAATTCGGTTTTCAAATTTTCCTTGAATTTTGGAATTTGCTTATGGTGTTCTGTAGCAGCTTGTGCTTTTTTTGGCTTTAGGGTTTGCTTCAATATTTATGTTGGAAGGGAATTATGGTACAAACTAGGTCAAAGATCCATGAAATAAGAGAATTAGGTTTTGGTTTTCCACCTTTAACAAACTTTCCCTTTTTTTAAGCAAAACCAAGACTTGGTGTACAACATAACCCTAAACTAGGTCAAAGATCCATGAAATAAGAGAATTAGGTTTAGGTTTTCCACCTTTAACAAACTTTCCCTTTTTTTTAAAGAAAAACCAAGACTTGGTGTGCAACATAACCCTAAACTAGGTCAAAGATCCATGAAATAAGAGAATTAGGTTTAGGTTTTTTCACCCTTAACCAACTTTCCCTTTTTTTAGGCAAAACCAAGACTTGGTGTACAATCTAACCCTAGCATGAGTTTGTGAGATGGCCCATGATATATGGAAGCTATTCCAATCCAAATGACACTATTTCATTGACTTTTAAATTTTATTTGAATTTTTAAAGATTTAAAATGAATTAAATTATCAAAAATTAAATAAAATAGAAAAATCAATATTTGGTCTTGAAATTAATCATGGGACACGTGTGTGGCATGACAAGGCTGAATCAAGTGGAAGAAAGTGGGCCCTTTTGTCAAAAATTGAAGTTTCAAGGATAGTTGACTTTTGCCATTTCACAAAAATTTCCCAACTTCTCCAATGCATAACTTGCTCAATGTTTAAGCTTTTCTCATGTTCTTGGACATTTTGGAAAGGTCTTTGAGTCCTCTAACCAATGCCTTTGGTCCCATGTCATTTTGATTTACCAATCTCAAGTTATGACCTTTGACTTAAAGTCCCTTTTTGTTGACTTTTGAAAATGACCTATAATGTTGAAATTGATAACTTTTTGTGAGAGCATTTCTTGGACTTGAAGTATGAAGATGAGTTGTAGGAAATGTCTTTCTCTTCAAAATGAGCTTTGGATGGAATTTTTCTGATAATCCATGTGAAAGTTATGCCCTGGTCAATTTCAGTTGACTTTTTCAGCTGTCCAAATAAGGAAACTTTTGCATCTTTGATGATTTCTGAGCCAAATTTTGAGAATCATGATCAAGCATTGATCAAATGATGTTTGTGGCTTAAAAATGATATGTTGACCAAAAATTTGAACTTTTGACTGTCAAATGACCATTTTGCCCCTACAGTTGACTGTAGTGCAATTTAGGGTTTTGACTGTGCAATTTTGAGCTGAATGCCTTGAAACTTGATATGAGGATGCTTGACCATGTTTGTAGGCATGTGAGACTTGATTGGGCCTTTGAAAACTTCATTTTCTTGATCAGACCACAAACCCTAGTTTTGACTGTATGGGAGACTGTTGCACTGCACAACCCTTGGGGAATTTTGTGACTTGGCTTGGCAATTTCTTGAAGAATATGGGAGGGCAAATTTTGGGGTATAACAGTTGCCCCTGTTCAATCTTCTTAGACCTGAGGATGCAGATTGGCGGACGTGCCTTTCGTAATCCGAGGGTAGAAGATGATTGGACACTAGAGTGCCCAGAAATTTGCGCTCACATGGTAGCAGTGTGGCGGGAATGGGCTTATAGATGCCATTTGGAGATTGCTGGATAGGATGATGGGCTTATAGATGCCATCTGGATGTTGATCGCGTAGGCGATTCCTTAGCGAGAACCTGCATACCTGCAAAAGAAAAATGAGTACCTGACACGTTGCAGGAGCTGATTTCAGATGCTTGATATAGATGTGTCCTGACTGGTTACAGGAGCTGAATCTGGAGCTTCACAAGATGATGAATGAAACCGGTATGGTTACTGCCTTAGCATGAATGGTAAGAGAACCTTAGGCGAATTTAACTTCAACAACGCTCGTTGAGAAAAATCTTGGCGGGAATTACCATCTTTGCAGTATCGGGAAGAGAACCATAGGCCATTATAAGCTGAAAGGGACTCACCTCACTCGCCGTTGGAGAGGGAATCATAGGAAAAGGAATTGTCACCTCACACACCGTCGGAGAAGAGAACATCTGAAGAAGGAATTACCACCTCACTCACCGTCGGAGAGGGAACCATAGGAGACTATCACCTCACACTCACCGTCGGAGAGGGAAACATCTGAAGAAGGACTTACCACCTCACTCGCCGTCAGAGAGGGAACCATAAGAGACTATCACCTCACACTCATCGTCGGAGAGGGAAACATCTGAAGAAGGAATTACCACCTCACGCACTTGTCGGAGAGGGGACCATCTTGGGCGACTTTAACTTCAACAACGCTCATTGAGAAAAATCTGGGGTGTCTTCTACTGGGATAAGAATCAGGGAGATCTTAGGGTCGATCTGACTGAACCAGAAGAGGCCTTTGACTGGATAAGCATCAGGAAAATCTTAGGATCGATTTAACTGAACCGGTCTAGGTCTTGAAATGTCTTCAACTGGATAAGCATCAGGGAGATCTTAGGGTCGATCTGACTGAACCAGAGAAGGCCTTTGACTGGATAAGCATCAGGAAAATCTTAGGATCGATTTAACTGAACCGGTCAAGGTCTTGAAATATCTTCAACTGGATAAGCATCAGGGAGATCTTAGGGTCGATCTGACTGAACCAGAGAAGGCCTTTGACTGGATAAGCATCAGGAAAATCTTAGGGTCGATTTAACTGAACCGGACAAGGTCTTGGAATATCTTGAGAACTTTACTGGATCTTTCCTGAAAGGTAAAGGTCAGTTATATGCAATGCATGATATGAAACAAGCAATGATGTTCTCAATATAAATGAGACTTGTATGATAAGATGCGTCTATGCATGCTATAATGATGTATGTGATGTCTTATGTATGCTTTTGTCTAGGAAAGTGAATCCTTGACGGGTGCCGGGAAGTTGTATCCTGGGCTGATGCTGAAGAATAGATTTTGCTTCCCTTGGGGATGATAGTTGCAAGAATACCGGTAGGAGAAGATAACTCCGTTGCGGAGTAAACTTGGCAAATGGAGGATTCTGCGGGGAGAAAAGATACTCTAGCGACCATGCTGGGAAGCAATACTCTGTGGGGAGAGTGATGCTCTGCTGAATTTTGTAAGTTGAAAGAGGGCACATATGTGGGGTTGCCTGCTGACGAGCTCGTGTAAAACCGCATCTGAAATGGAGAAGGAACCTGGGTAGGGTTACTTTGATGATGAGTTCGTGTAAAACTTCGTTTCTGGAAAGGGAGAACCGGTGTAGGGTTTCTGGGTGACGAGTCCATGTAAAACTGCATCTTGAAGAGAGGGAACCGGTGTAGGGTTGCTTGATGTCGAGTTCGTGTAAAACTACGTCCGGAGAAGGAGAACCTGTGTAGGGTTGCCTGGCAAGGTAAGTTCATGTAAAACTTCTTTGATGAACCGGGGTGAGGTTATCTTGAGCTAAATCCATGTAAGACTTCTGGGGGGAACCAGGGTTAGGTTGCCGCAGGATAAGTTCGTGTAAAAACTTCTGGAGGAACCGGGGTAAGGTTACTGAGATAAGTTTGTGTAAAAACTTCTGGAGGAACCGAGGTAAGGTTACTTGGATAAGTTTGTGTAAAAACTTCTGGAGGAACCGAGGTAAGGTTACTTGGATAAGTTTGTGTAAAAACTTCGGGAGGAACCGGGGTAAGGTTACTTGGATAAGTTTGTGTAAAAACTTTTGGAGGAACCGGGGTAAGGTTACTTGGATAAGTTTGTGTAAAAACTTCTGGAGGAACCGAGGTAAGGTTACTTGGATAAGTTTGTGTAAAAACTTCTGGAGGAACCGAGGTAAGGTTACTTGGATAAGTTTGTGTAAAAACTTCGGGAGGAACCGGGGTAAGGTTACTTGGATAAGTTTGTGTAAAAACTTCGGGAGGAACCGGGGTAAGGTTACTTGGATAAGTTTGTGTAAAAACTTCTGGAGGAACCGGGGTAAGGTTACTTGGATAAGTTTGTGTAAAAACTTCTGGAGGAACCGGGGTAAGGTTACTTGGATAGGTCCATGTAAGACTTCTGGAGGAACCGGGGTTAGGTTACCTGGATAGGTCCATGTAAGACTTCTGGAGGAACCGGGGTTAGGTTACCTGGATAGATCCATGTGAGATTTCTTGAGGAACCGGGGTTAGGTTACCTGGATAAATCCATGTGAGATTTCTGGAGGAACCGAGGTTAGGTTACCTGGATAAATCCATGTGAGATTTCTGGAGGAACCGGGGTTAGGTTACCTGGATAAGTTTGTGTAAAAACTTCTGGATGAAAATTGAGAAGGAACCGGTGTAGGGTTGCATGATTTTGATTAAGTGGCTGATTGTCCTGTTTGGTTTCGGATGTTAGCCCACAATCTGGAATTTGTAAAGGTAGATGGTAATCATCCTTATGTTGATCTTTACTTTGTACTTTGGTTGGTAGAGCAATTGGATCGCCTGGATAACTCATTATTGCCCCTGCTTCGGAGATGAGGGAAGAGGATACCTGTGTGGGTGATTGACAAATCTTCGGGTAGACAAATGACGAGATGCCGGGACATAGTCGTACGCTTTGATCCCTAACTTTTGCCTGGACCGCCCTTTCGGGTTTTCAGTCCACCGGGATACCCATTTTTGCCCAAGCCGCCTTTTCAGGTTTTCGACTTGCCGGGTGTACATGTTTTTTTTTGTTTTCATCCCTTATTTTGCCCGAACCCTTTTGGTACGCCGGGAAGCCCTTATTTTTGCCTAGGTGTGTCAACCTAGCGGGTCTTTGATTGTGCGTAGTATTTTTCCGACTATGTCCATGCTCTCAGAATGTAGGGAGTTGCCCCTGCTGGAAGTATTTTGCCATGCCCCAGATAATGGGCAATGCTCCTACTGTGCCCCTTGATTGGAGGTACTTCTGTTCACAAGGTGTTCATCGTGCGAATTTCCCTGTTGTTCAAACAAATAGTCATATGCAAACAAGGTTATTTTAAGAATGCAAAAGCCTATGTCTGTCTTGAATTTTGAAAATGCATTTTTGATAAAGGTGAGTGAGTTTTTCTTGGTAAACTGTGATGTCAACTCGTTATTTTACAGCAAGCCTTAAGGAGTCAGGATACCTTCGTAACAGTATGCTTTCGAACTAACCCATGCTTCGGCTAGGACTTTTAAGGGTTATATCGTAGCCTGGTTCACGGTTTAAGAAACAAAGGATAAAGGCTCAAGTTATTTGTACCCACCCGCTCTTCGTGATGTTCTCCAAACCTAAACTCAGTTGATCATACATTAGACCTTGTTTGAGTCTTTGCTTTGATTTTCCGGTGATGATTCGGATGTTGATGATTTCTTTTGAACAGGCAGTCATTTTTGCTTTGGTTGAGGGTTTGTGAGACCTCTTTCTTGATTTTTGTTATCCCTTTCTTTTTGGCTGAACTGTTTCCTTTTTGGAATTACAGTCAGCGGGATGCCCCAGTTTGGTAAGTCTTCTTTATTGGTTTTGACTTTTTGGGCTTTCATTTATGATTTTTTTTTTGATAATGACTGTCTGTCCTTATGATTGTTCAGTACCATCACTGTCTTTTGTTTTTTGAAAAACTCATTTGGTGCCATTCATTGTGCACTTGGATCAACTGAGAGAACTACCCTGCCCCAGGTTATGATTAAGGGTTTTGATTTTCGAAAATAAAAACTCCTATTTCTTTGGCTCTGATGGGTTGACGAGGGATTATCATCCTTATAACCCCAGTGTTTAGGAATTGAAACAACGCCTGTACCTCATCAGCGGGGTCTGTTCAAAAGCATACTGTACATTGTGGTATCGTTTTCGTCATCCTCCCTCAAGAGGCTCAAAATTATTAACCAGGAGTTGATCATCAGAAAAAATATGAAAGCAGTTTTAAGCATAGTAAATATAATTAAATCAAGACAGACATGTGTAATGCATTCATGAAATAAAAGAGTTTAACATGGTAATTGTTTATCTGAACAAGAAAAGGAAAAATACAACTTGAATTCAAATGAACAAAAATCTCTCGACTCTAGCCATGTTTTGGCAATGGAGCAGTGATCACATTGGGAGTCTCCGCAGGCTCGAACTCGATCTCTTTGGCATCGATCATGTTCTGAATTTTGTACTTCAGTGCCCAACAGTCCTCAGTATCGTGCCCCGGGCTATCGGAATGATAAGCACATCTAGCTTCTGGATTATAGCTAGGAGAAGAGGTCTTAGGATTGGCAGGGGGGTTGATCACTGCAACCAGGTTCATCTTCAACATGTGCTGCAATGCTTGTGACCAAGGCATGTTAATATTGGTGAATTGCCTTCTAGGCCCGTCCGGCCTTTGCTGGTTTCCCCTTTGTGGTTGACGGCGTGGTGCAGAACCAGAGATCATGACTGCCCCTGCATGTTGATCACGGCGACTCTTTTGACTGTATGCAGCATTAGATTCCTTCTTTCCCGTGTAAGGCTTTTTAGGAATATCAGAAGGTGCGGCCTCTTGAATTTTCCCACTCTTGATACCAGCTTCAATTCTTTCGCCAGTCAGGATGAGGTCGGTAAATCCAGCAGATGAGTTACCAATGAGGTGATTGAAGAATGGCCCGGATAGGGTCCCCAAGAACATATCAACGAGTTCCCGGTCAGTTAACGGAGGTTGCACCCTTCCAGCAAGGTCTCTCCATCTTTGTGCGTACTCCTTGAAACCTTCACTTGACCCCAACGACATACCCTGGAGTTGGGTACGTGTGGGAGCAAGGTCGGCATTGTACTGGTACTGCTTATAGAAAGCAGTCGCCAACTCCTCCCAGTTACGAACTTTGGTCCCATCCAGTTGATAGAACCATTCGAGGTGAGTCCCTGAAAGACTTTCCTGGAAGAAGTGGATCCACAAGTTCTTGTCTGCTGAGTATGGTTGGATTTTCCGAACATACGACCTGAGATGCAGCTTGGGACAAGAAGCCCCGTCATACTTGGTAAAGGATGGTGCCTTGAACTTGTGTGGGATAATCACACCAGTTGCCAAACCCAGATCTCCAAAATCCAGCCCAGGTACCTGTTGGATCTCCATAGCATTCAGCCTATCCTCCAACTGTTTGTACTTGTCCTCAGCCGGAGGGTACTGTTCGTCGTTGAAATCTGTCTCGTCGTCGGAGACCACTGGACTAGGCACCTCTCTCTCATGGTGACTGCTTTCCCTCACAGATGGGGTTGTCCTTTCAGTTTCCTCCCGCGGTGTATTCCCAGATCTGCGTCTAGGGCTGAACAGAACAGTCCTCTTCTTCTTCTTGTCCTTCTTCAAGAGCAAAGCCTTCAGATCTTGTTGCCCCTGGGTCAAATTCATGATCAGCTCTTGGAATTGGGCATTCTGAGCCTGGAGAGCCTTGATATACTGCTCAGCTGATGATTCAGGATTCATGACGATCGGCTGAAATAAACAGCGAAGAAGGTAAGTAACCTGCAGAGAAAGGGTACCTGTTATGCAATGATATGTATGACATGCATGCAATGATTTCAAGGATCTCGTGGGGTAAACAGAGAAAATTATTAGAGTTGAGAACTGGTAACTTGATTGAAGGTACTTCATGTTGTTGAGAGTCCTTCATCAAGGGTCAAAGGCTCACCATATCCAGTGGGTCATAGCCCCTGACTTTAGTCATCATGTTGGTTTTGATTTCCAAACAACCTTGGTTAAGGGAACCTTCTCCAGGAGTCAAAGCTCACCATATCAAGTGGGTCATAGCCCCTGACAACTTTTTCTAGAGGAAAATAAATCCTCTTTGCCCCTTGCTGGGATAATTGCTTCACCATGACCTGCATCACAAGCCTTTGAGGTCCTTGAAATAGGTTAGGATGTATGCAATGGTATGATGTCATGGTATGCATGGGATGATGTCAGTAACCCTGTTATGAGTCCTAATTAAGGACTGAAACAAAACCTGCAAGAAACAAGTGTTAGATCACAAGCATGCAGATAGTCAAGTACTAAGGCACACAAGTCACACAAGAGAGAGCCCTTAGGTTTAGGCCAGCATGGGGTCTGGGTAGTACCCTCTTGAAGTTGGTTGGTTCAACCTGTCCTATTAGAAGTAATCGGGTTCTAAGGATCCCAATATCACGGGATTGCTTTCATTGTTCATCGTTTCGATTTAGCCACTGAACTGGCGACCGAAATATTCCAGGAAAGCAACCCTCAATTGAGTGTAGTATCGAGTATCAACCAACCTCGGACTGCACCAAAGTCAGTTATCTCACTACCCTAAAGAGGCCAAGATAGTTCAATTAAGGTTCCTAAGGTCTGTTGATGCTTCACGACACCACGCGGAGGCCCCGTACTCTCCTTGACTGAACTCAAGGGTTACCGGTACACACCAAAGTGCCACATCAACGTAGCAGACTGTTTCAACCATGTCGGTATACCCCGCACAGTTCCCTCACAGCCTTGTTGCTACTTTCTAAGAAGGTATCCCCCAGATCCGGGTTAGGATCTATAGAACTCCCAAGCAAGTCCCACAATTTAAAGCAAGCAAAGCAATACAATTGAAAACACAGTTATGAACTAACCCTAAGGTACACCTCACTTTAAGTTAAATCCCCAGCAGAGTCGCCAGTTCTGTGATCGGTGGATCTGGAACTGACTGTTTTAAAGCTGGTTCGCGAAATGTCGCGGAAGCAAGAGTCGCCACCGTCTTTTATTTTCTCCAAATGGAAAGGACAAAAGCACAGAAAAATTCCTTAAAGAGATTGCTCTCGGTTCGGGAGGTATGTTATAGAAAGGGAAGGTGTTAGCACCCTTTCTATCCATGGTTATCCATGGGCTCTTAGATACTTGCTCAATGTGTTTTCAAAAATGTTTGCTTGCTTCTCAATGTGGGTTTAAAAAGTTTCTTTGAAAAATTTCAGTTCGACTCATACGTCAGAGTGTTTGAAAAATTTGCTTTGAAAGCTTTTGAAAAGTGTTGGTGTGAAAAGATTTCAGTTTGTTTTGAAGAGAGCAAGTATCCATGAGTCGTCTACCTACCCTAAGGAATTCGTCTGTGTAAATGTCCTTTAAAGTAGTGCCATCCCACCATTGAGAGGTAGGTAGCACCACCGTTAGAGGTGTTCGGGTCAATTCGAGTTTATAGGGACATGGTGATCACCGGAGCAATGGGAAGACACCTTAGAAGCTACCCTCATGCCAGGTTCCCGGATCATGAGGACTTACTAAGACATCCTCTACTCGACGATCACCTTTCGAGGGCAAGGCAACAGTGAGGCGTACCCTAGGGGTGGTGTGTGATTTGTGTGCCGTTTTCAGATATTTTGTCTTGTCATGTTCATTGGTGTTCTACGCTTGATTTTATTTTAAGTCCATACATTCTTTCATGCTTTTGTTAACAGTTAAAAGTTACGGGAAAAGTAAATCTAAGACTATTACAAATGGCGCGGGTCCACATCGCCAAAATTAAACCGGACCCGATTTGACGGAACATAAATAAAGCAAAAGAAATAAAGGATGCGAGAAGTAAAATTGTCCGAGTTACATGGCTTTGGGAGAGATACATAATTATTTAAGCAATAAAATAAAATGCGCGAATAAAATAAATTACGAACGAGGGCGTTGGACCCTTTTGCAAAATATTATTAATAAGGAATTAAAATTAAGAATTAAAAGAAAATGTTTTTTAGTATTTTTGTGTTTTTTGAGATTTAATAAAAAAAGAATTAATTAAAAACCAAAATGAAATGTTAAACCTAGTTCTAATTATTTTTAAGTTTATTATGAAAGTATTAAAATTTAACCTAAATGCAACCCTAATTAGTTTACAAGTTTAATTATGAAAATAAATAAATCACTAACATTATGGCAAAAAACAAGGAAAATTAAAAGGAATAAAAAGTCATTAAACCTAATGCTATATTTTTGGATTTTTTTATGGAAAGCATTAAAGTTGCAACCTAAATTAATACTAAGTTAATTTACATGTTAATTTATTTATGAAAATAATTAAGTTAAATATTCATTATATTTTTTTCATTTTTTCTGGATTTTTTATGATGTTTTTTATATTTTGTAAAAATAATAATTACTTTAAAACAATAAAATAAAATAAGAATTAAAAACAAAATAAACAAAAAAAAAAGAAATTGCAAACCAGGGGGGGTGATGGACCCAATGGAGGTTTTTGTTTCAGGGCATTAAATTGTACCAAAAGCTTCGTACAGTCCCTGTGAGCACAAAACAATCCACAAAATACGTTAATGATGCATGAATCGAAGTATGCGTTTATGGAAAAAATTCAAACCGTGTGACTTGTTCTTGCGTGTTCTTGGAGCTTTATGGCTTGTTTTTTTTTATTCCAATCCGTTCCTGGGAATATCAGCAGTGTGTTGGAATCACTCTAAGGCTTTGAATTGTGCTTGAATGTGGAATTCGGTTTTCAAATTTTCCTTGAATTTTGGAATTTGCTTATGGTGTTCTGTAGCAGCTTGTGCTTTTTTTGGCTTTAGGGTTTGCTTCAATATTTATGTTGGAAGGGAATTATGGTACAAACTAGGTCAAAGATCCATGAAATAAGAGAATTAGGTTTTGGTTTTCCACCTTTAACAAACTTTCCCTTTTTTTAAGCAAAACCAAGACTTGGTGTACAACATAACCATAAACTAGGTCAAAGATCCATGAAATAAGAGAATTAGGTTTAGGTTTTCCACCTTTAACAAACTTTCCCTTTTTTTTAAAGAAAAACCAAGACTTGGTGTGCAACATAACCCTAAACTAGGTCAAAGATCCATGAAATAAGAGAATTAGGTTTAGGTTTTTTCACCCTTAACCAACTTTCCCTTTTTTTAGGCAAAACCAAGACTTGGTGTACAATCTAACCCTAGCATGAGTTTGTGAGCTGGCCCATGATATATGGAAGCTATTCCAATCCAAATGACACTATTTCATTGACTTTTAAATTTTATTTGAATTTTTAAAGATTTAAAATGAATTAAATTATCAAAAATTAAATAAAATAGAAAAATCAATATTTGGTCTTGAAATTAATCATGGGACACGTGTGTGGCATGACAAGGCTGAATCAAGTGGAAGAAAGTGGGCCCTTTTGTCAAAAATTGAAGTTTCAAGGATAGTTGACTTTTGCCATTTCACAAAAATTTCCCAACTTCTCCAATGCATAACTTGCTCAATTTTTAAGCTTTTCTCATGTTCTTGGACATTTTGGAAAGGTCTTTGAGTCTTCTAACCAATGCCTTTGGTCCCATGTCATTTTGATTTACCAATATCAAGTTATGGCCTTTGACTTAAAGTCCCTTTTTGTTGACTTTTGAAAATGACCTATAATGTTGAAATTGATAACTTTTTGTGAGAGCATTTCTTGGACTTGAAGTATGAAGATGAGTTGTAGTAAATGTCTTTCTCTTCAAAATGAGCTTTGGATGGAATTTTTCTGATAATCCATGTGAAAGTTATGCCCTGGTCAATTTCAGTTGACTTTTTCAGCTGTCCAAATAAGGAAACTTTTGCATCTTTGATGATTTCTGAGCCAAATTTTGAGAATCATGATCAAGCATTGATCAAATGATGTTTGTGGCTTAAAAATGATATGTTGACCAAAAATTTGAACTTTTGACTGTCAAATGACCATTTTGCCCCTACAGTTGACTGTAGTGCAATTTAGGGTTTTGACTGTGCAATTTTGAGCTGAATGCCTTGAAACTTGATATGAGGATGCTTGACCATGTTTGTAGGCATGTGAGACTTGATTGGGCCTTTGAAAACTTCATTTTCTTGATCAGACCACAAACCCTAGTTTTGACTGTATGGGAGACTGTTGCACTGCACAACCCTTGGGGAATTTTGTGACTTGGCTTGGCAATTTCTTGAAGAATATGGGAGGGCAAATTTTGGGGTATAACAATTAATATTAGCAATAATATTAAAATGTATAGAATATTAATAGAATATTAGTTGGATCTATTTTGATGGTTAGAAGTAGTAATAGGTGGGGTGTGTAAGTTGAGCCTAATAGAATACTAATATTATTAGATTAAGTTAAATAGAAATTAGGTTAATTAAAAGGTGAAGAAAAGTCTTAGAGCCGTACATGAGAAGTTACAGAGAAGAGGAATAGGAAAATAGGCAAAACTAGGTTTTCAATCGGACAATTATAGAGCAACCTTCAATCCAAGGTAAGGGAGGGGTTCTGACTCTATAATGGGAACTATGATGCATGTTATCTAGGAATTGAATTGGTGTAATGTTGTTGTGCGTATGATTGTTGTTGTTGTTTATGAAATTGATTGTTATCATGTTGTTATCATGTTGTTATCATATTGTGGATGTTCCTGAATTGTTCGCAAAATTAACTATCTGTTATTAGAAATTACAATATTACTGATATAGTCGTTATGTTGCTATGTCGATGTAATACTGCGTTATATCATGTTGTTGTGAAAATACTGTTAATCGAAGGAAGATTTGGAGAATTCTGTGTTTGAATCAGTAAGTCTGTGAAGAAGCTGCGTGAGAAACACTCTATCGGGGGACACAAGTGTTGTGTCGGATGACACAAAGTGAAGGAACGTGTTGAGGGGCTCACGAGCATGACGGCCGGCATGGTATAGAGAGGAGTGTAACGAGTGGCACAACTCCATGGCGAGCGGCGTGGTTTGTTTTTAGTTTGTGTCGAGGGGCACAATTGGGTGACAAGGGGCACACCATAAACATCTGTGTTATGTTTTCTTTTGTTTGCTCTATCCCGTGTGCCTGTTACCTTATTCTATTAATTGGTTAATAGTAGAGATTAAGTATACAAATTGTAGAACTGACGTATATAGCAGAGTAATGAAATAGATGATTGAATTGGATTACATAGTTAATAAATATTTAGCAGAATGACCTTAATAGTAGTAGGAAAGTAATAACAGAAAAACCTCTACAGATTAAAATAGCAGTAGAGGTAAATTAGTGTCAGAAAATAATAGCTTCATTTGATTCAACTAAAAATGATTGGTCATTGGAATATTTTGGTGGAATTAAATTAATAGGACTTGGACGATAATAGTATTAGTATATATATATATATATATATATATATATATATATATATATATATATATATATATATATATATATATATATATATATATATATATATATATATATATATATATATATATATATATATATATATATATATATATATATATATATATATATATATATATATATATATATATATATATATATATATATATATATATATATATATATAAGTTGTTGTGATGATGTTGTTGTTAACTGCGAAGTTGCAGGTAGTGATGAACTTTGTTGTGTTGCATGTATTAATTGGCTAAAACTAAGTTGTAGGCTATTAACAGTAAAATAATAGCAGAGATAATTCATAGTAGTGGGAGATAATTCATAGTAGTAAGATGTAACTGCAGGAACCTTATCGGAAAACTATTAACAGTATAAAAGCATAATACATGTAGTAGGAATAAGTTGACAGTGGGAGTTAATTGTGAAATAGTGACAGAAAGCTATTGGCAATAAAACAACAGTAGAGAACTAATTAGTAGCACTAGCAGTAGTGGAAATTGTTATTGTTGTTGAAATGCCTCTAATTCTTGGCAGATAAGTTGTAGGCTTGTGGCCAAAGTTGAATTATGTTGAGTTGATGTTGAATTGTTGTTGATGTTATAGGCTTATGACCAATGTTGATTTATGTTGAGTTGTTGTTTGTTGTTGTTGTTGTTGTTGCTACATTCATGTTGTGTCGGATACATCGCATATCAAGTTGGAGCTGATGCTCGTTAAGTTGGCATGAATTGGAAAAATATTAAGTTGAAGGCTTATGCCTTGTTGATGCCTCTATTTATTGGAAGATTATTAAGTTGAGAGTTTTTATACATTGGTACCACATGCATGTGCATAAAAATCAAGTCGCATTTCATGTTGCATCCTGAATGTTGTATGGAAGAATTAGTTGTGTTGAATGTTGTTAAAAAGTTGTGAAGTGGTGATTGTTATATGAATTGATTCTAATATATTATTCATCATACATTCTATTATATTGTTTGATATCTCACTGTGATCGGTGGGAATGAGAACTGACTGTTTTGGAATGCTGGTTCGCGTTTGTTTTTGCAAAATGTCGCGGTAAGCAAGAGTCGCCACCGTCTTTTATTTTATCCAACAAGGAAAGTACAAAAGCACAGAAAAATTCCTTTTTGAGATGTTTCTCGGGTTCGGGAGGTAGATTATAGAAAGGGAAGGTATTATCACCCTTTCTATCTGTGGTTATCCACGGGCTCTTAGGTACTTGCTCATTATGTTTTCAAAAGTTTGCTTTTCTTTGTGTTTGTGGGTTTGAAAAGGGTTTTTGTTTTGAAGAGAGTGTAAGTGCGAAAAGTTTTGTTTTGTTTTAAAAGGAGCAAGTACTTAAGAACCATCTACCTACTCAAAAAGGAATTAAACTGTACAAGTATCCTTTAGACAGTGTTATCCCACTATTGAGGAGTAGGTAGCACCGTCGTTGGAGTTTTTTGGGTCAATTCGATTAAGGGACATGTGGTCACTAAAGCAATGTTAGGATGCCTTAGCGGTAACCCTAATGTCTTAGATCATTTTTTCCGAGGCAACCGTTTCGAGGCAACTTATGATATTTGGACAAAAGGACGACCTCTAAAACTTCCTATACTCAATGACCACGTTCGAGGCAACCAAGTGAGGTGTACCCTAAGAGTGGCATGTGCGAGTGTATTGTTTTTCAGTTAATTTTATCTTTGTACATGTCATGGGTGAGCTACTGTTGATTTTAAATTAAGGATTAATCTTGTCATGCATAGCCTATTATTCAAACATCTAACAGTTAATGGTTGCGGAAGTTAAATTGCGGAAGATAAATCTAAGCTATTACAACCACATCGAAAGGCATAAAAAATATGAAGGAAAAAAAGAAGATAAAAGTAAGAAAAATGAGTGTCTTTCGACAAGGCAGTAGCACCCTTCGACTTGCATTTTGTTGGCCTCCTTCGATTGGGGCTAGCACCAGTGAGGTTCTGTCCTTCGATTAGGGGTTGGCACCAGTGAGGTTCTGTCCTTCGATTGGCCTGGAAGTCAGTGTATGGCGAAGCCTTCTGGTTCTGCCTTGTTGCCTTCTTCGACTGGAGGTTGAAAGCAATGAGGTAATGCCTTTCGACTGAGCCTGGAATCAGTGAAGGCATGCTTTTCGTTTGGGCCTAGAAGTCAACATGGTTTTCCTCCTGGTTGTCTCTTTCGTTTGACCTGGAGAAAGAGGGTAGAAGCCAGAAGCTTCGTTTCCTATTTCCTGTTTTCCTGTTTCTTTCATTTAAAGCATTTAAATGGAAACATGGCCTGAGGCCATGCTAGTATTTGTCTTGCAAACAGTTTAATTGTTAAAACTAGTTCAGGTAAACAGAAAGCAAAACGAAAGTGTTAACTCTAAAAAAACATGTTAAAAGGGGGGAAACCAAAGGAACAATGTTATATACATGCTTGAAACGCACGAAAAGATTATTTACATGTTATGCCATGAAACGAAAGGTTCGAGGGTAAGAGTGACTTACCTTGATGGAGGCTTTGAATGGGTGTGGGACCTTGAGTGGAGGCCCAGGGTTCTGGATTTGAAAGAGGGGCCCAACATCTATGCTTGGAATGCTGGATTCGAAGGAAGGAAAGAAACAAGTCTCATGTTTCTTTCCAGACTGCATTCAAAGGATACTGAAGAGTACTTGTTCTTCAGAATCGAAGGAAGTAAATATGTGATTCTGGGTTTGTTCTCACAAGTGTTGAAGGGACTTGAGAGATTTGTTGTGTTTGAGAAATTTTGGGTGATTCGTTCCTCTGGTCCAAAGATTCCTTTAAACATGTGTTGGAGCCTCTTATTTATAGGCAAAGTTGGCTGAAGCTTTTGGAGGGAAAACAAAATAATTTGTATAATTTGAGTAAACTGCTCTTTATAGCCTTCGAGGGACAATGCTTGTATGCTATTTCGGTGCAAGAATGGGGCAGTGTTTCAAGACTGTTGTGCAGCAGTTTTGGCCAGTGTACCATGCCTGAACTTGGCAGCAAGCATCTTTGAATATTTCATCCTTTCATTTTGACCCTCCTTCGACCAGATTCTTCTTCCAAACATATTGTTCGACTTTCCTCCCACAAGTGTCCTTCGAACAAATCACCTTTGTGCATCATTTGAAGGGACCATCAACCATGTGCTGAAGTTTGTCAAGGATGGAAATGCAGCACACTAAAGAGAAATGTTGTCCAGTCGAAGCTAGTACAAACGTAGTCAATGTTTTGTCGAAGCCTGCATGGAGGAGGCCTAAACTTTGTGACTCCAAGCAAGCACACAAAAGGTCAATGCTCAAATAAAGACTTGCATGAAGGGAGCCACATGCCCAAACGAAAGAGGCATGCAGGAGGCAAAATGTCCAGATTCGAAAGAGGCATACATGAGGCAAAAAAGTGCAAATCGAAGGACACCAAAAGGGAGCTTTTTGCCTTGGAATCGAAGGAAGTTATAGGAGGCTTTGTACCTTGTGCATGCTAGCAAGGTGGATGCCTTTTGCGTGCAAGTTGTGGCTCAAATGAAAGTTTGTATGTAACTAGTCATTACTTTATGAGTCAAGGAAAGCATGGAGGGAAAGTTTGTATAGGCATGCAAGCATCAGACATCCAAACGAAACATGCAATAGGCAGTCGTGGCATTGTGAAATTGACTTGATCGAAGGGGGTCCAACGCTCAATCGAAGACTTGCAGACCAAATCTTGATCGAAGGGTTCCAAACACCTAATCGAAGTTTACTAATCAAAGCCTGATCGAAGAGTGCCAACTGCCCAATCGAAGACTGGTGAGTCAAACCTATATCAAAGGATTTTGGGTACCCAATCAAAGACTTTTCCCAAATGCCAATCGAAAGACACTTTGTTCATCTTCAAAAAAAAACATTATTTTCGTTAGGCAAGTGTTTGTGACCAACCATGTAAGGGAAGACCTTTGAAAACATGAGAGGGCAAATTTTGGGGTACAACAGTTGCCCCTGTTCAATTTTCTTAAGCCTGAGGATATAGATTGGCTTTCGAGCCTTTTGCGATCCGAAGGTGGAAGATAATTGAACACTAGAGTGCCCACAAATTTGCACTCACATGGTGTAGTATCAGTATTGTGATGTCGGGAATGGGCTTACAGATGCCATTTGGAGATTGTTGGTAGGAGGATGGGCTTATAGATGCCATCTGCAAGGGTGTCGATCGCATAAGAGATTCCTTAGCGAGAACTTGCATACCTGTTGTTTGTAGAAGATTCCGCTGGGGAAGTCTAACTTTTGTTGGGATTTAGAAACTGACTCGTGCTCATCGGGAGTATACCTCTGAGGTTATAGTACTCGTCCATATTATGACGTAGGGAAGCTTCTTCATCAAGACCTAGGAATTTTCTCGTGCTCACCGGGAGTATACCGTTGAGGTTATAGAACTCGTCCACACTATGACGGAGGAAAACATCAAGATCTAGGAACTGACTCGTGCTCACCGGGAGTATACCGTTGAGGTTATAGTACTTGTCCACACTATGACGTAGGGAAGCATCTTCATCAAGATCTAGGAACTGTCTCGTGCTTACCGGGAGTATACTGTTAAGGTTATAGAACTTGTCCACACTATGACGGAGGAAAACATCAAGATCTAGGAACTGACTCGTGCTAAATGGAGTATACCGTTGAGGTTATAGTACTCGTCCACACTATGACGTAGGGAAACATCTTCATCAAGATCTAGGAACTGTCTCGTGCTCAATGGAGTATACCGCTGAGGTTATAGAACTTGTCCACACTATGACGGAGGAGAACATCAAGATCTAGGAACTGACTCGTGCTCAATGGAGTATACCGTTGAGGTTATAGTACTTGTCCACACTATGACGTAGAGAAGCATCTTCATCAAGACCTAGGAACTGTCTCGTGCTCACCGGGAGTATACCGTTGAGGTTATAGAACTCGTCCACACTATGACAGAGGAAAACATCAAGATCTAGGAACTGACTCGTGCTCACCGGGAGTATACCGTTGAGGTTATAGTACTCGTACACACTATGACGTAGGGAAGCATCTTCATCAAGATCTAGGAACTGTCTCGTGCTCACCGAGAGTATACCATTGAGGTTATAGAACTTGTCCACACTATGACGGAGGAAAACATCAAGATCTAGGAACTGACTCGTGCTCACCGGGAGTATACCGTTGAGGTTATAGTACTCGTCCACACTATGACGTAGGGAAGCATCTTCATCAAGATCTAGGAACTGTCTCGTGCTCACCGGGAGTATACCGTTGAGGTTATAGAACTCGTCCACACTATGACGGAGGAAAACATCAAGATCTAGGAACTGACTCGTGCTCACCGGGAGTATACCATTGAGGTTATAGTACTCGTCCACACTATGACGTAGGGAAGCATCTCCATCAAGATCTAGGAACTGACTCGTGCTCAATGGAGTATACCGTTGAGGTTATAGTACTTGTCCACACTATGACGTAGAGAAGCATCTTCATCAAGATCTAGGAACTGTCTCGTGCTCACTGGGAGTATACCACTGAGGTTATAGAACTCGTCCACACTATGACGGAGGAAACTGTCGATATTGAGAACCTTATCTGAAATTCGACCGAGGATAATTCAATTGAGATTTAAGAACTGGTCAGATCTTCGACTAAGCTGAGAACTTAACTGCATCTTTCCTGAAAGGTAAAGGTCAGTCATATGCAATGCATGAGATGGATCAAGCAATGATGTTCTCAACATAAATGAGATTGTATGGTATGATGTGTATATGCATGTATCATGATGTATGAGAATGTGATGTTTTAGCTGGGGAAAATAAATCCCGGAGCTGCTGGAGAATAGAGTAGAGTTCTTCGTTTCTGCTGGGGATGATGAACGAAGTTGATTGTGAGAATAAGCCTGCAGGAGAAAAGAACTCCGTTGGGGAATAAGCTGATGAAGGGATTACTCTGCGGGGAATTACTCTGTGGGGAAGAGATGTTCTGCTGATGATTTTAATGATAAACTCCGATGGGGATAGAAATAACTTCGCTGGGGATGATCTTTCAGTTGCAACTTGCTTAGGATAACCTAGTTAGACTCTTGTGAGGATAACCTCTGAATTTGGCTGAGGAGACTTATTTGTGCTTCGCAGGGGATAAGCTTCCAGAGTCTACTGGGGAAGATGATTCAACTCCATCGGGGAAACTTTTTTAGACTGCGCTGGGGAAATGACACCATTGTGGTATCTTGTATTCCGCCGGGGAACATTCTTATATTCTGTTGAGGAATATTAAGACTGTCGGGGATGCTCTTACGCTTGCTGGAGAATATTTTTATACTCCGCTGGGGAATATTAAGATCTTCTGGGGATACCAAGCCTTTTCGGGGCTGACGGTAGACTAACTCTGCTTGGGGGAAAGTATTGCTGATTCATTCATGGTTGCAAGTCTCAGTGGGGAGAGCTTCCATTACTGTTTTGCTTTGTGGGGAGTGACGATATCTTAGTCACGTTCTTCAGCTGAACCTACCTTGGTACCTTGGTGGACAAAGCAACTAGACAACTCGGACGATTCTTATTGCCCCTGTTTCTGATATTACTAGTAATTCATCTTTCGTTTCGCATGTAAGTATTTATGATCAGCAGTTAATGTCAAATGCATATATCAAAAATGAACATTGGACGTTCTTTGCAAAACAAAACAGATAAAGGAAAAACAATTTGAAATTTGTCTGAAAATGAATTTGTATTGATTTTGAAGTTTGCTTGTAAATAGGCGTTTTTGTACAAGAGGCTGATGCCCTAGTAAGAGGGCGCCTCCGAACAAATAAAATTTATACAATTTGTGAAAAGAAAACGAAACAGCTATGTGAATAATCCCGCTGGGCTCCAACTCTGCTATTGCCTTTATATCTTCAAGCATCTTATCACTTTGCTGCTTAATTGAAGATGAATCTGATTGATTGGTGTCGTCCGAGCCTGATAGTTGATACCAGAACCTGGATGCAAGGTGATCCAATGAGACATAGTATTACGCTTTAATCCCTAACTTTTGCCTGGACCGCCCTTTCGGGTTTTCAGTCCACCGGGATACCCATTTTTGCCCAAGCCGCCCTTTCAGGTTTTCGACTTGCCGGGTGTACAGATTTTTTATTTTCATCCCCTTTTTTTTTGCCCGAACCCTTTTGGTTCGCCGGGAAGCCCTTATTTTTGCCTAGGCCAATCAACCTAGCAGGTCTTTAATTATGCGTAGTATCTTTTTACTATGTCTGCATTGACGGGGTGAGGAAGGTCGTCACCATCCATGGTGGTTAGAATCATTGCTCCTCCTGAGAAAATGTTCTTAACCACAAATGGCCCCTCGTAAGTAGGGGTCCATTTTCCCCTGGGATCACCTTGAGGTAGAATAATGCGCTTGATTACCAGGTCCCTAACTTGATACTCTTGTCATATGACTTTCTTGTTAAATGCCTTGATCATCCGTTTTTGGTACGTCTGACCATGACAAATAACAGTAAGTCTCTTTTCGTCGATTAGATTCAATTGATCAAGTCGGGTCTAGATCCAGTCGTCCTCGTTCAAACCTGCATCCTTCATGATCCGAAGAGAGGGTATCTGAACTTCAATAGGCAAGACTGCCTCCATGCCATAAACCAAGGAATAGGGTGTTGCCCCTGTTGACGTTCGTGCTGAGGTACGGTACCCATGAAGAGCAAACGGTAACATCTCATGCCAGTCTTTGTATGTCACTGTCATCTTCTGCACAATCTTCTTAATGTTCTTATTTGCCGCTTTGACAGCCCCATTCATCTTCGGCCGGTAGGGAGAAGAGTTGTGGTGCTGTATCTTGAATTGTTCGCAGAGCTCAGTGATCATTTTATTATTAAGATTAGTACCATTGTCCGTAATGATCCTCTCTGGTACACCGTATCGACAGATCAGGTTATGCCGAATGAACCGTGCCACGACGTTCTTGGTTACCGTAGAAAAGGAGGCTGCTTCAACCCACTTTGTAAAGTAATCAATCGCTACCAGGATGAAACAATGCCCGTTGGATGACGTAGGTCTGATCTCGCCGATCATATAAATGCCCCACATTGCAAAAGGCCAAGGTGCTGTCAAAATGTTCAGAGGAACTGGAGGAATGTGCACCTTATCAGCATAGACCTGGCACTTGTGACATGTCCGAGAATGCTGATAACAGTCGGCTTCCATTGTAGACCAGTAATATCATGCCCGGAGGATTTTCTTTGTCATGGTATGTCCGCTAGAATGAGTTCCAAAAGTACCTTCATGCAGCCCTGCCATGATCGCTTCTGCTTCAGTCTTATCCACACAACGCAGTAAGGTTGAATCATGGTTACGCTTGTAAAGAATGTCATTGCTGATGAAGAACTTCGCCACGAATCTCCTCAGAAACTTCTTGTCATTAACAGATGCACCCTCGGGGTACTCCTGAGCTTCAAGGTATCTCTTCACCTCATGATACCAGGGATTTTCTGTTACCTCTTCAGTCTCAAGATCACAATAATGTGCAGGTTCATCCAATTTCCAAATAATGATCCGGGGGGCCTCGTTGTCCCATTTGACTTTGAACATAGAAGACATCGTAGCTAACGCGTCCACCAACTGATTCTCTTCTCTCGGGAAGTGTTCAAAGGTTATCTCCTCAAAGTGGGGAAGCAACGTCAACACATACTCCTTGTAAGGAATAAGATTTGGGTGTTTCGTATCCCACTCTCCTTTGATCTGACTGATCACGAGAGCGGAATCTCCAAAGACACTCATAAACTTAATCCTTAGGTCAATTGCAGCTCGAAGACCCATAATGCATGCTTCATACTCTGCCATGTTGTTGGTGCAGTTGAAACATAGTCGGGCGGTAAACGGAGTATGAGAGCCTTTAGGAGATATGATCACAGCACCAATGCCATTACCTAAAGCGTTTGAAGCTCCATCAAAGTACATAGACCATCAGGATCCTTCCTCAGGTCCTTCATCCGGTCCAGATGTCTCACAATCAGTCACTACCATGATATTCTCGTCTGGAAATTCAAAGTTCATAGACTGGTAATCATCCACTGCCTGATGTGCCAAATGGTCTGCCAATACACTTCCCTTGATTGCTTTTTGAGTCGTGTACTGGATGTCATACTCAGTCAAGATCATCTGCCATCTTGCTATTCTTCCGGACAAGGCAGGCTTTTCGAAGATATACTTGATTGGATCCATCTTTGAAATCAACAGAGTAGTGTGAGTCAACATATACTGTCTCAGCCGGCGAGCAGCCCATGCCAAAGCGCAACAAGTTTTCTCGAGCAGTGAGTATCGGGTCTCACAGTCGGTAAACTTTTTGCTAAGGTAATAAATAGCATGCTCTTTTTGGCCAGACTCGTCATGCTGCCCCAGCACACACCCCATTGAGTTGTCAAGTACTGTCAAGTATAAAATCAAAGGTCTCCCTTCAACTGGTGGCATAAGAATAGGTGGCTCCTGGAGATACTCTTTGATTCTTTCAAAACAGCCTGACATTCATCGTTCCAGCGTACCACTTGATCTTTCTTCAGCAGTTTGAAGATTGGCTCACAAGTAGCAGTTAGGTGCGAGATGAATCGGGAAATGTAGTTCAGTCGTCCTAGAAAGCCTTTGACTTCTTTCTCCGTCTTGGGAGCTGGCATCTCTTGTATGGCTTTCACTTTGGCAGGATCCACTTGAATACCTTTGTCACTTACAACGAAACCCAGCAGCTTACCGGACCTTACCCCGAAGGTGCATTTGTTTGGGTTCAATCTCAACTTGTACAACTTCAACCTGTCAAACAACTTTTGTAGATGGTCAAGGTGTTCCTCCTCAGTTTGGGACCTTGCAATCATATCGTCGACGTATACTTTAATCTCATGATGGATCGTGTCATGAAATAAAGCAACCATGGCACGCTGATATGTTGCCCCAACATTCTTCAACCCAAAAGGCATGACCTTGTAACAAAAGGTACCCCACTGAGTAACAAAAGTGGTCTTTTCCATGTCTTCAGGAGCCATCTTGATTTGATTATAACCGGAGAAACCATCCATAAAGGAGAATACCTTGTGCTGAGTAGTATTGTCAACCAGAACGTCGATGTGAGGTAGAGGGAAGTCATCCTTAGGGCTTGCCCTGTTCAAATCCCTGTAGTCAACACACATTCGGACTTTACCATCTTTCTTCGGTACCGGAACCACATTGGCGACCCACAGAGGGTAAGAAGTCACTTCTAGAAAACCGGCGTCAAATTGTTTCATAACTTCGGCCTTGATTTTCTCAGACATCTCCGGGCGCATACGGCGAACCTTCTGTTTTACCGGAGGGCAGTCCTCCTTGGTAGGCAGGCGATGAACCACAATATCAGTATCCAACCCAGGCATATCTTTATAAGACCAGGTAAAGATCTCAACATAGTCATGCAGCATCTGAATCAACCGCTGTTTCACACTAAGCTCCAGATTTGCACCGATCTTGACTTCCTTCTTATCTGTCTCAGTACCCAGATTCACTGTTTCCACTGGCTCTTCATGTGGCTGAATGGCCCTCTCTTCCTGGAGTAGCAGTCTTGCAAGTTCACCAGGCACTTCGTAATCATCTTCACCTTCGTCTTCGGCTAAGTTGATCGGATTTTCGAAGTCATAACCGGCAGTAGCAGAGTCGTTACCAGTGAGATCCAGAGTGGATGGAGACCTGTATATGTGAGTGTGTGTAAAATAGTTGTTCTGCAATATATAATAAAGAAAAACAAAGAGCTCAAAATGCAAAAAACGTCCAATGCTTTTATTAATGACATATGAAAATGGAACACAAAATCCCTCACAAATGAAGCCACGGTGCCCCGGGTAAGACACCGGGCCATAAAGTTTCAAAACATTGTCTGTTACAAATTCAAAACAAAGAGTTCATTACTGGGTAACAAAAGTAATAGGGATGAAGTCCTTTGCTGTCCAGTTGCTTGGTCCACCGTTGGTCGTAGGATAGATCCAGCTGTCGAATTCAGACTCCTCCACATCATCTTCAATGGCATTTACTCCTGAGTTGCTGATGAACACATGAGGTATTCCCATCCTTGCACTACGGACAACCCTTTGAGCTTCTGCCGTGAAACCCAAACCAAACTTGTTAGTCTTCTGAGTGAAATCAGGAAGTCGGCCCCAATTTGAATACTCACCCTTCTCAATAACAGCCCGGGCGTCCTTTAAGGAATCCATCTTCATAGGAGAATCTTCAACCACAGTCTCAGCTGATGCCAGTGTCTGAGGAACCTCTTCAAAGTGCTGAAATGGGGTCTCAATGAACTCCCCATCCATCTCTACGTATCTGAACGAGTTGAGGTGGCTAACCATATACTCTTCCTCACCTTGTACTGACACGATCTTCCCTCTGACCGGGTACTTCAGCTTCTGGTGGAGCGTTGAGGTTACAGCTCCAACTTTGTGGATCCATGGACGACCCAACAAACAAGAATAGGATGGCCGAATGTCCATCACGTAAAATGTAGAATTGAAGACCTGAGAACCAACTTTGATTGGAATATCAACCTCACCATGCACCATCCTCTTAGACCCATTAAAGGCCCGAACAACAATGTTACTTGGCTTTAGCTCTAACCCTTCGCAATCCAGCCTGTCTAGAGCTTTCTTGGGCAAGACGTTCAATGAGGAACCAATGTCAACCAACACATGTGCAAGAGTAGTGCCCATGCATTCAATGGAGACATGCAGGGCATCATTATGGTTCTTCCCTTTAGCAGTCAGATCAGCTTCGGAGAAACCCAAACCATTATCAGCAGTTAAATTGACCACACAATCGGTAAACTGATCAGCTGAGGTCTCTTGTGGCACGTGGGCAGACTTCAGGAAGGTAATCAGAGCCTTGGCATGGGCCTCTGAACACAACAACAGTGATAACATAGAAATCTTAGATGGGGTTTGCCCCAGTTGCTCAACTACATTATAATCACTCTTCTTAATAATCTTCAAAATCTCTTCCATCTCCTGTTTGGAAGCTTCAACAGTAATGGTCTTCAGTGCCTCCGTCTGGGTAGGCGTATCAGTGGTGATCCCTTTGCCCCGAGCGCTAGATGACTCGGCGACAGGGGGAGGACTAAGAACTTGATCAGGAATGGCAGCAGGTACACTTGCAGGTGTAATGACAACAGGTCTTCGGACAGTTGGTGGAGCAATATCAGGTGAGAAAAGTCTACCGCTGTGGGTGACTTTAGCAGGCCCAGTAATGTTGCTGACGCCGGTATCAGCATCCAACTCTTTCTTAACTCCTAGAACATAAACATCTTCCCCATAGTGCCAAGGGACAACTTTGTCAGAGGTGTAGGGGATGGGCCCCAGAACAGTGATGATTACAGGCGCGATCTTCGGAGTAGATGTAATTCTAACAGGCTTTCTCGAGGGAGCCTTGGAAGAATTGTCGAAAATGGTAATAATGGCAACTTCTTCAGTAGGAGTGGATGGAACAACAGTTTTCTCAAACGGGATTTCCTTGCTATCCATCAGGCTTTGGATACCTGACTTCAGCAATGGGCAACCAATAGGTAACACAGAACACATATGGCAATCTTCGCCACAGCCCAGAAATAAACCGGCTAGCAACAGGTTTTTCTTGATAGTCATCAGAGGGGTAACAATATCATCCGCGGAAATTACAAACAAGTCTTCCTCTACAGCATTCACTCCATGCTTGGGCATGGGAGCAGTCACAACATTAGGCCTCTCAGGCGCCTCAAACTCAATCTCCTTTGCCTCAATCAAGTCTTGGACCTTATTCTTCAAAACCCAACAATCATCCGTATTATGCCCTGGGCTCTCAGAGTGGTAAGCGTAGCGGGCGTTAGGGTTATACCTTGGTGACGTTGTATTTGAATTCTTTGGAGCTTCTTTTATAGTCACCAGATTGGTCTTCAGTAACTGTGGCAGAATCTGAGACAAAGTCATGCTGAGACGAGTGAATTGCCTTCGAGGTCTCTCGTCCCTTTGTTGGCTGTGATGCTGAGGAACACCAGCAGGTTTTGAAATAACAACCGCATTGACAGCTTGGCGGTGTTCAGGTCTATTCTGTCTTCTTGAACTGTAGACAACACTAGACTCTTTCTTAAACGGTTTCTTCTCGGTGCTCGATGAGGCACCCTTCTGTATCTTCCCAGCTTTAATACCAGCTTCAATCCTCTCACCAGTCAAGATAAGGTCTGTAAACCCGGCTGAAGAGCTTCCAATCAGATGATTAAAGAACGGACCAAACAGGGTCCCCAAAAACATGTCAACGAGTTCACGATCAGCCAAAGGTGGTTGCACCCTTCCGGCAAGGTCTCTCCATTTTTGAGCATACTCTTTAAATCCCTCACCCGCTCCTATTGACATGCCCTGGAGTTGGGTACGCATAGGAGCGAGGTCGGAGTTATACTGATACTGCCTATAGAATGCGGTAGCCAAATCTTCCCAGCTACGAATACTGGCTCCGTCCAACTGATAGAACCACTCAAGCTGAGTCCCTGAGAGACTGTCTTGAAAGAAATGGATCCATAAGTTCTTATCAGCAGTGTAAGGCTGGATCTTCCTCACATATGACCGAAGGTGCAGCTTTGGACAGGAAGCTCCGTCATACTTGGCAAAGGCAGGTGCCTTGAATTTATGGGGAATCACCACCCCAGATGATAGACCCAGATCTCCGAAGTCCAGATCGGGCACCTTCTGTATTTCCATAGCGCTCAAACGGTCTTCCAGCTGTTTGTACTTATCCTCAGCAAGAGGATACTGTTCTTCATCATAGTCTGTCTCGTTGTCGGAGACCATAGGGCTAGGAGCCCTCCTTTCTTGTGGACTATCTTTCCCTCCAGATGAGGTGGTCAGATCAACTTCATTCTGCAGCCCGTTTCCAAACCTGCGTCCAGTGTTGAACAGGATGGTCCTCTTTTTCTTCTTCTTTTTCTCTTTTAGAATCAAGGTCTTCAGGTCCTGCTGACCCTTAGCCAGATTCATGAACAACTCTTGAAACTGGGCATTCTGGGCCTGGAGGGCCTTGATAGCTTGCTCAGTTGAAGGTTCAGCAGACATGATGATTGCTGAAATACACAATGAAGAAGATAAGAGACCTGTAAAAGGGTACCTGTTTATGAAGTGCATGGGATGAAATGCGTATGATTTATGATTTCAAAGACAATCGGGATTCAAATTTGTAAACAAGAAAGGAAACACACTTTATTAGAATTAAACTTCAAAATTTAAATTGTTCAACAAATTGCCCTTAGGCGTTACAAGAATGGGAATACTGAAAAATAAATAAAAACTGTAAAAGAAATTATCAAAGGTCCATCAATGCTCCCATGGTCTCTTCTTCTCAGTGCGGACATAATCATTCAGGATCTGCTCATTCTCCAGTTCCCTAGTCAGCTTCTGGATTTTCTGCTCTTGTTCATTGAACCTCTCTCGGTAGGAATCCCGCTCATCCCTCAATTGCATCCAAGACCGCTTCAAGGTGCCAATATCAGTGGGCATATAAGGATGGAGAATAGTTGGAAGAACTCCGTCTTTATCAGCAACTTCAAGGGTAACAGGCCTGACAGCTTCATATGGCATACCTAGCTTCTGGGCACGGATGCGGACCCATCTGAGATATGGCTCCATTGGCAGAGATGTCTTTGGTCCCAACTCATGTGGGTCATATTGGTGAACTCTATCCCAAGCCCTGATGAATCTACGACGTAGCTCGTCGCTATCTCCCTGAAAATCAAAGATGATACGAGGCATCAACATCTCATGAGGCCCTTCTCTTCTGGCTCTTCCAAACTGATGGAGAGCTAAACATGGGTTATAAGAGATTCCTCCATGGGTTCCGATCAATGGAACATTAGGATACTCTCCACAACGATCAATGACAGTCACCTCATCCAAGCCTTTGAGAGTCCAGATAATGTCATTATTAGTAAGAGACATTACTCTACAAGCCCAACCCATTCCTTCTTTGTTCTTCAGTACGAATTTAGGGAGGTGCGAAATAAACCACCTCGACAATAAAGGAGCACAGCACATCAAAGTTCCCCGCTTTCGGGCAGTACGAGCATAGAGCTGATGAAGGATATCACCCAAGAGAGTGGGTACAAGGTTCCGAGAGATGAAGATCTTTATGGCATTAACATCAACAAAAGTGTTAGGATTTGGAAACAATACCAGACCATAAATCAAGAGAGCCAGAATGTTCTCGTACGCCTTGAAGTCTAAGCTATCCCAGAAGTAATTAGCTTTGTCAACCAGAAACTTAGCCAAAAAACCCTTAGCTCCACTTCTAGTCTTCCAGTTAGCCATTACCTCTTCTTTGGTCAAGTGAAGGGCTGCAGCAATTTCTTCAGGCTTAAGAGTCTTTTCCCAACCAGTAAATGGAGTCTGCTCCAAAACAGAGATACCGAGCAACTCAGAGAATTCTTCCAGGGTAGGGACCAGCTGGAAGTCTTGAAAGGTGAAGCAATGGTATAGCGGATCATAAAACTGAACCAAGACGCTCATCATTTGTTCGTCCAATTTTGAGGTGACTAAACTGAGAAGAGAACCATGCCTCCTGATGAAGGAAGTAGTGTTTGGAATCCTGACAACCAACTCTTTAAGCAAAGTAGGTACTTGAACAAAGTTGATCCGGATAGTATTCCTACGCATGGGCATCATGATGTCCTACAAAACAGAGCAAAGATGAAACCCTCTTGTCTTTGAAATAGGTTAGTCCATATGCAAGATGTATGCAATGTTATGATGTTATGATGTCATGGTAAAGGCACACCACAAGTATTCACAAAATGAAAACATGGTAAAGGCACACAAGTCACACAAAAGATCCCTTAGATTTCAGGCTGGCATGAAGCTTAGGTACTACCCTCTTTCAATTTCAGTTGGTTAAGACCTGTCCTAAAAAATAGTAACCGGGTTCTAGAGGATCTCAATATCACTGACTACCCTCAATCGGTCATAATTCCAGTTTAGCAACCTTTTCTTGCGGCCGGAATCATCGCGAGAGTTTAGTCTCAATGAGTGTAGCATACTGCTACTGTTCTATGGCCAAGTTGGTCAATTTAAGGTTCTAAGGTCAGTTGGTGCTTAATGACTCCTTAGAAGACCCATATTCTCCTCGTTCCAACACAAGGGATATCGGTACAGACCAAGGTGTCACACCAACGTAGCTACTGCTTCATCCGTGTCGGTCTACGCCGGACAGATCCCTCACAGTTTATTGCTACTTACCTAAAGGGTATCCCCAGATCCGGGTTAGGATCTATAGAACTCTGATACAAGCCCACAAAATATAAAGCATACAAAGCATACAATTGAAAACACAAGTGATCTAATCCTAGGGTACACCTCACTTATATATAGTCCCCAGCAGAGTCGCCAGTTCTGTGATCGGTGGGAATGAGAACTGACTGTTTTGGAATGCTGGTTCGTGTTTGCGTTTGTTTTTGCAAAATGTCGCGGTAAGCAAGAGTCGCCACCGTATTTTATTTTATCTAACAAGGAAAGGACAAAAGCACAGAAAAATTCCTTTTTGAGATGTTTCTCGGGTTCGGGAGGTAGATTATAGAAAGGGAAGGTATTAGCATCCTTTCTATCCGTGGTTATCTACGGGCTCTTAGGTACTTGCTCATTATGTTTTCAAAAGTTTGCTTTTCTTTGTGTTTGTGGGTTTGAAAAGGGTTTTTGTTTTGAAGAGAGTGTAAGTGCAAAAAGTTTTGTTTTGTTTTAAAAGGAGCAAGTACTTAAGAACCATCTACCTACTCAAAAAGGAATTAAACTATACAAGTGTCCTTTAGACAGTGTTATCCCACTATTGAGGAGTAGGTAGCACCGTCGTTGGAGTTTTTTGGGTCAATTCGATTAAGGGACATGTGGTCACTAAAGCAATGTTAGGATGCCTTAGCGGTAACCCTAATGTCTTAGATCATTTTTTTCGAGGCAACTGTTTCGAGGCAACTTATGATCTTTGGACAAAAGGACGACCTCTAAAACTTCCTATACTCAATGACCACGTTCGAGGCAACCAAGTGAGGTGTACCCTAAGAGTGACATGTGCGAGTGTATTGTTTTTCAGTTAATTTTATCTTTGTACATGTCATGGGTGAGCTACTGTTGATTTTAAATTAAGGATTAATCTTGTCATGCATAGCCTATTATTCAAACATCTAACAGTTAATGGTTGCGGAAGTTAAATTGCGGAAGATAAATCTAAGCTATTACAACCACATCGAAAGGCATAAAAAATATGAAGGAAAAAAATAAGATAAAAGTAAGAAAAATGAGTGTCTTTCGACCAGGCAGTAGCACCCTTCGACTTGCATTTTGTGGCCTCCTTAGATTGGGGCTAGCACCAGTGAGGTTCTGTCCTTCGATTAGGGGCTGGCACCAGTGAGGTTCTGTCCTTCGATTGGCCTGGAAGTCAGTGTATGGCGAAGCCTTCTGGTTCTTCCTTGTTGCCTTCTTCGACTGGAGGTTGAAAGCAGTGAGGGAATGCCTTTCGACTGAGCCTGGAATCAGTGAAGGCATGCTTTTCGTTTGGGCCTAGAAGTCAACATGGTTTTACTCCTGGTTGTCTCTTTCGTTTGACCTGGAGAAAGAGGGTAGAAGCCAGAAGCTTCGTTTCCTATTTCCTATTTTCCTGTTTCTTTCATTTAAAGCATTTAAATGGAAACATGGCTTGAGGCCATGCTAGTATTTGTCTTGCAAACTGTTTAATTGTTAAAACTAGTTCAGGTAAACAGAAAGCAAAACGAAAGTGTTAACTCTAAAAAAACATGTTAAAAGGGGGGAAACCATAGGAACAATGGTATATACATGCTTGAAACGAACGAAAAAGATTATTTACATGTTATGCCATGAAACAAAAGGTTCGAGGGTAAGAGTGACTTACCTTGATGGAGGCTTTGAATGGGTGTGGGACCTTGAGTGGAGGCCCAGGGTTCTGGATTTGAAAGAGGGGCCCAACAGCTGTGCTTGGAATGTTGGATTCGAAGGAAGGAAAGAAACAAGTCTTATGTTTCTTTCCAGACTGTATTCAAAGGATACTGAAGAGTACTTGTTCTTCAGAATCGAAGGAAGTAAATATGTGATTCTGGGTTTGTTCTCACAAGTTTTTAAGGGACTTGAGAGATTTATTGTGTTTGAGAAAATTTGGGTGATTCGTTCCTCTGGTCCAAAGATCCCTTTAAATATGTGTCGGAGCCTCTTATTTATAGGCAAAGTTGGCTGAAGCTTTTGGAGGGAAAACAAAATAATTTGAACAATTTGAATAAACTGCTCTTTGTAGTCTTCGAGGGACAGTGCTTGTATGCTATTTCGGTGCAAGAATGGGGCATTGTTTCAAGACTGCTGTGCAGCAGTTTTGGCCAGTGTACCATGCCTGAACTTGGCAGCAAGCATCTTTGAATATTTCATCCTTTCATTTTGACCCTCCTTCGACCAGATTCTTCTTCCAAACATATTGTTCGACTTTCCTCCCACAAGTTTCCTTCGAACAAATCACCTTTGTGCATCATTTGAAGGGACCATCAACCATGTGCTGAAGTTTATCAAGGATGGAAATGCATCACACTAAAGAGAAATGTTGTCCAGTCGAAGCTAGTACAAACATAGTCAATGTTTTGTCGAAGCCTGCATGGAGGAGGCCTAAACTTTGTGACTCCAAGCAAGCACACAAAAGGTCAATTCTCAAACAAAGACTTGCATGAAGGGAGCCACATGCCCAAATGAAAGAGGCATGCAGGAGGCAAAATGTCCAGATTCGAAAGAGGCATACATGAGGCAAAAAAGTGCAAATCGAAGGACACCAAAAGGGAGCTTTTTGCCTTGGAATCGAAGGAAGTTATAGGAGGCTTTGTACCTTGTGCATGCTAGCAAGGGGGATGCCTTTTGCGTGCAAGTTGTGGCTCAAATGAAAGTTTGTATGTAACTAGTCATTACTTTATGAGTCAAGGAAAGCATGGAGGGAAAGTTTGTATAGGCATGCAAGCATCAGACATCCAAATGAAACATACAATAGGCAGTCGTGGCATTGTGAAATTGACTTTATCGAAGGGGGTCCAGCGCTCAATCGAAGACTTGCAGACCAAAGCTTGATCGAAGGGTTCCAAACACCTAATCGAAGTTTACTAATCAAAGCCTGATCGAAGAGTGCCAACTGCCCAATCGAAGACTGGTGAGTCAAGCCTATATCGAAGGATTTTGGATACCCAATCAAAGACTTTTCCCAAATGCCAATCGAAAGACACTTTGTTCATCTTAAAAAAAAACTTTATTTTCGTTAGGCAAGTGTTTGTGACCAACCATGTAAGGGAAGACCTTTGAAAACATGAGAGGGAAAATTTTGGGGTACAACACTCACCCCTTATGTTTGAATGTTACCCCTATATTGGTAACATGCATGTAATCCAGAATAAAGGTTGTTTACCTTCAGTAGTTCGAGTCAGTGTCATCGCTCTAATACGTAACACTCAGGGGGATGAACGCTTATTTCTTTATTGTTGATTTTACTTCTGTTTCTGAATTTTAAGTTGATTTCATTAAGTACTTTGTTGTTTCTAAAGTTGTTTTCAGTTGGACAAAGATGTTATGTCATTTGAGTTGAAAATTGTGATTCCACTGCTTAAGTAATAAAGTTGTTTTGTTTTAAAGACTAAAATTGTTGTTATCTGTTCATCCGATGATTTAAGTGTTATTTATATATTTTATATGCGATTAAATGTCGTTGTTATAAGTTGAAAGTGTAACATCCTATTTATATGTCAAAATTTTATAACTCTGATTTTATTAATATTCGCCGGGTAGAAATGTGGTGTTACAACCTACACCGATATGAACAAGGCCAATGAAAAAGCTCTTTAGTTTCTTGACTCTGGATGTAGCAATCACATGGGAGGAAAGAAGGAATACTTCTCAGATCTTGACGAGAGTTACAAAGATTTTGTCAAGTTGGGGAATAATTCCACCATGGCCGTAACAGGAACAAGTAACATAAGATTAAACATAAATGGCGTAACACATATTGTTACTGGAGTCTTTATTGTGCCAGAATTACGGAATAACTTGTTAAGTATTGGGTAATTGCAAGAGAAGGCGATTAGTATTCTGTTTTAACATGGAAAATGCAAAGTTTTCCACCTGAAAGTGGTTTGATAATGGAAACCAGAATATCTTCAAATCGAATGTTCATGTTGCATGCCATACCGCAACCTGCAAAACCCACTTGCTTTCACACTATTACAGAAGATTTAATGCATCTTTAGAACTGCAGATGTGGACACTTGAGTTTTAAGGGTTTAAATACTCTACAACAGAAGAGTATGGTAAATGGCTTACCATAGTTGAAGTCACCAAACAGGCTGTGCAATGATTGTTTGGTAGGGAAGCATCCAAGAGATTCATTCCCAAAGAAGAGCGTTTGGAGGGCAACACAAATTCTACAACTAATACATGCTGATATTTGTGGACTAATCAAACCTATCTCTAACAGCAAAAAGAGGTATCTGATCACTTTTATTGATGATTTCAGTAAAAAAACATGGATTTATTTCTTAACAGAAAAATCAGAAGCATTTTCTATTTTCAAAATTTTTAAGATCCATGTTAAAAAGGAAGCAAATTCGTTTATCAGAGGCTTGTGCACTGACCGTGGGGGAGAGTTTACATCACGCAAATTCACCATTTTTTGCTGTAAAATTGGTATACGAAGGCAACTAACAGCTGCATATACGCCACAACAGAACGGGGTTGTTGAACGAAAGAATAGAACCATTATGAACATGGTTCAGAGCATGCTATCCGAGAATAAAATGCCCAAAATCTTCTGGCCTGAAGCGGTAAACTGGTCTGTGCATGCCTTGAATCGGAGTCCAACGTTACTAGTGAGGAATAAGACACTAGAAGAAGCTTGGAGAGGGGTCAAGCCTTCAGTTAAGTATTTTAGAGTTTTTGGATGTATTTCTTATGTTGACGTACCTGATGCTAAAAGAACTAAGCTAGATGATAAAAGTTTGTGTTGTGTTTTGTTGGGGGTCAGTGAAGTATCAAAAGCATACAGGCTTTATGATCTATTTTCACAAAAGATCATAACGAGTCGGGATGTTGTTTTTGAAGAAGATCAGGGCTGGGATTGGGATAAGAAGTATGAAGAAGCCATCTCATGTGACTTAGATTGGGGTGATAAGGATGTGAAAGTTAATGTGGAAAAAGAAAATGAAGTCGGGCATGAATCTAATCATAATACTAATACAGAAGAAGAAGAAAATATCTACTCTGATTCTACAGTAGAAAAGAACACTTCTAATCCCAATCAACCAAGGTGTAGAAGGCCACCACTTTGGATGAAAGACTATGAAATCGGAGAAGGTCTTTTAGAAGGAAATGTCGATGTTAATTTGGCCATGTTTACAGCTGGTGATGGTGATCCTACTCACTTTGATGATGCTGTTGAAAGTGAAAAATGGAGGAAAACCATGGATGTGGAGATGTAGGCAATTGAAAGAAATGGCACATGGGAATTGATGGGTTTATCTAAAGGAGCAAAGAAAGTTGGAGTGAAGTGGGTTTACAAGACAAAATTAAAAGATAATGGAGAAGTAGACAAGTATAAAGCAAGGCTAGTAGTGAAGGGGTATGCACAAGAGTATGGGGTAGACTATACAAAAGTATTTGCACTGGTGGCTTGCATGGAGACAAATCGTTTGGTGGTAGCATTTGCAGCTCAAAAAGGTTGGGAAATCTATCAACTGGATGTAAAGTCAACATTTTTGCATGGAGAGTTGAATGAAATAGTGTATGTGGACCAACCTCATGGTTATGTACAAAAAGGTAATGAGAAAAAAGTCTATAAACTGAAAAAGGCTCTTTCTGAGCTTAAGCAAGCACCACGTGCTTGGTATAGTCGTATAGAAACATATTTTCTGAAGGAAGGTTTTGAGAAGTGCGACTACGAGCATACCTTGTTTGTGAAGACATAAAAAGAAGGTAAAATATAAATGGTTAGTTTGTATGTTGATGATCTCATTTTTACCGAAAATGACGAGCTGATGTTTCCAAAATTTAAAAGCTCTATGAAGCGAGAATTTGACATGACAGATCTTGGTAAAATGAGATACTTTCTTGGTCTTGAAGTGATGCAACGATCATATGGTATTTTCTTATGTCAAAAGAAGTATGCATTAGAGATGCTGCAAAGGTTTGGATTGGATAGAAGCAATTCAGTGCATAATCCAATTGTTCCAGGTGTTAAACTCACAAAAGATGAGTCTCGTGTGAAGGTTGATAAGACTTACTACAGACAAATTATAGGAAGCCTTATGTATCTGACATCTACTCGACCCGATATGTTGTTTGTGGTGAATCTAATTAGCAGGTATATGGAGAATCCTACTGAACTGCATTTACAAGTGACCAAAAGGGTGCTGAGATATTTAAGAGGAACAACTGAGTTTGAAATTTTCTACCAGAAGGACGGAAACAGCGAGCTTGTCGCTTACACTGACAGCGATTATGCAGGGGACTTGGATGATAGGAAGAGTACTCCAGGTTATATTTTCTTGGGAGCTCAGGTGTTATTTCTTGGTCATCGAGGAAACAACTAATTGTGAGTCTATCAACCACAGAGTAGAGGTTATAGGTGCAGCTTCATGTGCATGTCAAGCCATTTGGCTGAAAAGAGCGATGGGAAAATTGTGTAAAAATCAAAGCAAAGCCACTGTGATTCGTTGTGATAGTAGTTCTGCTATTAAGCTTTCGAAGAATCTAGTAATGCATGGCCGTTGTAAGCATATTGATGTTCGTTTCCATTTCCTTCGGGATTTGACAAAGGCTGGAACTGTAGAGCTGATACACTGTAGCACACAAGAACAATTGGCAGATATCATGACGAAACCACTCAAGATGGATGTTTTCCTGAAGCTACGCAGATCTCTAGAAGTTTGTTCAGAGAGTGATATAAACTGATTGCATATAGCATTCAGTTTAAGGGAGGATTTGTCCGTCAGTTTTATAGTTTCTCTGTTTTATGAGTAGTTATTTCCTTTTGAATTAGTCTACCATGTTATTAGGAAGTGCTAGTAGTGGGTGAAAACATGTGTAGTTTTTTTTGTTTCAGTTTCTCATCTGTAAGGCTATATATGAGTCAAGTTATTTCTTTCAATATATCAAATATTCCTTCTGTCAATTTCCTTATACTTTCACATACGAATTTTAGTTCCTAACAAGGATTTGGTAGTATACTAATGGCAGAACTAATAGTTAGTAGTGCACTCACCATCTAGTCTTTTACAAAAGCAAATTATATGAATCATGAAAATGGTGACCCTAGGATCATGGGTTCGAACCCTGCTAGAAATAGCCTCTCTATTATAAAAAGTAGGGGTAAGACTGCGTACATCCGATCCTCCAGAACTCATAAAATGGGAGTGAAAATAACTTTAAAGTGGAGGCCAAAATAATTCAAACTTTGGAAAAAGTATGAGTGGAAAATTTTGTAATGCTTTTGTACAAAGACTTTCAAAAGATTACTTGTGTCACTCACTGATCATGCAATTTTTTATTGTCTTTTATAAGCGCATTGTAACTCCAAAATCAACCATCACCACTTACAATATAACACCAACACAAAAGAATCTGCAACATCAGACCATACCCTTGATTCAAAAATCCTTTTATACTTGAAGAATCATGATAGCTTGTTGGAAGATTCTCTTCATGATCCTTTTAACAGTACTTTTTCCTCAACAAGTAGCTGGTTTTCCCAAAATCACGTCTTTGACCTCTACTACGGTTAATGATCAAGCTTCCATTGAAGACAGTGAAGCAAATGCTCTGTTAAAGTGGAAAGATAGCTTCGAAAACAACAGCCAAGGTCTCTTGTCAACTTGGACAAAAGCTACTAGTCCATGCAAATGGGAAGGAATTCAGTGTGACAAATCAAAATCCATCACTAGCATAAATCTTGCAAATTATGGACTCATAGGTAAACTCCAAACTTTTAGCTTCTCTTCATTCCCGAACCTTGTCGGGCTAAATATCTATAACAACTCCTTTTATGGGACCATTCCTCCACAAATTGGTAACCTGTCCAAAATAAATGTTTTGAAATTTTCTACAAACCTACTAGAAGGTTCCATCCCTAAAGAAATGTGGACAATGAGGAGTTTAAAAGTCCTTGATTTTATGGTATGTCAGCTAAGTGGGGAAATTCCTACATCCATAGCCAACTTGACTAACCTATCTTATCTAGATTTCATGGACAACAAATTTTCTAGTGGCTATATACCTCGTGAGATAGGAAAACTCAACCACTTGGAGTATCTATCTTTTGCAGGTTGTAACCGTATTGGTCCCATTCCCCGAGAAATTGGAATGTTGACAAAACTCGGTTTTATGGATTTGTCGCGTAACACTCTATCTGGTACCATTCCAGAAACAATTGGTAACATGAGCAGTTTAAATAAACTTTACCTTTCTAATAACACATTGTCTGGAACAATCCCAGTCTCCATGTGGAACATGTCTTACTTGTCCGTGCTCTTCCTTAGTAACAATAAACTCTTTGGATCAATCCCTTCTTCTCTACAAAACTTGGTCAATTTGAAGGAACTTTCATTTCGTTCCAACAACTTTTCTGGACCTATTCCTTCCTCAATCGGAAACTTGACAGAGCTAATGAGATTATACTTGTACAGTAATCATTTTTCAGGGCCAATTCCTGCTTCTGTCGGAAATATGATCAATATGTTGTTCCTCAATTTGCTTGATAACGATCTTTCAGGCACTATTCCTTCTACAATTGGAAATTTGACAGGGTTAATGGCCTTGGAATTGGCCACCAATAAATTGCATGGTAGCATTCCACAAAGCCTATATAACTTTACCAACTTGCGTGCCTTTTCATTGGAGGATAATGATTTCTTTGGCCCTTTGCCACCTCAAGTATGTTCTGGTGGATTTCTACTATACTTCACTGCTTTTCACAACCATTTCACCGGTCCAGTTCCAAAAAGCTTGAAAAACTGCTCTAGTATTCAAAGAATTAGGCTTGAGGGTAATCAACTAGAAGGTGATATAACCCAAGATTTTGGTGTATATCCAAATTTGAAATACATTGATCTGAGTGACAATAAACTTCATGGTCAGATTGCACCAAACTGGGGAAAGTGTCCTAATCTTAATACCTTCATGATATCCAACAATAATATCTCTGGTGGCATACCGTTAACACTTCTCGAGGCAAACCAACTAGGAAAACTCCACCTTTCTTCAAATCACTTGACGGGAAAGCTTCCAAAGGAACTTGGATACCTGAAATCATTACTTGAAGTTAAGCTCAGCAACAATCATCTTTCAGGAAATATTCCAAGTGAAATTGGATTGCTAGAGAATCTCGTAGATTTTAATGTAGGAGGAAACATGTTGAGTGGCACAATACCAAATGAAGTTGTGAAGTTACCCTTGTTACGGAACTTGAATTTGAGCACAAACAAAATTGAAGGGGGAATTCCGTCAGACTTTGACCTGTCACAGCCTCTTGAATCTCTTGATCTTAGCGGGAATTTGTTGAGTGGAACAATACCAACAGTTCTAGGAGAGTTGAAGCAACTGCAAAAGCTGAATCTGTCATGCAATAATCTTTCTGGCAACATTCCATCTAGTTTTGAAAATTCCATGTCAAGCTTGACTTATGTCAACATATCAAACAACCACTTAGAAGGGAGGCTACCAAATAATCAAGCCTTTCTCAAGGCTCCAATTGAATCATTAAAAAACAACCAAGGCTTGTGTGGTAATCACACTGGCTTAGAGCTTTGCCCAACCAACCACAGTCAAAAGAGCCACAAGATCATCCTACTTATATTGTTTATTATTTTTGGTGCTCTGATTGGGGTGGGAATTTCGATGTATATTCTTTTTCGGAGATCAAGAAAGACAAAAACCAAAGGCAAAGATTCTAAAGAAGCAAAAGCAGATGAAGTCTTTTCCATATGTAGTCATGATGGAAAAATGATGTTTGAAAATATCATTGAAGCTACCAATAATTTCGATGACGATTTTCTCATTGGAGTGGGAGGAGAAGGATCTGTTTACAAGGCTAAGTTGTCTGCAGATATGGTTGTTGCAGTTAAGAAACTTCACTCGCGAACAAATGGGGAGAGGCCCAATTTCAAAGGCTTTGAAAATGAAATTCAAGCTTTGACAGAAATCAGGCATCGTAACATCATAAAGCTCTATGGATATTGTCAACATTCAAGATTCTCAATTTTGGTATATAAGTTCTTGGAAGGTGGAACTTTGACTCAAATGCTAAACAATGACACACAAGCCACTGCATTTGATTGGGAAAAGAGGGTGAATGTTGTTAAAGGTGTCGCCAATGGTTTGTCCTATATGCATCACGACTGCATACCTCCGATAGTTCATCGTGACATATCAAGCAAGAACGTTCTTTTGGATTTATCATACGAAGCTCAACTTTCAGATTTTGGAACAGCCAAGTTTCTAAAGCCTGATTCAAGCAGCTGGACCACATTTGCAGGAACCTTTGGGTATGCAGCTCCAGGTTAGACCCCCTTTTCCTTTCTATATAATATGCAAGCTACTATAGTTATAAGTTTTTGTGCAAAAGCCTATTAATTGTTTTAAGCGTGTTAACTTTAAAGTCTTAATTTGATTGTAGAGTTTGCCCAAACAATGGAAGTGACTGAGAAGTGCGACGTTTACAGTTTTGGAGTTCTTTGTTTTGAAATCCTTCTGGGAAAGCATCCAGCAGATTTCATTTCTTCATTGTTCTCATCATCGACAGCAGCAATGACTTATAATTTGCTGTTGATTGATGTGTTAGACAACCGCCCTCCTCAACCTACCAATTCAATTGCTGGGGATGTCATCTTGATTACACGATTAGCATTTAGTTGCTTGAGTGAAAATCCATCTTCTCGGCCCACCATGGATTATGTTTCAAAAGAGTTAATGATGAGAAAATCACAGTCACCTTTAGTGGACCAGTTCCCGCAGATCAGACTTGGACAACTCCACTAAAAACATCCAGCTACTCAGTAGTACACTCCTTATCTTATCAAGCTTTCCTGGTAATTATTGTATAATTATGTCATGTCATGTGTACTAGTTTACTTTTGTCATCCTTAGTGGTGTATGACTGTGTTCATGCATTCTTGCTTAAGAGATGTTGCTTTCAATAAAATATAAAGCAGAGTGGGTTAATTTTTCATTTATCTTCAAAGAGGAAAAATTATTTATTTCTGAGTTGACTGAAAAAAAAACTTTAGTTATTGATAACCAAAGTAATTTTTTATCTATTAAAGCACGTGCTTGTATATGGGATGAGAAAATGAGCACAATGATGAGTGGATATATAGCTAATTGGTAGAAGTCTGAATGACAATATAATTTAATCGATAGTAATATACTTATCAACAAACATGTGTTTGAAATTGAAGCTTAAGAGGGTGCAAAAAACTAACCATATCTATATAAAATAGAGTAAGTAAAGAAAGCACTGTGCTTGTCCAAAGCAAGAATGGCATGGTTCAAGGTGCTATCATGTCTCTGACAGGCAACAGAGCCAAAAATAAAGAGGTTCAACTTAGAATCACAGTTGTAATCCACAATACAAAAAAAAATGCAAGTTCATTTTAAGCATCAAATAAAAATCCCTCAAAAGCAGTTTTCTAAATTCACACGATGAAAACATGCACGACTTCTAACAGATTACAGCATACAAAGAGAGTAAGGAAACATTTAATGATTTTTTGGAAATAAGAAAGACAAAATATCAAATATCATTCAGTTGGTGCACCTTTAAATGAGCATCCTTCCAACAAGAAACTTTCAGTTTTAATACAAATAATTTGAAGAAAAAGTTAAAAAGCATCACATATTCATTACCTAAAAGAATCCCATTCTTAAATGGCTTTGAGAAGCATTACTCTTCTTTTATCTGAAAAATTTCTTCTCCACTTAGGATCCCAGACCCAAAGTCACACTCTCCCACCTAGAAACCAACCTCTCCACTGATTGATCAACCTGGTCGAAAATAGAGAAAATCCTTGGAAACTTAACTCTAAGAGGAGTATTCCTAACCACATGATCTCTCTAGACATAAGTGAGAATACCAAATCCAATTTTCTTATGCAGGTTATCCATAAACCAATCCAAGTGGTCCTCGGCTTTGGTGTCAAGGATGTTAGATAGTATAATTCTTGTTCACTCGAAATGTCAAGACATAAGGTGTATGTCGAAATAGCTGGTTGTATAGGTTGTAAGTTGTATTCGACAGAGTCGAATACAACAACTATAGTAGTGCCTCGAAAATATGTTTTTTTGGCTATAGCATGTAGTTAGTCGAATTGGGTTTGGGCATTGTATGTCTATATAAAGGACTTGTTAGTTTGTAATTTTACACATTCAATACAATCACATTTCACGTTTACAATTCAGTTAGAATCGTAACAAACTTTCAATCTCGCTTTCTTTATTTTCGTCTTCTTCCTCTTTCATAAATCATCTTTCTTGAAAACCCTTTGATCCAATAAATTGATATCACAGAGCTCGGTTGCGATTCAGAGAGAATCTAATGGCAAACGGAACAACAACGTCAACGCAATTTCCAGCAAATCTACCGGTTTTCAAAGGAGAAAACTATCAACGGTGGGTTGCGCAAATGAAGGTTATTTTCAGATTTCAAGATCTTGTTGAAATCTTGAATGATAGATTACCAGAACTGAAAGAAAATGCGACAGAGGCTCAGAAAACTGCACACAAAGATCCGAGGAAGAAAGATGGTAAAGCACTGTTCTTGATTCATCCGTGTGTGGATTCTAATGTATTTGAGAAGATAATTGAAGAAGAAACGACAAAAGGAGCGTGGGACATGTTAAAGAAATTGTATGGTGGAGATGAGAAATTGAAGAAGGTGAAGTTGCAGACGCTAAGGAAGCAATATGAGATGATTCAAATGAAAGAAGATGAATCAATTTCTGCATATTTCTCAATAATTGTGACGCTAACAAGTCAAATGAAGGCATGTGGTGAATCGGTTACGGATCTGCAGAAGATTGAGAAAGTGTTAAGTTCTTTAACTATAAATTTTGACTACATTTTTGTGACAATTAAGAGGCCAAGACTCTATCTGAGATGAAGTTGGAAGAACTTCAAGTTTCATCGGAGGCTCATGAAATGAGGTTGAAGCAGAGGAACTCAGAAAGAGAGAAGGTGATTGAACAAGCATTGCAATCAAGATTCAACAAGAAATATGGAAAAGAGAAGTCGAAGTCGCGGAAGAATCTTTCTAGTGATGAGAAGTCAAGCAAGAATTTTGATTCGATTAAAAATGGTATGTGCAACAAGTATCCTGGGAAGAAAGTTGACACGAAAAAGGTGCAGTGTTACAGTTGTCAAGATTTTGATCACTATGCTCGAGACTGTCGAAGAAAGAAAGTAGCAAGGGAGAAAGATAGTGATGAAGCTCAATATGCACGAGCTGAAGATAGTGATTCTGATGATGTGTTGTTGATGGTGAACACTCAATCGAACACTGAGAAAAACAACATGTGATATCTGGATTCAGGATGCAGCAACCACATGACTGGCAATAAAAATTGGTTTACCAAGTTAGATGAGTCAGTCGAAAAGGTGATAAAGTTTGCAGATGGTAGGCACATCAAATCAGGTGGTAAATGAGATATTTTGATTGTCAGGAAGGATGGTCGAAAGGCCATTATCACTGAAGTGTTATATGCACCTTCTATAACAAGTAACTCGATAAGTGTATGTCAATTACTTGCAAAAAGTTTCAATATAAAGCTGGAGAAGAATCAGATGAAGGTATATAGGGCTTATATGAGGATAATAATGAAAGCACCATTGGCGGAAAAATAAAATATTCAAAGTTGAACTCAACACATCGGATCACAAATGTCTTGCTTCAACTACAGAAGAAGACAAGAACTGGCTATGACACCACAAGTATGAACATCTAAACTTCAGAAGTTTATGCATTCTCAATCAGAAAAGGATGGGGTTTAGGTTGCCTTATGTGAAGGAACCAAAGCAGGTGTGTGAGGAATGTTGCAAAGCAAAGCAGGCGAGGAAGACATTCAAACATGATTTGCCTATGAAATCAAAGCAAAAATTGGAGTTGGTTCATTCTGATGTGTGTAGACCTTTTGAAGTAAAGTCAAATGGAGGTAATATGTATTTCCTTACTTTCATTGATGAATTCACTAGACATATATGGATTTACCTTATTTAAAGAAAGAGTGAGGTACTCACACAGTTCAAGAAGTTCAAGTTGCATGATGAGAAACAAAGTGGATACAAGCTGAAGAAGTTGAGAACTAATGAAGGTGGTGAGTATATGTCTGCTGAATTTGCTAAAGTTTGCAATGAGGAAGGTATATAGCATGAGGTTATTTCACCATATACACCTCAGCATAATGACATAGCTGAGAGAAAGAATAGAAGTATACTCAACATGACGAGAAGTATGTTGAAAGCTAAAGATATGCCTAAGAGATTTTAGGCTGAAGCAGCTTCAATAGTGGTATACATTCTAAACAGGTGCCCAATAAAGAAGATGGTCGGAAGAACAACTTATGAGGCTTGGACAGGTTCAACGCCAAATGTGAGTCATCTTAAATTTTTCGGATTAATGTGCTTCAGGCATGTACCTGAAAAATTGAGAAAGAAGTTGGATGATCGAAGTGAGATAATGATGCTTATAGGTTATCATTCGACTGGTGCATACAAGTTGTATTTGCCAAACAAAGATAAACTAGTGATCAGTCGAGATGTTCTTGTGGACGAAAGCAAAGGGTGGGACTAGAGTCAAGGTTTAGTTCGAAAGGAATCAGACACAGTCACAACTGTGTTCAAAGAAGATCAAAAGAATGAAGCTTCAACAAGTCGAAATGAACAAGGTGATGCTTTAACCAACCAAAATGAAGAACCACTTGTGCATAATGAAAGAAGGTCAATAATAATAATAATAACTGAATCTACAAGGCTAGTTAGATATAAAAGTTTTCCAGATCAAGCAGTTGATGCAGATGGTGATTTAATCGAAGAAGCCATAATGATGGCTGAAGCAGAACCAATTGATTTAGGAGAAGCCATGAGTAATTCGAATTGGTGTGAAGCCATGAAATAAGAACTCAGAGCTATTGAGAAGAACAAAACCTGGGAGCTTGTCGAAATAACTCATAAGAAGCCAATCGATGTAAAGTGGATCTACAACAAGTCAGCTATTGACCTGGCGAATCACCCAATGTGTCATGGTCGAAATAAGCACATAGAAAGAAGGTATCATTTTCCGAGGGACCGAGTCCACAAAAGGAAGCTGGAGATAAATCATTGCAAGACAGAAGTACAACTAGCTGACATATTCACCTAACCTCTGAAGAAAGTCAAATTCGACGAATTAAAGAGAAGCATCAGGATGAGAAGTCTCGAGAACACGAATTAGGGGGTGTGTTAGATAGTATAATTCTTGTTCATTTGAAATGTCAAATGACATAAGGTGTATGTCGAAATAGCTTATTGTATAGGTTATAAGCATTATTCGACAGAGTGGAATACAACAACTATAGTAGTGTCTCGAAAACATGTTTTTGGGCTATAACATGTAGTTAATCGAATTAAGCCCGGGCATTGTATGCCTATATAAAGGGCTTATTAGTTTGTAATTTTACACATTCAATACATCACATTTCACGTTTACAATTCAGTTAGAATCATAACAATCTTTCAATCTCTCTTTCTCTATTTTCTTCTTCTTCCTCTTTCATAAATCATCTTTCTTGAAAATCCTTTGTTCCAACAAAGGAGAAATACTTCTTTCCACCAAGGAAACACAGTTCAAATACAACCATCTCTACCCTCATAATAGAGGAAGCCTGAGTAACTTCATATCTAGCAGATAAAATATCATATCATAGACCTGAAGCACACGAGACCAGCCTACACCTCCACTTACCCAAAAGGGATAAGTTAACCAAACGAAGGTCACGGGCACCAAGACCTCCTAACTTCTTAGGCTTGCACACATCAGACCACCTAACCTTGTAAATCTTTGAGACCTCTTTCATTCATCCCTAGATAAATCTCCTTTGAGTTTTCACTATCATCTTCCACACCTTAATATTCATCTTTAAAAAAAGACAAAAATAAGATAAAAATGGCATTAAGAACAAATTTAAGAGGGATCACTCACACTCTTAGGGACACATACTCATGCCTCCATAAGAGGAGTCATCTAGCGATGAGATTAACTAGAGGTTCCCGCGTAGAATTCAATTAGAGGTTGGGCCCCACAAAAATTCAAGGTAGTTGAATAGAAGAGACTCTTTCTTACAATTAACGAAGGCTTGAGGCTAACTCAAATCCACATAGAATATCCTTGATGGACCGTAGATTCTCTATGGAAGCATCCGCGAGTATAATTCTGTCATCCATATATTGAAGATGGGAGACCATAAAATTTGAAGATATCATTCTAAAGCCCGAGAAAAGCTGCAGATCCACGATCCTATAGAACAATCCGCTAAGATCTTCTGCCACCAGGAGAAAAAGGAAACGAGCTAGGGGTCACCTTGCTTCAACCCCCTTTGAATACTAATTTCTAGGGTATGACAAACCAAGACTGTAAGATTACCACAAAACACACAAGTATGAATTCAACCTCTCCATTTATCATTTAAACTCATATCAAGAAAGCATATAATCTAAAAAGGATCAGTTAATTGAATAATAAGCTTTCTCAAAATATACTTTAAAAATAAGACTATTTTTTTATTAATCTTATCTAGTTCCATCAAATCATTCAAGACAACCATCTCATAAACTAACAACCTACTTTTGAGGAAGACTAACTAGTTAGGAGAAATAAGTTTATCCCTAACACTACTCTCCAATACTTTGGAATCACGGTAACAAAGAAGGAGGAAAATATATAGGTTAGAGAATCAAACTGATGAAATAGATCAAATATAACTCCAACATCATCCCTAAGGAGGGACCAAAAACTCTTAATAAAGGAGGAGTTAAAACCATATGGGTCAGGGCTCTTTTATTAACATCACACTGAGCAAGTTCTCGGTCAATCTCAATGAGAAGGAAAAAAGCAGTAAGACCGACATTATTCTCCTTAGAGAGAGAACTGAAAGAGACTCATCTAACTAAAGTCGATCAAATAGTGGTTCTCTAAAATGGCTGGAAAAGTGATTAAACACTTCCTGATAGATCTCATACACCCCTTCAACCCAACCATCCCCTACCTTAAGATCTAAGATTGAATTTCTTCTATTTCGTTTCTTAATACAAGCATGGAAAAAACCAGTGTTGGAATCACGCTCCTTAAGCCATTTAAATCTAGACCTATAAAAAAACTACCATCTTTGGTCTGAAGTAGGAACAAGAGATTCAAGCAGGCCTTCCTCTTATAGTCAATATCTTCCATTGAAATACCACCCTCCTCAACTCTCGCATCAAGAGAGCTCACATTCTCTCTCAAGAAAGCAATCTCAGAATCAAGGTTACCAAAGAATTGATGGTTCCAAGTTTTCAAAACACCTTTAAGAGCTTCGAGTTTCTCTTTCAAGATAAAATATTCCCAACTAGTAAACTGGGAACTAGTCCAATTGTTAAGAACCACCCAGGTAACCGGGGATGAAAAAGCCAATGATTGTTGAATCTAAAAGGATTAGGGCCCCATAACTAGTTAGAATATCTTATGATGAGAGGACAATAATTATACACATCTTTGTTGGACATGTGACTTCATACATAAGACGAAAGGTGAAATGTGAAGGTTTGAAAAATTTTGGTTGAAAATAAAATTATTTAAAAGGTCAAAGTTTTAAAATATTTTGTAAAAGAAATAAATAAATAGGCAGTGGAAAACCAAAGGAAAGTAAATTACTGGAAAGTAAAGGAGATAAGAGAGAGAGAAGAACACCAGAGAATTATACTAGTTCAGCCTAAAAATAGCATAGTATTGTCTCAGAATTATTCTCGAGAGTATCCACTAAACTTAATAGATTGTAGAATGATATATCTATGAACCTCCTTATACAAGGAAATAAAGTTTTCATGTTAATATTTAACCAAACAACGACCAAGACTTATAGCGGTTATTCTGTAAATCAAACAGATATTTTCCACATGAAGATCTTAAATCAAGATGGAGTTTTGAGTTAGTTATCCTCTGAATCAAACTCGAATTTTATATAAGCTGACCACGAACCAAAATGAGATTTTATTCGGATTATCTCAAACCAACTGATATTTTATACCAGGTTGAACTCATGAACCAAGAGAGATTTTAACTTGGTTGATCTCGTGAGCTAAAATGACACCATAATTGGTATCCCGACTAAAAACAAAACTACTTTGAAGAAGACTAATGAGAATATTCATCCGAGTATATATACTTTTCTCTTATACTAATAACTAGTGGAATACTCGCGCGTTTGCATGAGTATTAGTGTGGTACACACACTTTTGTTTTTAAAATGTAAAAAAAAAAAAAAAAAATTATTTTATCAAAACAATTTATAAAAATATCTGGATAAAAAAATGTATTCTCATTTACAAAAAAAAATTAAGATTCACTAATTAATTTAAAAATAACATTTGTCCTTAAAAAATGCTATAAGAATGAAAAAAAAAGCAGAAAAACGAAATTATTTAACAAATAAAGTTTATTATTTTTACAAGAAAAAAAACATTTTTATTTATATACGCAACATAAATATAGTTTTTCATTAATACAAATATTTGGATCTTTCTATATGTTAATATTAATTTTGTTTTAACATTATTTATAAAAGTATTTTCTAATTGTATATATAAATATTAGTAACTTAAATAAACACATTTTATCCGCGTTTGGATTCATACATTATTTTAAATATATTTACTTTTATTTTTTTAATTATACAAAAAATATAATAACCCGTGGATTCGCATGGATTCTGGTGTGTATATCTGTGTGTTGACACGGATAATGGTGTGGTACACACATTTTTGTTTTCAAAATATAATAAAATAATAAAAAAACTGAAATGAAAAAAAGAAAAAAATGTCTAACTAAAATAGTTTATTATTTTTAAAAGAGATAATAAATTAATTTCAATATTTTCTTCCGTATATAAAAATATTTTAATTAACAACATAATTATTCCTATAAATAATTATTTTTGTTTTGTAATTATTTATAAAATAATTAAATCGATAGTAAAGTTCTTGTCGATATTATTCAATATTTAAATCAATAGCTTAACATCAATGCCATATGCGCGTACTATATTAATACTCGTGTGTTTGCACGGGTACTAGAGTGGTACACACGCTTTTGTTTTCAACATATTTTTCTCGTGTTTGGATTAGTACATTTTTTTCTTTTATTTTATTAATTGTACAAAAAGTAATAAATTGTGCGTTCACACGGATACTGATGTGATATATCGTAATTCACTATTTTTAATGATTATTGAAAAAATTAATATATTCAATGCATAATTAATAAAAAAATATGTTATAGATATTGAATACATAATTGAACGAATACCTGAATGGATAATTAATTGATTCTCTATGTTAATATTCAATTTTTTTATTAGTAATTTCATGTTCCCGTTAATACTCGATATTTTGATCAGTAACTTCATGTTTATGTTAATATTCAAAATTTTGATCAGTAACTTCATGTTCTAATTAATATTTAATATATTGGTCAATAACTTCATGTTCCCGTTAATGTTCATTATTTTGATCAGTAACTTCATGTTCCCGTTAATATTCAATATTTTGATCAGTAACTTCATGTTTGCGTTAATATTCAATATTTTGATCAATAATTTTATGTTCCCGTTAATATTCAATATTTTGATTAGAAAATTCATATTCCCGTTATTATTTAATTTTTTGATCCATATTTCTATTATAATTGTTTTAATTTAGAATTTTAAAAAAATAATTAATTATAATTTGACATAAACAATATTTGGTAAATTCTAAATAATCAGAAATTATTTTGTACCACACAAACAATATTCATCTTATGCATAAATATTATTTATGTTATCATTAAAGTTATATAATTATTTATTTACTATTTTGTATTTACACTTTAAAACACTTGAATATTTTTTACTCATATTTGACAATTAGTATTTAAAAATAAGATTTTTGTTTATTTTTTACCATGTGGGTTGTTAGAACGGTAAAGCGGCAAGCAAAAGTAAAGTATTATTTTTACCGATTGATATTTAGGTTATATTGTATCGTGTCCATGAAGATTGATGTATTGAAATGTCGTTCGACAAATCTCTCGTTAATGAGTTTGAGGATAAATGAGTTGAAAGGAAAAGTATTAACAGAAAATAAATGTATAAAAAGGAAAAAGGAATAACTTATCAAGCATGCATATATACTACTTCTCATAGACTTAAATCTATCGACATGTTATACTAAACCTACAATATTCATCAATGTCATCACATGTCAAATACGATACCCATTGTATCACCTCGGCGACGATCTCCCAACAAACCTTAACAACACAGAAGTCAACCGTGCTCACTAGTGTCGATGATCTCAGAGCAACACAAATAACACAGAGGCATTAATCACAGACACCCTAAGTGAATAACAGCACTAAATCAATCTTTAGAATTCATACACTATTAGATAATCATCCTAGATAAGAATCTAAGCAGTATATGTCTATAGCAACTCAAATCCCTAGCACAGAGCAAAAATCAAGGATAACAATCGACAAAGATTTGTAAAGCAAGTTTTATATAACTCAAAGGGAGACAAATATACATAAGATCAAAGTAAATACATGTACAAACCCAACCAATAGAGAATACAAAGAGAAACAGAGAAATGAACCGCAAATCTACCGGGTTGTCAGAGCCGATCGAAGAGCAATCCACCCTGGATCATTCGTATGCAAGCTCCATAGTTGTTAACTAAACTAATCCTAACAAAATTTGAGGTTGATGGATTTGGGAGCAAAAACTTCCCCAAAACCATAATCTAAAAATGAACTAAATCTTTTTTTATAAAACTCATCTCAACAGACCGCACTAAACGGTCTCACCGCGCTAAGCGGGCTACGCAATATTTACACATTAAAGCGACCTAAACCGCGCTAAACGCTCTACCCACGCTAAGCGGGCTCTAAAGCCATGCTTCTGCAAAAATATCAAAATGAAAGCAGTGCCCTACAAAATACGCTGAGCGCACTCGCGCTTAGCGGCCTTCTGTGCACTAAGCGGGCTCTCCTGGACATAACTTCCCAAAACTAGTCTTTTATTCCGAAAACGTGCATCCGGGTCGTGCCTTCGACACCTTATTCCTCGATGCTCCAAAATGCAACAAATACCTACAAAATGAATGGAAAAACATCAAATGGTACACTATGTACACAAAAACACAAATAAACACAAACTAAACGTATTTACACAAAATTTGAGTTTATTCAACTGATATTAACAATAAAAAGTCGATAAGTGCAACAAAAAGTATATATAAAAATAGCTACAATTTGCACTTATCAAACTCTCCCCAACTTGAACTTGTTTGTCATCAAACAATACCAAACAACTCAAAGAACCAAAAGTAATCAACCAAAATATCATGAATCAACAAGTTTTAAAACGAAAAACAAATGTATGGTTCAAACAAAAATGCACACACAAGTAAATATTTACCACAATCGTACAACAAAAATATATAAACGAAAGAAATCCTAAGTACAAAAATCATATTAAACATTCTAAAATAAAACAAACTCAATCATGAATCACACCTAGTAAAAATCCATCGGTAGATGAAGAACACACAAAGGTGAGGGACAAAAAACACTCATCCACAATCTTGCATACAATAGACTAAATTATGCATTCATCTAAAAACTCATATTTAAAATAAAAAGGCAAGAATCACAAGGGATTTTTAAGGTTGTAATGTGGCTTGGTTAACAAACAAGGGATAAGTCCAAAAGCTAATCGAAACAAAAACTTGCCTTAACCTAAGGGAGTGATCAACTCATAAAGACTCAAGCAAAATAATTTCAATCAAACTTCTTCTTCATTCCAAATTTTAAACCAACACACATCACTTATTAACACAATCTTATTCCATACTATTTTTGTTTTTGTTTTTCAATTTTTTTTGTCTTTTTTCTTTCTTTTACTTTTCTTTCTTTTTCACTTTTTTTTCTTTATTTTTCTTTATTTTTATCTTTCTTTCTCAACCTCATAGTAATACACAGAAGCACATAAACATTTCTCTCCCCAACTTGAATTCAACCATATCATATTAAGAATACTACCTACTTTCTAAGGCAAGGTAAAAGTTCAAACTACAACTCATAGTTAAAGGCTCAAGAAAATAAAGAATAAATATCCATATAAAAAGACGAACCAAACAAACACTCATAGACAAGTATTTAGCAAAAACAACGTGGATATCGACAAAAAGGGTCAAAAGGCGATACTAATGATCAAACACTCAAAAGATGAATTAAATATTTGGCCAAGGTAGTTGTGCTCAAAATCAAACAAAAAACGCCTTGGTCATGTTCAAGCTTTCATACAATCAACACAAACAAAAGATTAAACATAATAAAATCCAGTTAAAACAAGAATCGTGGCCTCTAACATATATGAACAATAGAAAACTTCCTCATATTTATGGATAAAAAGGGAACTAAAGTGATTCAAGTCATGAATAAGTAATGCAAAAAGAATGAATGGTATGTGTAGCGATGAAAATATTGAGACTAAGCCATTGGATTGACTTGACTCCCACAGATCAAAATAAAAAAGTCGCCACCGCGCTTTATTGTTTCCAAATGAATGGAAAAAGAGCGAATAACCCAAAAGAGGGGGGGGGGGATTCTAGGTAAGGGGGGGTTGGTTATACAAAGGAAAGGTATTAGCACCCTAAAAATCTACGGTACTCCACAGGAACCTCTTTGAAAAATCTGTATATTTTGGCTATAAAATGTTGTATAAAAATAGATTGTGAAGATGAGAAAATAAGTATATTTTTTTAATGATTTTTGAACCTGTCGCGGTTGGGAACTTTTAGTACCTACGTACCACCTTCCATGCAATAGGGGATCAGGATACTCGTAGATCACTTTTTTTTAAAATTTTAAAACACAAGTGTGTTGGTTAATTTTAAGAGACAAGACATCATTGTCATTGTCCGTGTGGAAAACATACTTACTACCCACAATTATGAGAAAGAAGAATTTGTGTCATCTCAAAGTGGAGGATATGACTTAAATTTTAAAATCAACAATGCCTCACTCAACACCAAAGTGGAAAATATCTAACTTTACTACATATTGTAGAAGTATAATTGTTTGCATCAATACAATGATTGACATGAGTACAATCTTTTGAGAAAAGTTTTTACAGGTAAAGGCCAAAATCGAAAAATAGTTTGAATGAGATTGATTGAATTTTAATCTTCTCACAAAAATGTCAAGGTATTGTTAAGTTGATTAAAGTTTGATTAAGAAAATATTTATGAAAATGCATGGACCTAAGTCCAAGTTTATTATGAAATTGATTCAAGTTTTAAAACAAGAAGAGTTTTCAAAAGGAGGGAGAAGATTTTTGAAATTAAAGAAGATGGGAGGAGATGGAGAGACTATCCTAAAGCATAAAGTAAAAGCTAAGGAGAAGGACCATCTGACTAACAAAAAGCCAACACTTGACACAATGAGTCAATGTAGAATTCCATCCTTTGGATTTGAAACCAAGCAAACAATTAATGAACCTCTTAAGAATACCAAGCTTTAATTGCATTAAGTCTTCACAAAAATTGGGCAGAGTAACAACTGTACACAAATGAATTTCAGATTACAGACAAAGTGTGTAATCACAATAACCTGCACACAAAGCAAACAAATAACCCAATGTCCTGGGGTAAACCTCAAGAACTCTAGACGAAATAACAATCAAGGTCACAAAGGCTCAAGGTAGGCCACAACTTCTAATCCTAAGTCCAAGAAGTGAGTCACTCCATAATGCCAAGGATAGTAACCAAGTAGTCCAAGTAACATTAAAGATCTTAGGGTTCAAGTTGATTATTAGGTATCTTCAAAGAGAAAATGAGAAACTCAAGTGAGCAAAATAAAAATGACATGAAGATAAAGGCTCAAGTGAGCAAAGATAAAAAATAGCATGGAATGTAAATGCTAAAGTAAATGGTACATAAAGTAAAAGCATAAAAATAAAGTCAATTGTTAGGAATTAGTAGTTAGTTGGATGACCATCTTGAAACTTGAATTTTGGAACTCATTAGAGGATTGGTAGAACCAAAGACTCTAAACAACAAGTTGCGTTTGTTTTTGTCAAGTATATAATCCATTTAAGAATTCTCAAGATAACACTTAATAATCAATGATGTTTAAGTGATCCACTTTGACCAAAATTGATGAAGTTCCATTAGAGGATTGGTAGAACCAAAGCCTCCTAACAATGGATATCAAGGTTATTGGATCAAAGGGTTCAAGTTAACATACTTGGGCTTGCAAACATAGGTTTGGGTCACGAATGATCATTTTCTCAAATCGGGACAAAATTTAGCGCTATGTTAAGCAATCGTAAGTGGATTTATATAGAAGTTGCACCTATTTTGAGGCCGGTCAATAGCAATCTATGCACCTCATATTTTGAGACATGATATGTTAATCATGCTCCAATAACATTTGGTACAATAAGAATGAGATAAGATGAAGAGGAAATGGGAAATGAATAAACCACATTTGAACCAAAAAATTTAATCAAACTATTATTAAAATCATTCATCCATTTTTATGGAGTTAGACTCAACACCATGGATTTAATGATATTAATAAAGTTCATGATCAAAATTTTAATCCAAGATCAGACAGAACATACACAAAAATAAAAATTATATTTAAAATAAAAGAAAAAAGGTTTTAAAATGATTATAAAATGGAAATAAGAGAGAAAATTAACAACTATATTCAAATTAATCAGGAAAAAATAAGTAAGACCATAGAAAAATAAGGAATGAGTTCAAATATTCATATAAAAATTTTGGTAATTTTTTAAAGTCAGAAACTATTTTTAAAATTAAAAGAAGTAGGTAAAATAAACCAAAAATGATAAAAAATAACAAAGTCAGAAATAAAAAATAAATGAGGTCACCAATATTTGTCAAAATGTCATTGGATTCTTCTCTATTTTTTTTCTTCAGAATTTAAAAATGAAGAAAAGTATTTTTGAACATTTAAAACAACTCAAATAAAGTGAAAAAATTATAAAAATACCAAAACACAAAATAAAATTGTGAAAAAATAAGAATCGGAAAGAGAAAAATTAAAAGTATGTTCCATAATTTTTTTAGATTTTTTGGAGTAAAAAGAATTTTCTATGAATTTTTGAAGTTTAAAAACAATTTAAATATAAAAATCAGAAAATAAAATAAAGTCAAAAATATGTGGACCAATGGATGAGAATCAAAACGCGTTAGTAAGATAATCCAATGGATCAGACGTACTGTGCATATCATGGTCATTATTGAATAAAGAACTGAATCACATATAAAATCAGATTTAAAAAAAACAAATGACACGTTATCATTGGTTAGAAGATGACACGCTGGTCATCTTCAACCTCCAGCCAACGTAAAACACAAGTCCCTCAAACTGTAAAATCAGAAGCTCAGACCTATGCCATTCGCTCTGTCTCATCAAGGCGAAGACAACCACACCTTTGCGAAAAATTTATATAAATTGTAGCTCAAGCAATTTGAAAGAAAATTTTTGAAAAGAGATTTGAAATTTTGTGGTCAAAATGTGCTTCCAGTTAAAAACAAGTGTTGCGACTAGGATCAGGATGATGAGAGCTTCAAAATAGTATCAAAGTTTGAGAGAATTGGTGAAAGAATCTACCTATTGAAGTTAAGTTGCAGAACTCTGAAACTGGAATTGGCTAGCACGATTCAGGGAGTTTTAGAGATTAATTCTTCTTCTGTTAGCTTCAGCGAGGTTCAAGGAAGGTGAATTGACGAAGAAAAATGATTGAGAAAAGCTGTAAGAACAGATTCAAAGTTACAGAAAGTTGAGTTCAAGAGAGAGTTTGACATGGTGATTCTGACTTTCTATAATTGAGGAAATGAATGAATGATGACCCTCTATTTATAGGGAATTAAATGGTATGCTCAAGCGTGTGAAATGATAAAGTTTGGAGGGAAATTGTGTGAACCTGATACACGAGCAAAGTGTGATATGTTTTGCATCAAAACTCATCTAATCCTTGCGTTTTAAGGCTCTAATCCACTTTGGCAAGTTGGTTAAATATGTTTAGACCAAAAACGCGTGCTAATTTGATGTTTAGAAGCTACAACAAGAACTTCAAATTCTGACTTATGGTGAAACTTCAGTTTCAAGTTATCAAATTCAAATCAATGATGTGCATGATTCAGGGCATCTCAAGACTTGATTCTTGTTGCATTAGAAAGATGAGATTTCAAACTTTACAATGTGAAAAGAATGGGATCAAATGTATGCTTGATCTAAAAATTGTAATGAGTCAAAGTTGAGAAAAAAGGTTGACTTTCTATACTTAGAGAATTTCTAAGTTTTTCTTCAAAAATGACTTGTAATGTCTTGCATCCAAACATGCCTTTCCACTTGAAATTTGCTCTTGACCAAAAAAGATGGCATGAAGTAAATCTCTTTAATGGCATTTTGAAACTTTAACCATTCAAAATCTCAAAAAATTGAGAGAGTTATGACTTGTTGAAGTTGGAAAAAATTCATGAAATGACCTATAATCTTTTGTATCCTTAGGGCATCTTCCATCCATTTTCACACTTTGCACATAAAAGAAAGGTTTAAGTTCACATCTTCAAGATAATTATGGAGAAATAATGGGTTCAAGGTGATAAAAATTGATCAAGTTATGATCATTTGAAGTCACATAAGGGAATTTGAGGGTTCATCTGGAGGACTTGTAATCTTTCTTCATCATCAAGTTTCTTCCACACAAAATTTATTTGAAAATTTTGAAGTGATTTGTTAATAACCATTTGAAGATAAGGATGTCTTTAGAATCATTCAAAAATACCAAAGGATGAGCAAGATATACCCCTTTGAAGTTCAAAACCATAACTCCTAGTGCAAGAAAATGCCTTGGGAAACCTTTGAAATTTTGACCAACCTTCTTGCACAAATACCCTTGTCATGTGAATATAAGTTTTTGAAGATGATAAGGAGAAACCAAAGTAACCAAAACCACTTCCAAATCTTGAGAATTGAAGGAGATATGTACTTTTGATTATTGAAATCAAAGACTTTTCCAATTGAGTCAAACCTCTTCAATCAACCCTTGTACTTTTGAACTAAATTTGACAACTTGAGGCATGATGAATCATAAAAGACGTTTTCATGACTTTACTTCAAAACATCTTTAATGATGAGGCTTGAATCTCAATGAAGCTTTGTTGAGGAAGGAACATAAATGAACTCATGAATCCCTAGATCAATCTTGATGGAATGTATTATGCTTTTACCTACAACATCAACAATTGGGGAAAACACTCATTGTATTTATTAGTTAAAGGATAATCAATACGAAACATAGATGGTCATAAAATACAAGTCAATATGCTTGGTAATTCCTCCTAGACAAAAGCTAAAGTTAGGGAGAAGAACCAAACCCTAATGTGATATTGTTGTGATTGAATTGATATGATATGATGAAGGGATCTTAGGGGGAAAATTGGGGTACAACAACTGCCCTTATTTAAGTGTCTTCTATCCGGAGATACGAAGGTTAGAATCTTCGTATCGACGCGATTAAAGATACTTACATATAAAACAAACCCTATTTTCCCCCTAAGATACCATGCAATGCTTATTATTATGAATGCAAATGAACAAATCTAAAGGGACACAAGACACCATTGGGGATGTAAAAAGTAAAAGAGGAAACAAAAGGAAAACTTGACCAGAAAAATAAATCACTGGTGAAGAAAAGACAAGACTCTGTTGGGGTAATGCCCAAGAGAGGATCTAAAGCATCATCAACTCAAAAATTGAGGAGAGAGAGTGAAGGATAACGGTGACCGACAGATAACTGTGAACTACCAACTCATAGAGATGATAGCAAAAAAAGTAACGTTGACCCACCGGGGAAAGGAATGGTAAGATAATACCAGTAAATTTCAAGATGTATTCAGTACTCATGACTGCGAACAAATGAACTTCTACCAAGGAACAAAATCTCAACGACAAACTACCTTCCATAATGACAAGGCTACCATTCATTAGAAAAGATCTCAACAATGGACTACCTTCCGTAATGACAAGGCTACCATCCATTGGAGTAACAAAATATCAACAACGAACTACCTTCCATAATGACAAGGCTACCATCCATTGGAGTAGCAAAATCTCAACAACAAACTACCTTCCATAATGACAAGGCTACCATCCATTGGAGTAAATAAATCTCAACAACAAACTACCTTCCATAATGACAAGGCTACCATCCATTGGAGTAAAAAAATCTCAACAATGAACTACCTTCCATAATGACAAGGCTACCATCGATTGAAGTAACAAAATCTCAACAACGAACTACCTTCCATAATGACAAGGCTACCATCCATTGGAGTAACAAAATCTCAACAACAAACTACCTTCCATAATGAAAAGGCTACCATCCATTGGAGTAACAAAATCTCAACAACGAACTACCTTCCATAATGACAAGGATACCATCCATTGGAGTAACAAAATCTCAACAACGAACTACCTTTCTGTGATACAGTGGTAGAACCGACTGTTATACTGGTTTTGCGTTTTTTGTTTGCAAGTGTTGTGGTAAGCAAGAGTCGCTATCGACTTTTATTTTATCCAATAAGGAAAGGGTGAAAAGAATAGAAAAGACCTTTTTTCAAGAGTTTTAGAGTAAGGGGGTAGATTATGGAAAGGGAAGGTGTTAGTACCCTTTCTATCCATGGTTTTCCATGGGCTCTTAGGTACTTGCTCATTTTTGAAATTGTTTGTGTTTATGTGTTTGAAAAGCTTTGAAAAATGCCTTAGTGCGGTGATTCACTTTATGGTAACTCTTGTATCAGTCCTCAAGAGTGTGATAAAGTGTTTTGAAAATTTTTGTTTGGAAAGTGTTTGAAGGTGTGTAAAAAAGGATTGTTTGAGCAAGTACCTAATAGTTATCTACCTAATCGAAAAAAGACTATTCTTTTCCTCCTATCCTTTAGACCGTGTTATCCTACTATTAGTGAGTAGGTAACCCTAGTCGTTGGGTGTTGAGGGACTATCGAAAGGGACGTAATGGTCATCGAAGGTAACATGTAAGGATACCTTAGCATTTCGAAGGGACTATCATCATAAGATCATTTCTCGTAGACAACTCGAGGGACATTTTAGGGACTATGATCTTTATGATGACTTTAAACTGAGGGTCTTTGCTAAGAGTATCCCTACGTTCGAGGGACATGACCATTTTTTCTGAAGGCAACCAAGTGAGGTATACCCTAAGGGTGCAAGTGTGCAAAAGTTTGCCTTTTCAGATATATTTATATTTGATATCAGTGATCGACTGATTGATTGATTAATCATACATGCCTAGGTTGCTAACAATTATATACAAATATATACATAATATAAAAGCGAGAAAATAGAGGCCCTAAGCTATTACAAGGGTTTGGTGTAGATACATAAGGAATTGACTGAAAATAAAATGCGGAAGTAAAACCCTAGTTAGGCTATTACAAACCGGGCGTAGTTACATCAATAGTGAAAATTAATGGTACACTAAAAATAATTACGCGTGAGAATAAAAAATTGAGATAAGTTTGAAACCCTAAAAAACCTAATTTGATCATTGAAAATATTTTTAGGATTTTTATGAAAAATGATTTAAAGTTTGACCTAACTTTTCTAATTAATTTTAATTAATGAAACAAATTAAAATTGAGGAAATTAATTGATTTACAACAATTAATTTATTGAAAAAGGCTAAATCCTACTTTTTGTGATGTTGATTTTATGGTTTTATGGAAAAAATTGATTTAAACAAAAAAATAAACTAATTTAAATAAAACAAAATTAAAAGGGAAAAAGAGTAAGCTTGAGGGGTGTATGAACCCAAATTGGAGGCTGCATGCTGAATTTCTATTCAAAACCCAATCTAGTTGGCCCACAGTTGTGTGTGATTCAGTATGGTTGTCCTAGGAGTGTCCACCATGGGGAGCTTCGTTGGGAGCATTGGATCCAGGCGTTGATTAATCCAAGGACGAGGATCTGGGGGCTTATGGTGTGTGCGCTTGGAAAGATAACATGGGATCAGCAAAGAATTGTTAGGAAAAATAACATGTAGGAGGCAGGGATCGAACCCCTGACCTCCTACACACATGCGTTGAAAAGCTTTCCCCTTTGCCACTGAGCCAGTTGTTGAATCATTAATATAAACAAATAACATGTATTATATGTGATAATGGTTAGTGGCTATAAAAAACACGCAAGAATTCAAACGGGCCACTCAGGTTTTGACACGCAGTCATCTCCTTCGCTGAGACTGTCCTTTTAGCCTAAAGGTTTTACCTACAGACAGCGCTGTAGCTACAAACCTGCACATCTCAAAAATCATAGTTACACAATATAAACTCAAACCAAATATGCAGATCAATTGGGTTTAGTCTCGTGAGTACAATGGTACTCATTGTTTGTCCTGATTTTGCCTGATATAAAAAGCCCTAAAACGAAACTTCAAACCCTAACAATGGCATTCAATCAAATATGCATCAAAACACCTAATTAATTATGCAGACATGTTCTAAATGATCATACAAACATGAATATGTATTTAAAAATCATTGATCATGCATATATTTTAAAGACCAGTTTCAAGAAGCATGGCAAATCGTGATACCTATATTGACCGTTCTTGGATGTATTAATGCGTGAGAGTGGTCCAGAAAGCTTCCAAATACGCATGGGAAGGGATTGCAGTCCTCGAAACGCCTTGAATCTCCCTCTAGAGAAAAACTCGATCAACACTTTTGTCAAAATTCTGGACAGTCTTGTGTGTTCTACACGGCCAAAATTTTTCTTCCTTTGATCAGGGTTCGTTGTGTATATATAGTAGAATGAATTAGGTTAACAAATTTGAACTGAATCTTCAAGATTGAGTAAAAATATTTGATTTATCTTGCATCTTTTGTTTCTAAAATGGCCAAGTTTTTGTTGTTCTTTTTCATGCGTTTTCCTTGATCTGCCAGCCTACTTCATTCTTTACTTGATTGAGAAAATCTCCTTTCGATTATGGGCATTCTGGCTTGTTTTGGAACAAGTCCCAGCTTCATTCCTTCGAATACTTTTAGTGATCGGTGGGAATGAGAACTGACTGTTTTGGAATGCTGTTTCGCGTTTGCGTTTATTTTCGCAAAATGTCGCGGTTAAGCAAGAGTCGCCACCGTCTTTTATTTTATCCAACAAGGAAAGGACAAAAGCACAGAAAAATTCCTTTTCGAGATGTTTCTCGGGTTCGGGAGGTAGATTATAGAAAGGGAAGGTGTTAGCACCCTTTCTATCCGTGGTTATCCACGGGCTCTTAGGTACTTGCTCACTATGTTTTCAAAAGTTTGCTTTTCTTTGTGTTTGTGGGTTTTGAAAAGAGTTTTTGTTTGAAAGAGAGTGTAAGTGCGAAAAGTTTGTTTTGTTTTTAAAAGGAGCAAGTACTTAAGAACATCTACCTACTCGAAAAGGAATTAAACTGTGCAACTATCCTTTAGACAGTGCTATCCCACTATTGAGGAGTAGGTAGCACCGTCGTTGGAGTTTTTCGGGTCAATTCGATTTTAGGGACGTGTGGTCACTAAAGCAACGTTAGGACGCTTTAGTGGTAATCCTAATGTCTTAGATCATTTTTATCGAGGCAACCATTTCGAGGCAACTTATGATCTTGGGACAAAAGGACGACCTCTAAAACATCCTATACTTAATGACCACGTTCGAGGCAACCAAGTGAGGTGTACCCTAAGAGTGACCTGTGCAAGTGTGTCAATTTTCAGTTATATTATCTTTACATGTCATGGTGAGATACTGTTGATTTTAAGTTAAGAGTTAATCTTGTCATGCAATCCTAGTTAGCATACATCTAAACAGTTAATATATGTACAAGAATTTAAAGTGCGGGAATTGTAAATCCTACGCTATTACAAGGCTTCAGGGAGGGGAATTATTTACATGTCCAAAAATTTAGGGGAATAAAAGTAGTAAAGTAAAAGTCTTAGCTAAGTTATTACAAACCAGTAGGCAGTTACAATAAAATAAACGCGCGCGAATCTGAAAATAAACTCTAAAAATCCTAAGAATGAAATCTTTTTGTTGTTTTATTTTATTTTGGGAAAATGATCTAAATCTATTTAATTTTAGTTTTGAGAAAATGTTAAGATAATTAAGAGATTAATTAACAAAGTTAATTTAATAGAAAAAAACTAGCCTAATGTTTTTGTGGTTTTCTTATTTTAATGTTAATTAAAAAGATAAAAAAAATGTCAATGAAAACAAAAATAAAATACAAGGGGGGCCCTTCGATCCAGGGAAAAAGAAAGGAGTTTCGACCCAGGGAGGGGATGGAAGCTTCGATCCAGAGAGGGTCACGGTCCTTTCGATTGGGCCAGACAGTAAGGCGTGAGTAGCCTTCGATCCAGGGAAGAGGATTGTCTTTTGATCATGGAGGTCATGGCTTTCGATCCAGGAATGAGATGCCTCCTTCGACCAGCATACTAATGGGTTCGATCTAGAGAAGGTGTCTCCTTCGATCTGGGATGTTATACCTGCAAAAGTATGTTAGCATCATAAAATGTAGGGCCTGGGTATTGAACCCCAGGCCCTTCGATCCTGCGCTTGCTGGGTCTCTTCAAGCTATGTCTGCAGCAAATATTAGCAAACGATGGACATGGCCTGGGTGCCAAACCCAGGCCTCTTGATCCCGTCTAGGATAGAAAATCGAAGGTAACAACCAGTATGGATGTATTATGCAAATATGAGATTGGATAGTTTACCCTTTCTTACCAGCAAATTGGACTTTTAATTTGGGCATTTCCTGGATGTAGGCACCTTCGATCTGGGCACTTCCTGGATGTAGGCACTTTTGATATGAGGGCTTCTGGGCGTGGGCACCATTGATTTGAAGGTCTGCTTTGGCCTGAATCACTTATGAAAATGCTGATGACTTTTGGCAGCGTAACTCCAATGTTTTTTGTTCTCCTGTTGTGTGTTTTTTCGTGTGTTCTGTTTTCCTGCAGTGTTTTTGTGTGTTGGATATGTATGCTGGCCTCTGTATTTATAGGGGTGTGAGGGTGCAGTAATGGCAAGAGACAACCATTAAACAGGCCATTAAATGCCATGAGACAAGAAACGGACACATTAAAAGTTTTCCTTTTTTGAAATATTCATGTCTCTTGTATGAACCTGGACACTTATTATTTGAGTGCCCTCTTGATGACCTCCTTCGAATGTCCCTTGCCCAAAGATCAATCGAAGGGTACTAATTAAAATTTCAATCGAAAGGCTTTGTTAACAGGCCAATCGTAGGGTGCTGTTTCATGCTAATCGAAGTGCTCCTTCAGAATACCAATCGAAGGGCCTTTCAGAATGCCAATCGAAGTGCTCCTTCAGAATACCAATCAAAGGGTCTTTCAGAATGCCAATCGAAATGCTCCTTCAGAATGCCAATCGAAATGCTCCTTCATAATGCCAATCGAAATGCTTCTTCAGAATGCCAATCGAAATGCTCCTTCAGAATGCCAATCGAAATGCTCCTTTAGAATGCCAATCAAAATGCTCCTTCAGAATGCCAATCGAAATGCTCCTTCAGAATGCCAATCGAAATGACTTAAAGCACCACTCAAAAATTTTCTTTTTCGTTAGGCAAGGGTTTGTGATCAACCATGCAGGGGGAAGACTTTGTAAAACATGAGAGGGAAAATTTTGGGGTGCAACAGTTGCCCCTGTTCAATTTTCTTAAACCTGAGGATATAGATTGGCTTTCGAGCCTTTCGTGATCTGAAAGTGGAAGATAATTGAACACTAGAGTGCCCAAAAATTTGCACTCGCATGGTGAAGTATCAGCATTGTGATGTCGGGAATGGACTTACATATGCCACTTGGAGATTGTTGGTAGGAGGATGGGCTTATAGATGCCATCTGCAGGAGTTTGTTGGTAGGAGGATGGGCTTATAGATGCCATCTGCAGGAGTGTCGATCGCATAAGAGATTCCTTAGCGAGAACTTGTATACCTGTTGAAAGAAAGATGGTCTTCCTGGCTTGTTACAAGTATTAACCTTTATGTAGATAATTTTCCTGGCTGGTTTCAGGTATTAACCTACAATCAGTCGTCCACAGATATTTTTCCTGGCTTGCTACATGTATCAAACTGGGACTTGAATAGGTTGGTCGAGGAGATATCTGTCATGGCTGGTTTCAGGTATTGATCTCTGACCTGAGAAAGAAAGTCTTCCTGGCTTGTTACAGGTATTAATCTTCAATCTCTTCATGTAGATGATTTTCCTGGCTTGTTACAGGTGTTAATCTTCAATGTAGATGATTTTCCTGGCTTGTTACAGGTGTTAATCTTCAATGTAGATGATTTTCCTGGCTTGTTACAGGTGTTAATCTACAATCAGTTATCCACAGATATTTTCCTGGCTTGTTACAGGTATCAATCTACAATCAGTCGTCCACAAATATTTTCCTGGCTTGCTACAGGTATTGATCTGGGACTTAAAAAGGTTGGTCGAGGAGATATCTGTCCTGGATGGTTTCAGGTATTAATCTCTGACCTGAGAAAGAAAGGTCTTCCTGGCTTGTTATAGGTGTTAATCTTCAATCTCTTCATGTAGATAATTTTCCTGGCCTGTTACAGGTATTAATCTACAATCAGTCGTCCACAGATATTTTTCCTGGCTTGTTACAGGTATTAAACTGGGACTTCAAAAGGTTGGCCGAGGAGATAGCTGTCCTGGCTGGTTTCAGGTATTGATCTCTGACCTGAAAAAGAAAGTCTTCCTGGCTTGTTACAGGTGTTAATCTTCAATCTCTTCATGTAGATAATTTTCCTGGCTTGTTACAGGTATCAATCTACAATCAGTCGTCCACAAATATTTTCCTGGCTTGCTACAGGTATTGATCTGGGACTTCAAAAGGTTGGTCGAGGAGATAGCTGTCCTGGCTGGTTTCAGGTATTGATCTCTGACCTGAGAAAGAAAGTCTTCCTGGCTTGTTACAGGTGTTAATATTCAATCTCTTCATGTAGATAATTTTCCTGGCTTGTTACAGGTATCAATCTACAATCAGTCGTCCACAGATATTTTCCTGGCTTGCTACAGGTATTGATCTGGGACTTGAAAAGGTTGGTCGAGGAGATATCTGTCCTGGCTGGTTTCAGGTATTAATCTCTGACCTGAGAAAGAAAGGTCTTCTTGGCTTGTTACAGGTGTTAATCTTCAATCTCTTCATGTAGATAATTTTCCTGGCTTGTTACAGGTATTAATCTACAATCAGTCGTCCAAAGATGTTTTTCCTGGCTTGTTATAGGTATTAAACTGGGACTTCAAAAGGTTGGTCGAGGAGATAGCTGTCCTGGCTGGTTTCAGGTATTAATCTCTGACCTGAGAAAGAAAGATAGTCTTCCTGGCTTGTTACAGGTGTTAATCTTCAATCTCTTCATGTATATACCTTTCCTGGCTTGTTACAGGTATCAATCTACAATCAGTCGTCCACCGATATTTTCCTGGCTTGCTACAGGTATTGATCTGGAACTTGAAAAGGGTGGTCGAGGAGATATCTGTCCTGGCTGGTTTCAGGTATTAATCTCTGACCTGAGAAAGAAAGATAGTCTTCCTAGCTTGTTACATGTGTTAATCTTCAATCTCTTCATGTAGATACCTTTCCTGGCTTGTTACAGGTATCAATCTACAATCAGTCGTCCACCGATATTTTCCTAGCTTGCTACAGGTATTGATCTGGAACTTGAAAAGGTTGGTCGAGGAGATATCTGTCCTGGATGGTTTCAGGTATTAATCTCTGACCTGAGAAAGAAAGGTCTTCTTGGCTTGTAACAGGTATTAATCTTCAATCTCTTCATGTAGATAATTTTCCTGGCTTGTTACAGGTATTAATCTATAATCTCTTCGTGTAGATAATTTTCCTAGCTTGTTACAGGTATCAATCTACAATCATTCGTCCACAGATATTTTCCTGGCTTTCTATAGGTATTAAACTGGGACCTGAAAAGGTTGATGGTAGCCATCTTTTAATTGACCTTTTCCTGAAAAAGGTAAAATGTTAGCTGCATGCAATGTCATGATGTATGAAATGCATGATGTCATGATGTTCTCAAAATAAATGAGATTTGTGTTGTATGATGCGTATGCATGTCATGATGTATGAAGATGTGATGTTTTTAGCTGGGGAAAATAAATCCTGGAGCTGCTGGAGAATAGACTTGAGTTCTTAGTTTCCACTGGGGATGACGAACGAAGATGATTGCAAGGATAAACCTGTTAGGAGAAAAGAACTCCATTGGGGGATAAACATGATGAAGAGATTACATCGAGGGGAAATACTTTGTGGGGAAGAGATACTTTGCTGATATTTTAACGATAAACTCCGCTGGGGATTCCGTTGATAAGCTCTGTTGGGGATTTTGATGATGAACTCCTCCGGGGATTGATTACCATTGCTGGTGATATTGAATCTGTTGAGGATAGAAGTCCTGCTTGGGGAAAGAAAGAACTTCGCTGGGGATGATCTTTCAGTTGCAACTTGCTGAGGATAACCCAGTTAGACTCTTATGAGGATAACCTTCTGAATTTGGCTGGGGAGATACATTTGTATTCTGCAGGGGACAAGCTTCCAGAATCTACTGGGAATGATGATTCAACTCTGGCGGGGAAGCCTTTTTTAGACTGCGCTGGGGAAATGACTCCACTGGGGATATCTTGTATTCCTCCGGGGAACATTCTTATACTCTGTTGAGGAATATTAATACTATCGGGGATGCTCTTACGCTTGCTGGAGAACGTCTTTATACTCCGTTGGGGAATATTAAGACCTTCTGGGGATACCCGACCTTTTTAGGGATGATGGTAGACTAACTCTGCTTGGGGGAGAGTATGGCTGATTCATCCATGATTGCAAGTCTCAGTGGGGAGAGCTACCATTACTGTCTTACTCTGCGGGGAGTGAAGGTATCTTAGCCATATTCTTCAACTGAATCTACCTTGTACCTGGTGGACAGAGCAACTATACAGTTCAGACAATTCTTATTGCCCCTATTTCTGCGGGAGAAGGTGCATGCGGAGGCCTTGTGGATCGAGTATTATCCCAACCTGTGAGGTGCTTGGTCTCTTTTGATTGAAATGATAAATCTTCTTCTGGTAGGTAAGTGACGAGATGACGGGACATAGTCGTACGCTTTGATCCCTAATTTTTGCCTGGACCTCCCTTTCGGGTTTTGAGTCCGTCGGGATACCCTTTTTTGCCCAAGCCGCCTTTTCAGGTTTTCGACTTGCCGGGTGTACAGATTTTTTCCATTTTTATCCCTTATTTTTGCCCGAACCCTTTTGGTTCGCCGGGAAGCCCTTATTTTTGCCTAGGCCAGTCAACCTAGTGGGTGTTTGATTATGTGTAGTATTTTCTGATTATGTCCACGCTCTCAGGATGTAGGGAGGTGTCACTGTCGGTAGTGTTGTGTTTCCATACTACCAGAAGATGTTTGATCATGCAAGATTCGTTGCTGGAATTTATGTCCAATGCCCTAAGTGATTTAGATGGAGATCTTCCCCTGGCTACTCTGCACTTCTTCAGAGATTTCTTGAAATCTTGACTGGGCTGCCCCAGGTGTGCTGGATAGTGACGTGTCATGCCTCCTTGTTGATAAGAGATTTGTCAATGGAAGTGTCATCCTTTTTGAAGTGATTTTGTTCACTGAGAGGGCTTTCGTTCATCGGATATTCGTTGTGTGAATTTCTCCGCTGTCAAACAAATAGCCAAATGCAAACAGTGATATTCAAATAATGCAAAGCTTATGCTTGTCTTGAAGTTTTGAAAAATGCGTTTTTTAGCAGAAAACTTTTTATAAGACAAATTCAACACAAGATTTAGGGCAAAGCCTTACAGGAGTCAGGATACCTTTTGTAACAGTATGCTTTCGTACTAACCCATGCTTCAGTTAGGACTTTTGAAGGGTTGTAACGTGGCTTGGTTCACGGTTTAAGAAGCAAAAGATAAAGGCTCAAAGTATATTTGTACCCACCCGCTCTTCGTGATGTTATTCAATCCTAAGCTCAGTTAATTGTGCATTTGAACTCCAAATGAGTCTGGAACGACGTTTTTGGTGATGGTCCACACAAGTTGAATTTGTTGGAAGGCAGTCATTTTTGCAACATTTTTCATGTTGTTGAGGATTTTTAGCGACCTCGTTCTTTTGATTTGTTATCCCTAACTTTTGCTTGACTGTTCCTGTTTTCGAGATTACAGTCAGCGGGATGCCCCAGCTTTCTTAAGCCTCCTTTATAGGTTTTGGCTCAGTGGGCTTTTTTCTTTTGAGGGATTGACTGCCTATGAGATAAGGAACCACCACTGTCTTTTGATTCCAGAGGAATGCTTTTGAAGTCGTTCGTTGTATTATGAACTGAGAGTTTTGCGACTTCAATGCGCATCTTTTTGAATTAACTGAGAGACTACCCTGCCCCAGGTTTGAATTAAAGGTTTCAATTTGTGTTTAAAACATAAAACTCCTACTTCTTTGGCTCGAAGGGGTTGACTAGGGATTATCTTCCTTATAACTCAAGTGTTTAGGATTTAAAAGAAATGCCTATACATCGTTAGCAAGGTCCGTCCAAAAGCATACTGTATGAGATTATGGCATTGTTTCGTCATCCTCCTTCTAAAGGCTTGTAACTTTTAGCAAGAGTTGAATGAGTAAAAAGCATAGTTTAAATGTAATTAAAATGATTGGATCAAATCAAGACAAACATGTGCAATGCATTAATGAAACAAAGTTTGGCATTAATAGATAATTGTTTGAATAACAAAGAAAAATACAATTTCAGAATTCAAATGAACAAAAGTGCTTAGTTTGAACTAGTCATCTCAGATGGAGAATTCTCAGTGGAAGATTTTCATCTCACCATCCGGCATGAACTCAATCTCCTTTACGTCAATCAAATCTTGGATCTTGTTCTTCAGAGTCCAACAGTCGTCGGTGTCATGTCCCGGACTGTCAGAGTGGTATGCACACCTTTCATTGGGATGATAGGTACGAGCAGAGGTGTTGGGATTTCGGAGAGGATCCTTTAAAGTAATCAGATTGACCTCCAGCAAGCGTTTCAGTATGAGAGATGATGGTATATCAGTCTCAGAGAAATGTCTTCCAGACGTATTTCGCTTACGACGATTACCCTGTTGATGCTGGCGAGGTTGATGCTGGGCTTGTGACCCTGAAGCAAGCTGAGGAGCTTTTCCCTTGTCTTCTTGCCCCAAAGGTGGTTGAATGGTGACTTGATCTTCAACCCTAGTTGTTTTCCCCGCTTGGTTATTTTGAAGCAGCTTGTTGACGAGGACCCTGAGCTCTTCTTGTCTTTGAGCTAAGTCTTGAATGAGAGCCATCTGGCCCATCAGCTGTCCCATCATCTGGATCTTCATTGTTGCCAACTCAATTTGTAGACCTTCCAATTGATCATTCCTGATGCCCCCTGGATTCCCTAGGACCAAGCCCCTTGTGAGGAGAGCTTTTATTTCTTCTTGCCCCTGGGATAGGTTCAAGAACATTTCTTGAAGTTGGGCGTTTTGAGCCCGGAGATCTTGGTTGTTTGGTTGGAAATCCATTGCTGAAATAAACAGCGAGAACATGAGAGACCTATACTGGGAGACCTGTTATGCAATGATATGTATGATATATGTATGCAATGTTTTCAAGGATCTCGCGGGGTAAACAAGAAACTCGTTAGAATTTGAATCGAGTAGCTTGATTGAAGGAACTTCATGTTGCTGAGAGTTCTTCTTCAAGAGTCAAGCTCACCATATCGAGTGGGTCATAGCCCCTGACTCAAGTTATCATGCTTGGATTTCTAGACAACCTTGGCTAGAGGAAAATAAATCCCCTTTGCCCCTTGCTAGACTTTTGATTTACCATAACCTGCATCACAGACCCTTGAGATCCTTGAAATGGTTAAGGAAATGTTAAGGCATGATGTTATGATGTGTATGCTATGCGTTTAAGCAAAAAGTGTGAGGTGATGTAAGTAAGCCCTGCAGTAAATCCAGATTATTGGATAAGGACTGTAAACAAAACCTACAAGAAAAATCCTATTGTCAGATAACAAGAATGTGCAAGTAGTTCAAGTTTGAAGGCACACAAGTCACACATAAGAGCCCTTAGATTTCAGGCTTGCATGAGGTTCCATAGGTAAGTACCCTCTTGAGTTTAGTTGGCTCAAAACCTGTCCTATAAATAGTAACCGGGTTCTAAGGAGCTCAAAATCATTGGATTGTTTTCTATGTTCATTGTTTTGGTTTAGCCACTTAACTGGCGATTAAAATATTCCAAGAAAATAACCCTCAATGAGTGTAGTATCGAGTATCTACCAACTTCGGACTGCACCAAAGTCGGTCATCTCACTACCCCTAAAAAAGGCCAAGATGGTCAAGTAATGTTCTAAGGTCAATTGATGCTTCACGATACCACGCGGCGGCCCCGTACTCTCCTTGACTTAACTCAAGCGTTATCGGTACTCACCAAAGTGCCACATCAACGTAGCTACTGTTTCAACCATGTCGGTATACCCCGCACAGTTCCCTCACAGTTTGTTTCTACTTACCTAAAAGGTATCCCCAGATCCGGGTTAGGATCTATAGAACTCCGATACAAGCCCACAAAATTAAGAGCATACAAAGCAATACAATTGAAAACACAAGTGATCTAATCCTAAGGTACACCTCTCTTATAATGTCCCCAGCAGAGTCGCCAGTTCTGTGATCGGTGGGAATGAGAACTGACTGTTTTGGAATGCTGGTTCGCGTTTGCGTTTATTTTTGCAAAATATCGCAGTTAAGCAAGAGTCGCCACCGTCTTTTATTTTATCCAACAAGGAAAGGACAAAAGCACAGAAAAATTCCTTTTCGAGATGTTTCTCGGGTTCGGGAGGTAGATTATAGAAAGGGAAGGTGTTAGCACCCTTTGTATCTGTGGTTATCCACGGGCTCTTAGGTACTTGCTCACTATGTTTTCAAAAGTTTGCTTTTCTTTATGTTTGTGGGTTTTGAAAAGAGTTTTTGTTTGAAAGAGAGTGTAAGTGCGAAAATTTTGTTTTGTTTTTAAAAGGAGCAAGTACTTAAGAACATCTACCTACTCGAAAAGGAATTAAACTGTGCAACCGTCCTTTAGACAGTGCTATCCCACTATTGAGGAGTAGGTAGCACCGTCGTTGGAGTTTTTCGGGTCAATTCGATTTTAGGGACGTGTGGTCACTAAAGCAACGTTAGGACGCTTTAGTGGTAATCCTAATGTCTTAGATCATTTTTATCGAGGCAACCATTTCGAGGCAACTTATGATCTTGGGACAAAAGGACGACCTCTAAAACATCCTATACTTAATGACCACGTTCGAGGAAACCAAGTGAGGTGTACCCTAAGAGTGACATGTGCAAGTGTGTCAATTTTCAGTTATATTATCTTTACATGTCATGGTGAGCTACTGTTGATTTTAAGTTAAGAGTTAATCTTGTCATGCAATCCTAGTTAGCATACATCTAAACAGTTAATATATGTACAAGAATTTAAAGTGCGGGAATTGTAAATCCTACGCTATTACAAGGCTTCGGGGAGGGGAATTATTTACATGTCCAAAAATTTAGGGGAATAAAAGAAGTAAAGTAAAAGTCTTAGCTAAGTTATTACAAACCAGTAGGCAATTACAATAAAATTAACGCGCGCGAATCTGAAAATAAACTCTAAAAATCCTAAGAATAAAATCTTTTTGTTGTTTTATTTTATTTTGGGAAAATGATCTAAATCTATTTAATTTTAGTTTTGAGAAAATGTTAAGATAATTAAAAGATTAATAACAAAGTTAATTTAATAGAAAAAAACTAGCCTAATGTTTTTGTGGTTTTCTTATTTTAATGTTAATTAAAAAGATAAAAAAAAATGTCAATGAAAACAAAAATAAAATACAAGGGGGACCCTTCGATCCAGGGAAAAAGTAAGGAGTTTCGACCCAGGGAGGGGATGGAAGCTTCGATCCAGAGAGGGTCATGGTCCTTTCAATTGGTCCAGAAAGTAAGGCGTGAGTAGCCTTCGATCCAGGGAAGAGGATTGTATTTTGATCATGGAGGTCATGGCTTTCGATCCAGGAATGAGATGCCTCCTTCGACCATCATACTAATGGGTTCAATCTAGAGAAGGTGTCTCCTTCGATCTGGGATGTTATACCTGCAAAAGTATGTTAGCGTAATAAAATGCAAGGCCTGGGTATTGCACCCCAGGCCCTTCGATCCTGCGCTTGCTGGGTCTCTTCAGGCTATGTCTGCAGCAAATATTAGCAAACGATGGACATGGCCTGGGTGCCACACCCAGGCCTCTTGATCCCGTCTAGGATAGAAAATCGAAGGTAACAACCAGTATGGATGTATTATGCAAATATGAGATTGGATAGTTTACCCTTTCTTACCAGCAAATTAGACTTTTAATTTGGGCGTTTCCTGGATGTAGGCACCTTCGATCTGGGCACTTCCTGGATGTAGGCACTTTTGATCTGAGGGCTTCTGGGCGTGGGCACCTTTGATCTGAAGGACTGCTTTGGCCTGGATCACTTATGAAAATGCTGATGACTTTTGGCAGCGTAACTCCAATGTTTTTTGTTCTCCTGTTGTGTGTTTTTTCGTGTGTTCTGTTTTCCTGCAGAGTTTTTATGTGTTGGATATTTATGCTGGCCTCTGTATTTATAAGGGTGTGAGGGTGCAGTAATGGCAATAGACAACCATTAAACAGGCCATTAAATGCCATGAGACAAGAAACAGACACATTAAAAGTTTTCCTTTTTTGAAATATTCATGTCTCTTGTATGAACCTGGACACTTTTGATTTGAGTGCCCTCTTGATGACCTCCTTCGAATGGCCCTTGCCTAAAGATCAATCGAAGGGTACTAATTAAAATTTCAATCGAAAGGCTTTGTTAACAGGCCAATCGAAAGGTGTTGTTTCATGCTAATCGAAGTGCTCCTTCAGAATACCAATCAAAGGGCCTTTCAGAATGCCAATCGAAGTGCTCATTCAGAATACCAATCGAAGGGTCTTTCAGAATGCCAATCGAAATGCTCCTTCAGAATGCCAATCGAAATGCTCCTTCATAATGCCAATCGAAATGCTCCTTCAGAATGCCAATCAAAATGCTCCTTCAGAATGCCAATCGAAATGCTCCTTCAGAATGCCAATCGAAATGCTCCTTCAGAATGCCAATCAAAATGCTCCTTCAGAATGCCAATCGAAATGACTTAAAGCACCACTCAAAAATTTTCTTTTTCCTTAGGCAAGGGTTTGTGATCAACCATGCAGGGGGAAGACTTTAGAAAACATGAGAGGGCAAATTTTGGGGTGCAACACTTTCCTTACCAGCCTTACTTCAATTCAAACTTATCATGCCTTTCCTCATTAGAACCTTGCTCTCCTTGATGGCTCTGAGTAGAACTGTGCCAGCTTCAGTACTAAGACTTATTCGATTGGACCATCCTTCGCTTCGATTTCTTGCCTTTTTGAAGAGAAGTCTCTGGTCGAATCAGCTCTTGTGGCATTGTGACCCAACAAGGGAAGACTCTGGCATGGACATGTTTTCAGAGTGTCCTCTTGATGGCCTCTTTTGAATGGCCCGGGGGGAGTCCTTCGAAGGGTCCTTGTCCAAGTACCAATTGTAGGGTATTTATTGGGATATCAAACGAAGAGTTCTTTGCTATGCCAATCGAAAGGCTTTGACACAATGCCCATCTAAAGGCTTGTCATGAGGCTAATCAAAGGGCCTTCTGCAGATGCTATTTGAAGGACGCTATGTAGATGGTAATCGAAGAACGATATATAGATGACAATCGAAGGATTCTATATAGATGGTAATCAAAGAGCATTTTGGAGATTCTAATCGAACAACACTTAGTAGGTGCCAATCGAAAGGCACTTTGTAGTTGCCAATCGAAGAGCCTCATTAACAGGCCAATCGAAGGGAACTTAGAAACAAGCCAATCGAAGGAAACTTAGAAACATCATTTGAAAAATTTCCTTGTATTCAGGCCAAGATTTATGACCACCCATGCAAGAGGAAAATCTTGGAAAAATATGATAGGGAAAATTTTGGGGTACAACAACTGCCCCTATTCAATCTTCTTAAACCCGAGGATGTAGATTGGCTGGTCTGCCTTCCGTGATCGAAAGGTGGAAGATGATTGAACACTAGAATTCCCAGAAATTTGCACTCCTCTAAGATGATACTTGACTATGTAGATAGTATTGGGAATGGGCTTATAGATGCCATTTGGAAAAGATGACGACAAATCGTCGGAGATGGGCTTAAAGATGCCATCTAGAGAATATGACGGAGGGTCATCGGAGATGGGCTTAAAGATGCCATCCAGAACAATGATGTTTCATGAGATATCCCATTGTGGGAATTCCTGCTCTTGCTGTTAGAGAGGACTCCGCTGAGGAGTGTTGGTCTCTATCTTGGAACATAGAGTTTTAGGAGCTTCAGTTGTCCATTACTCTACTGGGGATTCATATCTTGATTGAAGAGATGGAAGTGAACTGCTATATGGACGGGGTTCAGGCTTTATAGTGACTTGCTGAAGATAATTAGGCTGACTGTTATCTGGTCATGCTCTAGGCTTCACAGCGGCTTACTGGGGAGATGAGATTAAACTGTCATCTGGTCAGGATCCAGGCTTAAGTGTCTTGAATTGTTGATTGACTATTATCCGGTCATTTTCCGGGCTTCATAGCTTCTTTAACTGGAATAGAAATATTAGTATCGATTTGACTGGACAAGAGAAAGGTCTTGGATTGTTTTCAGCTGGGATAGAAATCTTAGTATCGATTTGACTAAACCAGAGAAAGGTCTCGAATTAACTTTGACTGGCATAGTAATCAGGAGAATCTTAGTAGCGATTCAACTGATCCAGACGAAAGTCTTGCAGTATCTTCAACTGGAATAGTAATAAGAGAGATCTTAGTGTCGACCTATCTGACCCAGGGAAAATCTTAGGTTAACTTTGACTGGAATAGTAATCAGGAGAATCTTATTAGAGATTCAATTGACCTAGACGAAAGTCTTGGAATATCTTCAACTGGAATAGTAATCAGAGAGATCTTAGTGTCGACCTGTCTGACCTAGGGAAAATCTTTGATTAACTTTAACTGGCATAGTAATCAGGAGAATCTTAGTAGCGATTCAACTAACCTAGATGAAAGTCTTGGAATGTCTTCCACTGGAATGGTAATCAGAGAGATCTTAGTGTCTACCTGTCTGATCCAGGGAAAATCTTGTGAGGGCATCTTTCTGAGGAAAATCCTGGAATAGTCCTTGGTTAGACGTAGCTTGTTGATTTAATCTTTTCCCTGAAAGGTGAAGAGTTAGTCGTATGCAATGTCATGATATATGAAATGAATTGTGATGATGTTCTCAAAATAAATGAGATTGTGTTGTATGCAATATGTATGCGCATGCCATGATGTATGAATATGGGATGCTATTGCGGTAATTTTAGTTGGGGAAAATAAATCCCGGACTGCTTCTGAAGAGCATTAAGAAGTTGAATTCTTCATTTCCGTTGGGGATGGTAAATGGAGATTACTATGCTAGGGGTTTACTCCTTTCTGTTTGCGAATATTCTGATGGGGAGAGACTCTGTCTGAGAATAACTCTATGGGGGAATAACTCTGTTTGCGAGAGGAGATGGCTTGCTGGAAGATTTTGCCGATTCGGAGAAATAAACTCCACCGGGGGATGAACTACCATAGATGGCGAAATAAACTCTATTTAGGATTGAGTTCCACATTCAGAGAAATAAACTCTGCTCGGGAGGAGGTTCCACAGTCAGAGAAATGAACTCTGCTCGGGAGAAAGATTTATAAATCGTTTGCAATTATAAAACTCGGATGGAGAATATAGATATCGGTTTTTTGAAGGAACTTGGTTGGGGAATGTAACTCCTGTTTGAGGAAGTAGAGATCAAAAACTTTGGTTGCCTCTACTTTGTGGGGAACATAGATGTCACGGGGCGCATGTAGTGGTGACTTCGTCTCAAAACTGTCTCTGCCCCTGTACCTGCTGGAAGGAGTAACTGTCGGAATTACAAACTGTTTTTTTTAGACTTTGCCCCGTTCCTTAAGTCATGAGCAACTACCCTTCTGTTTCTTATGCAAATATTTGTGAATAACAATCATATTCAAATGCATATGTCAAGAATAAATCATTGGACGTTTTTGCAAAACAAAATAGAAAAAAGAAAAACAAATGGTTTTGTAAAAATGACTTGTATTAATTTGTGAAGTCTGCCTATAACAGGCGTTGTGTACAAAGAGGCTGACGTTCTAGTAGGAGAACGCCGTCGTGAGAGTGAAGACTATAAAAAATAGTGTATAAAGAGAAGAAAAATATCTATGTATAATAATCCCATTGAGTTTCAATTCTGCTATTGCCCTTATGTCTTCGAGCGTTTCATCACTTTGCTACTTGTCTGAAGCTGACTGGATTGATCGGTGTCGTTTGAAAAAAGACTTTTAGGATTTTTATGAAAAAAGATTTGAATTTTGACCTAATTTTTTCTAATTAATTTTAATTAATGAAACAAATTAAAATTGAGGAAATTAATTTATATACAACAATTAATTTATTGAAAAAGGCTAAATCCTACTTTTTGTGATGTTGATTTTATGGTTTTATGGAAAAAATTGATTTAAACAAAAAAATAAACTAATTTAAATAAAACAAAATTAAAAGGGAAAAAGAGTAAGCCTGAGGGGTGTATGAACCCAAATTGGAGGGTGCATGCTGAATTTCTGTTCAAAACCCAATCCAGTTGGCCAATAGCTGCGTATGATTCAATGTGGTTATCCCAGGAGTGTCCACCATAGGGAGCTTCATTGGGAGCATTGGATCCAGGCGTTGATTGATCCAAGGACGAGGATCTGGAGGCTTATAGTGTACACGCTTGGAAAGATAACATGGGATCTGCAAAGAATTGTTAGGAAAAATAACATGTAGGAGGCAGGGATCGAACCCTTGACCTCCTACACACGCGCGCACTGAAGAGCCTCCCCCTTTGCCACTGAGCCAGTTGTTCAATCATTAATATAAACAAACAACATGTATTATATGTGATAATGGTTAGTGGCTATAAAAGACGCGCAAGAATTCAAACGGGTGTTGTACCCCAATTTTCCCCCTTAAGATCCCTTCATCATACCATGTTGATTCACCCACAACAAGATCACACTAGGATTCTTGGTTCCCCTCCCTACATTTAGTTTTGCCCTTTTTGAGGGATTACCAAGCACCTTGACTTATATTCCTTTTGTGATCATGAATATTGTTTTGATTTCTTCATTTAACTAATAAAATGCAATGTTGGTTTGTCTTGCTTGTTATCCATGTAGGTAAAGGCAATGAGATTTAACAAGCTACCCCATGGGTTCATGAGTTTATTTCCATGCCCTAGTCAATATAGCTTGAGAAGTTCAAACCTCACCATTGGATTGATTTTGGAAGAATTGGCATGGCAAGGTTGCTTTGGTTCATCACATTTCAAGGTTATTAGATTTGTCTCAAAAGTACAAGGGGTTGATTGGAGAAGTTGTCATGTTTGGACAAGGCCTTGTTCCTATTGGTCACAAGGGCATATTTCTATCAAATTTCAAGATATGGAAGTGGTTTTGGTGGCTATGAATCCTCATTATCATCCTCAACAACTTCTATTCACAAAACAAGAATATTGGTACAAGAAGTTTGTTCAAACTTGTCAAAGTTCCTCAAATCATTTTCTTGATCTAGGAGCTAGGGTTTTGAACTTCAGAGGAGTAGATCTTGCTCATATTTTGGTATTTTGGAGTGATTCCAAAGACATCCTTCTCTCCAAAGATTTATCAACAAATCACTTCAAAAGTTCAAAGGAGTTTTCATGTGGAAGAAACTTGATGAAGAAGAAAGATTACAAGTCATCCAGATGAATCCACAATTTTACATGAGTGAATTCAAATGATCATAACTTGGTCAATTTTTATCACCTTGAGTCCATTATTTTTTCCATAATGATTTTGAAGATGTGAAATTTATGCATTCTTTTATGTGCAAAGTGGGAAAATGGATGGAAGTTTCCTTAAAGATGCAAAAGATTATAGGTCATTTCATGACTTTTTGCCAACTTCAACAAGTCATAACTTGCTCAAATTTTGGATATTTTGAATGATTCAAGTTTCAAAGTGTCATTCAAGAGATCTAATTCATTCCATATTTTTTGGTCAAGAACAAATTCCAAGTGGAAGCCCATGTTTGGATGCAAAAGATTATAGGTCATTTTTGAAGAAGAATTTGAAATATTTCTAAGTATGGAAAGTCAACCCTTTTTTCCAACTTTGACTCAATGCAACTTTCATCTCAAGCATCCATTCAACTCCATTATTTTTCCATTGCAAAGCTTGTAACCTCATCTTTCTAAAGCATCAAGAATCATGCCCTAAGACCCCTTGAGTTGAAAATGCCATTGGTCCGAAGTTGGCACTTTGAAATTGAATTTCTCACTAAGTTAGAATTTTGAAATCCATAATATGGTCTCTAATCACAAGTTTTCCATGCGTTTTTGCCTTTAAACATGTTTAGTGAAGTTCCAGATTTGTTTAGCGCATCAAAATGCAAGAATTGGATGAGTTTTGATGAAGTTTGGATCACACTTCACTCGTGCATCAGGTTTGCACGAATTCCCTCCAAAACACATCATTCACTCTTCCTTTTGATCCCATTCACTTCTCCTATAAATACATGAACTATCCCATTCAATTTCCCAAGATTGGATAGCCAGAATCACCCTTCCAAACTTGTATCACAACCCATAATTCAGCAACTTCAAAATCCATCCTCGGTCCTTTTTCAATCCAATTTTTCCTTCAATTCACCTTCCTTGATCTTCCATGAAGCTAACCATATAATTACATTCAAGAATCGTGCCCTATATTGCTCCATAGAAGTCCAGTTTCAGAGCTCTGCAACTCAACTTCAATAGGTAGATTTCTTCACCAATTCTTCAAAACTCTGATATCATTGTGTTGCTCTCATTGCCATGGTTCTAGTCGCAACACTTACCTTTCACTGGAAACATGTTTTGACCATGAAATTTCAAATCCCTTTTCAAAACTTTCCTTCCAAATTGCTTGAGCTACAATTTATATAAATTTGGCGCGAGGGTGTGGTTGCCTTCGTCTTGAAGAGACGAAGCGAATGGCATAGGTCTGAGCTTCTGATTTTACAGTTTGAGAGACCTGCAATTCGTGATGGCTGGAGGTTGAAGATGACCAACGTGTCATCTTCCAACCAATGAAGGCGCGCCATCTGTATTTTTCAAATTCAGATTTAATTAATGATTCTGTACAATATTCACTAATGACCATGATATGCACAGCGCGCCAGATCCCTTGGATTTGATTACTAACGCGTTTTGGCTCTCATCCAATGGTCCACATATTTTACTTTTATTTTCTTTTTTTGATTTTTATATTTTAATTGTTTTAAATTTCAAAAAATCATGGAAAATTTGTGTTTAGTCCAAAAAATCTGAAAAAATTATGAAAAATATTTTTGATTATTCTCTTTCTAAATTTTATTTTTTCATAATTTAATTTTGTGTTTTGGTATTTTTTATAAATTTTACAATTATTTGATTTGTTTTAAATGTTTAAAAATACTTTTATGCATTTTTGAATTCTGGAAAAATTGTGGAATGATCCGATGATATTGTGACAAATATTGGTGACCTTATTTTATTTTTGTTTCTGACTTTATTATATTTTACTTTTTTTTTTGTTTATTTTACCCATTTATTTTAATTTTAAAAATAGTTTATGACTTTAAAAAATTACCAAAAAATTTGTAAAATTATTTGAGCCTTTTTTCTGATTTTTCTATGGTCTTACTTTTCATTTCTTGATTAATTTGAACATAGTTGATATTTTTCTCATTATTTTCTATTTTTAAAACATTTTTAAAACCCTTTTTTGTGTATATTAAATGTGATATTATTTTGTGATTATTTTCTGGCTGATCTTGGGTTAGATTTTGGATCATGAACTTTATTAACATCATTGGATCCATGGTGTTGAATTTAACTCCACAAAAATGGATGAATGATTTCAATAATAGTTTGATTAAAATTTAATTCAAATGTGGTTTGTATTTTTTTCCCCATCCATCTTCATCTCATCCCTTTCTTATTGCACTAAATTTTGTTAGAGCATGATTTCTATATCATGACTCAAAACAAATGGTGCATAGATTGCTATTGACCGACCTCAAAATAGGTGCGACTTCTATATAATTCCACTTACGATTGCTTAACATTACGCTAAATTTTGTCCAAATTCAAATAAATGATCATTTGTGGCCCAAACTTATGATTGCAAGCCCAAGTATGTTAATTTGATCTCTTTGATCCAATAACCTTGAGATTCATTGTGTGGAGGCTTTGGTTCTACCAACCCTCTAATGGATCTACAACACCTTTGGTTAACGCGGATCACTTAAACATCGTTGATCATTAAATGGTACTTATGAGAACCCCAAATGGATGATATACTTGACAAAAAGCAAATGAAACTTGTTGTGTGGAGGCTTTGGTTCTACCAATCCTCTAATGAGTTCCAAAGGCAAGCTTCAAGACGGTCATCCAACTAACCACTAATTATTGACTTGTCTTACCTTATGCTTTTATTCTTTTTATGCTTTATGTACCATTTACTTTTAGCATTTACATTTCATGCCATTTTCATCTTTGCTCATTTGAGCATTTACTTTCTTGCCATTTTTTTACTTTTCTCACTTGAGCTTTTTCTTTTCCTTTCTTAAGATACTTAATAATCAACATAAACCCTAAAAAAATCTTTAATGGTACTTGGACTATTTGGTTACTATCCTTGGTGTTTTACCCCAAAATTTTCCCTCTCATTTTATCAACATTTCCCCTCACAAGGCTCTTTGAACTCAAGACCAAGCTAGGGTTTGCACTACTCAAGACATCTCCTTGCACTGATGACCTAAATTAGGGTTTGAGTTTGCATAGGGATTTTTGGACCTTCAATGCTCAAATTGACTTTCATACTTCATGTTGGACTCATAAGTTTGACCATACCAAGTTTCAAGCCTTGAATCAAATTTTTGCCCAGTCAATTGGACAGTTGACCTAGAAATCAATTGTATTAGGGAAAAAGTCAACTGTGGCCAATTTACAGTCAAACCTCATGAATTTTGACCTAAATCAATATTATGAACTCATATGAACCATTGGATCAAGTTTGGACCACAACTCCACAAGAAATTTGATCAGATCACCAAAAGGGCAAAATGGTCATTTTTAGGGTTTTGACTATACAGAGGCAATTTCTGACTTTTTGACCTAGCCAAATGGAAAATTAGGTTCAACCATGGACTCAAGGACTCAATGAAATCATCTTGACTTATTCAACAAGTACAAAAGATCTCAAATGCATGGGATTGACAGATGAATTTTTCAGTCAACTGATCAAAATTTGACTGCACACTGAAAAGTCAAACTTTGACTTTTTGGTCAAAATCAAGTGCCAAAGGTCATTTTTCATAAAGATGTCTCAAATTATGAAACTTGTTCATCAAGAAACCCAAAATTGCAAATTAGGGTTTAAAGTTGAAAAATTTCATAACAGAAATTTTCTAAGTTATGAAATTTTCTTAATTTTTCCTAACTTTGCCCCACATTTTCACCATGATGCGAATGGATTCAAACAAAACCTCAAACATGAAAGTTGTAGTCCTACACAAAGTTTACAACTTTTATTCACAAAGTTTACTCAAAATAAGCATGGATCTCAAGTTATGATATTTGGAACAAGGGTCCCTAAAACTTTTAACTTAGTGAAATTTTGCCCTAGTTTAGGCAGGATTTTGACCTATCTTCTTGGCCATTTTTCACATAGTTCCACTTGGAGTCTCAAGTTGAATTTCAAAGATGGATTATAGATAATTTTTCAAACTTTCCAAATTGTCCAAGAACTCCTCAAACACATTTGTGGTTAGGAAGACTCGAAGGCTTGAAGTTGGCAAAAACTCACTTTTCATCCATGGCATATTCATGTTCATACAAGTTGCATTTTCAAGTCAGCATGCCTTACACTAGTTTGAAGGCCTCTAAACCACTTAACACTTCATAATTAATTGCAAATCCATCAGTCTAAGCTTTTGTTTTAGTCATTTGGACATTGTACACAAGATTAAGCCCTAAGTAGAAAAAGGCACATTTCCATTTTTGCCATAATGTGCTTTATGTCAAACCACTATCCCTTGAGCATTGGTTCATATCTCAGAGGGAAAATCAAATACACAAGTTGGAGGAGCCAAGGGCAAGATATGCAAGCATATTTGATAGCCTCTACAGGCCTGTAATAACAACTTCCACTTTCTTACTTCAAAAACAAGAAACTTGTCAAAAACTTGAGAACTTGAAAACCAGCCAATGCTAACATACACAAACAGTTTGAACATCTTTCTCACACCCTTTTGAGCTAGAAACACGATTTCTTGAGCCTCTAAACACCCCATAGACAAAAATCACATTCCTTTGGCAAAATAGAGCAGGTTCTGCAACTTGAGTTCCACAGCTCATTTGGCTCGTGCGTTTTGCCTTAAGTTGCTTCAAACACCTTCCATTCAACTCACTCAAGCTATCCTAAACCTCAAATACCAACTGTAACTCCATTTACAGTGTTCACCATTTTCATTTTGAGCTTGTGTAGGTTGAGTTCTATAAGTTGATTCAAGGACATTCAAGGCAAGCTAGCTATTGGAGAAGGTCAAGTGAAGTTCAGGCAAGCTACCAGACATCTCAAGCCTTGTTGAAAATCACTACATTTCCCTACACGAATGCAACTGAAACAGGTTTTTCTCCACTTTCTATCTCTCTATTTAGGTACATTTAGCCTTAGGTTTGTGAATAAAAAATGTAGTGTTCATTGCCATGAAGCTGTACATATGCTCAATTTTCATTTATATTAAGTGTGCTAAGAGAATTTCATCCATGAACATGCTGAAAAAACTAGGTCAGATTTTAGGGCCAGAGAAATTCTCTCTGGTCTTTGAGAGTTAGGACAAGTTGTTTATATGGTTGGAATCGTCTTGAAATTCTCTACAAGTTTGATGTTGTGTGTTTTTGCAATAGATCACGTATACAGGATCTGGTAGTTTATACAGGAACGCGCGCGTTTTTTCAAATGCTGGAGGTTGAAGATGAAGCTTTGGGCTGGGCTTGGCCTGGCTACTTTTGACACCCCCTCTTTTCATTTTTGCACCCCCTGGCCCAATTTCTTGCATTTTTATATTTTTGCATTTTTGTTTTCATTTCTGATTTTGTTTATTTATTTCCAAATATAAAAAATGCTCAAAAATATTTTCATAAATTTTTTACATTTATTTGGCATTTTATTTTAATTTTTTCTAACATAAAAAGCATTTAAATACCTTTTTTATTATTTATTAAGACTTGAAAAATATATATAATTTACACTTTTATTTTTGTTCTTTATTTTTATTCATACTAAAAATATTTTCCTAAATATATTTTATTTTTGTACATATTTTATTTTATATTGTACATATTCAATTTGATTAATATACATACATAAATATATACTTTTATTTTATTAAATACTCTAGAATAAAAAAAATGCAAAATATTACATTTTTACTTTTATTTTTATTTATACTAAAAAATACCTTTTTTAAGTATATTTTATTTTTATATATATTAATATATTTTATTGTAATAAATAATATAATATATTTATTTTCTTAAAGAAAATTAAGGTTTTACCCCTTAAACCAATAAAATTAATCTTTTTATTTATTTCTTTATTTTTCTACATTAAATATTTTACATACATAAATGAACAAAAACCCTTTTTGCATACTTCATATTATTTGATATATTTATTTACATTGTTTATTTAAATATTGTCCCTTTTAATATTTATGCATTTGAATTCAATTTGGATGTAATAGTAAACTAGGGTTTATATTTCTTGTCAAATACCCCTCATTCAAAGATTGTATCCCCATCCCCATAATCATGTTGTAATAGTCTAGATTTTTAATTCTCGCACTTTACGCTTTCAATTATGCCATGATTAGAGAATTAGGGTTTGTATGCAAAAATCCAAATCAACAAATAGTTTGACTTAATCAAAGACAAAAATGCATGAAAATCAAACACAATGCACACTTGCACCCCTAGGATTACAATCCACTGGTTGCCTTCAAAAATGGGCCATGTTATGCATGTTGGGTACTTTGGCAAAACAAAAACAAAACAAAATATCATAGTCCCTCAATGACGCTATCTTGGTTGCCTAAACAAAAATGATCAAGTCCCTCAAAATTGCCAAAGATACTTGACACAATTGCTATCATGGTCTATACGATGACCCGCGCCTGTCCCGTTTAACATCCTAATACAAGGTTGTTCACCAAATGCAATGGTGAAAGAACACTGTTAAAAGGGTTAAAAACATAGGAAAGATCTTTGAGTAAAAAAGGGTAGATAGCTCTTAGTTACTTGATCAAAAAGCTTGCAAAAAACATCCTTGTTATTTTCAAACACACTTCACAACACAATTTCAAAACATTTCCCAAAATCAAACTTCCAAACATTGAAATCTTTTCAAAAGACAAAAACACCTTTGTATACATTCAAACAAGAATCATTACAAAGGTTACCACAATGATGACCTCTTTTCAAAACATCTTTCAAAACCACATACAAAGCACCATTTCAAACAATTGAAAAGCAAAAGCAAGTGATCTAAACAAGTAACTAAGAGCCCATGGATAACCATGGATGAAAAGGGTGCTTGCACCTCCCCTTTTAATAATCTACTCCCCGAACCCAAGAAAACATCTCAAAGGTCTTTCCTGTGCTTTTTGACCTTTCCTTAGGATAAAATAAAAAGTTGGTGGCGACTCTTGCTAAACCGAAACATTTGCGAACACAAACGCAAAACCTCAAGTCAGTTCTCCCAACGTATCACAGAACTGGCGACTCTGTTGGGGACATTTCTAAAAGTGGAGTAACCTTAGGGTTTAGATCACATTTACATGCTTAACTTGTTTGCTTTGATTGCTTTACATTTGGTTCTAATGTTTGGGTTTGAATCCTCCACCCGGATTTTTGGGAAACATTCATAGGTAAATAGCAATACGTTGTGGAAACTGTATGGGGTATACCGACATGGTTGAAGCAATAGCTATATTAGTGCGACATATTTGTGATTACCGGTAGCCTTTGATTCAATCAAAGAGAATACGGGGCCGCTGAGTGATGTCATGAAGCACTAATGAACTCTTAGAACCTTACTTGACCATCTTGGCCTTTTTTAGGGGTAGTGAGATGACCGACTTTGGTACAGTCCAAAGTTGGTAGATACTTGATACTACACTTATTGAGGGTTATTTTCTTGGAATATTTTGGTCGCCAGTTAAGTGGCTAAACTGAAACAATGAACACAGAAAATAATCCAGTGATATTGAGCTCCTTAGAACCCGATTACTATTTATAGGACAGGTTGAGCCAACTAACTTCAAAAGGGTACTTACCTATGAAACCTCATGCAAGCCTAAAACTAGGATCTTGTATGACTTGTTTGTACATATGCTTGTTCATACATCATGAACATCATAAAGCATCATATGCATCCACTAACCATTTCAAGGGTTTGGATCTTCATCTTTGTTCTTGTTTTGTAGGTCATGGAATCTCTTCGCAGGAAAACAATCCAAGTCAACCTTGTGAGAATCCCTCCTCAACTCAAGGAGATTACTTCCAAAATTCTAGAGAATTCTCTCTTCAGTGAAAGACATGGTAGACTTCTCAACTTGGTCAACTCCAGCATTGAAGAAGACATGGTGAAAGTTCTCTTCCAGTTCTTTGACCCCCTACACCACTGTTTCACATTCCCTGATTACCAACTAGTACCTACTTTGGAGGAATTTTCTCAGCTCTTGAGGGTTCCTATTCTCCATCAACTACCCTACAACGGTACGGAAAGAGAGCCAAAACCTGAAGATGTTGCTCAAGCCTTACACTTGCAAACATCTGATATCAAAGGTCATTGGGAAACCAGAAGTGGTGTCAAGGGTTTCTTGGCAAAGTTTCTGTTTGAGAAGGCACAAGACTGCTGGAATTCTCTAGATCTACAAGCTTTTGAGGAGATTGTAGCACTACTCATCTATGGGTTGGTCTTGTTCCCAAACCCTGATTAGCTTATAGATGTGAATGCTGTCAAGATTTTCATATCTCAGAATCCTATACCTACATTGCTTGGGGACATCCTACACTCATTTCACACACGAACAATGAGGAAAAGAGGTGTTCTCATGTGTTGTACTCCTCTCCTAGCAAGGTGGTTTATTTCTCACCTTCCCCAAACAGTTTTGAAGAATGAGCAGGGTTTAAGGTGGTCACAACGGTTGATGACCCTCGCACATTCTGATGTTCATTGGTGTTCTCGGTCCAGAGAAAATGTCATCATCATTGATCGTTGCGGAGAATTCCCTAATGTCCCACTACTTGGCATTAGGGGAGGCATTACCTACAACCCCTGTTTAGCTCTAAGGCAGTTTGGATATGCCCGGAGAGATGGTCCTCATGATATGCTGATCCCTGACTTGGTTTTTGACTTCGACAACGACGCTCAAGGAATTAGACAAAGGTTTATCAGAGCTTGGAGGATGCCTAACAAAGTGGATAGTAAGACACTGGGGCACAAGAATTCCATCCCCCTTGAGCCTTATCTCAAGTGGGTACGAATCCGCGCCCAAAATCTTATGATGCCATATTCTCACATTCTCCCCGTGATCAAAGAGCCTGTTATGGAAGGAGAGGTTCCATATACCCTCCTACATCCAGACATGCCAACATCATTGGAAGAATTACAAAAGAGTTGGATACAGCTTAAGGAAGAACGGAATACTTTTGAAGCTAACTTCTATGCCAGTGAGAAGAAGGTTCTGGAGCTTACCCGCCGAGTTCAAGAAGAGGAGACTCTCAACACTTACATCGCGCCAAAGAGGATGCACAATGTCTTTTTACATTAAGAATTTTGTAATATTTTGCCCATGGGGCATTTATGTACTAACAAATTTCTTCTTATTAATATGACGTGTGTTATTTTTGTTTGCAACAAATTTGAATTTCTAAATCCTTGAATGCATTACATGAATAACATCTCATTCATCATATGCATAAACAGGTCTTCACACCAGGTTTCCTTATCTTTCTGCTGTTTATTTCAGCAAAGATGGATATGGAACAGACGATTAAAGATATGCAAGCACAGAATTCGCAATTCCAACAACTCCTCATGACCTTAGCAAAGGGTCAAGAGGATCTTAAAGCACTGTTAGAGAAAGAGAAGGAACCAGAAAGGAAGAAAAAGAGAAGAGTTGGGGTAGCCACTATGGGAAGAAGGTTTGAGCATCAGGCCAGGAGAGTTCTGGAATTCCCCTCAACGTCTGACGAAGGGGTTGGTAAAGGAAAAGGAGCTGCGGTGCCCTCCGAATTTGAAGCTGAAGAAGAAGAAGAGGAAGAGGACGAAGATTACTCCGAACAACAATACCCTCCAGCGGATGATAAGTATAAAAATCTTGAGGATCGTTTGGCAGCCATGGAGTTGCAAAAGGTACCTGGTTTAGATTTCGAAGAACTAGGGTTGGTTGCTGGGATCGTCATTCCTCCCAAGTTCAAAGTACATACATTCGCTAAGTATGACGGTTTGTCCTGTCTAAAGATGCATCTGAGGTCCTACGTCAGAAAGATCTAACCTCACTCCTCTGATAAGGATCTTTGGGTCCACTATTTTCAAGATAGTTTGTCAGGTACACAATTGGACTGGTTCTATCAACTTGAGAGATCTGATGTTCATAACTTGGAAGATTTAGCTGCTGCTTTCTACCGACAATACCAATACAATGCAGATTTAGCGCCTAATCATACTCAACTAGAGTATGGGTATGGCCTCTAATGAGGGATTTAAGGAGTATGCCCAGAAGTGGCAGGATTTGGCTGAAAGGGTGCAACCACCATTGTCGGATATAGAGCTGGTTGATAGGTTTTTGGGGACCCTGTCAGGTCCATTCTTCAATCACTTGATCAGGAGCTCATTCGCAGGGTTCATCGAATTAATTCTGACTGGTGAAAGGGTCGAGGCTGGCATTAAAAGTGGTAAAATTCAGAAGGATGCCTCCGCTTCCACTGCTATTAAGAAGACCTTCCCGGCTAAGAAGGAAGTTTCTGCTATTCATACCCAGAGAAACCAAGGGAGAACAGAGCGCCGACCAACGGTGGGGGTTGTTATGATCCAAAACTCCTCAGCCGACCAACCTCGCAATAATCAAGCAAGAGCTAATCAGCAAAGGGTAGAAAGGCCACAACGACAATTCACCCAAATCAATATGACACCGGCTCAAGTCCTCCCTCACTTGTTAAAACTGAACCTTACCAGCTTGAAAGAAGCGCCAAAAAACCCCAATACCTCTTCTCCTTATTATCCTTCCAATGCAAAATGCGCATATCACTCAGACAGTGTAGGGCATGATACCAATAACTGTTGGGCTCTTAAAAACAAGATCCAAGATCTGATAGATGCCAAGGAAGTATAGTTTGATGCTCCCGAAAAACCCAACGTAATTTCGGCCCCTATGCCAAAACACGGTCATAATGTCCATGCCATTGTGGAAGATCTTCATGTTACCACTGTTGATGACCTTTTGACTCCGTTACCAGTGATTAAAGTAAATTTGATGAAAGCCGGGATATTCCCAGGCTGTGGAAAAGACTGTTACTTTTGTTCAAACTTGCAAACTGAATGCCCACTGTTGAAATCAAGCATCCAACGCCTGATGGATACCCAAGAGATCCTCTTTCAAAAGACTCCTGTTGCTACTATCACTCATGTTACTCCTATTACCTTTGATACTCCAATCAATGACATTGCTATAATAACCATCTCCAACAATCTTTCCAAGACCTGTAAAAGGCCTGTTAAGATTATGCCCGATCCTAAGTTTGTGCCGCTGAAAATCACCATGCCAGGGCCTATCCTGTATAAATCTAACAAGACGATACCATGGAATTACGGAGGAGAAATCTTCTACCATGGTATCAAGCAGATCGAATCAGTTGAAGAGAATTCTGAGGAGGAAACCCCTGATATAGGGAATATTGTAGAAACGAGTAAGATAACTCGTAGGGGAAGGATCTTCTCTCCGGAGATTGCTCCTCCACGGGCAGTCTTCGGACCCTCGAGAGTTTCTGTGCCTGTCAAACCATCTGTGTAAAGTCCAATAATTGAAGAAATTGATGTTCCCGAAGCTAGACCCTCTGTTGTTACCATCGATAAAGGTAAGGGGATCCAAGAAACGCCTGTCAGGACGAAGGCTCAGACTGTGGTTATCCCCGAGACCACCCAAAAAGAGATGGACGAAATCTTAAAGATAATCAAGAAGAGAGACTATGATGTCGTAGAGCAGCTAGGGCAAACCCCTTCAAAAATCTCCATGCTGGATCTCTTACTCTGCTCTGAGGCTCATGCCAAAGCCTTGATCAAATTTCTAAAGACGGCACACGTGCCTCAAGAAACTTCTGCGGACCAGTTTCAAGAGTGCGTGGCTAGCCTTACAGCCGATAATGGTCTTGGCTTTTCTGATGCTGATTTGACCCCTAGGGGAAGAAAGCATAATGATGCGCTGCATGTCTCGGTAGAGTGCAGAGGGACCACACTTGCTCATGTTCTGGTAGATACCGATTCATCCTTAAATATTCTACCAAAGAAGGCGTTAGACAGATTGGACTGCAAAGGTTTAACCCTAAAGCCCAGTAACATCGTTGTTAGAGCCTTTGACGGTTCTAAGAGGATGGTTCACGGAGAAGTGGACATTCCAATCAAAGTGGGTACAAAAATTTTCAACTCTACTTTTTATGTGATGGATATCCGTCCTTCATATTCATGCTTTTTGGGAAGGCCATGTGTGATACAGTGGGAGAACTGACTTGGGATTTTGCGTTTGTGTTTGCAAATGTTTCGGTTTAGCAAGAGTCGCCACCGACTTTTTATATTATCCCAAGGAAAGGTCAAAAAGCACAGGAAAGACCTTTGAGATGTTTTCTTGGGTTCGGGGAGTAGATTATAGAAAGGGAAGGTATTAGCACCCTTTCTATCCATGGTTATCCATGGGTTCTTAGTTACTTGCTTAGATCACTTGCTTTACTTTTCAATTGTTTGAAATGGTGCTTTGTGTGTGGTTTTGAAAGATGTTTTGAAAAGAGGCCATCGTTGTGGCAACCTTTGTAATGATTCTTGTTTGAATGTATACAAAGGTGTTTTTGTCTTTTGAAAAGTTTTCAATGTTTGAAAGTAGGGTTTTGAAATTGTGTTGTGAAGTATGTTTTGAAAATAGCAAGGATGTGTTTGCAAGTTTTGACCAGGTAACTAAGAGTTGTCTACCCTATTTTACTCAAAGATCTTTCTTATGTTTTTAACCCTTTTAACAGTGTTGTTTCACCATTGTATTTGGTGAACAACCTTGTGTTAGGATGTTAAACGGGACAGGCGCGGGTCATCGTATAGACCATGATAGCAATTGTGTCAAGTATTTTTGGCAATTTTCTTGAGGGACTTGATCATTTTGTTTAGGCAACTCAGATAGCGTCATCGAGGGACTATGATCTTTTGTTTTGTTTTTGTTTTGACAAAGTACTTGACATGCAACCATGGCCCATTTTTGTAGGCAACAAGTGGATTGTAACCCTAGGGGTGCGAGTGTGCATTGTATTTGTTTTCATGCATTGTTATCTTGGATTAGGTTAAACTATTTGTTAATCTGATTTTTGCATACAAACCCTAGGTCTAATCATGGCACAATTGAAAGCATTTAAAGGTGCGAGAATTTAAATTCTACACTATTATAACATGATATAGGGAGGGGGTACAAATTTGAATTGAGGATTATTTTGCAAGAAATTAAATTCTAAATTATTACAACCAAATCGAATGTACAAGACATAATATTTAAATGTACAATATTTAAGTAAATACAATAAATAAATATTAAATAAAATGCATTTATGCAAAAAAGATTTTTATGTATGTAAAAAGTATTTTTAATGTGAAATGTAAATAAATAAAAAGTTAATTTCAATTATTTTGTTTTTTTAGGGCAAAAACCCTAATTTCTTAAATAAATAGTATTATTTATTATTTATATACAATAATGTATTAATTTGTACAAAAATATAAGTATATTGAAAAAAAGATATTTTTAGTATAAAATATTAATAAAAATAAAAATGTATTATTTTTGTGTTTTTTGTTCTTATTATTTAATAAAATAGATTATATATGTATATATATATATATTAAATATATTAAATGTGTATAAAAATAAAATAAATTATTTACAAAAAGGTATATATTTCAAGAAAATATTTTCAAATGTGTATAAAAATAATAAATGAAAATAAAACATATTTTTTGCATTATTTTTTAAGTTTTAATAAAAGAATATAAAGTATTTAAACATTTTTATACTAGTAAAATAAAAATAAATATCAAATAAATATGAAAAAAATATAAAAATAATTTTTTGGCATTTTTTATATTTGGACATAAAATAATAAAGTCAGAATAAAAATAAAAATACAAAAATGTCAAATATACAAAGAAATGGGCTAGGGGGGTGTAAACTAAAAAGGCAGGTGTTAGAAGTAAAAACAACTAGGCCCAGCCCAATCAACTTCATCTTCTTCCTCAGTTCAAAACAAAACGCGCGCTTTGTACACAAAATGCTATCTCCTGATTCCTTGCTTTTTTGACAAAACTCATAACATGAAACTTGTAGAGCATCAAATAACGAATCTAACCATATAAAAAACTCAAGCTAACTCTCAAAGACCAGAGAGAATTTCTCTGGCCCTAATTCTTAACCTAGTTTTTCCAGAAAGTTCATGAACAAAATTCTCCTAGCACGATTAATATAAATGAAAACTAAGCACATGTATGGTTTCAGGGCTATGAATACAACATCTTTCATTCACAAACCTAAGTCTAACTATTCCTAAATAGAGAGATAGAAGTTCATGAAATACCTGTTTCAGTTGACTTCAAGCTGAACAATGCAGCAACTTCCAAGGGTGCTTGAGATTCTTTTGAGCTTGCCTGATGTCCAATGAAGCTTTCCTAACGCTTAGTTTGTTTTGAAGTAGCCTGAATCGTGCTACAAAACTCAACCTGCAAAGCTTTGAAACAAAAATGGCAATGTGTGTTAATGGTGTTACAGCTAGCAATGGAGGTCTGGGATAGTTCAGGTGAGTTGAGCGGAAGATATTGGAACAAGTTTGAGGCCAAACGCACGAGGCAAAGTGGAGATGGAGGTGATTCTGCAGGGCTTGCCCTATTTTGCAGAAAAATGAGGATTTTGTGTACAAGGAGGTTCAAGGGGTCAAAGGCTCGTGTTTCTAACTTGTGAGGATATGTAAAACTTGTTTGATAACTTTGTTTTAGTTGGTTTTATCAGATATGAGAGATACAAGCTTTTGGCCCTTTTACTTGTTTTGAAAGCAAAGTTGGAAGTGAAGTGAGATAGGCCTGTACAGGCTATCTCTAAGCATGCACCAACTTCTTGTACTATGCCTGAAATTGTGGAGCTTGTTTGCTGCAAAGGAAGAAAGTCCAAGGCTCAAGAAAAAGCAATTTGACATAAAGTGCCCTTTATGAAAATGGAAGTGTGGCCTTTATGCTTAAAATGGTAATGTTCATTGTACAAAACTCTCTTGATCAGAACAATGCCAATATCCAATGTATTTGCATTCAATTTTGGAGTGTAAATTGGTTTAGAGGCCTGTAATCATGTACTAAGCTATCTTGGTCAGATTTGCAACTTGGTATGAACATGTATTGGCCATGGATCAAAGTGAGTTTTTGCCAACTTCAAGCATTCGATTCTCCCTAACCACAAGGGTGTTTGAGGAGTTCTTGGACAATTTGGAAAGCTTGCAACATGTAATATAATAAATCTTTGAAATGCAACTTGAAACTCCAAGTGGAACTATGTGAAAATGGCCAAGAAGATGGGTCAAAATCCTGCCTAAACTAGGGCAAAATTTTTCTAAGTTAAAAGTTTTAGGTACCCTTGTTCCAAAAATCATAACTTGAGATACAAGCTTCTTTTGAGAAAACTTTGTGAATAAAAGTTGTAGAATTTGTGATGTACTACAAACTTAATGTTGCAAGTTTTGTTTGAATCCAATTGCATCTTGGTGAAAAAATGGGACAAAGTTAGGAAAAAATAAGAAAATTTTATAACTTAGAAAAATTCTAAGTTATGAAATTTTTTCATTTTAAACCCTAATTTGAATTTTTGGATTTCTTGATGAACAAGTTTCATAATTTGACATGTATTGATGAAAAATGACCCTTGGCACTTGATTTTGACCAAAAAGTCAAAGTTTGACTTTTCAGTGTCGAGTCAAATTTTGATCAGTTGACTGAAAAAATTCATCTGTCAATCCTGTGCATTTGAGATCTTTTGAACTTGTTGAATGGATCAAGATAATGTCATTGAGTTATTGAGTCCATTATTGAGCTTGATTTGCCATTGGTTAGGTAAAACAGTCAAAAATTGCCTTTGTACAATCAAAACCCTAAAAATGACCATTTTGCCCTTTTGATGATCTGATCAAATTTCTTGTGGAATTGTGATCCAAACTTGATCAAATGGTTCATATGAGTTCATAATGTTGATGTGGGTCAAATTTCATGAGGTTTGACTATCAATTGGCTACAGTTGACTTTTTCCCCAATACAGTTGATTTCTAGGTCAACTGTCCAATTGACTGGGCAAAAATTTGAATCAAGGCTTGAAACTTGGTATGGATAAACTTTTGAGTCCAATATGAAGTATGAAAGTCAATTTGGGCATTGTGGGTCAAAACATCACTGTGCAAACTCAAACCCTAATTTAGGTCAACATTGCAAGGAGGTGTCTTGAGCAGAGCAAACCCTAACGTGATCTTGAGTTCCAAGAGTCTTGTGATGAAAAATGTTGATGAAATGAGAGGGAAAATTTTGGGGTACAACACCATGGATCCACAACGCTGGGGCAGTCACTTCTTCTCTACATCAAATGCTAAAATATCCAGTCCAGGGTAAGATCATAACGGTTCATGGTGAGGAGGAATATATGATAAGTCACCTTAACTCTTTTCGCTATATGGAGTTAGATGGCGAATTCATAGAAACACCTTTCCAACACTTTGAAGAGGTTTCTCCTGAATTCGCAGTAGCAAAGACCATGACTGATGTGCCTATCATTTCCAAGCCTGTGTCTCGGATAGCATCCCTTAAAGATGCGGAGGCTGTAATCAAAGAAGGAAAAAGTACAGTGTGGGGGCAACTGCCTGATTTTCCTCACAAGACGGACAAGTTCGGACTAGGTTTTACTGCTGCTGGCCAGAAAGCTGTGCATCGCTCCCGGGCTGGAGGACCACCCTTGAAAATCACTCACCATGGAAATTCATGCCTTAGAAGATGATGATGAAGAAGACAACTTTGAAGATTGGATCTTTCCAACCATTGAAGGAGGATTAAGCAACTGGGAGGCGAAAGACTTCGTTCCCCATCACTTTCATCAATCAGTAATTTATCTTTGAACAATTTCTTGTTTTGGTCTGTAATAATTAAACAATTCGTACACTCTTTTCGCCTTATGCCTTACCCGGGGCATATAGGGTCCATTTGTAAGGGTTTTGATTCTTCATTTTCATATGCCATTTTTTAATGAATCATTGGATGTTTTCATCTATAAACTATTGTGTTCATTATCTTTCCTTTTACATTTTGTTTTGTTTAAGGATGGCTATCCCTTACACACACCCACACTCACAAAATGCAGGTACCCATCCACTCCGGATTCCATGGGTGACTATTCTGCTTTGGCCTTCAGTGACTCTGAAGATTTGGTCAATCATGCTGAGTACGAAGGTGATGAAGACTGTGAAGTGCCTGGAGAGTTAGCTAGACTTTTGCAACAAGAAGAGAGGGCTATTCTTCCCAATGAAGAGTTGTTAGAAACTATCAATTTGGGAACCGCTGAAGACAAGAAAGAGGTTAAAGTGGGTGCCAACCTGGAACCAAATGTCAAGGAGCGCTCTATAGTTCAAGTTGTTGAATGAATATGTCGAGATATTTTCTTGGTTCTATGAAGACATGCCGGGATTTGGGATACATATATTGTGGTTCACCCGTCTCCCTACAAGAGAAGAATTGTCAACCAATCAAACAGAAAAGTCCTCCGAATGAGGCCCGACATGTCTGAAAAGATCAAAGCTGAAGTGATGAAAACAATTCAATGCTGGTTTTCTGGCTGTTACTTCCTATCCACAATGGGTTGTTAACATTGTGCCCGTTCCTAAGAAGGACGGCAAAGTCAGAATGTGTGTGGACTACAGAGACCTAAACAGGGCTAGCCCAAAAGATGATTTTTCACTGCCACACATCGACATCTTGGTTGACAATACAGCTCAACACAAGGTATTTTCCTTCATGGATGGATTCTCGGGATACAACCAGATCAAATGGCCCCCGAAGACATGGAGAAGAGACTACTTTTGTTACGCAAGTGGGGTACCTTCTGCTACAAAGTGATGCCATTCGGAGCTTGAAGAATGTCGGGGAGGAAACCTATCAGCGAGCCATGGTAGCTTTGTTTCATGACATGATACATCATGAGATTGAAGTCTACGTAGAC